>OX375877.1:120025747-120625747 GCA_947359465.1 Metellina segmentata | reverse complement strand
AAGGGCATAAATTTTTCTACATTTCTTGCAGAAGGTACTCCACATTAATAATTTTTAAGATCTAAAAGAGCTTTCTTGACTGTAACTATGTTGCTAGATAAGAACGCGTTGTATTTTAAAAGAACTTTCAGAATCAAACTATCTCTTGTGTTTCGATTCAATCACACATTTTCTGTACGATCTTTGTTGTTTAAGCTGTATTAATTTAATCCGAAACTATATTAAGCTATTTCATTATGTTTTACGATCACAACTACGTTAGTCAACAAGCGCCATAAGGGAATCTATTATAAAGCAAAATAAAAGTGAAATAAAACAGAAAAGGTTGTATAGATGTCAGCACATTGTTAAGGTAGACGTAAGGTGTATTTGTGTATTTTCAGCTGCCAGGGGAACACAAATTAGAACAAAAGATCTAGTGCAAAGATAATGATCGTAAGTCCATTTGTCCTCTCTATTGCCTACACTATTGAGTTAATGTAAAAGTTCGTCCTTTTTTTTACATAAATTGAAGAAAAATTATTTTATTAACTAAAAACTACATTCAATCAATTTAGTATGTGCCTTTCTTAATGATGACCTTCCTTCATCTTTCCGGTAGCTGCATAATCCGGCTCTCATACAAGTTCTGAGGTTTCTGGCTAAAGAAAGGATCCACGCGACAAAACTTCCAAGCTACTCTCGGCACGTAAAATCGTGAAAAGCACTCTCGCACCCTATGCAACACATATCTTTAGAGTCAGCGAAGGCATTCTTGCCTTTTCGGAAATAAAAAAGCATTTGACGAAAAAGCTCCTTATTTTTAAGATTTTTAATGCTTAACGCAATTTAAAAAACCCAACCCAACTTTGCAACGCAAACACAACACAATTACACGCTTACTTCCCCAAGTACTCGCTGAATTTCCTTCCTTCAAACAACATCGAAACTTTACAAGTGGGAAGTGGATAACACTTCGGTTTTGCGGTGAAATGCCATCTAGCGCCAAACACGTGACGAACTTTTGCATGAACTTGATGAAAGCATTGGGATTTCAATTATTGGGTTGATTGGTTTTATTGGGTTTAGTTTCCTCTTCTAAACTTATTGTAAAATGCATGTTAGCCGTCATAATTTTATAGCATGGGTAAAGCTAATCCATGCACAAGTTTTGTATAGAAGAAAACACTGGAAATAATCCAAAATCTGTCGCCTAACCCATAATAAGAATTTGGAAATGCTTGTCTGCCAAAATGCTGCAATTAATCTTTTTTTTTCCTCTACAACAGCCTATACTTTATCACAATTACGTTTTGGCAAACTCTCTTTGAGATCTAAAATGTACATATTCGGAACGCTTAAGACCCTTGTTAGGATTGTTGAAATGAAGGAAAAGTTATGACAAAAGAAATGGATTTAATCAAATATTGTGCTGATGCAAAAGTTCATCCCGTTTTTGGCGCTAGATGGCATCCCATCGCAAAACCACAGTGTAATCTACTTCACGCTTGTACAGTTTTGATGTTGTTTGATAGAAGGAATTTCACCGAGTATTTAGGGGGAAAATTGCGTTAGTGGGTTGCGTTTTTTAAATTGGGTTAAGGCAATTCAAAATGGCAGAAAATAAGAAGCATTTTCGACATAGTATGCTTTTTCATTTCGGAAAATAATGCTTCGCTGACGCAAAATATATGAGCTGTGTAGGGTGAGAGTGCCGTTGATGATTCCGTGTTCCCTAAATGGTTCAGAAAGCTTCGTTCATAAAGCTTAGCCAGAAACACCTGAACTTCTATGAACATGTGTTGATTCATATACCGGAGATTTGAAGAAAGGTTATCGAACCTAGCGGCACATATTATATTAATTCATTGTAATTTTTAGTAAATTATGTCAAGATTCCCTGTCTTTCACCACGTTGGTTACGTGGTGAAAGATAGATAGATATACAAGAGAAAATACAGATAGATTACAAGAACAGTTGTTCTTGTAACCTATCTGTCATGACAAGAAGAGTTGTTCTTGTGTTCTAGTTGTTATTTATTCTAGTGGACGAACATCGATGGATGACAGTACCTGAGTTCTGATACGATCAAGAACATGAAATATTGGGTGCTATTCTGAAAAGAACACGAATAAGGACAGAATTGTTTCACAATTCGGTGGAATCAGTTGGTGTTTTTGCACCGGATGGTGCGGTAACACGTAACATTATTGTAAATAAATGTCCTTGTCCAATTTTGATGTGCAGTGTCCCTCTGTTCTTGATCACTACTACACACTCTGTCAATCAAAATAGACATTGCTCGGTCACTCCGACAAATTCTTAATTTGTTCGTTTTAGTTATTTATTTAGCATTGTTTTTTTATGGTAAAAAAAATTGAAGCCTAGTCACAATGAAAAGGTTTTCTGCATCATCATAAAAGCATTCCAGTTTTGCATATTAATCTTAATCATCGGCATTTTAAATATTTTTAATTTGTTTTGAGCAACATGCTTTTTTATTTTTATTTAAGCATAACTGTACACATAGAATTGGAATGTGAAAGTTGATTCACCCATCTGAAGATTCAGTTAGTGTGTTAACAAAATCGATTATGTATTGAAGTGGAGAGTTATAAATTAACGATTATGGTTATTGTAAGGTTTAATTTTTATTTAAATCTTGAAATTCACTAGAATTCGTTTCATTTTTTTTGCTTGTTGTGTGCTTGAAATTTAGGTATGGAATACGCTTTTATGCTCAGGGAAAAATTTAAAAATAGGCATTTTTATTTTAATTTAGATATTTTATGTCTTACTCATTCCATGCTATTTATTTACAAAGAAAACTTTTTTTAGCTAAATATTAATTATTATGATACTTCTAGCAACAATTTATGTTTGCAACAGGAATTTTATCGTGAAACTTGATACAGATTTTTTATTGGTGATATGATTTTTTCCTCATAAACAACTCTTTGACAAAAAATGTTTTATATGAAAATACCTAAAGAAATTCTATACATTTTTAATACATAATAAATATTTAATGTAAAAAATTCTGAAACTTGTATGATTTTGGAATAATTTTATACAAGAATATATAATTTGGGGCTTGTAGAGTTCCACTTATTTATCTACGTGAAAAATTTTCATGTCACCAGATATGGATTAAGATAAAAGAAATAACCACTCCAGAACAAGATGACAAAACATGGCACTTTGGGTAAATTTCTATTTGCTCTTTCATGTAATAAACGTTGCTAATATTCCTATGACATGTTTAAATGTTTCCAAATTTTACCCTGCTATATTTCCTAAACCATCATTTCTATTAATACGATTAACGTAAGTCAAAACCAGCTAGAAACTACACTGATTTGTGTGTCTCGTGTCCAATAAATTTAAACTTAAAAGGCAATGATTTAATTAAGATCGTAAGAATCCTATTTTAATTTTAAAATCTGATTTAAATTCAATAATTTTTTACATCGTGATATTTTTCCTTACTGTGAGAACAAAACACAGTGACCCTGCTTTTTGAGGAAACAAGGAACAATCACAAAACATTTTTCTTTTCAACACACACATGCCTACTTCTTTCTATCGAACTTTAGACGAATATTCGAACATTATCCAAAACTCTATAGATTATTTTAACATTTTTCCTTGGGTCGATCTTTTTCTTACAAAGGTAGTTAACATCAGGATTGACATTTTCAGCAATGCTGCAAACTTGTGTCCCCCTTACAGCTGAAAATACACCTTACGTCTACTTTAAACAATTTGCGTGCATCTATATATCCTTTTAAAGCATAAAGGTAGTAGATACCGTACGTCCTTTCGTTTGTTGAAACTCTAAATCAGAAGTCGGGAACCTTTCGGAAACGAAGAGCCTTTTCAACATAAACTAAAAATTTGTGAGACGCAAGTTTAATTCGATTTATTTTAAAATTATTTCCGTACTTACAAACACATATTATGCCCCAGATGCAGTTTTAAAAAAATTTCATGTTTATTTATAATAGTTATTGTTTTTTGTTGGTACAATATATAAATATAAACGACATTTTTTGTAAATATTTATTTTATTCGTGTAAACTCAAATACAGCAAAATATTGCAAAAATAATAGTTCAATTATACGTCTGTAAAAAAAAAATTTTGAAAATTACTTTAATTTTGACAACTGATTTTTATATTATTTTCATTTCTAATTTCCATAAATGAATAACTGAATAAATACATTTTAACATTTTTATTTTTACTTTATCACCTTGTAAATATATTCTTTACATTTATATCCCAGCTCTGTCATGTTCTAAATGATAAATGAAGTTTATGACAAAGGTTACAAATCCTTATAGTAGCGTTTTCTCTTTCTCAAAACTTCTTTTTTTTTGCTTTTCTTGTGAACTTGCAGAGGATCGTCTCTAATTCAACAACCAGCATTAGTCCCAATCATGCTGATATTCCACCATCGCCTTTCCATTTCCTTTATGTCTTGGTGAAATCTTTCGCCTTGCTCCTCTGGTTAATACTACAGGGTGTCCTAAAAGTTCCCGTACTCCAACTTTAAATGAAATTATTGCCCGTGGTATTTTTAATTATTGAATTTTATCGTCTGCTAATAGTTTTATCGACTCTTTAATTTTTATCGTCTGCTAATAGTTTTATCGACTCTTTAATTTTTATCGCTTGATATTCTTCGCGCTCAAGTTGTGCGATACTAAAGTACCACGTCATTTTGTTCACGCATTCAGAGAATTGCGCTGTTTGAGGCTTATTTGAATGTAAATCATATGAAAGATGTAAAGAATTTTTGCGACATAAATATCCAAGTGATGCAATATCGAGTAGAGATACGCTATATCAAATTTTTCAACGATTTGTTGCATTATTAGAAGTGAATGAACGAGACTCTTGGTTCCAAGACGTTGCAACCTGCCATACAATTATAACACCATGGGCATGCTTCAAGATTTTTTTTGGCGATCGAAACCATTGACAACCTTGTCCCCTGATCTGCGCATCCCTGACTTTTTATCTGTGGGGATATTTAAGGAACAAAGTTTATGAAGATAATCACCAAACAATAGGCGATCTGAAAATTGTCATTACTCAAAGGATACAAGAAGTCACTCCCGGCATCTTGAAACGCGTTTCTAAAAATATGCGCAAACGACTTTAGTTTTGCCTCCAAGAAAAGGGCGGAAATTTTAAATATTTATTATAAATGCAAGTCCAAATTTTTTTCCTGTGTTTTGTTAAAAGGGCTTTTTACCATTAACATAAAAAATAATTGTTTTAAAGTTTGTTGATTTTGTATAAAAAATTCACGAAACGTCAATACGGGAACTTTTTGGACACCTTGTAGTTTGAATGATTTCCAGACTTTTCTATCGTTTGTTTCCATTTTGAGATCAAAATTTTCATTCTTCGTCAGTTTTCTTATGTCATGTCCTACAAATACCCCTTCCTTCAGCTTCGAATAAACCCGGAACTGTTCACAGAGGTATTTGAAACATTCTCTTTCTTTTGGTTTGCCTTAATAAATTGTTTTCTAAGGCCTAATTTTTTTTAAAGAAGAGGTGGAAATAAAACCTTTTTTGGATTAACCAAACTTTCCTTTGAATATTTTTGATTCCAAGTTCTAATGTCTCCCTTTTTTCAATTCTTTCTTTAAATTTTGATATTTTCTATCACGGCTGTCCCATTTGCAAAGAAAAAAACGAGAATTTCGTGAACTACTCTGTTGACCATGTAACATAGATATCACACTAAACTGCCCATTTATGTGTTCTGAATATGAAACTGTATTTAGAATCAATTCAAGATTTTCATAGCACTCTTTTAAATGAACTGAATGCTCAACAGGTACAGAAGCATATTCATTTCCATTATGCAATAGTAGGTACTGCTTTTAGACTTCTTTTTGAGGAATCAATAATGTCTCCATTCATCAGGTTTGTATTGCATTTTAAAAGTTGCCATGAGATTTGGAGCATCGCTGCAATAAACAAATTCACCCTACTTGAGAGAAAAACGAAACAAACTCATCATATCTGCTCCAAAACCAAGAAAATGACGTTCCAGGAGTCAATGAATTGTTTTCCTTCAACCTGGAACCTAAACTCCTGACTAAGACTCCAAAACCAAGAAAATATGACGCACCAGGAGAAATAAATTCTTTTCTATCAATCTGGAACCTAAAACTTGTGCCGATTCCTTAGGAAAATCTAAGTCTCTTGACTAAATCATTTAACAGACTGGTAAAAAGTTTAGGTTCATCGCAACCAGGGTCTTATGTAACATCATCATCACTTACACATTGACCTACTGTTTCTAAGTCACTGCAAAGTTTCAATGTATCTATCTGTAGGGAACGGAACCGGAACCGGTATACCAGGTCCTTGAGGGATAGGGTATATGGCAGATGGGATGTTAGGATCAAATAACTTCTTTTTGTTCTTTTGATTGAAACCATTTCACATTGCATGGGCAAAAATAGCAGTCATCAGTAGGATTTTTAGACTCTTTCCAAATCATTGGTATATCAAACCGAAATAATTGTTTTCACTTTGAAACCATTGTCTTAATTCTGCTACACAAACGGGACAAAATTTTTGTGGGCCCCAAGGCTTGTCCCCAATTTCATGGCAAAATGAGCAAAGTACACTTTTTTCACAATATCTGAAATGTTTCTTTTTTTTTAATTTACTGTATAGTTACCACAAATATAACAGAAACAATCTGGTGAATTAGTACATCCTCTGGAAGCCATTTCTCTCAACCGCAACCCAAACTAAAAGTAAAAAAGCACTTCTACTCAAGGGTTGGAATTATACACACGTGTACAGCACTGAACTAAGAAGGACATCGATGGGATTAGGAAAATTGGCTAAGTAGTGGAAGGGAATATTGGGAGGAAGGCTAGATAAACATGCACCAGCAGGCGAGTGATCAGGTTTTAACTTGTTTTCTCTGACTCTACTGTTGTGTTAACGGACAGTTTACCAGTTTAGAGGAAAATCCTGAATACATTGATTCTTTCTTGGAGATTATTTATATAGAGCAAATTATTATTTAAAACCTATAAACATGTTTTATAAGTTCATATACAAATAATGTTACGTTGCTCTTAAATAGTCAAAATCCGTACACATAAGTCCTGTGATTTGTAATAAAACTATATATGATAGAATTTTGTAATTATTTGCCCAGTAATTAGCACCTAAAAAAACATAAAAAACACTAATTATTTTTAAGACCATTTTTTCATGGCAGACCTGTGTTATTTATTTCAATATTCAGTTCACATTCAATGCGATTTTTGGACGTATTTTCTCTGCCAATATGGAGTGTATTTCGTGCATATTAGAAGGAGTTCCCCTTCAAACGCACCCGTTAGTCTGCTTCTATGTTTGCTTTTAATGAAGTTCATGGTAGAAAAAATTTATTTGCAATTGATGTGGATCCAACTAAGTTCAAAAGCCCAAAAGCTAATCTCCTGGCATTTGACTAATTAGTTGGAAAGAAGATCCAGCATTTAAATATAATGTCCTGTGGTCTTTCCTCCGTAGTTGTCTCATTTTTTCAACCTGTGACACCATTTCCTGAAGTTTTTGCACCCAGATACTTTTATTCTGAATTTCCAGAATTTTCATTTGTAGTTCTGCAATAGATATTCCAGGAAAAGTTTTGACGTCTATTAATTTTGAATCACACTTCATAGGATGTAATATAAATTTCATCACCTGATGTTCCTAAAATTCTGAAATCTGAATTTATAGCTATGGGTATTTGTATCCATTCATGCTGCAAGAATGTCGCCAGCTGAGCTGTAGATTTCGGACGTGGTTTCCTGGTCCGTAAGCGTCGTTCTAACGCGTCCCACAAATGTTCTATGGTGTTTAGGTCGGGACTCTAAGCAGACCAAGGCAGACGTTTTACATCCATATCTTGATACCATTGCTTGACAGAAGCTGCAACGTGAATGAACGTCATTCGTCCACTCCATAAAATTGCCAGTGCTTAGGGAGAACCTGATTGTCCAATATGTTCATGTAGGCTTACAATTGACCAGGAACAACATGCAAAGGTCCCAGGCCATACCATAAAAAACACCCCAAACAAGTAGTCGGATTTTATGCAAATCCGCTAGCGTCCGGTCCATTATTGTAGGGTAGTGTACCTTTGCCTGTTGTATTTTATTCTAGTGACAAAACATCAAGAAGTTCCTTTTGAATACCGGAAAATGTGATATTTTAATCATAATATATCATTGGGCTATATCAGAAGCATTAGTTGATTCAACAGCAATGGATATAAATGCAGCAGTATTCATGTACACAGTTAGCATATCTAATACTTACTCAGAAATAGTTAGGATTCGTTCCTATACAGTTCTAGCTGAGAGGAGTAAATATTTTATTTTCTTACATATATCAACCTTATTTTTCATATCTTTAAGCAGAAATCGAGATATTATAGAAGTAATTTCTTAGAAATGCGCCATCAGTAAAAGATTTTCCCGCTTTTGCTATTTCCAGGGATATCAAAAAAATTGCTTCAGAGGGACTTGATAAAGATTTTGCAAGATGACAAACTTCGATGCTAAAGTTGTGTTTTCTTTTGTAATTCTTCAACAACGTTTATTCTACTATTATCACCATCCTGATACTTTTCACTAAAAACAAAACGTTTTCCTCGAAAATGTATTAGATAACTTGATTTAGTATTTTCACAAATCGAAAGTGGCAAATTAAACATTGAGGACAAATTTCTGTCTACATTTTATTGACTACCCTGTTTTCTTCGGATATTTTTCGTTTTTTTAACTCATTGTTTTATAACTTTGTCGTTACCACGAATTTGAACTATTTTAATAACACTGTGTAGGCATAAAATACTAACAAAACTCCTCTGTCGATAATTAATATCACACAAACAACTTAAATTGTGCATTCCATATTCTGACATTATATTGACACACACTAGTATACAAAGCACAATCTCAACTGGCAATTCTGGTGTGGGTGTGGTTCGTATACAAAGCACAATCTCAACAGACAATTCTGGTGTGGGTGTGGTTCGTATACAAAGCACAATCTCAACAGACTATTCTGGTGTGGGTGTGGTTCGTATACAAAGCAGTCTCAACAGACAATTCTGGTGTGAGTGTGGTTCGTATACAAAGCACAATCTCAACAGACTATTCTGGCGTGGGTGTGGTTCGTATACAAAGCACAATCTCAACAGACAATTCTGGTGTGGGTGTGGTTCGTATACAAAACACAATCTCAACAGACTATTCTGGTGTGGGTGTGGTTCGTATACAAAGCACAATCTCAACAGACAATTCTGGTGTGGGTGTGGTTCCGTATACAAAGCACAATCTCAACAGACTATTCTGGCGTGGGTGTGGTTCGTATACAAAGCACAATCTCAACAGACAATTCTGGTGTGAGTGTGGTTCGTATACAAAGCACAATCTCAACAGACAATTCTGGTGTGGGTGTGGTTCGTAT
The DNA here is from genome assembly GCA_947359465.1 of Metellina segmentata. Classification (NCBI taxonomy): domain Eukaryota; kingdom Metazoa; phylum Arthropoda; class Arachnida; order Araneae; family Tetragnathidae; genus Metellina; species Metellina segmentata. The sequence goes on along the minus strand of OX375877.1, from coordinate 120,616,259 downwards.
ACAAAGCACAATCTCAACAGACAATTCTGGTGTGGGTGTGGTTCGTATACAAAGCACAATCTCAACAGACTATTCTGGTGTGGGTGTGGTTCGTATACAAAGCACAATCTCAACAGACAATTCTGGTGTGGGTGTGGTTCGTATACAAAGCACAATCTCAACAGACAATTCTGGTGTGAGTGTGGTTCGTATACAAAGCACAATCTCAACAGACAATTCTGGTGTGGGTGTGGTTCGTATACAAAGCACAATCTCAACAGACAATTCTGGTGTGGGTGTGGTTCGTATACAAAGCACAATCTCAACAGACTATTCTGGTGTGGGTGTGGTTCGTATACAAAGCACAATCTCAACAGACAATTCTGGTGTGGGTGTGGTTCGTATACAAAGCACAATCTCAACAGACAATTCTGGTGTGAGTGTGGTTCGTATACAAAGCACAATCTCAACAGACAATTCTGGTGTGGGTGTGGTTCGTATACAAAGCACAATCTCAACAGACAATTCTGGTGTGAGTGTGGTTCGTATACAAAGCACAATCTCAACAGACAATTCTGGTGTGAGTGTGGTTCGTATACAAAGCACAATCTCAACAGACAATTCTGGTGTGGGTGTGGTTCGTATACAAAGCACAATCTCAACAGACAATTCTGGTGTGGGTGTGGTTCGTATACAAAGCACAATCTCAACAGACAATTCTGGTGTGGGTGTGGTTCGTATACAAAGCACAATCTCAACAGACAATTCTGGTGTGAGTGTGGTTCGTATACAAAGCACAATCTCAACAGACTATTCTGGTGTGGGTGTGGTTCGTATACAAAGCACAATCTCAACAGACAATTCTGGTGTGGGTGTGGTTCGTATACAAAGCACAATCTCAACAGACAATTCTGGTGTGAGTGTGGTTCGTATACAAAGCACAATCTCAACAGACTATTCTGGTGTGGGTGTGGTTCGTATACAAAGCACAATCTCAACAGACAATTCTGGTGTGGGTGTGGTTCGTATACAAAGCACAATCTCAACAGACTATTCTGGTGTGGGTGTGGTTCGTATACAAAGCACAATCTCAACAGACTATTCTGGTGTGGGTGTGGTTCGTATACAAAGCACAATCTCAACAGACTATTCTGGTGTGGGTGTGGTTCGTATACAAAGCACAATCTCAACAGACAATTCTGGTGTGGGTGTGGTTCGTATACAAAGCACAATCTCAACAGACAATTCTGGTGTGGGTGTGGTTCGTATACAAAGCACAATCTCAACAGACAATTCTGGTGTGAGTGTGGTTCGTATACAAAGCACAATCTCAACAGACAATTCTGGTGTGAGTGTGGTTCGTATACAAAGCACAATCTCAACAGACAATTCTGGTGTGGGTGTGGTTCGTATACAAAGCACAATCTCAACAGACAATTCTGGTGTGAGTGTGGTTCGTATACAAAGCACAATCTCAACAGACTATTCTGGTGTGGGTGTGGTTCGTATACAAAGCACAATCTCAACAGACAATTCTGGTGTGGGTGTGGTTCGTATACAAAGCACAATCTCAACAGACAATTCTGGTGTGGGTGTGGTTCGTATACAAAGCACAATCTCAACAGACTATTCTGGTGTGGGTGTGGTTCGTATACAAAGCACAATCTCAACAGACAATTCTGGTGTGAGTGTGGTTCGTATACAAAGCACAATCTCAACAGACTATTCTGGTGTGGGTGTGGTTCGTATACAAAGCACAATCTCAACAGACAATTCTGGTGTGGGTGTGGTTCGTATACAAAGCACAATCTCAACAGACAATTCTGGTGTGGGTGTGGTTCGTATACAAAGCACAATCTCAACAGACAATTCTGGTGTGAGTGTGGTTCGTATACAAAGCACAATCTCAACAGACAATTCTGGTGTGAGTGTGGTTCGTATACAAAGCACAATCTCAACAGACAATTCTGGTGTGGGTGTGGTTCGTATACAAAGCACAATCTCAACAGACAATTCTGGTGTGAGTGTGGTTCGTATACAAAGCACAATCTCAACAGACTATTCTGGTGTGGGTGTGGTTCGTATACAAAGCACAATCTCAACAGACAATTCTGGTGTGGGTGTGGTTCGTATACAAAGCACAATCTCAACAGACAATTCTGGTGTGGGTGTGGTTCGTATACAAAGCACAATCTCAACAGACTATTCTGGTGTGGGTGTGGTTCGTATACAAAGCACAATCTCAACAGACAATTCTGGTGTGGGTGTGGTTCGTATACAAAGCACAATCTCAACAGACAATTCTGGTGTGAGTGTGGTTCGTATACAAAGCACAATCTCAACAGACAATTCTGGTGTGGGTGTGGTTCGTATACAAAGCACAATCTCAACAGACAATTCTGGTGTGGGTGTGGTTCGTATACAAAGCACAATCTCAACAGACAATTCTGGTGTGAGTGTGGTTCGTATACAAAGCACAATCTCAACAGACAATTCTGGTGTGGGTGTGGTTCGTATACAAAGCACAATCTCAACAGACAATTCTGGTGTGGGTGTGGTTCGTATACAAAGCACAATCTCAACAGACTATTCTGGTGTGGGTGTGGTTCGTATACAAAGCACAATCTCAACAGACAATTCTGGTGTGGGTGTGGTTCGTATACAAAGCACAATCTCAACAGACAATTCTGGTGTGAGTGTGGTTCGTATACAAAGCACAATCTCAACAGACAATTCTGGTGTGGGTGTGGTTCGTATACAAAGCACAATCTCAACAGACAATTCTGGTGTGGGTGTGGTTCGTATACAAAGCACAATCTCAACAGACTATTCTGGTGTGGGTGTGGTTCGTATACAAAGCACAATCTCAACAGACAATTCTGGTGTGGGTGTGGTTCGTATACAAAGCACAATCTCAACAGACAATTCTGGTGTGGGTGTGGTTCGTATACAAAGCACAATCTCAACAGACTATTCTGGTGTGGGTACTGTTCGTATAAAAGCAGTCTCCGACGAGTAACTCTCCTGTGCTTACAACACCGACGCGATGGCTTCGTGACTTAAAGCGCATGCGCTAAGACAGTTATAGTGACGCAAACATTTCACTGCTGCGGTGTTTTTCTATACATACCTACTTTTTTTAATTTTACTTTACCAACGCATTATAGACTTTTTTTTTTTGGGGGGGGGGTAAGTGGTGAATTTGTAATGGCCACGTAAGATTTTTATTAAACATTTAAGAGCCGCACGTTTTTCAGCAAAGAGCCGCGGGTTCCCTACCCTGCTCTAAATGACAGATACGCTGATTTGTTTTACTGACAAACTAAAGTTTTTCACCGATTGAGAAGCAATCTAATGGTTAATCAGCAAGCATTGCTTTTGTACGTATAACAGGTCATTATCTTTATACGTTACAGCTAGTTTAATACATAAATAAACATACGAGTATAAATTTTCCCCCACGAAGTAATTAAGAAAATAATTCAGTGAACAAACTGCTTTGTTTCTAAAATGTGGAATTGGAAGAAAGAATGGCTTGTTTCACTGAAATGAAAGGAAAAAGCTTCATTTCAAAAACAATAGTTGCATTAAAACAAGCATTTGAAATTATTTGAAGGCAGACCAAATCTATAACAGCTTTTATCCTTTGATGAATTGCATAAGATGATCACGAATCGATTTTATGGAGGTAAGTAGAGGATTTTCCAAGTTCTGTGTAAAAACAGCAATGCTTTCAATGTGTTTTGGACGATTCACAAATCATTGAGTTGGGCGCTTGGCTTTTTCAGTCTTACATCTCTTATCAGATGGCTTAATCAGCAGATAGCTGTTGTATTGGGCATAGTCCAACTTTAAGAGCAGACAAAGAAACTGCTCCTAAAGTGGCAAAGAGGAACAAGTCCATAGGTCTCTCTTGATTATAAACACCTCCCAAACACACTGAAGCCAGAGCTTTTAAAATTTCTGACATAGATAGCAATCTTTTCTTTCAGTTATGAAGAATCAAGTTTATACTTATGAATACATATAAAGTATGGCATTAAAATAAGGTTGAGATAATAATTTTCGCTCGAAATAAGTTTTTCCTTCACTTTTTTTTTATACATTAGTCGAAGCTTTCTTCAATAATTTACATGATTCTACAGTGTGTAATCTTTATTCCATCAACTAAAGCCCTTTCTATACCAATTGCGAGAATATATACGCCAACAAGGAACAAAGTATTAAAAAACATTATCCTCTAGAAAATAATTAATCAGGTGATTATATAATTTGTGAAGTAGTATCAATATCTTTACCTACATATTCCTCACATTGTATTGACTGATAAAGTGGAAAATCTGCTGGGATTGTCTCTATGAAGAATCTCTTCGTTAGCAAAAATGACTAAATCTTTATGGACGAGACATCTCTTCACTAGAAGAAAACTAACCCGATCTTGATGGTCGAGGTATCTTGTCATTGGAAGAAAATGATGAAGATATCTCGTCTTTTGAAGAAAACTGACCAGATCTTGATGGTCGAGGTATCTCGTCATTGGAAGAAAACTTACCTGATTTTGATGATAAAGATATCTTGTCATTTGAATAAAACTGACCAGATCTGGATGGTCAATGTATCTCGTCATTCGAAGAAAACTGACCAGATTTTGATGATGAAGATATCTTGTCAGTGGAAGATAACTGACCAGATCTTGATGGTCGAGGTATCTCGTCATTGGAAGACACTGATGAATATATCTCGTCATTTGAAGAAAACTGACCAGATCTGGATGGTTGAGGTATCTCATCATTGGATGAATACTGACCAGATTTTGATGAGGCAGATAATTCGTCATTGGAAGAAAACTGACCAGTTCTTGATGGCCGAAGTGTCTCGTCATTAGAAGAAAACTGACCAGATTTTAATGATGAAGATATTTTGTCATTGGAAGAAAACCGACCAGATCTTGATGGTCGAGGTATCTCGTCATTGGAAGACACTGATGAATATATATTTCGTTATTTGAAGAAAACTGACCAGATCTTGATGGTCGAGGTATCTCATCATTGGATGAAAACTGACCTGATTTTGATGAGGAAGATAATTCGTCATTGGAAGAAAACTGATCAGATTTTGATCATGAAGATTGATGATAAATGCGATAAGATCATAATTTGAGAAAAGGAAATGCGATGTAGTTAAACAAACACATCGCATACCTTTATCCTTTATCTAAGCTTTATCCTTTATCTATCCTTTATCCTACCGCTAACATATACCTTTATCGAATGAGACCTGAGATATACTACTCAGTTCGATGAGACGCCAGCAATTGTCCCGATTCAGAACAAGTACACAGTTAGTAAAGATGATACCAGGAAGCTGTTAAGCATATTCTCTGATCAGAAAGCGAAAGTTGCAGATTGTGAAGAGTAAATCCAATACGAAATAATTCACATTAGCACTGGTTCGATCACAAAATAAAAGTTCTGGTTTGCGAAATGTAAATCTGATACGAAATAATCCAAAATAGGTACTGGTTCTGCGTTGAAGACGGACCAATTTTATTGTCATGATTGGCGATATGGTAAATGCGATGCAAAAGTATTTTGATGAAAGGAAATTCCATGGTAGTTACTACCACAACTTTATTGAATGAGACCTGCAAGGTACTACACAGACTACGACCATTCTGCGAGTGCCATAGGTTGCAAGAACAATTGTTCTTTTATTCTAGTTGCTACTTATTCTAGGAAATGAACATCGATAGATGACAATGCATGAATTCTGATACGATTAAGAACATGAAATATTGGGTGCGATTACAGAACATGAATTAAACATACATACAATTTGAACATGAATTAAATACAAATTCAATTATTTTACAACTCTAAAGGAAGCGTTAACAAAGATATATCTTCATTCGAAGAGAATTGACCAGATCTTGATCTCGTCGTGACAAAATATATCGGCAATATCTTGATGACGAGGTATCTTACTAGACATTTACTAGACATATTTATTCCTATTTACAACAGGAGGCATCGGTAGCCCATAGAGCAAGCAACGGTTTAGTCAACGGAGGAAATTACAACGTATTTTTGAACCATGACATATGACGAGGCAACATATCCCACTCTCAAAGCTTCCACACCACTCCAACGTGAGGACATTTGATGCCAAGACAGATTTATCATGCACCAGTCTCCTTTGTTCACGACGGTCTATGGTTGGATTCGAACTCGCTACACTCCTGTTACTAATCCGTTACTCTTCCAACCGGGCTACACTGGTCCCCCTCCCCATCCAGACAATCACTTAAAGAAGAGATCTGTTTGCTTTTAGCAATCGATCGAATTGATATAATACCAAACGAGCATTTCGTTTCAAATATATTTGAATACTTTCAGACCGTCTACGACTCTTACATTGACTAAGGGCTTAATTGAATACTTCCGATTTACTTCGATTAAGCTTACCGCAGCATTTACTCTTGTAACACCGAAGAACTTTTATCGACCCTCACTATACTTCTCTCTCGGAATACATTCCTGCCGACAGATCCTATTTACCACATCTGTCTAGACAAGGTAACTGTCTAGACCAGGGATGGATAGACTTGCTTAGACCAAAGGACACATAGACTCAATGCGACTTATGGGAAGACCATAAAAAAATTATGAACATCAGCCTTCATATATTATTTGTTTTATTTATATTTATCATATATTCTTATACTAAAGAGAATAAAAAAGTATATAAGGAATTTAATTTGATGCGTGGCATTGCATTGATTTAACAATTGTTTTGATACTTGGTTTAATTTTTGTAGCAGTTAAAAACTAGCATAAAATTGACTATCAATATTCATTAGTCAATGCCGGAAGAGTAACGAACTAGCAACCGGAGGGTTGCGAGTTCGAATCCAACCAAAGACTGCTATGTTAGAAGGAGGCTGGAGCTTGTTAAGTCTGTCGTGGAGTCAAATGTCCTCACATTGGTGTAATGTGGTAATTTGGAAAGTGGAGTGCCAGCTCAGGTGTGACCTCGTCATCTGACTATAGTTCAAAATGTTGAGGCGCTGTCCTCGGATCTTTACCTTCGGAATGAATCCCTGACCAATAACCCGTTGTGTTACTCCAGTCCAACCGTCAATTAAAAAAAAATACCAAATATTAATCCGTTACTCTGTCAACTAATCGAGAGCAATATCATCGAACAGAACTGCTCATACTGCATTGACTCAATGTAATTTTTAGTAAAAAAATGACAGTTGTTACCCAGTTCTTGTCAAAAAAAGGCCGAACTTTGCAGCAACTCAATAAAAGGCACGAGTCAAAGCAATTAACTGAAAAGCGAACGTCTCTAAAATAAACACTCCAAGAACAAGAGGAAAGTATTCTCAAGTACACTGGAACCCATATCTTATGTGCCCGCATTGAGAGATGGAGCAATGTAATCGAACAGAACTGCCCATACTATATTGATTCAATGTAATTTTTAGTAAAAAAAAAATGACAGTTGTTCCGCAGTTCTTGTCAAAAAAAGGCCGAACTTTGCAGCAACTCAATAAAAGGCACGAGTCAAAGCAATTAACTGAAAAGCGAACGTCTCTAAAATAAACACTCCAATAACAAGAGGAAAGTATTCTCAAGTACACTGGAACCCATATCTTATGTGCCCGCATTGAGAGATGGAGCAATGTAATCGAACAGAACTGCTCATACTATATTGATTCAATGTAATTTTTAGTAAAAAAAAAATGACAGTTGTTCCGCAGTTCTTGTCAAAAAAAGGCCGAACTTTGCAGCAACTCAATAAAAGGCACGAGTCAAAGCAATTAACTGAAAAGCGAACGTCTCTAAAATAAACACTCCAATAACAAGAGGAAAGTATTCTCAAGTACACTGGAACCCATATCTTACGTGCCCGCATTTTCCTTTTCGAAGGCCATGTTCCTCAAGTTCTCACTCCGTTTCGCCTGGTGCCGTGAAAATAGTAAAATTGATATATCTGATTCTAAGCATCAGAGTGTTTGTACACACACAGATAATTATCGGATGTCGGAAACGTAATTATCGAAGTGGCAGTGTTCAGGTATGGTCTCTTGTTCGTTGCGTCCTATTTTTATCGGAAATCTGCGCCAGTTTTGTTCGAACGTCATCAAGCCGGAAGCAGAAAGTACTTAAAACTGCAACGGACGTCACAGAACAAAGTCTTTGCAGAACAATTTTTCCTGAATTTTATCAAAATGTTGGTCGTTTTTTTTTCAATCATAAGTTATGATGTTCTGCAATGCAAAGCGCGCTCCTTGCCATACCTTTTTTTCATCTCTTGCTACGGAACAACCTCCCTACACCGCCCTAAATTACCACAAACACTTTATAAATAACACATCTTCTATGTCAATGACAAAATATTTCACTTCAAAAGTGATCGACAGAATTGCAAATTCTGAAAGTATGCCTTTGTTAATTAAGTTTGATGTGTTTTATTACAGATATGTAAGACATATTTAGCCGATGATTGTGTTTTACGTCTGTTTTAGATTTTAATGCAGGTTTAAAAATTCGGACAAAATGCCTGCAGAACAATTGCAATTGCTTTCAGTTGTGCTGCAGAGCACTGAATATAATTCTGCACCTGGGTTGATCAAATTGTATTAAACGATTTTATTCGACGTTTTTAACAGCTTAGTGAACGTGAATATGCGTGTATCATTTTAAACAGGAAAAAATTGTAATTTCGTACGGGATGTTATTGCGAATGCGTAGAAATTATAGACACTTTTGGATTCATACGCTAATTTCCGAATGTTATAGGGAAGGTGCGTTTTACACTATGTCTTAGAAGCTCCGAAAGTAATTTAAGTTTAAACACTCATTATTGTATCGCATCAATAGTTTAAAATGTGGGAAGCCGATAGCTGCGACTAAAATGCGGATGAATTTGTAGACAATTGCAATTATGGAATGCGAAGCGCATGCGCACTGGATATTTATCGGTCCGGCTTAGCAGACCGTCCGACAATTCAAAATGTCGGATCCGATAATATCGGACGGTCGTGTGCAAGATACCAATATAGAATAGTGTAATTTGGAAGTTTCCGACGCCCACATCCGATAACTATCGGTGTTCAAATACTCTTATATCAGTTGTTTCGAATGGAATCCATCAGGAACATGAAGTCCGTGGTACATGTCTGGTGTTGCATTTTCTCTCGATGCTGGGCAGAGAACCAGAACGAAAGAGAAGAAAGACACCTACCATCACACAGGAAGGAGCACTCGGTGTTGTACGAGAAAATGGCGCTCCCCACCTGTTCGTCAGCAGCTGCTGTGGAAACCAGGTGCACCCCGTTGGAGTTCCTTTGTTCGACCCCGAGATCCTTTCAGAAGTCTCGAGCTAGATGGGGCGCATGGAACGATTGGAAAGGTGTTCTTTCTCACTACTCGCATCGTAAAAAAGATAGTTCTTCGATGCACATTGGAAGGGATACGTTTAAAAAAATTTCTGGAAATCTTCATAAGAGTTTTGAATGTTTTTGAACGCAATTTAATCTTGCATTATGTGGTAAATATTTCTACGCAGGTGTACATAAATTACATCTCGTTATCAAAATGAATGCACGATTGTCGTAATTACTTTCCTCCTGTTGCAAGAAAATTACTAGGTCCTCTTCCGTTTTTATTTAGAATTTTAAAATAACCTGCACAATCCAATCATTTTACGAAACCACCAGTCATAGAATTCAATATAAAAAATGACGTCGAATTTTGGTTTGCCGGCATAATAGATAAATTTAGGAAGTAATAATTAAGAGAAGTTTTACTACTACTCGCTTTTAACTTAAATTTAGTTGTGCGAAACTCGAATGTTTCTTTTCCAGATGAATTTTTATGATTTCGTATTTAACGATTGCTTGGTTATGATGCTGTTGTAAAATACCAACCAAGACAAATCACGGGTGTGTCATCTAGCGGATTTCGTTTTGTGTATTTTGATGTATTGTCTGTTTTCTCTAAAGTTTGGAAAAGGAATTGTAAATGTACCGTAGGGAAGAGGAAACGTGTTGTGTGAGAAAAAAAAGCAAAACTGATGTGCATAACTGTTTGATGGCCAAGTTCAGAGTTGAAGTTCTATTAACTTAAGATCTGAAAAATGTGCTTTAACCCTCTTGGTGATTGTCTCGACGAAAAATCTCATCATTAGCAAAACTGAACTGTTCTTGACGGACGAGATATCTCGTCATCAGAGAAAAACTGCCCACATCTGACTAATCAAACTCAACCTTTAAAAAAATCGCAATATCCTAATGACAAGATATCTTGGCATTAGCAAAAATTGGTCAAATCTTGATGGACGAGATATTTCGTCGAAACTACTTCGAGGTGCAAATCTTATACAACCCGTCAAATTATGATGTCCAAATTGTATTGATTGATCAGAAAAAGGCTACCAACTATGAACAAGGAGTAAATTAATAAAAGAACTAAGAATAACCCACATATTATTAGAAGAGCAAGAAAATAAAAGCATTGGTATACTAAAATCTAATACAAATCTTATACAGCTTTTCAAACTTTGTGTCATAATCAAACTATACAATTGATCAGTAAAAGGCTACCAACTATGAACAAGGAGTAAATTAATAAAAGAACTACGAATAAACGCACATATCATTAGGAGAGGATCACTATTTAGGAGAGCAAGAAAATAAAGGCCTGTGTAAAATCCAAATCTCCCTTTGAAAATAGTTCAACAAAACCCAACTATATCCATTCGGAATCAGCAAGAAGCAAGGGTTTTTTAAATCAGTTGCAAAGAGTTGTTCTACCAAATGATACAACTTATTTATGTTTGGATGTAAAGAGAACTCAAAAAGACACTTATTTCAGAAAGAAATGATGGAGGGTAAGAAAGCTTGTTAGATAGATCTTTTGAAACGAAACAGGAGTTATAAAATTCATTTTGTTATAACGCCCCCAAACAATTTTTAAGTAATATCAAAGTGGATGGGACAGTTTTGACATATGTCATGGTCATGCATAGATTCAGGGGAAAAAATAGCTGCACAGGACAGCAAAGATACACAGATGTTATATGGTGTATATTATCATGTGGAATTAAATAGCGATTAACTCGTAATTCTTTTGGACAACCCTGCGTGGAAGTTTGGTTGTGTTTCACGACGTAGGGGTCATATTTGGCAAAACTGAGCCAAGCACTGACTTTAAATTGACATCAATAATTCGCGATCAATAGTTGATTAATCTCATCGTAGAGAACGTCGAGAGAAAGCTTTAATGATCCAAATGTGGTCGAAATGGCCGATTTCAGTTGAGAAATTGTTCTCAGTCAAATTAATTTCCCACCTATATTTGTTGCGGTGGCTTGGAAGTTTCGAAAGAGGGGTGATATCTCAGGCGTTTGCTCGTCATTTGACCGTAGTTCGAAATTGTTTCGGTTTGTTATCTCGGGTTTGTACTTGGATCTTTCCCTTGGTTAATTGATCCCGAAAGGTCGTCAATAGCCCATTGTGTTGCTGAATTATTATGACGTTAGTTAAAACACCTACCAACCTTTTTCTATGCGACATGACTTAACACTTACAAAAATATAACCAAAGAGAATGGTTGGAACTGAAGTCTCAGTTTCCCCGTGATATACCGAGAACCATTGGTTGCTTGGTTGGCTTTGAGGTTTTATGGTACAAGGTGGAGGTTGAGGTTTTATGGTATATGGCGATAACTAGTCATGCTGCAACACACACAATATATGCAATATCACGTTATAGACAAGTTATAGACACGATGGAAGTTTTACTAACACAGATAAATGTATATGTGAGAGTAATGTCTCTGTGTCACCTGCAACTCCATGGTTGCTAGGGCAGTGGGCATACCCAGAGACCCACAACGTTCCCTTCCCTCCCCCTCCCCTCGAGATCTATAGGAGTCACTTGTTTTCGTGTTCTCACTCTCTTCACGACTACCTTCAATACCATCTATACAAAATTAGCTTTTTGAGTTCACCGGACTTGTCGTCCGTCCATGTAGCCTTTTCGACGTGACAGGAACATATCTCAATTGTTGCCCGGATCGTACGGTCTCAGAAGTTAATAAGCATGATTATCTTTACAATAGTTTTTTAAAACAATTTCCGTAATTTTCATGTGCATAAACTTTGTAAAATACCGCCTTTCTGAAAATTTAAGATATATTTTTCTTCCTTTGTGTGGTGATTTTCTATTTCCATTTCGCTTGTCTCCTAGATTTTCCTTGGGCCGTGGTTGCCTCAGTTGGAAGAGCAACGGATTAACAACCGGAGGGTAGCGAGTTCAAATCCAACCAAAGACCATCGTGTACAACGGGATTAGTTCACGATCAATCCGTCGTGACCTCAAATGTCCTCAAGTTGGTGTAGTGTGGAAGTTTCAAGAGGTGGGGTGCCAGCTCGAAATCTGATTGTGATTAATAATTACGTGGTGCTGTCCTTGGACCTTTCACTTTGTGGGTTTGATTCCGGACCTTCGTCAATAGCCCGTCTTGTTGCTCTAGTGCGATGTTGATTGAAATATCTACCTACCAATATTTTCCTTTGGCATGGATCCCGCACCGTCGCCAATCGCACGTTGTGTTGCTCCAGTGCGACATTAGTTCAACTACCCACCTTGTGTAAAAGGGGTGCTTGACTTACCCCTTTGAGAAGCTCTTCCCCAATGACAACAGGAAGAAACGAAAAAGACTTCTTCTGTCTGCTTACCAGACAGCTACACGTCTGTCTGTTGCCTTGGAAACAAGACTTAGCCCATTTTGTATAGTGGTTCTTGATGCATTTGTTTTTGTCATATTGTCGCACTTAGCAACACTTGGCTCTCGTGGCGCTTGTGAAATAAGATAATATGATTGCTAGCCAAAGCCCACCCTTGGCTGTTGGGCTCATGAGTGGCGTGCCGACCAGTAGAAACTGGAACGCTTCCTCGTCCTCTTCAGTATCTGTTCTTGGTCCGAGTCCGGGTACTGACACAATTGGGCAGTATCCATGACGCTCTGACCGCAGAGCAGGTATTGTGGGTAGAGCAACGATTGGATTCTGTTCAGATCGCACCACTGGTGACCAGTGTTGCCCATTGTTTTCCCCTTTGAAGCCCTCAGTCACTGTTGCCTCAACCAGTGGCTAACAGCAGAATTAATTTGGGCTTTACAGGAACTTGCTTCCTGAGCCGGTCAGTGACTACTTTAGTCACTGACCGGCTCAGTCGACGCACAAAGAAAGAGTTGTCCGATTACGATAAGAAGTGGTGGACGGTGAAGAACTTACTTACGAGAACAAACGATTAAAATTTCAGAACGATTGAATGATTTATTTCAAAGTTTGACCGTTACAAAGGGAGGAAGACAATAAGGCGTCGGTCTACATCTGACCTGGATGCAAGTTGTCATCTGGCTGTGCATAGACTGGAAAAGTTCCTGGATGGTGTCCTGCGGAATTTCTTGCCCAATTGTCTCCAACTGTCGGGCTGAAGGATCAACATTCCGGGATGGTTGCAATCACCTTCCCAAAACGTCTGAAATGTGCTCTATGGGGGAGCAATCAGCAGACCTTGCTGGCCAAGGAAGCTTTGAGAAATCTTGAAGCCAATTCATAGCAACACGTGCCGTGTGCGGCCGGGCATTATCTTGTTCCAGATCCTCCACCTCCCTACTCTACCATTAGGGAAGGACTCCCAGCTCATGAAATAGACTCAGTGGGGCCCACGCCGACCGGACGAGCATTTATTGTGTCTAAAATTTACATGGGGCAAAAGGCCCGGTACATGAATATAAAAGGACTGGAGTAGAACATTGGGCAACGGGCCCCAGTAAAAGGAAAAGGATGTGGAAACATAAAGGATTATGGCTTAGTATAACATGAAAATAAAACATTGGTAAATATACATAAATAAACTATGATGATGTATTAAAGCAATAAGAATACAAGTAGTAAAAAATTTTAAATTTTAAAAGATTAAGAGAAAGAAGGAACGCATCAGGAGGTCCCCAGTGCTCGGGCCACAGTGGTACCATTAGCCACCTCAGCCGCAATGGAGATGCATTTCTAAATTCGAAATTTAGATATCTTATTCTTTATGACTGAGATAAGCCATTTCGGTTTATTGTCATCTATGGGCCTGACCAGGTGATATCGTAAAGTGAGTGCACAGTCAAAAATATAATGATCTGGATCACCCACGCCTCCACAGCTGCAAAACTCACTGTCTTTAATATGAAAGCGATGTAAATAATAAGACATTAACGGGCCATGACCAGTAAGAAACCATGTCAGGTAGCGATCTGCAACTAGATCCTTTGAGCTGGTCCCCGACATGAACTCCCTCAACCGGATACAACACTTGGCATGTCCATGATCGTCCTGCCAATCTCTATTCTTTAAAAGAGTGATCTGGCGTTTTACGTAGGAGATCGGTGTAGGAACATCTAGACTCGCCACACGACGAAGCGAACTTCGCAAAGCTGGCATTATCTTGTTGAAAAGTAAGTCCGGTGTGTCGCAAAAGGAAAGGTAACACAACCGGTTGCAGAATGTTGTCCACGTACCGCTGTGCTGTAAGTGTGCCATAAATGACTACCAAAGGAGACCGGCTATCATAGAAGATGGCATCCCTGACCGTAACGCCCTGTTGTGGGCATGTGTGGCGTGCGATAGTAAAAGCAGGATTCCCGCGCTCCCCTGGACGTCTCCAGAATCGTCTTTCAGGTTAATCGAGTCCGGCAGAATTTCTGGACAACTACTTCTTGCTGTGTCGATTTTTTTGCCATAGAGTATATTTATTCAGAGCTTTCTGACATAATAGTGCATTAAGGCCATAAGCGTCGCAAGATCTCGAAGTAGTGTAGTGTACCTTTCATCCCACGCAACATGCTTAATGACTTACTAGTCAAATTATCCTAGAGAATCCTTAGAATCCATCCTTAGAAAAATGTCTTTAAAACAGTTTCCTCATAGAAACGAGGGACGCGGTAAAAGGAGTAGAGGATTAGCAATCGGAAAGTTGTGAGTTAGAAACTCGATCCCACCTAAGACTGTGGTGTACGTAGTGACTGGTGCACGTTGAATTCGTCATGGTCTGAAATGTCGCATGGTATGGAAGTTTGGAGAGTTAGGTGCCAGTTCAGGTGTTAATCTTCTCATTTGTTTCGAAAGGACGATCTGCTGTCTTGCTATATTTTACTCTGGGATGGATCCCGGAACGTCGCCAAGAGTCCGTTGAGTTGCTCGAGTACGAAATTAATTAAACTATCCCTCTTTGAAACGATTCTGTTCATTCATTCTGCAGAATGAATACTTTGAAAAGATTCTGTTTGTCCTTTCCTTGGATTATAAATCTTTGGAAATACTCTATTGCTCATTTCATTACAATAGGTTGGTAGGAATTTAATTAACGTCTCTCTGATATGTAGGTATTTTTTGATAACGTCGTCTATCAACACAACAGGCTATTGAAGACGGCTCGAAAACAATCCCAAAGTGAAAGACCGAGGACAACACTAAGTAATTTTAAACCACGGTCAGATGACGAAGCAACATCCGATTGCGCAGAAAAAGCAAATGATCATCACGCTTGTTCATATACCAGAAGGATGGAAACTTCTACTTGAATTTGGCATAATATCAAAATGGAAAAAAATTTTATAATAGAAGTTATTCATATCAAAACTTTTATATATAAGGATAAGTCTGTGGGGTTCTCCAACTAGATTCCAAAGAATGCTGTTTAGGAGGAACCAGTGGATGAACTTCCGGAAGTGGGAGCGCTCGGAGGAGCCATCTGGGTGTTCGCGGGGGAGGCGATTTGGAGGCGGAACGAACAGAAGGGCAAGAGGATGTTGCGAGTCTTGAGGCAAACTTAAATCATGTCTCGGAGACCAGAGATCCTTACTTGATAGGCTGAAATTTTTTGGGTTGATGTTAAAGTATGTCCCGTTTTTCCCGCTAGATGGCATTCCATCTAAAGCAGCTACTTTTAAAGTTTCGATGTTGTTTAAAAGATGGAATTTCAGGGAGCACCTAAAGGGGGAAAATCGTGTTGTTGGGTCGTGTGGGGTAAGAAGCTTTTGAAGATTCCGTGTGACGCAAGTAGTTTAGATAGTTCCGTCACCTGGATAAGTTCTTGAGCCAGAAACCTCAGAACTTCTAGGAGCGCGGGATGATGCAGCTACCGAAGAGATTGGATCGGACGCAGTAGGCGGACACTGTTTCACCTGTGCGACTTTCAGCTGTATAGTCCGCCTTACGGAGGAGATTCTGGGATAAGGGAGAGCTAAGCAATCTACAATACATACATAAACATTTTACGTACACAGAAGGGGAAAGGCAAGTGAAGGGCAAAACATGTAAGCACAAAAATACAAAATGACAAAAGAAGAGGTTGACAAAGTTTGAAAAATTGACGCAGAACAAAATGAGAAAACAAAAAAAGGACATAAACATAAACAAAAAACAAAATCAAAACAAAGAAAAACATAAAATCATTTAAAAAAAAGTTTTGAAAGAAAAGAAAAGTTATTTTGAGAACTTTCGACTTAGACTTCTCAGTTCTCACAGATATAATCAATGTTGGAGCTGATAAATTCCATCACTTTAAGTATTTTATGATGGCAGTGTCTGTTCTTGGTAGTATTTTGGCACCAATGAGAGTAGTGTTGCAGAAAAGGTTTCAACAAATGCCACTGACTTCACAGTGCCACTCACAGTCAAAAAGGTAGTGGATGGGATCACCTTCTCGGCCGCATATACACAGCGCACTAGTTCGAAGGTGGAAACTCTCTAGATATGTAGGAAATGGTCCATGGCCTGCGAAAAATTGTACCAGCTTTAAGTTCTGCTACCGAAGAGACGGAGAAAGGTCATCGAACAGAACGGAACATACTTGTCAGAGCGATCGAGCGATGTCTATTTTGATTGACAGTGTGTGTAGTAGTGGCCAAGAAGAGAAGGACATTGTACGACTAAATTGGACGTTGAAATTTATTTACAATATAATATAAAGTTTTAAAATACTCGCCGCACCATCCGGTGCAAAAACACCGTCTGACTCCTCCGAAATGTACAACTAATCTAACCTTATTTGTGTGCTTTTTTCAGAATAGCACCCAACATTTCATGTTCTTAATCGTATCAGAACTCGGGTATTGTCATCCATCGATGTTCGTCCACTAGAATAAGTAGCAACTTATAACACAAGAACAACTGTTCTTGTAACCCATCTGTGTTCGTAATCAACGTGGTGAAAAACAGGACCTCTTTGGTAGTCATTTCTGGCGCACTTACAGCACAGTGGTACGTAGACGACCTTCGACCGGTTGTATTACCGTTTCTTTTGCGACACCCCGGACTTACTTTACAACAAGATAATGCCCGGTCGCAAGTATTGCTATGGATTGTCTTGAAGGCAATTGCAACCATCTTGTAATGATAACCATTTAGCCCGACAGTTTGAGACATTTTGGCAAGACATTTCGCATTACACCATCCGGGAACTTTTTCAGTTTATGCCCCGCCGGGTGACAGCTTGCATCCAGGACAGAGGTGGACCAACGCCTTATTGACTTCCTCCTTTTGTAACGCTCAAAATCTTAAATAAATCATTCAATTGATCTGAAATTTTAATCGTTTGTTTTTCTATGTATTTTCGTCACATCCACCAATTTTTATCGCAACCGGACCACTCTTTCTTGGTGCGTCGATTATTTTGCTATAGAGTGTAATTGCATTTGAATCTACGACGGGTAAGAAAGAGAAGATTATAGCATGGAAAGCTTTTCCAGAATAAATCAAATGTTTAAGCAGCCTAAATCATTTGGCTGGATTTGAACTCGCAACCATACGGTTTCCAATCCGTTACTCTTCCAACCAGGCTACCGTGGCTCATCAAGGACTAGAAATATACGCTCGACTGTTATAGAATGATCGAACTGCTAAAGTCCGACTTCTAAATCTAAAAGATACATGTAAAAGGGGAGTAGACTATTTTACTCAGCAATAACTGCAATTGTCTTCTTTACAAAGAAGTAACGCGAAACACCGAAAAATTTTAAAGCGCTTATATTATTTTGGTTCGTGATTGACTCGTAAAAATACACAGTATAGCAGGCATGACAAGTTGCTCTGTCAGCTTTAGTAACCGCATTTAATTGTCAATAATCAATGCACAGATCAACATCACCATTCAGTTTCGGAACTACGACTACTAGAGCAGCAAATGGAGACTCACCTTCCTTGATAATTCCAGCTTCCAATAGTTTATTCGATTCTTTACTTAGAATTCCTTTCCTTGTAGAAGATATGCGATAAGAAGGAACAGCAACCAGGAGTATTATTCTCGCTATTTATTTCATGTTCAATGTAAGGAGTACGTCCTCCCCCTGGATGATAAACGTCGTCATATTCTTGTAATAGAGGATTAAACTTCTCACGGTGATAGTTGGTTAATTCAAGTCCTTCGTTTTCGTGGAAGGACAATAAACTTACTTTTATGTCATTGTTTCCACGCGTACTAGTTTCCACTACTTCGTCTTGGCTACTTTCGATTTGAATACTTCCTTTTCTAGTCCAAAACTATATTTATTTCTAGGATTATCTTCATAAAATCACTTTTTGGTTTTAATATCCACCATTATCCCAGCAGTTTGTAAAGAGTCCGCACCTAAAAGAGTTCGACTTCCTTAAGGATTTTGGTAAAACTCAATTCAATTTGAACGTCTTCCCTTGAACGCTAATGTGTACATCAGTGGCTAAGTCTTCAACGCTGGATTTAAATTCATCAGCTAGAACCGTTTTAATATCCCTTGTTTTTGGTTTCCAACGCTATCCAATCAGTTTGTATAAAGTCCACGCCTAAAAAAGTTCGATTTCCTTTGGATTTTGGTAAAACTGAATTCAATTTGAACGTCTTCCATTGAATGCAAATCTGTACATCAGTGGTTAAGAAATTAAGGCTGGATTTAGATCCATCAGCTAGAATCATTTTAAGATTCATTGTTTGAAAAACAGTCCGTTGATTCCTCAATTTATGACATAAAATCTTACCGGCAATCGATCTGCTGGTACCGGTATCCACACACACTCCGTTCCATCTAATCCATTGATTGTAACATCAAGAGTTGCTAGCGTTCCATCACGCATCAAATAGGAAAATATCTGAACTTCATTGATTGATTCCGGTTCCCATTTTCCTTGAGTGTATTTGGGACATCGGGATCTGATGTAACCAGGAGAGAGTTCCACATCCATAACACTTTAGAGGAGACCTTGGATCTTCATAAAAACTTGTTTTAACTCTCAGTTTTGTTTTCGTCTTGCCTAAAAAATTTGCGGTTTTCCAGAAAAGGTCTTTTTGCCGGCATGCGAGGTTGTTGCCTTTTTTTTACAGGCTATTTCATGTGAAAGCGTACAGAAACGAGTCATTTTTGACCCGACCACCTCTAACTTTTGTTAAACTCGGTTTATATGTTCCCAGACATATATTAGAAACTGTGTGGAAATTGTTAGCTTCCAGCTTGCAATAGTTTTTTGAGGTACATGAATTAATTTTTAGTTTGAAAAACTGGGCAATTTTTCATGGTTTTAGGCTTATTAAATCTCCTGAACCTCTGTTTTTGTAATTGTAGGTCAAATGTTAAATCGAGTTACATTAAAATCAGAAAGGTCACTCATAGTATCATGCAAAATATATAAGAAAGTTTTTAATTTTTCGATAAAATAAACCCTCTTTTATTTTGATTGGACCAAGAGGTCAAGAAGTAAAGCTTTTTGTGGATACTGATAAATACGAGTAGCATTCACTTCGAATATTGTTTTACTGTGAACCCATGCATGTACCACTATGCAACTTTCAGACCGTGTACCTTTAACAAATATTTTAAGGAAAAAATATATTTTTGTAAATGTAGGTCAAAGGTCAAATTGAGTTACTATGAAGCTGAAAAGGTCGCTTTAAGGGACATATTAAACGTCATTTGAAATTTTGTACATTTTTCTACAAAATTGGTTTTTATTCAGAATGTGGACAGTTATGTCCTGAGGTAAAAGAGATTTAGTAAGTCTAAAATCAGAAAAAAACTGTCCACTTTTTCAAATTTAAAATTGATAATATTCATAAAGAATTTATTGTGCAAGTTGGAAGCTAAAAATTTCCAAAATTTCTTATTTATCACGGGGAAACAAATCAGCCCGTACATATTTCCCTTGCAGCGTCGTAATTATCTAACTTGTCTGCCATTTCTGCGGCTGAAGTGATGATTCCCCACTTGTCCAAAACATGGACTTTGTATTCAACTGGTGTTTTCTTCTAAATCCAATCTGTTGGGGAAAATGACCCAATATGAGATACTTTTTTATTTTCTGATATTTCTTTTTTGATTGTCTAATGACAAATTTAGCAAACATCTTTTTGATTTTCAACACTGTCACTAAAACTGTTTCGAAATGTTATGGGTTGATATTGTTTTGGAAATATACGTAAAAAAAAAAAATTATAAAGTCTTTTGAATCAGCTGTTTTGAGAAAAGATTGTGAAATATAAGACACTAAGCTTTCTTAGTATGATATTGTGCATTCACAATGACAAAGAAATACAAGCGTGACAAAAAATTATTTATTTAAGTAGAATCTTTTCAATTAAATTAACAACTTACCTTATACGTTTAAAGACCAGTCAAAAAGAATTACTTTTAAAAGCGATGTGGCACTGTTATATTTAAGTATGGTCGTCTTGTGCAATGGAAAAGGTTATGATTACCATGACTCTACAGCTTTTCTAGCTAATAGTTCATGACACTTCACGTAGTTGACAACATTATACGGTAAAGATACAGAAGTATCTCATATTCGGTCACCTTTTCCCTAATCAAAAAATCTATCAGATGTTCAAAGCTTTCGATGTTGAGATTCCATCCTTCAAAGAAGCTGTTGAGTTCAAAACAGAGATCCTTCCAAAATTTGTCAGGGAATTTAAGATGTTCGCGAAATAGTTGCCTGAATCTTTTTGGGGTTAATTGCAATCTTCGTAACCACAGCAATTTAATGTAATCGTAATTTCCAGATTCTTTTTCGGGTTCTTTTGCGATGGAATTATCGATTTTGGATGGTAACAATCCAATTAACTGAATAACTCAAACATCCTTGGGAATATTCAAAAATTTCAGTTGCCTTTCAAATAAAGTTAAAAAGGAACATACGTCACCTTCATCCGGATGAAACTTCGGCAACAAATGCTGTAAATCTTATTTAGTGTTTCCTTCAACCTCGGGGCTTCCGTCGTTTTCCTGCGAACGAATCTTTAAGAAATTATTCCAATTTAAGTTTTTCTAATTTATAAGCTCTGTCCTATTCTTTTTCCTGAGTGATAGTTCCCTATAACAGTATAAAAGGCATAGCTATATGATGCTTGACGGTAAAGTCAAAATGGTAACGCTGGTCTGTTCTCCGCAACAAGCGAATACGGTGATCATGTGCTCCAAGGCAGAAGCTGACTAATCATGATACTACTATGCCATCCCATGCATGTGCACAGGTGCATTCGACGTCTGGTAGTCCAGACTTCTTAACGCGTCCCTTAGGCATCCTTGTGGTCATCCGCTGAAGCCTGTAGCATTACATACCATTGTTAGATGCCTGGACCTTGATAGATACAAGATGCATCTAGTTGCAGATTAATGACCCTTCGAGACTACATTCAATGAAAAATAAGTTATCCACTCCATTCGGCGGACTATAAGCATCGTTGAATAGTCTATAAGGTAGCTGGTGGAGACGGTTTGAGCTAGTTTCACTATCAATCCATCCTCTCGCATTGGTCCTTCTAGGCCCTACAAGAGCCACTGTGAAGTGTATGTGTAGCTTCATTGCTCCACTGCTGCCAAGTACCTTGTCAAAGATGTCTGTCTGTGATAGTCCCAGATGCATTCATGGTGTCTTGTCACAAGACGAAGATGCTCTCTGCAGTGTCACAATGCGACCCCTTTCAAAGTCTTTCCGTTGAGTACATGAAGTTCGAGTGAGTGGTCTACGTATTCTTGGTCACAACTGGTGGCAATTCAACGGCAATACTAAACCAGAGCATTCACAGCGAGCCTCTGAAACCTCTTCAATGAGACCGTAGGATGCAAGCTATTGCCATCCAAACTTTAATCAGTTTCACCTCTGATATATGGCATTTCGCATGTAAAATTTAATGCCTATCCATGAATGTTTGTGATCCTAAGTAGCTTGGTTGGAAGAGTCCCGGATTAGCAAAAGGAGGGTTGTGAGTTAGAATCCAACCGAAGACCGTCGTATGCAAAAGGTTCTGGGAACGATAAATCTGTCGTGGCCAGTCAATCTCCTCAGGGTTGGCATGGAAGTTTTGAGAGTGGTAGACCAGTTGGAAAAGTCGTGGATTAGCAACTGGATGGTTGCTAGTTCGGAACTCGATCCCTCCAAAGATCGTGAAGACGGGCGCACATTAAATCCGTCGTGGCATCAAACGTCTTCGCTTCGGCGTGGTGTGGAAGTATTGAAGAGTTGGTTGACAGCTCAGGTATCATCTGACCGTGGATCAAAATGACAAGGTGTTGTCCTCGGCACTTTCCCATCTTGATTCATTCCCGAGCCGTCGCAAAATAGCTCTAGCACGACATGAATTCAACAACTTACCTAATCTGGAGACTAATTTTTTTGACACAGTAAATTTCTCTACTATCATAAAAGGAAGTGTTTGTGTCTCTCAGTGATCAGTGTCCTGACGAATCTATGGTATTTATAATAATGAAATTTGGCACACAAATAGTCCGAATTTTTTGCAATTTTTCTATCGCGCACGGATTTAAAAATTTTATGTAGAAAATTTTAAAATGAATGTATTAGTTTTTTTTCCCTCCCTTGAACCAACGTTTTCGACCTTTTTGGAACTGTCACAGGCAACGCCGTGCAGGAAGTGGCTAATACTTGATTTAAAAAATAGAAGCTGTGTGTTCTCCTCAACTCGTCTGTCTAGAAATTCATCACACTAAGCTCAAAAGGAACAGTAAACCGTCCTGATAGTTTATCTGCATTTCAATAACTCTTCTGTAGTTCTTGTAGTAGTGACTGTCCGGTAGCGTAGTAAAAGTCCCGTAGTGGCCAGCCTCTGATCCAAAAATATGTTCTAAATTTTTTTTCCGACTTGGACTTTTATTCCCCTTTTGTTTTGACGAGATATCTCGTCATTAGCAAAACTGTCTGGATCGTGATGGGCGAGATATCACATAGAGGTTGATGTGGCAAAAAATAGTCGTCAGGTGATGCTGCTAGTACGATTTTGATTAATTTCATTACGTTATGAAGAAGAAATTGGATTTAATATTCGGACTCGGACTATTTTTTAGTGCACCTTTTTTATAACATGTATTTGTAAATTACTAGCTGATTCAGGAAACTACCTTTAGTGCAATTCTCCTAAGCTGACGAGAATCCATCTCTGATCATGTCCTTATCTGACGAAACTTATGGGATTGGACATTATGAATCACAAAGGAGTCTGGTGAAAGTTAAATCTGTCACGACCACAAATTTTTTCAGGTGGTGTGAATTTAGAGAGTGAGGTACCAGCTGAGGTGTGATCTCGTGATCCCACCGTGGTTCAAAATTACGAGGTTAATGTCCCTAGACCTTTCCCTTCGGGGTTGATCCCGGACAGTCACCAATAGTCCGTTCTGTTGCTTCAGTGAGACGTTATTTAACAACTTACCTACCTGTGAATTGCAAATTATATTCCACCACATACTTCCAAAGGTATCTGGCCGAAAACCCATATACCTTTGCACCTTTGAAGGTTCAGAACAATGATCTCATGATTTTAAATACTCGAATAACATGTAGTTGGTGTTTTAATTAACGTCGCACTGGAGCAACACAACGTGCTAGTGGAGACAGTCCGGGATCCGAAGGGAAGGGTCTGGGGACAATAACCTCGTCATTTTGAGCCACGGTCAGGTGATGAGGTTAACATCTGAAACTCCACTCTCCAAACTTCCCAACCATGCCAGCGTGAGGACATTTGAGGCCACAATAGATTGAACGTGCACCATCTCCTTTGTACACAACGGTCTTTGGTTGGATTTGAGGATGCAATCCTCCGATCTCGAATGCAGAAACAAAAAAGAATCTCGTTGTGTTATTCCATTATAGTTCACCAGGTGCGTAGGTATATTAATTAACGTCGCACTGGAGCAACACACGGGCTATTGCCGACGGTCAGGGATCAAACCCCAAAGGGAAAGATTTCAGGACACACCACGAAATTTGAACACACACCTGAGCTGGCACCCCACACCAAGCATCCCACAAAAGCAACACCTGAGCTGGCACCCCACTCTCTAAACTTCCACACCAACCCACGTGAGGACTTTCGGCTACGACAAATTTAAGGTGCACCAGCTGCCTCTACACCATACGCAAAAAAACATCCATGCACTGACCCTGATTCGAACCAGGAACCTTCCTATCTAGAGTCTAACACCTTAACCACCAGACTGGTTTGTCCTTACATCCGGGTAACCACTGTCCTATACCTCACCAGAGTGAATCCTTTTCCAACAAAACTTACTTCTACAACACAGCACATGTTCTAATCAGATCAAATTCTGAAAACAACCTTTCGATAAGTAGAATTTTATTTTTCTGTTTCTGCTTCCTCTACCCTAATAGACGGGGTTTTCCTTGTAAAAGCGTCACAGCAGATAAAAACCACGTTGCACTATCTGTTTTCTTTTCGAAGCGTTGCTATAATTACCTGAGTCTCTTCCTCCTAGAGAAGTCTAGGTTCTAATATCATAACGTTCCGTCAGGCAATAAACACCGCTTTCATTAGCATCCTCTGTGTCAAATATGTGGCGTACAGATCTTTCCTGATGCACTCTATCAGATCTGTTGATATCTTTGTCCTTATTCGTCATCTGACAAAGGTTCAAAATGACGTGGTGTTGTTCTCGGATTATTCCCATAGGGCAATGATTGGCGTGGAAGTTTGTTAATGGTAATTTTAGTTAACGTCGTACTAGAGCAACACAACGGGCTATTGACGACGGTCTGGGATCAGTCCCTTAAGGGAAAGACCCGAGGACAACACCTCGTAATTTTGAACCACGGTCAGATGGTGAAGCAACACCTGAGCTTGCACCCCACTCTCGAAACTTCCACACCAACCCAACGTGACGACTTTCGGCCACGACAGATTTAAGGTGCACTTGTCGCCTCTACACCATACGCTTACGAACATCTATGCCCTGACCCGGATTCGAACCAGGAATCTTCCGATCCAGAGGCTAACACCTTAACCACTATACCGGTTGGTCGGCGTGTGGAAGTTTGGAGAGTGGGGTGCCAGCTCAGGTATTGCCTCGTCATTTGACAGTGGTTCAAAGTTACGTGGTATTGTCCTCTGTACTCTCATCAACCTGCATTCGGTTGTTGATCATGGACCGTCGTATTACGTGGTGTTGTCCTTGGATCGTTACCCTTAGGGGACTGATCCCGGATCGTCGTCAATATCCCGTTATGTTGCTCTAGTACGACGTTATTTAAAATACCTACCTACCTTTTATAACTCTGGATGGTTTATTTCGGGATTGGTAATTTTTAATTAACGTCGTACTTGAGCAACACAGCGGCTATTGACGACAGGATCAATTCCCGATGGGAAAGATCCGAGAACAACCCAACGTTAAATTGGCTGAAATACGAATGTGCATTGACGTGTTTTCTGTACAAAACCGGAGTAGGACTGCGCTGTGAGGATGTCGGAACAATGTGTGGCCAACCTGTGAGCTAAAAAGCTGAATGCTTCTGTCAGATACTGGAGCTCTTACCTACCACAATAATTAACTTTCAGTATACTAGTCTATATAGGCAGTGCAATGGATCAACCTTGAAGTACGTTTCGTAGAAACTGAAGTTTTTAAACTGATAATATTTGGATATAGGGAGAGCGGTTGAATTTGATTTCGTGGCGCACACGAGACAATGTAAACGACACAACAGATATCGTCAAGTAATGGACAAAAGTTTTGTTGGCACAGTATAGCCCGTTGTGTTGCTCCAGTGTGACGTAAGTTCAACCTACCTTACTGGCACAGAGGGCCGCGGTTACACAGTTGGAATAGCAATTGATAATCAACGGAGTTCGAAATGATCCAACCAAAAACCGTTGTCTTCGGAGGAGCTGGTGCTCCTTCAATCTGTCGTGGCCTTTAATGTTTTTACCTTGGCATGGTGAGCAAGTTTGGAAAGTGGGGAGCTAGCTCAGGTATTGACCTCTTCATCCGACCGCGGTTCTCACTGATGAGGCGTTGTTTCCCTTCGGAATGGGGCCGACCAACCGGTATAGTGGTTAAGGTGTTAGCCTCTAGATCGGAAGGTTCCTGGTTTGAATCCGGGTCCGGGCATGGATGTTTGTAAGCGTATGGTGTAGAGGCGTCTGGTGCACCTTAAATCTGTCGTGGCCGAAAGTCCTCACGTTGGGTTGGCGTGGAAGTTTGGAGAGTGGGGTGCCAGCTCAGGTGTTGCTTCGTCATCTGACCGTGGTTCAAAATTACGAGGTGTTGTCCTCGGATCTTTCACTTAAGGGACTGATCCCGGACCGTCGTCAATAGCCCGTTGTGTTGCTCTAGTACGACGTTAACTAAAAAATTACCATTAAAAATTACCTATCAAAATTACGAAGTGTTGTCTTCGGATCTTTCCCTCAAGGGACTGATCCCGGACCGTCGTCAATAGCCCGTTGTGTTGCTCTAGTACGACGTTAACAAAAATTACCATTACCATTACCCTTCGGAATGGCGTGGTTCAAAATTACGAGGTGTTGTCCTCGGATCTTTCCCTTAAGGGACTGATCCCGGACCGTCGTCAATAGCCCGTTGTGTTGCTCTAGTACGACGTTAACTAAAAATTACCATTACCATTACCCTTCGGAATGGTGTAATTCTAGTTAACGTCGTACTAGAGCAACACAACGGGCTATCGACGACGGTCCGGGATCAGTCCCTTCAGGGAGAGATCAGAGGACAACGCCTCGTAATTTTGAACCACGGTCGGATGACGAACCCTTCGGAATGTATCGTCAGCAGTCCTTTGTGTTTCTACAGAGAGACGTTAATTCAACTAACCTCAAGTACGCCCAGCACCACTCAGGAACAGTCCTGTGCAAATGTAAAAAGTAGCGCCAGATATGGCCTTTCCGCGTATAAATAATTTAAGATTTTGGTTATTACTTCCTTCATTTTTTTATTATTAGTTTCTTCAATGGTTGATATGGGAGTTGGGCAGGATGGACTATTTATCCTCCTTTGGCTGCGTTAGATGAGCATGCTGGGAGATCTATGGATTTTGCGATTTTTTTCTTTACATTTAGCTCTCTCTGTGGAGATTTTTCATTTATGGTAGCTATTATTTTTATTTCAACTGTTTTAAATATGAGTTCATGGGGAATAAGTATGGAAAAGGTTCTTTGTTTGTGTGATCAGTTTTAATTACGGCTGTTTTGCTATTACTGTCTTTACCGGTGTTAGCTGGGGCCATTACTATATTGTTAGTTGATCGAATTTTTAATACTTCTTTCTTTGATCCTTCAGGGAGGGAGGAGAATCCTATTCTTTTCCAGCATTTGTTTTGATTTTTTGGGCATCCTGAGGTTTATATTTTAATTTTGCCAGGGTTTGGTATTGTGTCTCATGTCATTAGAGCTGCTGCGGGGAAATGAGAGCTTTTTGGAAATTTAGGAATAATTTACGCTATGGTTGGTATTGGGGGGATGGGTTTAGTTGTATGGGCGCATCATGCATTTTTAGTTGGGATAGTTGAGGATACTCGGGCCTATTTTACTGCTGCTACTATGGTTATTGCTGTGCCTACGGGGATTATGATTTTTAGATGGATGGCTACTTTGCATGGTTCTTACTATAAGATATAAGCTCCATTAGTATGGGGAGTGGGATTTTTTTTTTTCACTTTGGGGGTATTACAGGGGTTATTTTGTCTAATTCTTCTTTGGATATTGTTTTGTGTGATACTTTCTATGTTGTTGCTCGTTTTCATTACGTGTTAAGAATGGGAGAAGTATTTGCGATTTTAAGAGGTTTAACTTATTGATTTCCTTTGTTTTTTTGGAGTGGTGATATATAGTAAAATACTGAAACTTCTTTTTTTTACTATGTTTTTGGGGTAAATTTAACCTTTTTTCTCCTCAGCATTTTTTAGGATAAAATGGGATACCTCGTCGTTATTCGTATTATCCGGATGCGTTTATGTATTGAAATGTGTGTCTTCTTTAGGCTCTTTATTGTCTTTGTTAGGGATTATTATGTTTATTTGATTAGTTTGGAAAAGTGTGTTAATGAAAATATGTAATCATAGAGTTTATTATTACAGGAGCTTCTTTAGAGTGAGCTAATAGAGTTCCTCCTTTAAATCATTCTTTTAATCAGTTAAATTTATTGTATAATTAATTTATGCCAATTTGAGGTTCGTTGTATTTTCAAAATAGTTCTTCTCCGGTTATGGAGCAATTAATTTTTGTTCCTGAACCTAGAATAATAGTAATAATTATGATTATAGTTTTATTCGGGTACATGTTAATTAATCTCATTATAATAGTTATTATGCATTGAATATAAGAGAAGGACAAGAGTTGGAAATATTGTGAACTATCTTAACGGCTTTGTTTTTTAAATTAATTGCTTTTCCTTCTATTCGTTTGTTATATTTAATAGAAGAGTACGAGTATTCCGATTTAACAGTAAGAGTCTTAGGGCATCAGTAATATTGATCTTATGAATACAGAGATTTAGGGTTTAAAAGCTTTGATAGTCAATAATGATAGGTTGTTGTTCCGTCTTTTAAGTGTAAAAAATTCTTTGGTTTTTCCTAACAATATAGATGTTCGGATAGTAGTTTCTAGTGGGGATGTAATTAATTCTTGAGCTATTCCTTCTTTAGAGGTGAGGTTAGATGCTATTCCTGGTCGATTGAATCAAATTTCTTTTATATTTAATCGTGTGGGAATGTTTGTGGGGCAATGTTCTGAGATTTGTGGGCCAATCATAGTTTTATGCCTATTGTTATTTCAGTTGTTCCTCGGATTGAGTTTGCAATAAAATGGTTAAGTTAGTTTAGTGGCCGAATGTAGGTGTTATTCTCTTAAATTAATTATGGATAATATAGTTAAGTTAATATTAATTTTTCAAGTTAAAGATAAAGGGGTGCCTCAGCTTACCTCTTTCGTGAGAGCCATTTCTTTTGGAATTTTTTAAAAATGTAATTATAGTTAAAAGATAGTGATATTTTAGTTTTTAGAGGAGAAGGTAAGGAAAGGAGGATAGAAAAGTATTTCAATGATGATGATAAATTTATTTTCTGTTTTTGACCCAAGTTCTTATTATGGGGTTTCTTTGAATTGGGTTATTATATTTATAATTGTGGGTTTGCTATTTTTTAAATATTACTTAATTATTGGAAAATCCCAAGGAGGATTTAGTGTATTTGTTAGTGCAGTTTATAAAATGTTTGAAGAGATTTCAGGATCAAATCGTTTAGGGATTGTTTTTGTAGTAATTTGTACTTTTATTTTTATTTAATGTGTGTAGAAATCTTATAGGTCTTTTTCCTTTTATTTTTACTTCAACTAGTCATCCTGCGATGACTATAGGGTTAGTCATCGCATATTTTTTGAATGTCATTTTTCCTTATAGGATGAGTTAAAAATTTTAAAATAAGAGATTTAGTACCAGAAGGAATTCCTTTGATTTTGTCCCCTATTATAGTAATTATTGAGTCTATTGGACAATTAAAACGCCCTTTTATGTTATCTCTTCGATTAGCTGCGAATATAATAACAGGGCATTTTATTATTGGTTTGTCAGCAAGAGATATAACTTTAGGGTATTTTAGATTCTTTTGTGTCTTTTTTTTCCAAGGACAGTTATTAGTTTTAGAGTTAGGGGTGTCTGTTATTCAGGGGTTTGTGTTCAGGATTTTGTTATTGCTTTACTCTTTGGAGTATTATTAATTTTTGTCTAAAGTGTTTCTCATCCTTATCATATAGTGGGGGCGTCCCCTTAACCGATTTTGATAGGATTTGGGGTGCTATCTGTTCTAATAGGATTTGTTAAAATATTACTGTTTGTAAATTTTTTCTCATTAGGGGTTACTTTGTTATTTGTTTAACGGTTTTTCGTTATGGGAGAATAACTTTTACTCGAGAAAGAACTTTTCAAGGGGCTCATTCAGGAGAAGT
The DNA here is from genome assembly GCA_947359465.1 of Metellina segmentata. Taxonomy (NCBI): domain Eukaryota; kingdom Metazoa; phylum Arthropoda; class Arachnida; order Araneae; family Tetragnathidae; genus Metellina; species Metellina segmentata. Next base: position 120,585,985 of record OX375877.1, on the reverse strand, counting down.
AGTCCAGGGTTTAATTTTTAGAATAATCTTATTTATTTTTTTAAGATAATTTTATTTTATTTATTTATTTAATTTATTTATTATTATTATTATTAATTTTTTTTTATAGTTTATTTTTTTTAAAGCTTTTTTTTTTTTCCTTACATTTTAGTTTCAAACCCTCAGCGGAGTTAGGAGTGCTGTGGCCTCCTAGAGGAATTTTACCGTTAAATGCTTTTTGGGTTCCCTTATTAAACACTGTAGTGTTGCTGTCTTCGGGGGGGGGGTCACTATTACTTGGGCCTATCAGTCTTTGTTAGGAGAGAATTTTAACGAAGCATGGCGGTCTTTGGCTTTTACTCGTGGGTTGTGGCAGGGATTTTGAAGAACGTTTTTTTTTTTATGACTCGTTTTTTTTATTTTTTGGTATTTTGTTGCTGATTGGTTACTTTTAACTTGGATTGGGGCTTGTGAAGTAGAGACTCCTTATATGGAGTTAGGTATAGGTTTTAGTTTTATGTACATTTTTATAATTTATTTGTTTTGAATATTTAATAAAGTGCAGGACTTAGTTTTATGGCTTTTTTATGGTTTAAAGCATTAATAAAGATAAATTTGTATCTTAAAAGTCAAGTTGATTAGTTTAAGTAAAACGTAAATTTTGTAAGTTTAAGATCTATACGGATATATTTGAAATTAAGGGGGCTATGGGAATAAGGAATAAGATAATGGGGATAATTGTTTTTCATCTTAGGTATATAAGTAGATCATAGCGGAATCGAGGGAGAGTCCTTCGAGCTCATAGGAGGGTTGTAGTAATTATAATAACTGTTATTAAAATAGAGATTTTATTGAAAAGAAGAATAGAACTGTAGTAATAATTCTTTCAATAATTATATTGGCGTATTCTTCTAAAAAGATTAATGCGAATCATCCTCCTATGTATTCTACGTTAAACCCTGAGAGTAGTTCTGATTCTCTTTCAGCGAAGTCAAATGGGTTTTGGTTTACTTCAGCTAAGCATGAGATTATTCAAATAATTAACAGGAGGAAGTGCCCGTATGAGAATCATAGTAAATTTTGAGTGTCTGATTTGAGTAAAGTAAAATGTGTTGGCTATGATGGAGATAAACAAAATAATTAAAAAAAAGGATACTTCGTACAAGATTATTTGTACTATGTACTTTTATATAATTAACCTCTTGTTAGGATAGCTGTTACGTTGTGGAACCAGGAGGATATCAGAACAAATTTCAAGTATCAGCAAAATTCTATTTTCCATTACTTGGTAGTGAAAGAAGAGAAAAATGGCAGCAGATAGAAAATAAAGTAATAGAAAAAGTATCACAGCTTTCACAACCAGAATCTTTAAAGGAGGAATTATTAGATTTTATTAAGCCGATAGGCTTACATATATTAAAATGGATGGAATATCATGATGAAAACTGCTATCTTGGTATAGATTACCAAATGAGCTTTGTTCGACACCGCAAGGAACAGTTGATGAAAAGAAAACAGCAGAAGCATTAATCAAAAACGAGAATTTAGATAATTCCAGACGCTACAAATTAGCATGTATTTACTGTTCAGAGGGTGATATTCCAAAACTATGGAACAAAATGCCTCAAAATCGCAGAAAATCTTTTTATAGCGAAGAAGATCCAAGAGATGTGGACCAGCAAGAATTAGTAGTTCTTTGGACATATGATATAAAGAGAGTAGTAGCTAAGATGGATAATATTATTGAAAGAAAATGGCAAAGAGTAAGTGTTCTCCTTATCAATATGCATTTGAATATGCAGCAGTTGGTGGTAATAAAGCAGCAACTAAGTATTTTTTGCAAAAACTAACTCCCAGGGAAAGAGAAGAGTCGTTGGTAAGATCTGCAGGATATGTAGCAAATAGACGCTGTAATTCTGCTAGCATTCGTACTGATCTTCCTAAAGAATATTATGCTGATGTTTTATGTTTTTTTACTCTCACAAATGAATAAAGAGCAATAAACAGATGTATTTAAAAGCTACCCTTATAAAGTGTTAAAATGTTTATTAGATTGGCCTTGGCAAAGTCTCTTCATGGAAACGGCAAATCGTATGTGGGATTTTCTTTCTGAGGAGGATTATGATTGTCTATTGAGAATAATTATTAATAAAGTAATAGATGGCTATAAGGATTGCAATTATCAAACACTTTTGGGAGAATTTTTACAGCAAAGCCCTAATGCTCATAAAAGATATGTTATAGATGAATGTGCTAGTGTGTTTCTACTATCAAAAATATTTAAAATTAAAGACGAAAGAAACATCAGATTGATTTTGAAAGATACAACCCTTATAGAAAAAAAAGAAGAAACCTATTTTCTGTGATAGGGGTCAAGATATTTGCCAAGATTTGATTTGTGGTGATAAGCGGGACTTACTCGAGTTCTTTGTTCGAGAGTGTATATCATCAAAAGAAGAAATGATAAAATTTAAAGAGGAATTTGAGGAGCGTATAACATGGTTCGAAAGAGGAATTTGCAAAGAAGAAAGACAAGTGGGATAAATTCTTTTAACAGTTAGATTATTTTATTTATGGGTACAATAAAAGAAAAAGTGTAGCAGAGGGTAATAGTAGTCCAGTTAAGAGGCTTCATAGTGCAGAATTTGAAGAAGTTGTTGTTGTTGTTGTTGCACATCCCCCTGGTGTAGGAAAGCCTACACCAGGTCCAGAAGGCCCCGTCGTGCCAGATCCCCATATACCTGCAAAAAGTCCTGATCAACCAACAGCTGCTTATACGAAGCGCCAAGACAGAGAAGAAGGTGATCAGGACTGGCAGGTAGGGAACATGAACAAGGAGGGAAAATTCTCTCCCCGTTCTGAAATTTGATACTTTTAAGATGGCCACTTCGAAATCTGACCATGGCCGATTGAAAAGGCCGAGGGCCACAGCATGTGATTGAGAGTCCAGGGTGATTGCCAGCATACCAATGGTGGGATGGAGTACGGCGCCACAAGGAAAGCAAACGTTGTTTTCCCAGGGAGTGGACCTCAGTGGGAGTGAGGCGATTCAAACAGTCCATAGGGAGATGAAGAAGTAACACGTAGTATGAAAAAGTAGTGGAAAAGTGCCAAAAGTAAGAGCTAAAACAAGACAGATTGCTGAATTAATAAAATTGTTACTCAATAAACCAATTAATCCTTTCAATATTAATGGTAATCCAGTTAAATCAAGTAATCCAGGAAGGCCTGTAGGATTTGCTGAAAAGTTTTGTTTATGGTTGTATGAGACTCCTAAAATTGGATCGACTGCTGATCAAGAAATTTTTTTATTCATGGTATTTTGGGTTCAGTTTTAACGCTTCCTGAGAGTGGACTCGTGAAAAAACTTGGTATCAATAAGGTGTACGTTAAGCATACTAAGGAAGATGTTGAATATGTGCAAGATAGTAAAAAGTAGAAGGTAAAGCTGAAAAAGATGGGAAGAAAATTTGAAAAGATTTTGAAAAAGATGGGGAAAAGATTTTGAAAGATTTTGAAAAAGATGAGAAGAAACAAATAGTCCTTAGTGTTTTCGTAAATGATGAAATTACAGACGATAGGAATCCAGAAGATAAGTATCATTATAGTGACGATGAACTTAAAGAAATAGAGAAAAAACTCGATATCTCTGATATCTCTAACATAGATGAACACGCGTTTCGTATTCGTACTGAAGAAGAGCTAGGCATTAAATCATTTAGGTTACATAAATGGCAACAGATGGAGTAAAAGAAAAATTTAAGGCAGCAGAGTCTTCTCAATCACATGTTAATGTATATAAAAAAATCAAGAAAAAGTCTCACTAAGCAACTCAGAAGCAGCGCTTCCTGGATTCCACTATGGTGCTTTGGCATAAAATTTTAAATATAGCTATGGTCTTGGCCGACCAACCGGTATAGTGGTTAAGGTGTTAGCCTCTAGATCGGAAGGTTCCTGGCTCGAATCCGGGAGCGGGCATGGATGTTTGTAAGCGTATGGTGTAGAGGCGGCTGGTGCACCTTAAATCTGTCGTGGCCGAAAGTCCTCACGTTGGGTTGGCGTGGAAGTTTGGAGAGTGGGGTGCCAGCTCAGGTGTTGCTTCGTCATCTGACCGTGGTTCAAAATTACGAAGTGTTGTCCTCGGATCTTTCCCTCAAGGGACTGATCCCGGACCGTCGTCAATAGCCCGTTGTGTTGCTCTAGTACGACGTTAACTAAAATTACCATTACCATTACCAGTTATGGTCTTGTGGTGTTATGCAAATTAGAGACAACTTCCACTTCAAGAGATATCTGACGTCGCGTTCACGCTTTAAATACCTCAAGCTGTTCTTGAGATTTCAGTTTCGTAACCACCTCTGTTAGCGCGCTGATAGATGTCTTTAGTTTATGTATTTAATCTGTTAAATTTAATAAATGTGAAGTTTAATTGTTTCAGTGAACGTAATTATTTAAAACCACTTAATTCCCTACACTAAATTACGCAACCCCACCGCCGTGGCTAAATTGGTGACCCGGACGCGGTGACCTTGGACGCGAATTTGCGACTGCATCGAATCGGATCCCGAGGCCTGTGGGTGCGTTTTTGGTTTTAGTTCAAGTCCTTGTTCCTCCCTGCTTTTGATGTCAATGTTTTCAGTGTTTTAATTTCAAAATCGTGTTTTAACGTTTTTAAAATGCCTGATACCGAATCTGAGTTTGAATTATCCAGAGTCGATTTTAAAGCTCCAATTTTTGACGTGCAAACCCCAAGTTGTGGTTTTTACAAATTAAGAGACAATTTTAAAACGCTGGAATCACTAGCTATGAAACGAAATTTCACAAAGTAGTAGCAGCAATTGATACTGAGATTTTAGCATTCGTTTGTGATCTAGTTCGATCTTCTCCCATCGAAAATAAGTATGAGGCTTTGAGAACACGAATTATCAGTCAATTTGTACAAACTGAAACTTCTCGATTAAAAACTCTGTTACAAGATCTCCAGTGAGGCGATAAACGCCCATCGCAGTTATTTGAAATGAAAGAACTCGTGGCAAATAAATTACCCGATAATATTTTGCGCAGTCTATGGATGCAACGGTTACCGATACAGGTGAAGCATATTTTATCTGTCAGCTCAGACGATTTAAACGGTCTAGCTCTGATAGCTGACAAAATACTAGACGTAACTGGTATTTCTTCCAGAGTTGCAGAAATTACGCGGAATACAGCATTTTCGCTTGAGAGTTTACATACACAGATTTCAGCTTTGAGCGCCGAGGTTCGAAGGCTTTCTAGGGGTAAGGACGGACGCTTTGGTTCGAGAAAGAGATCGAGACCAGGAAGTCAAAATCGTAGCTCCCATAAGGACAACCGGTTAGATTTATGCTGGTATCATGTTAAGTTTGGGAAGAAATGTAAAAAAAAAACATGTAAATTTCAGAAAAATTAAGGGGCTCATCTGAACAGGCAATGACAGATGATAGCCAAGCATTAGGTCGCTTATTTATTTTTGAAAGGTCAACAAATAGTTCTTTCCTGATTGATACTGGTGCTGCGGTTTCCGATTACCCCAAGCATGCAATTCGAGGTCAAAACAGAAAAGAAGACGTGTTTTATCTGTACGCGGCCAACGGATCAAAAATAAGCTCTTATGGTAGTTGTCGAATTTGGGTCTTAGACACGATTTCCCTTGGACTTTTGTTATTGCTGACGTTACACGACCGATCATAGGCGCAGACTTCTTTGAGCGCTACAGTTTGTTAGTCGATATTAAAAATCGGTGCCGTATTAATGGTACAACAATCCTTTCTTCGAAAGGTAATGGTAAGTCTACACAATCATTAGGTATAACAACTATCGCTTCTGATTGCAATTACAGACAATTATTGCGTGAATTCCCGAGTGTATTTGCTCCTAAATTTAACACAAAACGCAAGTAGTCACGATGTAACGCATTGCATTCTTACGAAAGGACCACCCATTTTTGCTAAGGCTAGACGATTATGTCCCGAACGCTGTTAAGAAAGAGTTTTCTACTTCGCTCGAACAGGGTATAATAAGGCCATCTAACAATACTTGGACTAGTCCTATTCATTTAGTACGGAAAAAGACTGGCGAGTTTCGTGTATGCGGTGACTATCGCAGGTTGAATGAAGTGACAAAGGTAGATAGGTATCCGATCCGACATATACAGGATTTCACACAAGAACTCGACGGGAAAACTATTTTTTCAAAATTAGATCTTGTGAAAGCCTATCGCCAGATTCTGTTTGAACCAAGCGATTTCCCTAAGACCGCAGTGATTGCACTTATTGGTTTGTTTGAATATGTTTACATGACTTTTGGTTTAGTAAACGCTGCTAAAACATTCCAACGATTTATGGACAACGTTTTACGTGGCCTTGATTGCTGCTTTGCATACCTTAACGATCTTTTAGTTGCAACACGCAACTAGGAGGAGCATAACAAGATCTAAAAAACATTCTTGAACGTTTTCGCAATCATAGTGTCGTACTAAACCTTCAGAAATGTGTTTTTGGAGTAGAATCTTTACCTTTTCTGGGATTTAAGGTATCGGTGAAAGGAATTTCACCCTTGCCCGAAAAAGTGCAAGCTTTAAAAGATTACCCTCAGCCCAAAACAGTCGATGAAATAAGACGGTTTTTGGCCATGTAGAACTTCTATCACAGATTTATTCCCCCCGTGGCTGAAAAGCAAGCTCCGTTACACGAGTTAACTAAAGGGAAAAAGATAAATGATAGGACTTCCATAGAATGAAACAATCAACTTTGCAAAGCGTTTGACACTTGTAAGCTTACGACAGCTGGCGCAACATTACTTGTCCATCCGAAAATTGATGCTACATATTCAATAATGGTAGATGCTTCGGATATAGCAATTAGAGCAGTGCTTCAGCAAACGCATAGCAATGTGTGCCAACCATTGTCTTTCTTTTCTAGAAAACTGAGTAAAACTGAACAAAGGTACAGCACGTATGATCGATAATTACTCGCTGCTTACTGTGCTACTAAATATTTCAGGCATATGCTAGAAGGCAGACACTTTATTTTGTTTACTGATCATAAACCACTTACCTTTGCTTTTACAACTAAAAGTGACAAGTGTTCATTGCAAAAACAGAGGCATTTGGAATTTATTAGTCAGTTTTCTACAGATATTCGGTACATCGAGGGTATAAATAATTGTGTTGCACATGCTTTGTCCCGCATAAACGAGATAGAGTTGCATGGTAGTATTGACTTCGGGGGTATGGCTGGAGCACAGGTCGATGATGATGAGCTCAAGAGCTTATTAAAATCAGACACGGGACTCGTGCTGAAGCCAATGTCCTCGCTTGAGGGTCATTCAGGTAAGCCTTTATTTTGTGACACTTCCACTGGCGCTGTACGACCATATGTACCTAAAGAATTCCGTTTGAGTGTTTTTCATACTTTAATAATTTGAATCATCCTGGAGTTCTAGCAACACACAGAAGCTGATCAAAGAGAGATTCATCTGTAAAGACCTCCATGTAGCGGCCTGGTGCAAAGCATGTCTCGGATGTCAGAAGGCAAAGATCCACACACACGTCCAGTCAGTCGTCGTATATGCCCAGCTAAATATCCTATGCCCAGCTGTAGGTTTAGTGCTGTCAACATAGACATCGTAGGACCTTTTCCTCCATCGAGAGGATTTTGCTACCTACTGACGTGGTGCGTGAACCGTTACACCCGCTGGCCAGAAGCCTTTCCCATGATGGATCAGACCGCCGAAACTGGCTGAAACGTTTCATACCGGCTGTATTGCACGTTTTGGTGTTTCTGAGCATCTTGCGACGGATCAAGGATGACAATTCGAGAGTAACCTGTTCCATTCACTTATGAAGTTCATTGGTTCACAGAAAGCCAGAACAACAGCTTACAATCCAGCATCCAACGGTATTGAGGAACGTTTTCATAGGCAATTGAAAGGATATATAAAGTGCTACGCTTCTACCAGATGGAAGAAGTTGCTGTCGAATATTCTCTTGGGAATCCGATCCTGCGTGAAGGAAGATCTTGGTGTCTCATCAGCAGAGTTGGTTTATAGAACAACGCTCAGACTTCCCGGAGAATTTTTCCGGACGACAACAGTTCCCGATTGGCCGTCACACCTAGATTTCATAAGCCGTTTAAGAGAACAATTCCGGCAAGTGAAGCCCGTCCCAACGTCCCATCACGGAAGCAAGGGTATCTTTATGCATAAAGATCTGATGACTTCTTCTCACGTGTTTGTCCGACAAGACATGGTACGGAAACCACTACAGAAGCCCTATGAAGGACCATTTCCTGTGATAGCAACGTCGCCATCTATCGTTTGAAGACAGCTTTTTTCATGTCAACATCACCTCCTACGACCAGTCAGCAGTGAATTTTGCTGGAATTTTGCAGTGAAGCCTGATATGAAGACCCGGTCCGGTAGGAAAGTACGATTCGTTGTGCCTATGAGGCCTGAGTTTCCAACATCGTAGCGTCTCATCGACTGGCGGGGGAGTGCTGTGGTGTTATGCAAATTAGAGATCACTTCCACTTCAAGAGACTTTTGACGTCGCGTTCACGCTTTAAATACCTCAAGCTGTTCTTGAGATTTCAATTTCGCAATTTCGTAACCACCTTTGTTAGCTCGCTGATAGATTTCTTTTGTTTATGTTTTGAATCTGTTAAATTTAATAATTATTAAGTTTAATTGTTTCAGTGAACGTAATTATTTAAATCCACTTAATTCCCTACACTAAATTACGCAACCCCACAGCCGTGGCTAAAGTCTTAATTGTTACGTAGAACGCATTGCAGGTCTAATGTTTATGTCACGCACAAAAGATGCGAATGGCATGATGAATCAGAAACACATTCCTGTAGTTGTTGAGTTTAAAGGAGAAGGTCATACTACTGACGAAGCTATAGCACAGATTAAGAACAAAGGTTATTCGCATAACCTAACCATTAGAACTAAAGCAGGAGAGGAAGTTATAGTGGGGATAGGCAAAGGTGGTGGTTTTTTTAAAAGTGGAAAAAGATTATATTTTCCAATCACGAGGTTTTGCACGTCAAATATTAAATGAAGTAAGGAGATTCAATCAAAATCGTATGAGTAGAATTAAAGACATCTTAAAAAGCAAATTGAAAAATTTGTATCGTTCAATTCAGAGTCATGAACGCCATTATTTGAGTAAAATAGTTCTCGGGCAGGTTTTGGCTACAAACGTTGGTGGGTAAGATAAACATATTTTTACTTATGCAAATCAAGTTAAAAGCACAGGAAGAGAAGCTACTACATTTGTACTATTCAATATAAATGAAAATACAGCAGTAATACTGAATATTATAGAATATAGTGGTGAGCAAATGAAGCTTGGGAGACAAAGGAAATTTGATAGGTTATAGAATTATTCCATGTGGAGCAGTCTCTGTTGGACCGGTGGTCAAAGGTCTGGAGCACCCTCGACAAGTCCATGGGTAGAGGTTTGTCTTAGCTCCATTGTCTGCAAGCCTTAGCTGAGCATAATGGAACAGCTTTTTAGCCTTGGGTGACCCACTAGCGCGTCTTTGTTGGAATGGCTCCGCGTTGCGTGGACGATTCTATTTAGGACCGTAGGTAGGTCGGTAGTATTAAACTCGTGAAAAGTGAATCGATTCTTCAGTTCGATTCTTTCGTAACTTGTTTGGATCGACACTGAGGTATGATTATTTACTTGTCTGGTAGTCTTTTCGTGTCTTCAATGATTTTGAAGCAGATTTACTGTATGAATGTATTCGAAATGTAATTCGATTTTCATCCCGAATAAGTGTTCGAGGTTTTCCTCAGAGAAGTGTTCGAGGTTTCCCTCAGAGAAGTGTTCTGATCTCTGTAAGGTATCCTTCATAAGTAAATCTGATTGCTCCAATACAAAAACCAAAATAAATGTCATCAGTGTGGAATAAATACATCCTCTTGTCTAGTCCAATTGATATTATAACAAGTAAATAATCATAGCTCACTGTAGATAAAAAAAAATTACGAAAGAATCGAATTGAAGAATCGATTCACTTTTCACGAGTTTAATATCTACCGACCTACCTACGGTACAAAATGGAATCTTCCACGCAACGCGGAGCCATTCCAACAAAGACGCGCTAGTTATTTATTCCACACTGATGACATTTATTTTGGTTTTTGTATTGGAGCAATCAGATTTACTTATGAAGGATACCTTACAGAGATCAGAACACTTCTCTGAGGGAAACCTCGAACACTTCTCTGAGGAAAACCTCGAACACTTATTCGGGATGAAAATCGAATTACATTTCGAATTCATTCATACAGTAAATCTGCTTCAAAATCATTGAAGACACGAAAAGACTACCAGACAAGTAAATAATCATACCTCAGTGTCGATCCAAACAAGTTACGAAAGAATCGAACTGAAGAATCGATTCACTTTTCACGAGTTTAATATCTACCGACCTACCTACGGTCCTAAATAGAATCGTCCACGCAACGCGGAGCCATTCCAACAAAGACGTGCTAGTGGAATAAATACATCCTCTTGTCTAGTCCAATTGATATTATAACAAGTAAATAATCATAGCTCACTGTAGATTTAAAAAAAATTACGAAAGAATCGAATTGAAGAATCGATTCACTTTTCACGAGTTTAATATCTACCGACCTACCTACGGTACAAAATGGAATCTTCCACGCAACGCGGAGCCATTCCAACAAAGACGCGCTAGTTATTTATTCCACACTGATGACATTTATTTTGGTTTTTGTATTGGAGCAATCAGATTTACTTATGAAGGATACCTTACAGAGATCAGAACACTTCTCTGAGGGAAACCTCGAACACTTCTCTGAGGAAAACCTCGAACACTTATTCGGGATGAAAATCGAATTACATTTCGAATTCATTCATACAGTAAATCTGCTTCAAAATCATTGAAGACACGAAAAGACTACCAGACAAGTAAATAATCATACCTCAGTGTCGATCCAAACAAGTTACGAAAGAATCGAACTGAAGAATCGATTCACTTTTCACGAGTTTAATATCTACCGACCTACCTACGGTCCTAAATAGAATCGTCCACGCAACGCGGAGCCATTCCAACAAAGACGCGCTAGTGGAATAAATACATCCTCTTGTCTAGTCCAATTGATATTATAACAAGTAAATAATCATAGCTCACTGTAGATTTAAAAAAAATTACGAAAGAATCGAATTGAAGAATCGATTCACTTTTCACGAGTTTAATATCTACCGACCTACCTACGGTACAAAATGGAATCTTCCACGCAACGCGGAGCCATTCCAACAAAGACGCGCTAGTTGGGTGACCCTACCAGGAGATTCCTCTCCCGACGAACTTCGCCCGTTCCGCTCAGGTACACCCCCTCGCCGGCTCTGAGCTTTGAGACGACCGAAATCCATCCCATTTGCAGAAAATGCTGTGACCATCCAGCCTCTCCGGAGCTCATAGTGAGTTGCATCGGACTTTCCAAGGAGGACTTGACATCCATCCCCCTTATTGTTATTGATTTTCTGGCGGTCTACTGGAGTTGATCTGACATATGTCAGATCTTTTAAAGAGGATAAGCAACAACAACAGAATTCTTCCAATTGATGAGTTGGGAATTGTTTCCGCAGTTAAAATCGATAAAAGGATAAGCACGGGAGTAGCAAATTAACCAGACGGGTTTGAAGTAGAGGGAAGAAAATATAAATCTTATTACCAAAGTATAGATAGAAGTGAAGTTTCTGGCTCTCAAGATAAATAGGAAGGTAAGAGATAGGAAAATGTTGATGGTAGTCATTTAATTCGAGGGTTACGGGAAAGTAAGATTACTGGTCATGAACCAGGATTGGATGAGAAGCGAAGTAATGAGAAATTAAGAGAATCGCTATCTCCTCTGACAGAGGCTTTATTTTCCTTTCAGGAGTCAGTTGACAAAGAATTTAACTTTCAGGCAATAATGCAAGTCTTATTTATAATTGGAGAAACTAAAGATGGTAAAGAAATTAGAGTATATACAGAATCTAATGCATCTCCACGAGGAAGGATGGACATAGCGTTATCTTTTACAAAACTATCAGAAAATGGTGGCTCTCTCATAGAAGATGACCCTATTATCTTGGAATTAAAACATGCTAATAGTAAGATTGATGCAGATAATAAACTAGAGCAGGCGAAAAAACAGATGGATGGCAAATATGAAATTCTTAGGTCTTTCACTGATAAAAGGACAGCTAGCATTTAGATATCGTTTTTAATACAGCAGCTAACAATAAGGAAGATATGATATTGGCAAGTATCGGGGATGTTGACATTTATCATACTACGAGTGGTAGTTCTCCTGAAAGGCCTGGTAGAAAAAGACCGGGATCCCCACTTGCATTCCATTGCTAATTTCCTTGGAAAGAAATCTGCTGGTAAGGTTCTGCTCGTCATTTCCTTATAATATAATCCTTTAGAAAGAACCTATTGGAATTATTCTGCTGTTTCTTTCCTTGGAATAGAATATTTAGAAAGATTCCATTGCTAATCTCCTCGGAAAGAAATCCGTTGGAAAGGTTCTACTTGTCATTTCCTTATAATATAATCCTTTAGAAAGATTATTTTGCTCATTTCCTTATAATACAAACCTTTGGAATTATTCTGCTGCTCCTCCTTTCCTTGGGAAAAGACAAAATCTTTAGTAAGATTCATTTGGCCCTTGCCATAGAAAATAATTTTTTGGATAGATTATGTTCCTCCTTTCCTTAGACTATAATCCTTCGGAAGTACTATATTCTCCTTTCCACAGTATATAATCCTTTGGAAATATTCATTTACTTCTTTTTATTCAGAATTCAATCTGTCTAATTCAATCTGTTGTAAGTATTTTATTTCTCCTTTCCACAGAATATATTCGTTGGGAATTATTCCATTGCTCCTATCTTAGAACATAATCCTTCAAAGAGACTATTTCTCCTTTCCGTGGAACTTAATTCTTTGAAAAGATTTTACTGATCACAAAAGTCAAAATTGATTAGAGATCATATAGGACTGCCATTTACAGAGTATAATTATGCGTGTGAACCCTTAATAGGCAGATTACTTTTTGGAATAACTATCTGAAACTGTTCCCCTGTATAGCAGAATGAAGGTTATTATTTCTTCTAACTTATCCCTCTTAGCCTTGTCTGATCTGGACCTGATCCAAAATACCATGAGCCCTAATTTCATTAAAAGCCAGAACTTAACTTTATTTAAGGTGTACCCACTTGAAATCACGGAAATTGACTAGAATATGTATGCCATTTTTATTAATTCAAATATTTTGATCCTCCTTGGTCTATAAAACTCCTTGGCTTTCAAGAGATACCAAGTTCTTGTAAATATTTGAAATACTTTTCTTGTTACACTGGTTTTTCTTGGGTACTGTCACCATGGACAACCATGTTTATCCTCTTCACTACCAAACTTATAAAAATTGTTTAAAAATCAGTTTTTTTCTGATGAATGTTATGAAATACTTCAAAGTTCTCAAGTAAATTCATCTTTTAGACTGTGGCATCACAGGGGGCTAAACATATCAGGTACACATATGTGTACCTCAATTATATGCTGAAAGCGTAATAATTTTCAAATGATAAGATATTGCTTAAGAACTCATATTTAAGAATTCAGAAATTACCAACTCAAACAAATAACTAAATGAAGAAATCTTTAAAAACAAATAAAATATACTTATTTTTACGAGCACATTGAGTCGAACCCATTTCTTCCCAATCGCTTTTGAATAATAAACATTCCACAGGAACTACCGATTTATATTGTCATCCATTGGTGTCAATCGGAAGCTTAGACGTCCACGTACGTATACCCGAGTTTTTAACTACCAATTTTATCAGAAAGATTATTTTTAAGGCGAAAGAGTCGAGGTCCACGTATGTGAACCCAGGTGGCGAAAAGGTTATAAAACTTGGAAAATTGTATAAAAAACATATTCTCCCTAGCAACTTGATAAGGAATACATAAAGAATACATAAAGAATAAGGAATACATAAAGAATAAGGAATACATAAAGAATAAGGAATAGATAAAGAATAATAAGGAATACATAAAGAATAAGGAATACATAAAGAATAAGGAATACATAAAGAATAAGGAATAGATAAAGAATAAGGAATACATAAAGAATAATAAGGAATACATAAAGAATAAGGAATACATAAAGAATAAGGAATAGATAAAGAATAAGGAAAACATAAAGAATAATAAGGAATACATAAAGAATAAGGAATACATAAAGAATAATAAGGAATACATAAAGAATAATAAGGAATACATAAAGAATAAGGAATACATAAAGAATAAGGAATACATAAAGAATAATAAGGAATACATAAAGAATAAGGAATACATAAAGAATAAGGAATAGATAAAGAATAAGGAAAACATAAAGAATAATAAGGAATACATAAAGAATAAGGAATACATAAAGAATAAGGAATACATAAAGAATAAGGAATACATAAAGAATAAGGAATACATAAAGAATAAGGAATACATAAAGAATAAGGAATACATAAAGAATAAGGAATACATAAAGAATAAGGAATACATAAAGAATAATAAGGAATACATAAAGAATAATATTAAAAATAAATTCCAATAGTCCAACTATCTTGCTGAACAAATTAAAGAGAGAGATAGAGAGCGAGAGAATTTGGAATATCACTATTCAAACACCATGTTAATTAGCTAATTATCCAAATTAGATAATGACGATTAGATTCATCTGAAGTTTTCAAACTGGAATGAGTTTAGGTACAAATCAATGACCTAAATTTTTAAAAAAATGGATTTTTAGTAAAATTTTTAAAAATGTATACGAACGCCTTAAGAAGAAATCCTCTCAAGCGACTCCAATATAGAATAGATGGTGCTAAGAAGTGGTCAGTTGGCCGTGCATTTGGTGGCAAAGTGGACAATTCTTTTCTCCCCTCTCAAATTTCATGGGCCCGAAATGTTTTCTTCTGAATTTTGAAAAGTCGATTTAATCCACGTAGCCTCAAATGTCCTAACGTTGCCGTTGTGAGAAAGCTTGGAGAGTGGGTTCCCAGCGTCATCTTACCATGGCTCAAAATTACGAGGTGTTGTATTCGGGTCTTTTCCTCCGGGTAGCAGCCTGGACCATGACCAATAACTCATTTTGTAGCTAAAATGCGATACAGATTTGTCCAATTGCCTACCTTCCTTTATGCGGCATGTATGGTAAGCATTTCCTTACAACCTAAATATGGGTGGAGGTAGTATTTCTGCGGTGATGTGTTTCCTGTACGTATTCCAAAAGTGAGGTCTCTTTCCTTGCTTTTTGATTACGATTTCAAGTAAGTATTTGATCAACGTTCCACTGGAGCGATATAATGGGCTATTGGTGACAGTCTGGCATCAATCCCCGAAGGGAAAGATCCGAGGACAACAAGTAATTTAGAACCACGGTCAGATAAAATTACGATTTCAGAACTTTTGCCCGTACAAATTCCAAAGAAAGAATTCCGAATTGATATATGACGTTGATTGGTCTACGCGAAATACTAGATTAAATCCCAAACTTCCTCAGGTAGATATTTTAAATTATGTCTCACTGGAGCGAACTGGTCAACGGGCTATTGGCGACGGTCTGGGATCAACGTCGAAAGGAAAGATTTGAGAATAACTCCAAGTAATTTTGTACCACATTCAGATAAAATTTTACTTTCACCCGTACAAATTCAAAAGAATGAGTTCCGAATTGATATATGACGTTGATTGGTCAACGCGAAATACTAGATTAAATCCCAAACTTCCTCAGGTAGATATTTTAAATTATGTCTCACTGGAGCGAACTGGTCAACGAGTTGTTGGCGACGGTCCGGGATCAACCTCGGAAGGAAAGATTTGAGGACAACTCCGCATAATTTTGATCCACTGTCAAATGACGAGGTCACACATGAAATGTCCAAACCCCACTCACCAAACTTCCACACAACTATAACGACAGACTTAACGGGTCCCCACGTATTCATTGGCCTTCTGCTCTATCGTGTTCCAATCTCGCAACCCTCTGGTTGTCAATCCGTTACTTTTCCAACCGAGCTATCGCCACCATATCTATGCCGAAGGAACTTCACCCACTGTCTAAAAATCATCATAATATTATCTGAAAAAGACTCATAAACTCAAGGAAATTTGACTGTTTTTGTGTCTTGATATTCACATATCGCACCCCGGCGAGAAAAGTGACATAGGTAAAAAAAAAAAAAATTAATGTTATGTCATTGGAAAATATGTATGAGGTGCCCCAGAGTGTTATATTACTATTCTATAGAACATAATAGAGAAGTTACCACCATAAATACTTACCAAAAATTTTAAAGAAGCTCATACTATTTCAATATAAGTCTTATAGTATTCTTTAAGTTGATGTTTCTCAAATTCTGCAATTTTGAGTTGTGTCACTTTTCTTGCCGCCGACCAACCGGTATAATGGTTAAGGTGTTAGCCTCTAGATCGGAAGGTCCCCGGATCGAATCCGGGTTCGGGCATGGATGTTTGTAAGCGTATATACCAACTCAGGTGTTGCTTCGTCATCTGAACATGGTTCAAAATTACGAAGTATAAATTGTTAGGGGCAATGATGGTCCTCCCACTGGGTGCTCCTTCACAAGTGGCCATCACTTCCGGCCTTGTAGTGCCTTGTAGCCAATGACTTAGGTCAAAATGTGCCCGCCATTAGGAAAAAAAAACTTTTCTTGCCGGGGTGCGATATATTGAGCTGTGACAGAATTCTTAAAGGAGTGCGATACATTGATCGTTAATCTTTCAGCGATTCACTACATAGAGCACTCCCCACTACTGATGAACGAGAATGTGTGTCCCGCATCCTCAAATGAAGCGTGCTAACTATAATATTATGGAAAAATCGGATAGCTTGTTAGTATTCTCCAGCGTGACGAGAAAACCGACAGGATGGCGGCGAGGGGGATAAACCTGCTCTAATTCCCAGTCAGTTCCGTCTACACTGCTTCTTTCGCGAAGGAGTCTGTGCTGACATGTCGAGGAACAGGAACGGCACTTTCTTATCACCCTGTTGATTCCAGCAGTGAAACCATTTTTAATAATCCACCCCTTAGATAATTTTACTTCGTGTCGCACCTTAAAAGCCTAGGTAGAAAACTAGCAAAATTTCTTTTGATAAGTAGTAACTGGATTGTTGATAAGGTAATTTTAATTAACGTCGTACTAGAGCAACACGACGTGCTATTGACGACCGTCCGGGATCAATCCCCTAAGGCAGTGGTCCCCAACCCCCGGGCCGCGGACCGGTACCGGTCCGTGGATCAAATGGTACCGGGCCGCCCAAGGAACATTAAATTATTTCCATTTTATTTACTGTGGTGTATTTATCTCCTGTTTGTGCGGTTCTTATCTATGAAATGACCACTCAAATTAGGAGACGGTAAATCAGAACTTGAAATTTGTTCTGTTACTAGAGCTTCAATTATGATTTCTGAATTCTGTATGTCTCTATTTTCCAATTTTGACAAATGTGACAGCTGTTTTCAAGTTGGCAGACAAAGTAGCTGCATTTAAAGCCAAACTGAAGTTGTGGGGACGGCGCGTGAACAGAAGCATTTTGGACATGTTTCAGACATTAGCGGGGATTTTAGGCCAGACTGAGCCTAAACATTCATTCTCCCAGTTGGTGCACGATCACCTGTCTTTGTTTTTAAAAGAGTTTTATCGCTAATTCCCAACCACAAAAGACCCACGAACAAGTAAGGAATGAATCCGCAACCCATTTGTCAACAAATCAGGCGAATCTAGCATGTCTGTGCGAGAAGATCAACTGCTGGAGATTGCAAATGAAGGCGGCCTTAAAACTACGTTCGAGACAACTCTGCCGGTGTTTTGGATTAAAGTCATGGCGGAATACCCTGAGATTGCCACCACAGCACTTAAATCCATATTGCCATTCCCGACAACCTATCTCTGTGAAGCGGGGTTTTCTGCAGTGACCTCAACCAAAACAAAACAAAGGAATAAACTGGACATAAGCAACACACTTCGGGTGTCATTGTCTCCTATTATTACCCCCAGATGAAACCGTCTCGTTGAAAAAAAACAAGCCCAGGGTTCTCATTGATTTAGCGTTCTAGTGAGTTAAAATGTTAAATCACATTATATTCATTTTTTGGTGGAACTGTATTGTATTTTGAAGGCATGTTTAAATACAATTAAATTAAAATTATTAAATCAAAACAATCTAAAATATAAACAATCAACGTCCATCCCACCCTCAGCGGGCCGCGTTAAAATTATCAAACGTTGATCCGGTCCGCGGCGATAAAAAGGTTGGGGAGCACTGCCCTAAGGGAAAGATCCAAGTACAAGATGGCGAAGTACAGATTTTTACTCCAAGTACAGATGGCGAAGCAACACCTGAAATGGCCCCCCACTCTCCTAACTTCCACACCAACCCAACGTGAGGACAACCCACGACAGATTTAAGGTGCACCAGCCACCTCTACGCCACACGCTTACAAATGTCCATGCACTGACCTGGATTCGAACCAAGAACTTTCCGATCTTGAGGTTAATACCTTAACCACCAGACCGGACTGGATTGTTGGAAGTGTTTTTGGAGATATTTTATAAGTAGGTAGTTGAATTAATGTCGCACTGGAGCAACACAACGGGTAATTGGCGACGTTCTTGGATCAATCTCGAAAAAGTTATGCTTAACAGAAAATGCGTCTAGTATTTTGAATGCAATTGCTAAACATGTTTGGAAAATAATTATTTTTATCTGTGCATTCAACCACCCGACATGTGAGGCCGTCGTGATTCAGGGTATGTCCACTGCTCCAGCAACCTTAGAGTTGCAGGTGGCGCATGTTCATTTCTATCAGGGCATACCTCCCTGGGTGTTTTTCTCTCTTGTGTGACCGTAAAGACTTTCATTATGTGATGTCTATTACTTGATATTGTATGTCTTGTGTCTAGAGCTGCGTGGTGTTTTTCTCTCTTGTGTGACCGTAAAGACTTTCATTATGTGATGTCTATTACTTGATATTGTATGTCTTGTGTCTAGAGCTGCGTGGTGTTTTTCTCTCTTGTGTGACCGTAAAGACTTTCATTATGTGATGTCTATTACTTGATATTGTATGTCTTGTGTCTAGAGCTGCGTGGTGTTTTTCTCTCTTGTGTGACCGTAAAGACTTTCATTATGTGATGTCTATTACTTGATATTGTATGTCTTGTGTCTAGAGCTGCGTGGTGTTTTTCTCTCTTGTGTGACCGTAAAGACTTTCATTATGTGATGTCTATTACTTGATATTGTATGTCTTGTGTCTAGAGCTGCGTGGTGTTTTTCTCTCTTGTGTGACCGTAAAGACTTTCATTATGTGATGTCTATTACTTGATATTGTATGTCTTGTGTCTAGAGCTGCGTGGTGTTTTTCTCTCTTGTGTGACCGTAAAGACTTTCATTATGTGATGTCTATTACTTGATATTGTATGTCTTGTGTCTAGAGCTGCGTGGTGTTTTTCTCTCTTGTGTGACCGTAAAGACTTTCATTATGTGATGTCTATTACTTGATATTGTATGTCTTGAGTCTAGAGCTGCGTGGTGTTTTTCTCTCTTGTGTGACCGTAAAGACTTTCATTATGTGATGTCTATTACTTGATATTGTATGTCTTGTGTCTAGAGCTGCGTGGTGTTTTTCTCTCTTGTGTGACCGTAAAGACTTTCATTATGTGATGTCTATTACTTGATATTGTATGTCTTGTGTCTAGAGCTGCGTGGTGTTTTTCTCTCTTGTGTGACCGTAAAGACTTTCATTATGTGATGTCTATTACTTGATATTGTATGTCTTGAGTCTAGAGCTGCGTGGTGTTTTTCTCTCTTGTGTGACCGTAAAGACTTTCATTATGTGATGTCTATTACTTGATATTGTATGTCTTGTGTCTAGAGCTGCGTGGTGTTTTTCTCTCTTGTGTGACCGTAAAGACTTTCATTATGTGATGTCTATTACTTGATATTGTATGTCTTGTGTCTAGAGCTGCGTGGTGTTTTTCTCTCTTGTGTGACCGTAAAGACTTTCATTATGTGATGTCTATTACTTGATATTGTATGTCTTGAGTCTAGAGCTGCGTGGTGTTTTTCTCTCTTGTGTGACCGTAAAGACTTTCATTATGTGATGTCTATTACTTGATATTGTATGTCTTGTGTCTAGAGCTGCGTGGTGTTTTTCTCTCTTGTGTGACCGTAAAGACTTTCATTATGTGATGTCTATTACTTGATATTGTATGTCTTGTGTCTAGAGCTGCGTGGTGTTTTTCTCTCTTGTGTGACCGTAAAGACTTTCATTATGTGATGTCTATTACTTGATATTGTATGTCTTGTGTCTAGAGCTGCGTGGTGTTTTTCTCTCTTGTGTGACCGTAAAGACTTTCATTATGTGATGTCTATTACTTGATATTGTATGTCTTGTGTCTAGAGCTGCGTGGTGTTTTTCTCTCTTGTGTGACCGTAAAGACTTTCATTATGTGATGTCTATTACTTGATATTGTATGTCTTGTGTCTAGAGCTGCGTGGTGTTTTTCTCTCTTGTGTGACCGTAAAGACTTTCATTATGTGATGTCTATTACTTGATATTGTATGTCTTGTGTCTAGAGCTGCGTGGTGTTTTTCTCTCTTGTGTGACCGTAAAGACTTTCATTATGTGATGTCTATTACTTGATATTGTATGTCTTGAGTCTAGAGCTGCGTGGTGTTTTTCTCTCTTGTGTGACCGTAAAGACTTTCATTATGTGATGTCTATTACTTGATATTGTATGTCTTGTGTCTAGAGCTGCGTGGTGTTTTTCTCTCTTGTGTGACCGTAAAGACTTTCATTATGTGATGTCTATTACTTGATATTGTATGTCTTGTGTCTAGAGCTGCGTGGTGTTTTTCTCTCTTGTGTGACCGTAAAGACTTTCATTATGTGATGTCTATTACTTGATATTGTATGTCTTGAGTCTAGAGCTGCGTGGCCAAATATGGGCCATTGCGCCATAAAAAAAAGTCAACCTTAATCTCCCCGACACGTTCCAGGATACAAATCGGCGTGGCCCAGTCTTC
The DNA here is from genome assembly GCA_947359465.1 of Metellina segmentata. Taxonomy (NCBI): domain Eukaryota; kingdom Metazoa; phylum Arthropoda; class Arachnida; order Araneae; family Tetragnathidae; genus Metellina; species Metellina segmentata. Next base: position 120,564,850 of record OX375877.1, on the reverse strand, counting down.
TCGCTCTCAAACCTCTACCCTGAAAGAATTATCATGATGCTAAATGACGAATTAATCGAATTTGTGATTGTTTCGAGACATATCTACCTTTTTTATTGCAAGATTACTACCTTATCGATTCATTGTGATTAAACTACTTTCCGTACTTTTAACTCTCTGAGTGTCATGAGATTTCTGAGTAGTGTTGTATTGCTTTTACTTAACGACTAACCCCTTTTATTCAGTCAAAGAATCCATGGATACTTCGACCTTTGGAAAGCTTCCATTGTTCCTTTCCTTAGAACAGAATCCATGGGAAAGATTCTGTTTGTTCTTTCCTCGGAAGTGAATACTTTGGAAAGATTCCACTGTTGCTTTCCTTAGAACAGAATCCATTTGAAATATTCCAATGTTCCTTTCCTTGGAACAGAATCCGTGGGAAAGATTCTGTTGATACTTTCCTTGGAAGTGAATACTTTGTAAATATTCCATTGTTCCTTTCCTTATAACAAAATCAATTTGAAAGACTCCATTGGTCCTTTCCTTACAACAGAATCCACGTGAACGATTATATTGGTTCTTTCCTTGGAAGTGAATATTTTGGAAAGATTGTGTTGGTTCTTTCCTTGGAAGTGAATCCTTTGGAAGTATTCCATTGTTCCTTTCCTTGGAACAGAATACATTTGAAAGATTCCATTGTTCCTTTCCTTAGAACAGAATACACGTGAAAGATTCTGTCGATTCTTTCCTTGGAAGTGAATACTTTGGAAAGATTATTCCCTCCTTCAATAGAATTCTTTAGTAAGATTCAATTATCTCCTTTTTAAAAAAAATCCTTTGGAAATATTTTCTGTTGCTCCTTTCCAAAGAATATTATCCTTTGGAAAGATTTTCTATTGTTCCTTTCTAAAGAATATTATCCTAAAGAAAGATTACATAAGTCAAGAAGGTCAAAACTATTTAGAAGTCATGCAGGGAAAACTGCAGGTTACAAGGTGAAATTCTGCGAGTGAACCCCTCAGAGGGTTAACGTCGCAAATTCTGGGGTCGCTTGAGACACGCGGGTCCAGACAGCTTCATTCCTAAGATTCCTACATTTTAAATATCAAATAAGTCACATTGCTAAATGCTTACTTATGACTTTTATGAAAATCAAGAACGGAGCATAAATGATTTGGTGCTATCTATCATCAGATGGTAACAAAAGATGAAAAAGTAAAGAATCACAGGAATTGTATTGGAGTAGCTTGGTCTAATCTCCATTGCAATAGATGTGAAAGTACGATGAAAAAGAGTGGTAGTTGGTATATATTCAATGAAACTGATTTGGTTTCCCAGAATATATTTTTGTTATTTTATTGAGTTCTTGAGAAACAGGGATATTATTAATTACAACTACTGGTTTACGTAATCATTCCTTGTATTCACGGGTTCTGAAGATAGTTTCAGATATGGCTACCTCAGTCTTTTGTCTGGTTCACCTGTCTTTACCGTTCTGTTAAATAACTACAGCTTTCAATGATTCTCAAACTACTTTCCATTGATTTTCATGTTTTCAAATATGAACGTTTTATTTCTATTTTAAATCGATGTTTATCAACGAGTCCTTACACTAAATTTTGCTCGTATTGTTTACATTGTTTTTTAACGATCAAAATATTTCGGGGATATCCGTTGAACTTCTTCCTCTCTTGTGCTCGTTGTATTTTTCATATACCATCACTTTGATCTCAAACATTTCAACAGGAGAGGAGAGTCGTAGATACAGCTAAACAAAAATTGAGTTTCCAATGTTCTTCGAAGTGCAAGATGGCTACTTTTTCACCACAGCCATCCATTTGAAAGCAACATTAGAACCAATGGTTTTAAAAATCCTATTGAAGGTTGAATAGAATCGAAGTTCGACCAGAAAAATAATTGTGTTAGAAGAAAATTATTTGTTTATTGAAGTTTTAGGTGAAATGATTTTCCCACCAGTTTTGACCAGGAACTCAAATCAAAGTCTCATGAAACCACGAAATCTGAGTTTAATTTTTGTTTTCAGATGCCTTTTCTGTCGAATTGTGAATACTGAAAAAATAAAAACCTGTCTCATCTTGAATGGTTCTTTTGTAAATTTCGAATCATGATATAAAAACCAGAACTAATGGTTCGAACGTAATCCCGATTTGAGGTAAAATCGAAAAGTTTGACCGGAACAATAATTGTGCAGAAAAATATGAATACCTTACTTGAAGTTGTGGGTGAAACTAATTTGATCCACCAGCTTGACTAGATATCCAAACGAAAAACTCAAACCCAAGTCCTATGAATTGTTGAAAATATGGACTCGGTATTTAGTTTTTGTTTGAGATACCTTCTCCTCCTATTTTTCGAAGACTGCAAAAATTAAAACCTTTTTCATTTAGAAAAGCTCTTATTTCATAAATTTTGTATCATGATTTAAAACTAAGACGAATGCTTTGAACTTAAATTTTGATTGGAGTCTGAATCGAATAAGTTCGATCGGAACAACAACTGTGTACAATAGAGTAATACTTTTTTTATTTAAGTAGTGGTGAAATTAATTTTCAACTAGCCTTGACCGGCAACCGAAACATGAAACGTTAACCTTATAATACACCTATTGAGGCTGAAAAGAATCGAAGTCTAATTCCATGAATTGATGAAACAATGAACTCGGTGTTTAATTTTTGTTTGTATACGGATGCCTTCTCCTCTATTTTTTGAAGACTGCAAAAATTAAAATCTTTTTCATTTAGAAAAACTAAATTTCGTATCATGATTTAAAACTTGAACGAAGGCTTTGAACTTAAATTCTGATTGGAGTCTGAATCGAATAAGTTCGATCGGAACAACAACTGTGTACAATAGAGCAATACTTTTTTTATTTAAGTTGTGGTGAAATTAATTTTCAACTAGCCTTGACCGGCAACCGAAACATGAAACGTTAACCTTATAATACACCTATTGAGGCTGAAAAGAATCGAAGTCTAATTCCATGAATTGATGAAACAATGAACTCGGTGTTTAATTTTTGTTTGTATACGGATGCCTTCTCCTCTATTTTTTGAAGACTGCAAAAATTAAAATCTTTTTCATTTAGAAAAACTAAATTTCGTATCATGATTTAAAACTTGAACGAATGCTTTGAACTTAAATTCTGATTGGAGTCTGAATCGAATAAGTTCGATCGGAACAACAACTGTGTACAATAGAGCAATACTTTTTTTATTTAAGTTGTGGTGAAATTAATTTTCAACTAGCCTTGACCGGCAACCGAAACATGAAACGTTAACCTTATAATACACCTATTGAGGCTGAAAAGAATCGAAGTCTAATTCCATGAATTGATGAAACAATGAACTCGGTGTTTAATTTTTGTTTGTATACGGATGCCTTCTCCTCTATTTTTTGAAGACTGCAAAAATTAAAATCTTTTTCATTTAGAAAAACTAAATTTCGTATCATGATTTAAAACTTGAACGAATGCTTTGAACTTAAATTCTGATTGGAGGGGGAATAGAATGTTCGATTGGAACAACAACTGTGTAAAATAATGTAATTCTTTTTTAAGTTGTGGTGAAATTAATTTACAACCAGCCTTGACCAGCAACCCAAACATGAAACGTAAACCTTATAATGTAATTCCATGGTAATGGTAATGGTAATTTTTGTTAACGTCGTACTAGAGCAACTGTAATTCCATGAATTGATGAAACGGTGAAATCGGTGTTTAATTTTTGTTTCTAGATGGATGCCTTTCCCCCTATCTTTCAAAGACTGCGAAAATTAAAACCTGTGTCGTCTAGAATGGTTCAGACGTAAATTTCTAATCTCGATTCAAAAGTTCAGACATAACCATAGAAACCTACTCCCAATAAAATCCAAACAAAATTTGAAATTCAGCCTCCACGAAAAACCGGCGAAATCACTGCATGGAATTTTCGATTTTATTCCCATCTCATTGAACAACACACAAATCCAATCGATGAAAGCGACACAGAATAAGTGCTCAAGTATTGACGATTTCTGAAAAAGCAAACAGAAAACGAGCGCAGCAATCTCTCGTAATGGTTTCACAAAGAGCGAGCGAGAGAGAGAGAGCGAGACACGATTACGAGACGTTTTTTGCTCAATAATAAATACTCAGCACACGCACTGCTTGAGAAAGGCAAAGGTAGAAAGTCCACCTCCAGTTGGCCTCCGACATCGATATGGCAAGAGCAAAGTTCTCTTTCCCTTGCGCTGCCGAATGGAACCGTCCAGACGACAGCATGTGTGAGTGAGTGTGTGGAAGCACCTACCGCTGAAGCAACAAACAAGGTCACCTTCTTTTGATGGAAATCTCAACTCTCTTATCCTCTTTCCTCCTCTGTGCCAAATCCTCTCCAATTGATCAATAGGCACTTGTTCCGCTGGCAAGGAGGAAGCATGGAACTCCTTAAAAACCAGAGGACAGCCCTTATTAAAACCCAGTCCTGTTGAGTTGTGCATCGGTTTCGATTCCGTTCATTGCCAGGCTTCGACTTTTTAATAATTCGACACAAATTTCTCACAGGAGCGCCAAGACATACTCGAAAATTTATTTCAGGGGTGGTCCGATCTATTCCGACCTAGAAATGGCGTTTTGTGGGAACACTACTGCGTTTGAAAACTTTTTTCGACTGTTTTTAGACATGCCAAAGTCCATTTTACTTGACTTATTAACTAATTGATTTACTCTCAATTAACTAGCAATGATATACTATATCGTATTGCAATTTTACAGCCTACAGGGCCAGTCTTCAATTTGGGCATGTCATAAAAACGAGGAGACCTATTGATGACCACAGGTTGGCCCTGATAACTTTAAATAAAAATGTCGTTTTGAATTCACCTATATTTTTTCAGCTTTCATGCTTTCTCCTTTGATTCTTTTTCCGATTGCGATAAATGGTACAAATAACTGTCATTGTGTCACTGGGGATTATTATGTGGGAGTACCATTGCTTTAAAAAAAATTTTTGACTGTTTTTGGAAATGTTTAAAGGCATTTTACCTGGCTGATTAACTAAATGATTTACACTAGCAGTGGCACGTATGTTTAATTCATTTTTGTTGCCAACAGGCCCTCGATTTGAGTATTTCATATGAAAAATTTGCCTAATGATGACCACAGTGGCTTTGGAACTTTTAACAAAAATTAGTCCGAATTCTACGATATTTTTTAGTTGACATGCTTTTGTCTTTTGTTTCTTTTTTCGATTGCGATAGAAGATACTAATAACTTTAGATTAGGTTGTTGTGTGGGAGTACCATTGCTTTTGAAGACTTTTTCGACTGTTTTCAAGTCAAAGTTATCTATATATATAATTCTCTTACGTGGCACGCCAAAAAGACGTTATTTGTAATCGCGTTTTGGCAACACTGTACGATTGTTTGTTTATCGCGAAGTCTCGCGCATCGATTGAATTTATAACGTTATCGGATGAAATTTTATTGAAAAAAAAAAGGAAATTTTAATGAGCTGTTGCAGTTAGTTTATAATAGAAATCAAAGAAAGCGGGGGATCTTTTCAGGTCAATTTAAAAAACGGTCCTTTTCAGGGCCAACAATTATAGTTCAACAAGACGCTTGCACAACAACTGGGTATTCAATTTCCAAAGCAACGCTCACATTTCGAGTCAAAATTTGCACAAAGTTTTCATTTGAATTCTGATTTTAGAGATACTGTATATATTTTTTCTGTAATACAGCAAATTTAGATTTGAAAAACATTTTTTTGGTAACATATTTTGTAAACAATCCCTTCTGCTAGGACACATGTCTTCATTGAGGCGAGCGAAGCGAGCATAGGTTCGGGCAGCGAACCAATGAGGATTGCGAAGCAATCTTCCGAGGGTTGGCGAGCGTTAGCGAGCAGGGGGCAGGCCCCCTAGTATAACTTATTAACGGAATGATTAACACACAACTAACTAGTAAAGACTTGTTGACATATTTTATTGCATTATTTCAACAACCCTGCCAAAACAGGTCCAGTCATCAATGAGGCATGTCAGAAACGATGAGAAAGCCTAATGATGACCACAAGGTGCCTAAAACTTTAAATAAAAATGTCAGTTTGAATTTTTCTATATTTTTAGCTGTCATTGCTTTGTTTTTTTTTTTTATTCTTTTTCCTATTGCGATAAAAGGTACCAATAACTGTCATTGGGGATTGTTATATAGGAAAACTATTGCGCGTGTTTTGAAGACTTTTTAGACTGTTGTCAGACAATTGCCGAGCGCATTTTACTTGACTGATTTACTAAATGATTTATATTCGATTAACTAGCAATGACATATTCAAAAAATTGTGTTTTTACTGTCGACAAGACCGATCCTCAATGGTCAGGAAAATGCGGGGAGTCCCAAATAATGATCACAGTAGATCTGAAACTGAAAAAAAAAATGCTTATATCTAGAAATTTTCATTTTTTATATATTTTATCGCAATCGAAAAAAGAATTAAAATTAATACTTTTTCGGTTGTGATAAAAGATATAAATAAATTGCATGGTTATTTTATATTTGAATATTAAAAATGTACTCAGCACAGTCGATTTTTTTTTTCAGGGAAATTCCAAAGATTTTGTGAAAAGTAGGGCTTTGTCCTGACTACCAATAATATTTCAGTGAGAGCTTGAGGCCCCTTAATGAGTCCATGTGGTATCCTTTGATCCCCTTACTAATTGAATAAGATTTAACTCAAGATATAACAGGTCTGCCACAGGTGTCTAAAAAGAACTTTTGCTACTATTTTTCAACCTTGGCGATTAGGGGCATCTTTCAAAGCAAAGTTATCTCAAAAGCTCCTAATTTCAACAATTTTGTGACTTTTCGAAAATTTTGGTGATTTGTTTTGAAAATTCACCATAGGTCAACGAAAATGCCTTCCCCTTTGCTATAACTAATAGCAAACGGAAACATTTTTCTTTATTGAGAAAACTTTCCCAACTCCAATTTCGAAATTTCGGCCCCAAGCCGTGACAACCATGAAAAGGTAAACATGAGAATCTGTGGGTTGCTAGACAGTCATGAAAACCTTATCAAGAAAAGTTTCTTTTAGTTTTAAAAATTTAACTTTCTTGGTGATATCTTTCTATCTGACCAACTAAAATTGCTACGAAGATAGGTTTTTAAGACGATAGTTTTTATACTTTTTTTGTTTAAAAAAAAGTTCGCTACTACTGAGGACTCTGGCAGTCTCAGCTATAAACGTAGAGTTTTGAGGGTTCATCGTACAACATACATCAAGTTTGCAATAATAATGCAGAAGCAAAACTAAAAGTGAGATGATCATAGCTTGCATCTGGAAGAAACAGACATCAATAATTATTCCTGTCAAAATATTAGAAAAACATTATGCAGGCAAGAATTCTGATGCTCATAATCCCTCCCCCCTTCTTCCTACGTCACTACATGCGACTGAACGAGATGAAAGAATGGCATCAAATATAAATAATAAATTTAGGAAATAATTTCTTTCGATGGCTCAGTTTTCACTTCCAATTCCCTATTCCAACAGAATTTCAATCGCACTAAAAGAGTAGATTTAAAAAATAAATTGATTTCAGATATTTGCAATTTACAAGTGGAATTCGCGAAACTTCTATTTGATCAAAGTAGCTTCCGTGTGTCATTTTTATTCTTTCGGTTCGTGTTTCGTATATCGCTAATACGGAATAACTCCATAACATTGAAAAAATAACTTGTTTATTACTAACACTAACAACTAGATCGGGATATATATATCCGATTTAAAAAAGAACTCTCTAGAACAACTTTTAAAGTTCTCACGTACGTAAGTAGCACGATACCGATTGACTTACTAGGTCTATAAATTAAGACAGGTGAAGAATTCTTGATACGAACAGTTCTGAATAACAACACAAATTCAGAAGTCCAATAATTTCTAAAGATCAAAAGTACTTCGGGGAAGGAGAGATTGATTTCTATGGACGTTTCTATGTATCCTTCACTGGTATCAAAATCCTATTACCCAATAAATTACTTACAATAGGCTAGAAAAGTTATGAGTGAGGTAAATTCCAGGCACTTGACTTCACGTCGTTCGTCGTCTGGCTTCCTCATACATCAATACTCTTCTACTAAACTTACTATGTTGAGTTCTCTTTTTGGTTAAAAAATCAGTCAAAAGTTGCGTCATAATTAAAAGTTACAAAATAAACAGTTTAAAAACTTTTGACTCAAGTTATGGAAAATTCTTCCAAAAAGTATTTTGGTGGATGACATTTTACGCAGCTTATTTAAAAGAATCTTAATCCTGTCTGCATAAAAAAATTGTCTTTAAATTTGAGAAGACAGCGACCAGATATCAGATCGCCATTTTGAATTTATTGCACTCCAACTGCTATTATTGATAGCACTATATTTGAACCCGAAATATTTCCCTTGGGCCTTTGCTTATGAATTTCTTAAAGGAGTTTTGTTAAATCGTAAATTCCTCATAATTTAAAATTAAATGCTTTCATTAACACTAGAAATATATAGAAAACTTATATTTATCATAATTAAACTGGTCTAAAAAAACTCAAAGCAATTGAATTTCAATGATAAAACTGAAGATTTGCGATGAATGATATACTTCTTAAAGTACTTGGATTTAAAATATTTGATAAATTTAAGACATAATGATGATAACAGTGTTTCGAAACGAGAACTCCTTTTTATTTTTAATCTATATACCTAACGGAATGAATACAAAAATTAATTATGTGCACTCTTATTCTTTTCCTCCAAACCAAACCTTCCAATTCCTTATGAATTTCTTTTCCAACGGATCCCTCCTAGTGCTTTCGACGAGATATTCCGTACATCAAGATCTGGCCCTATTAGATAAGAGAGATAAGTAACATATACAAAATACAAGATTAAATTTAGATAACACAGCAACAATAATAAAATCTTCTTTATATACACTATAACAAAAAAATCGACACTCCAAGAAGGAAGTGTCCGATTGCGATAAAAATGGGTGGATGTGCAGACATTACATAGAAAAACAAACAATTCAAATTTCAGTATAATTGAATGATTTATTTCAAAGTTTGACCGTTACAAAGGGAGGATGTCAATAAGGCGTTGGTCCACCTCTGGCCTGGCTGCAAGTTGTCACCCGGTGTGGCATGGATTAAAAAAGCTCCCGGACGGTGTCCTGCGGAATTTGTTGCCATATTACCTCCAAATATCGGGCTAAAGGGTCAACGTTCCGGGATGGTTGCAATTGCCTTCCCATAATGTCCGAAATGTGCTCTATGGGAAAGAGATCAGGAGACCAAGCTGGCTAAGGAAGTGTTGGGAAAGTTTGAAGACAATTCATAGCAACACGTGCCGGATGCGGCCGGGCATTACCTTGTTGAAAAGTGAGTCCGGGATGTCGCAAAAAGAACGGTAACACAACCGGTCGTAGAATGTCGTCTACGTACTAGGGATGCGACATCGACAGCAAAACATCGATGTTGAAAATTATAACATCGATGTTGATAATACATATCGTCAACAAACCATCGATGTTTTTAAAATTCAGTGTATTTAAACTTCTTTCCCCATTTCTTAAAACTGGTTTTCCAACTATTGATGCGACATCGACAGCAAAACATCGATGTTGAAAATTATAACATCGATGTTGATAATACATATCGTCAACAAACCATCGATGTTTTTAAAATTCAGTGTATTTAAACTTGTTTCCCCATTTCTTAAAACTGGTTTAGCAACTAGTGATGGGACATCGGATCCAATACATCAATGTTTCTCTCTAAAACATCAATGTTGTGAAAGCATCGACATTGATGTCGCATCCCTACTTTTCAGACCCTTCACACTTGGCCACTTTGGTCTAAAAGTATGTTCGATTTGCTAAATTTAAAAATTATGCTACTTAGTTAGTTTTTAAATTTTTAAAACGGTAATTTTTTCATTCAAAAATAAAACATCGACAACGTAAAAACATCGACAAGTATAACATCGATGTTACAAAAACATCGACTTCAATACATCGATGTTAAATGCATCGATGTTTTTTAAAAAACATCGATGTTTTGAAAACATCGACATCGATGTCGCATCCCTACTACGTACCGCTGTGCTGTAAGTGTGCCAGATATGACTACCAAAGGGGTCCGGCTATCAAAGGAGATGACAGCCCAGACCATAACGCCCTGTTGTAGGCATGTGTGGAGTGCGATAGTATGGGAAGGATCCCCACGATGTCCTGGACATCTCACCAGACAAGTCTTTGGTTGACGTAAGGACACAGTTGGAAACAGGACTCGTCACTAAAGACTATACGTCCCCAGTCAGTGCTGTTCCAATTTGATCGAGCCCGATACCACAGTAATTATGCACCTTCTTGGTTCGTCAATTTTTTTTGTAATAGAGTGTATGTGTATAGGGGAAGGTGGGGCATAGTGTTAATCGTTTTTTATTTTCAGCTGTGGCATCAAGATATGCATCTATATAAAGCAAATAAATCCCTTAAAATTATCTCTCATATCTTAATACATCTTACATATCATTAAAATTAAAAAGAGTAACATTTGTTTCCAGTATTTAATGTTTATGGTAGTGCCATACATTGTGTACATTGTAACACATTGCCCCACTGTCGGGATACAGTGTTACGTTATAGTAGCAACAGTAAATATAAAGCATGGGCTTTTATGAAAATTCATTTTAATTGAAATATACAGATATCTTATGATTCCTAAAGCAGGCTTAAAATAAAATACCACTTTTGATTAGTTTACATATAATTGAATAGCTTTAAATGTTAAGAAAACATTAGCAATGATTGTAGTCTACATTTATAAAGTAGATGATAAAATAAGATTAAAGAAATTGCAAACATATTTTAGATTTTGATAGGAAATTAAATTCACACAGGAAAAATCAGCATTCCTGCTTTTCTCACTGTCCCTCCTGATGGAAATGGGAGAGGAAGTTTGGTAATTATTTTTTATTTTTCTAATGAATAAACTCTTCATTTGTTCGTGAAATTTTAAAAGCTGGAAAAATTATTTTGACGTGCAATACTTCACTATCAACACTGTACTGATGCACAACTTCCCCAAAGGAGTGAATTTTGTGTTCTTTAAGGTGTCCTTCTTCAACAATTACCATTAGTCGTCGGCAGCTATGTCTCATTGCAATTCTGAAAAAGAGATGTTATCACTAACAGCATAAGATGGCGAATCTTCATCTGTTGATGATATCTCGGTATGCTTATGCCTCAGGTTGTCTTTGGCTCACTTCTTGGTAATTTCTTTCTTTTTAGGGTTTATATAGTGTTTCTTTCCTCTCTTTCTCTCTCTCTCTCTTTCTCTCTCTCTCTCTCTCTCTCTCTCTCTCTGTGCATTAAGGAATGAACTTACTTCTTAAGGCAGGCCTCGAAATATATTTTTCAATACAGGTGCACCTTGTGCACCTAAGTTTTTAATTTAGGTGCACAGGTTATATTTTAGGTGCCCCTTTAAAAAAACGTAATATGAGAGCATTAATGTAATATACAAGGGGGCTCCACCCCCTGCTCGCTTACGCTCGGCAACCCCATATAGAAATTTCGCTTTTTCAACTTTGACACTTAATAAACTCTAAACTAATAGCCGCATCGGAGGTAAACTTCAAAATTGTCCAGGGAACACAATGAAGAACAAGCATATTAATTTCGTAATTTCTGATCCGTACTTTCTCAGGAAACTGTCTATGAATCGAGCTAAACAACACAGTTTTCAATCATGCAACGGCGGCGGCAACTTTTTTTTAATATAGAGAGAAACTACTGTATTAGTTGGGTATGTTTATATTGGTTAGTAGTAGATAGTAAATAAAAATATTTAAACATCTAAATTCTCCCTTCTCCAGCGCACGGCTGTCGGTTCAACAGAGCTAGCTGGAAAATGTTTCGATCATAGAAAAGTTCTGGTAGCAGTGACAAAAATAAATATTCCTCCTGTATAAACCCGTTATGACCCAGCGATTTTGTTTTAACATATTGTGTATTTATGAATTTCAATTCGTTCCTTTAGATCGAGAGGTAGATACTAATATTTTGTTCAAACATCAAAATAACGTAATTAACAAATAAATAAATAACATAATTAATAAATAAATAAATAACATAATTAATAAATAAATAAATAACATAATTAAAAAATAAATAAATAACATAATAAATAAATAACATAATTAATAAATAACATAATTAATAAATAACATAATTAATAAATAACATAATTAACAAATTAATTTTAACATTAGGTGCACTGCGTGCACCTAGCGGGAAAAAATTAGGTGCACAATTTTATTTTCATGTGCACGGTGCACCTGTGCACCCGGGTATTTCGAGCCCTGTCTTAAGGAGACATAATTTTGTTAGCTTGTGAATGTTTCGAATGAATTAACAAAAGAAAACTGCTAATCATATGAAGAAAGGTTGTAAACATCACATAAAAAGATATGTAAACCTATATGGAACAAAAGCTTTAGAACAAATTAACCAATTTATTTATGTTTCCATTCATATTTATAATTAAAAATCTTAAAATGAAAAATGCCGAGCTATAAGAGTAATAAAATTTACATTGTGAACACACATGATTATTTGTAATGTGTTAATTGGAAAAATTATGTATGTAACAGTGTACCCCATTTTATTCTGTAACACTGTATCCCATCTGACATAGCATGTAGCAAAATATTTTATGACTTCATAATGTGAATTTAGTTCATCCATTTTAACTCAACAGAGCCTTAACACAAGTACCACTCGTGAATAAATATAATTTAATTGCAAACACAAAATTTTACTTTCAACATGCAAAAATAGATATTTGCTAACAGAAATGTAACTAATGATGCAAATTCTTTCAAAACACATGGACGTTTGGTAAACAAGATGGCTAACAAGATTGTAAACATATTGGAGCTAATTTGACTACCACTTTAAAATTAAATTCACTGTAACACTGTGACCCCACCTTCCCCTATATGAAAATAAGACTAACTTAGAGTATACAATTAACTAATGTTGTCTTTTTGAAAGATGTGCTTCGTGACTCTTACCAGATTTGCACTGTTGGGTTAAAAATGTGAGTAAGTTTCAACCTCATCCTTCATCCTCATCAACCTCATCAACCTTAAATCAACACGGAATTCTATATCTTGCTATTTTCTTTGTTTTGTTGAAATGGAGTTCATATGGCTGAAACCAGCTTCACTCATACTCAAGCCTGGAAATCCAAGCAAAAAGGGGAGTAGCACTTCAGAAAGTTCAGGATACTTTTCTACGTACTACATCGATATACACAGTCCAGTGACATTAATGTGACCACCACCTACTTTCGACGTCAACGTGAAATAACCAATCACAAAAGGCAGGTGGTAGCACATTGCAGTGGAGTGTATATAAAGGATGTCCTAGGGCATCGGAAAGCATTTCAAGCGTAGGCGTAATGCAGAAACGTAGCGATTTATCCGACGTCCAAAAGGGCTTGATTATTGGCTTTCGGGCTAAGGGTGGAAACATTTCGGAAACGGCTAATTTTGTGAACTGTTCGCGCGCCGCCGTGGTAAAAGTATACCATGCATGGCAAAATGGCACTATCCAAAATCAGCGGCGTGGCACATGTGGTGCACCACGGGCTATAGATGACAGAGGCGAACGAAGGCTACGGAGATGCGTTCGGGCGAATAGACGTGCAATTGTTGAGCAACTGACCGCTCAGATGAACCAAGGGGCTACCAAGAGTGTATCCTCAACAACGGTTCAGCGAACGTTGCTCCGCATGGGCCTCCGCAGTAGACGCCTGGTTAATGCATCTATGCTGACTGCTGTTCATCGGAGACGAAGGCTGGAATTTGCACGCCAGTACCGCAATTGGACGTCCACAGAGTGACGACAGGTGGGTTTTTCCGATGAATCATGTTTTATGCTCCATCGGACAGATGGACGTTGGCGTATACGGCGTGAAACGTCTGAAAACAAACGCCCTACAACAATTTCCGGAAGGATCCAGGCTGGAGGAGGGAGCATTATGGTTTGGGGAATGTTTTCCTGACATTCACTGGGTGCAGAAACCTAATTGACTCTCTTCCTGCACGTCTCGCAGCGGTCCGCTCTGCCAAAGGTGGTTATTCTGGCTTTTGAAAGGTGGTCACATTAATGTGACTGGACTGTGTATATTCGTCTAAAAGTAACTGTTGTTTCTCATGCCTACACTGGCAGACCAGGGGAGTGCCAGGCCCGTCGAAGACGGCAAGAGGCGAGGGGGTGCGCCTTCCATGTTATTGAGCCCTGTTGGGAGGAAGTACGACTTTGCTCGACATACAGGGCACATCCGTTTTACAGGAAGGCCCCTTTCATACATCCATTCACTCACACATATCGTAATATAGATCCCAATCAGAAGCCGATAACCCCCTGATCAGGTACCACCAGAGGTATTGATTTGGTATGGGAACATGGGAGACTTTGTGACCACGACCTATTTAACGTGCCCCAGTCACCATTAGTGAACACGACGGTCTTTAGCTAGGTCGAAGCGCCGATCCCGCAATCATCAGAATTGCAGGCTCCACCGAGGACAGAACCCACAACCCTTCTGATGCGAGCCCGACGCTCTACTGACTGAGCTACCGCGGCTCTCTTAGTAACTTAAAGTTAAAAAGTAACTTAAATTTGCTAGTTTTAAGAAGCGCCTTTGCTTAAGATCAACCGACACTTCAATGAGTTCATCTTGTAAGTTGCATTCGATGTTTTTCAATATCTAATTCGATTCTTCCATCGACCCCTAACAATGTTATATCGACCACACTTTGGCGACCACTGCATTATCCAAAGCAACACTCACTTGCGTTTCGCATTCTCTAGCTAGAGGGGAGTACTACTTCAGAAAGTTTAAGATATGTTTCTACGTACAACTTTTAAACTCGTTCAAAAGTAACTTAAAAAAAGTGCTAATTTTAAAAAGCGGTAATTGGTAATTTTTAATTAACGTCGTACTAGAGCAACACAAAGGGCTATTGACGGATCAATCTCCTAAGGGAAAGATTCAAGGGTTAGTACCACGTCGTTCTGAACCACGTTCAGATTGCGAGACAACACCTGAGCTGGCACCCCACTCTCCAAACTTCCACACCAACAACGTGAGGACTTTCGGCTACGACAGATTTAAGGCATACCATCCGCCTCTATACCATGCGCTTACAAACATCCATGCACTGACCCGGATTCGAAACAGGAACCTCCCGATCTATAGGCTAACACCTTAACCACCAAACCAGTTGATCAGCCCTATAAAAAGCACCTTAGCTTCGAGATCAAACACTTCAATGAGTTCATCTTGTAGGTTGCATTCGATATTTTTCAATATCTAATTCGATTCTTCTATCGACCACTTAGCCCTAATCGACCCCTACTAATGTTATATCTACCACTTTGGCGACCACTGCATTATCCAAAGCAACACTCACTTGCGTTTCGAAGTTTTCAGCATGTGGGGGTTAGCACTTCAGAAAGTTTAGGATATGTTTCTACGAACAACTTTATATACGTTTAAAAGTAACTTTTAAAAAGGGCTAGTTTTAAAAAAGGGTAATTGGTAATTTTTAATTAACGTCGTTCTAGAGCAACACGAAGGGCTATTGACGACAGTCCGGGATCAATCGCCTAAAGGAAAGATCCGTGGAAAACACCTCGTCATTTTGAACCACGGTCAGATGACAAGACAACACCTGAGCTGGCATACCACTCTCCAAACTTTCACACCAACCCAACGTGAGGACTTTCGGCCACGACAGGTTTAAGGTGCACCAGCCGCCTCTACACCATACGCTTACAACCATCTATTCATTGACCTGGTTTCGAATCAGGAACCTCCCCTTCTAGATCCTAACACCTTAACCACCAGACCAGTTGGTCGGCCCTTTAAGAAGCTCCTTAGCTTCAACCGACACTTCAATGAGTTCATCTTGTAAGTTGCATTCGATGTTTTCAATATCTAATTCGATTCTTCCATCGACCCCTGAGACCGAATCGACCCCTAACAATGCTATGTTATATGCTCCTAGGGGTCGATATCAACCACTTTGGCGACCACTGCATTATCCAAAGCAGCTCTCACTGCATTTCGAAGTTTCCAGCACGTTCTTTTCGGAATACCAATTCCATCATACCACTAAAAGAATGATTACGAACATGATAGAGCGTCTCAAGTATCGATTCGCGACCTCGTTCTACCCCGGAAATTCGAGAAACATTCAGATCTAGAGCAATTAAGGCTCACTCTATCTCAACATGAAAGCAGAGATGATCCCCACCCACTCCGACGGGTAATGCACGTCCACTTTGTGTCGACGATTCGCGACATTTTTCCTGTCCAGAAGAGCGTGAGGGAGCATTTAGGCACGCGACCAACTACCTTAAGCATGTGGGACATTGCAACGGATTACGTTTCGGAGGGGTGCCCGAAAGTAGGACGCGATTTTTATGCCGAATGAATGCTGCGTTATAAATCAAAAAAAAGTTTCGCGAAGTCTGTTTTGTGTTCAGACAGTATGCTAAATTTTGGAGCAAGGGATTAACCGTAAACGTGGCAAAAAAAAAAAAAAAAGCTAGGGGTCCACTCTAGAAGGGACCCAAAGTAGGGCACAACTTTTGTGCCAAGTGAAAATATATGGACTTCATTACCTATTCAAAAGTTTCGTGAAGACTGTCTTACGCTTTGCCCCACCATACTAAATTACAGTAATCATTCATTGTCAGCATGCTAACGTATAAGCCAGCTCAACGATATATATCATTTTGTAAGAAGCTCCATTACTTAGGCACGACCCACACATCCGGTTTTTCAACGTGCGGTGTCGCTGCCGCAACGCAAGTGCGGTCTGAGATAACTTAGGCCCGGTGCACACATCCGGTTTTTCAATGTGCGTCACTGAAGCCCAACTATGCACACATAACCGTGAAATGACTCACGAACTCATTTTGCGCCTTTGCGATAAATATTCAATCGAAGAAAACGTGTTTGTTTCGCTTACTTGGTGTAAAAAAAGTATATTTTAAAACACAAAATAGACATTACTGGATACAACCATTTATTAATTATTATTTATATTCCATTTATTTATAAAAACAAGATACTTGAGACCGGAGAAGCGTGTGCGGCGAGCTGAGGCGCCGTGTGGAACTGCGGTACAAATTGCACGCAAGTTGAAAGTGCGTCGCCGCAGCGTCGCCGGAGGCATGTGTACACTACTCCATTGGATCTAATGTATCTTAGACCGCACTTGCCTAGCTGCAGCGGCGCCGCACGTTGAAAAACCGGATGTGTGCACCGGGCCTTAGATCCAATGGAGTAGTGCACATATGGATCCGGTGCCGCTGCGGCGACGCTCTTCCAACTTGCGTGCAATTGGTACCGCAGTTCCCCACGGCGCCGCAGCTCGCCGCACACGCTTCTCCGGTCTCAAGTAACTTGTTTTCATAAATAAATGGAATATAAATAATAATTAATAAATGGTTGTAACGTCTATTTTTTGTTGCAAAATATACTTTTTTTTTTACACCGATTAAGCGAAATGAACACGTTTTCTTCGATAGAATATGTATCGCAAATGGCGCGAAATGAGTACTTGCGTCATTTCACGATTATGTGTGCACAGTTGGGCTGCGCACGTTGAAAAATAGGGCACAGGGCCTTAGAAATGCAATTCTCGTGTACCAAATAGAAATTTGAAGCTTGTATTTGTGAGAACAGTATTAAGTTCTTGACCTTTGTTGTCAGGTTGGATTTCTCCCTGTTTGAATTTCTCTCTTGTGTGTCAGTAGCTGCCATATTCACAAGTCTCGAGTTAGGAGTTAACCCAAGGATCAGTTGATCCGCGGGTCAGAATTAAATCACGGATCATAAAGAACGTATTTTCTCAAACGGCGGGTTAAGTGATCCACGCATTAAAATGATACGTTAGCTGTGATTGGATACTACCGTCTCCTCACGATCGCGTGATTTCAAGTGTTGTATATTCTTGATTTCGTTTGTTTACATTCGTTACGAAGCCTGAATCTGCATTCATACTGATCAAGCACGTACTGCGCAGGCCGAATTTATTCCAAATTGTGATTTTAATAGAATGCATACGCCATTTTAATTTGGGTTTGGAAAGAGAAATGCGTAGGTATTTAATTTCAAATTGGAATTTTATGCAAACCTAAATTTTGCAAGATAGAATTGTACACAATGTGTGCCATGACAATTCAATGTAATCCGATTATATGTATACTTGTCAATATGGGTGTGTGTTGGTGTAAGGTGAAGTAACACACTTGTATTATCAATTTTCTTTCATTCGCAATAAGTTGATAAAATGATATTTATTCCACGACTTATTTATATCTGCCATGGTCATATTCTACCGTTAGCTTTCTCATTGGGTTCTACTCTGATGAGCCAAAATATAGTTTGAACCAGAACACATATGGGCATATCTATTTTATATGAAAATAGTGTGGCTCCCTGCTCACCAACCCCCGGTGATGCTAGCAATCGTTCGTAGCAATCACCGGGGGTTAGCGAGCAGTGGTCACACCTGACCCCACGAAAAGAACTGTCCCGGGCAACGCCGTGCTGGCTACGCAGTGACTAGTGGTAAGATAAAGGCAACCCGTCTTTATTAGGAAAGCTAAATTTATTCTTAATGTATGCATAAGATGAGAATACTCTTTCGAAAAGCTCTGTGTCAGTGAAAGGTAGAATATATTTTAATTGCTTTGTCACTGAGATTATTGGTACTCTTGTTACACCAATGCGTAGAAGTCAAATGAATTTTTTTTTAAATCTCTTTCCAAAGAAGAATCGATTGAAAGTTCTATCAATTTTTTTCCCAGAAACTGATAGTTTTTCAGCTTGTTGAAAAACAATTCGCGTTAAATGGATTTTAAATCCAGTTATTTTCACTATTTCGCCTCTGAAAATACTGTCTAAACGACACCTTAAGTCCTTTTAAGTTAGCTATTATATTACTTTTGCATTTATTTGACAATTTCAGCTCGTTCTCAAATAAGAAACTGCGGTGTCTTAAAAACTTCACACTGCTCTTTTTGGATACATGATTCCCAAAAATCCAATTTCTTGATCATAGACTCGATTTTGTCAGACACCGCAAAGATAGTTACGGAACTGTTCTGTAATCCTAAGTTTAATTCGTTTATTTTAGAAAATATATCGTACAAGTACGCAAACTGCTGAAGCCATACTTACAGCTTAACTCAAAGGGATGGTCTCCAAAAGAACTTGAACTTTATGTCCCAATTCAAACAATAGTGTGAGTACTTTTCCTCGTGAGTGCCACTTCACTTTCTTGTGTAATATAGTTATGGAGGCTGTTCATCCCTTCACACAGGGATTTTAATAGTCTGGATTTCGTTGAATTGACCTTAATAAAATTAACAACTTAGGCAGATTTATTAAGCACTTCTTTCAAAGAATCTAGCTTGTATTGGGTCGCTAGGCTATGTCTGTGAATACTGCTATGATTCCAAAATACATGGCGAGCAACTGCTTTGATGCGACCAAGTAAACCAGTATAACCTGTATAAACCATCTATGCAAACACGACAGTAATTGATCCAAACCATTTCGTTTTCATGGAAATAACACTGAAGGATATTAAATATGTCCTCTCCACATTTTCAGTGAGAGGATAGCAAAGTAAAGGATTTTCTTCAACCACGTTATCCTTTAAATATTTTGCAATGAGAAGCAAAATTGACAGATAGAAACATTAGCGCTTTCATCCACCAGTAGTGAGAAAAAAGTACTCCTATTTAATCTTGCAATTACTGTGGATTCAATGTCGTCAGACATATATTAAAAATATTGTTAATTTTTTGGACATAGTCTTCAACGAACATACATTGAACAGCATCTTTGATGCAAGGATATGTCAAATTTTTAGCGATTGTAGGTTTTAGCGCTAAATTTTTAGCGCTTTTTGCAGAAAGGTAACTTATTCTGTACCGATGCTTCAACTCCATTCTCATTGACTTTGTTTGCAGATGAGGTATAAGAAGTAAAATTAGGGACGTTTGATAGTCGATGGAAAAAAATAATATATTTTTGTTTGTATCTAAATGGCGTATCAATAAAGATGGTTTCATAGAACCGTTGTACAAAATCTTCCCACAAACAACGCACAGTGGTTTTCCTAATATCTGATAGTCTTCATCTTCCGTGAAGGAAAATCCGTATCTCAAGTATTCATCAGAATATTTTCTCTTCTTTAACGGAACTCAGATGTTTTTAGTTTTTTTAATAGTGTTACGTTCACGTCTTGGAAGGACAAGGCCTATCAGTGGCTGGATCATGGTCCCATTGCTATTGTAAATCATCAGACTGCTTCGAAGTATTTGCGACCTGCTGACGCATAAAACACTCTCTCTCTCTCTCTCTCTCTCTATAACGAACAAGCGATAACGAACAACGATAGCGAACAAGAACTCACTTGAAATAGATTGAACTATTTTGAACCTCCTGAGAAAAGTTGGGGTCTTTTCTTAGAAGGTTCGTCTAAAAATTGAATGCCAAGCAATTTCCCAGGAATGTGAAAAAAGAACTCTCTCTATAACGAACAAGCGATAACGAACAACGATAGCGAACAAGAACTCACTTGAAATAGATTGAACTATTTTGAACCTCCTGAGAAAAGTTGGGGTCTTTTCTTAGAAGGTTCGTCTAAAAATTGAATGCCAAGCAATTTCCCAGGAATGTGAAAAAAGAACTCTCTCTATAACGAACAAGCGATAACGAACAACGATAGCGAACAAGAACTCACTTGAAATAGATTGAACTATTTTGAACCTCCTGAGAAAAGTTGGGGTCTTTTCTTAGAAGGTTCGTCTAAAAATTGAATGTCAAGCAATTTCCCAGGAATGTGAAAAAAGAACACTATTCTCTTATCCAGGAACCTGGATCAACTAATATTGGACATGTATCTCCTTCCTCGAGTTCATCAAATGGTAAAGCATTATTTCTCGTTTTTCTGAACTATCAATATCACTAGAAAATCTAGAAGTAATAGGGTGTGATGGCACTTTAACCTACAATGGATGGAAGAACCGTGTCATCCACCGACTAGAAAATCATGTAGGACGCCCGCTACAATGGAGCATATGCCTCCTGCATTTTAAAGAGCTTCCTTTTCGCCACATTTTCTAACATATTTACAGTCAAACTGCAAGGCCTAAATCTTTTAGTGGGCCAATCGGGTAGCAGCTCACTTGCTGTGAAAAACTTCCTGTGGTCGATAATTAACCCATAGATTGTTCGATTCCTGATATAGACAGGAATTTGTTGAACAAAGTGCAACAGTATTTTTTTGACATTTCAAATGCAATCACTTTGGGACATTGTCCAGAAGACTAGACAAATCGGGACCCTGGTCCTTTGTCCTATTCCAGATGGCTAACTGCAGCCCACCGAGTTCTTAGGTTGTATATAAGTTCATCAGATCCATCCTGAAACTTAAAAGGAAAAAGTTGGCTTCATTTTAAAATGTTACATGCCTGTGTGGTTTGCCATAAAAAAGAGCAAATACTTTACTGACGGGCCAAAACATGTTTTTCAAACAATCCAAGCATCACGGTATTTATCCGACGATTTACTTCAAGTTTTGTACATCCAGTAATACAGCGAGATGCATTCTTTGCGCACCCAGAGAATGTTCTTTTGGCAATGCTTGTCGATGATAGAGAACATATTCAGGAGCTCGGTTACAGAAGGATCTTAAAAGCAAGACAAACCGTCCCAAAGAAGAAGACTTTTAGAAATTTCGTACAACCGAAGATGAACTTTCAAGCTTCAGATTACATTGAAATTATTAATTGGAATTTTTGTGTGGTGTATCCTCCCCCAATGCTGCGGGACCTAAGTGAAAATATATTTAATCACTCATGAATTCTGACACTACGCCCATCAGAGAAATACAAAAGTTTCACTGTCACATCCAGGCTGTGGAGAGGTGCGTCAAACTTGTGACAGAGGCCTCGAATAAAGTACGTGGACATAAAGCTTGAGATGGCTATATCTATCCGCACCACTAAAGTCTAGATAGGTTATGCCTTATTTCTCTGAAAAAGCAGACTTTAAATGTGTAGTAGATATAAAAAAAAATTTAAAAAAAAGAACACAGTAAGCCAAGGAATCCTACTCTGGAAAATATTTGTAAATAGTTCTAAATATAATGTAAATACACACCCAACAATTGGATGGTTGTAGGTGAGGTTCCACGAGGTGAGTTCTGGGTCGTTTTGTTCTAGCAAAACGAGCGAAGAGTTGCACAGTGAAAATTGCGAAATGTTGGTACATTTTTGTTTTTTCTAAGACATTGCGCGAACGGAAAAAATTAGATTATTGATCAGAAACTAATTTATTTAGGTTATTTGAACCATAAATAAAGCACAAAAAACGAAAGCGTGTTTATTTTAAAAATTTTAAATAACAGAAAAAATTACAAAAATATCGTGATTTTTGCAATTTTTCATAAACTTTAAGTACGATGCGCGAACGGAAGATGTTAACCGATTTTAATTTTATTTTATGCCGTTTTTCTTCTTTTTCAATAGTGATCTTTTCCGCACTAAAGCGTTCCGAAAAAAAAATATTTTTTTTTTCGACCCACCTTACTTTACATAAATCAAAACTGTTACCTATTTTTGTGGGATTTTTAAACACCTTTTTCTTATGTTTTCCGCCATTATCAATATTATTTTCTATACCCTTAACTGGTCCACCACGTACCTTCAAGGGTACACGTACCATAAATTGGGAAGGGGTTCTAGAATGTTGTTTTCATTTCCGAAAAATTGTTCTTTGATTTTATCAAAATTGATTTTTTCAACAAGTTTTTGGAAATTGAAAGAGATTTAGATTAGGAAGAGTTTTAAAACAGTCTAAAAGCTAAAAAGATATTTTAACTACTATTTTCTAACTGTTTCTGCTAATTGTTTTCAATTAAGGTATTTTAATTAACGTCGCACTAGAGCAACACAACGGGCTATTATTTTTCTTATTATTATAAAAAGAAAAATATTTTTTCTAAATTTTCTAACCGTTTCCGTCATTTAGTTTCCGCTAAAGCCCTTATTATATTCCGGTTTGTAAAACGATTTTCTAGGATTTTTTTTTGATTTGCGGTATAAAAAAAAAAAAAATTGCTCTAAAAGCTTTCCTACCAAAGTATGCGTACATCGAAGCTGTACCTAAAACGACAACACAACCGACCAACCTTTTTGTTGAGTATATTTTTCTCTTCTGTGTCTCTTGTGTGTATATGTATTTGGACGAGTTAAAGTTACAGTGATGCAAGTCACTTTTTCTTCGTTTTCCTGAAATTAACATAACGTAAAAGGTACTGTAATAAATTCAGGAACAAAAATGGTGTAACTTTATCATTATAGGGATGTCACCTGCATCCAAATTTCATATAGAGGTTTAAATTGAATTGAATTTGTACAATAGTTACAATTTTACTGCTGACGAAAATGACTTACACAACTGTGTATTAACAAAGACAATGACTTACAATAGAGTACTTATCAACAAAATGGATATTTAGTGAACTTGAGAACCTAAAAAACCAGATTCCATTCGTATTAAAAATAAGTAATTGTTAGTACAAAAATCAGACTGAATAAAGTCATTTATTATTTTCTTCTGGCTCTGGATCCACAGTTTCCACAATTTCCAGTGAACCAACATCA
Source organism: Metellina segmentata (assembly GCA_947359465.1). Taxonomy (NCBI): domain Eukaryota; kingdom Metazoa; phylum Arthropoda; class Arachnida; order Araneae; family Tetragnathidae; genus Metellina; species Metellina segmentata. The sequence continues at coordinate 120,541,071 of OX375877.1, read as the reverse complement.
ACAGGTGGTATCTCCTCACGTTCAAAAGTCGTTCGAGGAGAAAGAAAAAATCATGTTTCACTGGTGGAATGTGTTTCAGAAGGGGTAGTCATGTCATTCTTCGCTTCTGTAACTGGTCTTCCGCGAGGATTCAGGATCTTGATGAACATTCACTTGAGATGATGGTCTACCAGCCGTTGCTTGTCGAAGATTAAGCACATAAAATGGAATGCCATCGTTCAGTGTTTCTTTATACAGAAGAGTGTAAGGACGATCTTTCAAAATCCTATATCACATTGGATATTCAACCAGTTAACGGGGAATTGTTCTGGGTTTTTTTTCTATACGTGATACAGTAGTCGTCCCATCTTGTTTTGGTGAACATGAATCTATTTTTATTTCTCCTGCCTATCAGAATAATACTGTACCACGCCTCATGAGTTTAAGTCTATGCGTATAATTCAATCGATCCAAGTTCTCTGTTGTTTGGAAGGTAAGAGTGGCCACTTACCATACACTTATGATAAATGATTTCCCAACAATTGTCATTGCTCTGTATGAACTTCATCAAGAACAAAGGTAACTTCAGGTTACGATTTCGACCTGTACATGCATCACTGTACACGATAATGTACAGTCGCGGAAAAAAACGATCAACCCCTCTTCATTCGAGCAATTTTAACAGTTGAGAAGATTCAAAGATGGCGCTTGACAGAAACTAACGTCTTCTAAAAATTAAAATTTGTTAAAATTTGCATAAGGGGCCGTCTTTATATTCCATTGAGCACCAACTTCATAATTTTCAATAGGAATAATTCTGTCCTATTCGTAGGAATCGTATTTCGTCTCACATTTTCGAAAATTTATCAAAATTTAACTTCTGATGCCAAATTTCATGTCATTAGATTTTACTCTTTCGAAGTTATGAGTACACGAAGATTGGATCTCCTAATGTTAAATCAGTTTCTTAGACTTTTATGGATATCATCCTAAATAATATATCTTTAACGCTGATATTTGGTATCATTATACTGTCAAACAATCCAAACACAATCCTCCAACTATTATATTTTAAAAATAGTTCTCAATGTGTAATAATAATTATTAAATTAATGTTTACAAAATTAAGAGTTGGAACCTTTTTTATGTTTTTATGGGAATCGATTCAGAAGGACGTCTAGTATGGCCATGCAAAATTTCAGCTCATTCCGATAGTTTGTTTTTGCGCTACATTAAATTTTCTCTATTAATACGATTTGTGGGACAAATCAAAAGTTTATAAAACGCTTGTTAAAACTCGGATACTAGTTCTCAAATCGTTTGCCACTTGCATAACATATAAAATAAATCTCGGATTGCTGAAAAATACGTTTGAAAGAGTGTTCAAATTTGAAATTCGGGTAGCGATAACTTCAATTAATTTCGATCTGCAAATAGCATCTTTCTATGTAGATATAATCCCTGAAATTGAAACTAACTTAACAATGAAAACATCTGGATATATTGATAGTAAAGACATGAAATTTTATACTTAGACTAATTTAACTATGCAGAATTTGATTACGGCATCAAAACACGGTGTTTCTGTTACAAATTTTGTGGTTTGTGTACAATTTGATATGAAGACGTCCTTTATTCATAGTTTTTGGATTTTAACATTTAGGCTCGGTACAAACGTCCTGTTTTTCAACGTGCGACGCCGCTGCCGCAACGCAAGTGCGGTCGGAGATACATTAGATCCAATGGAGTAGTGCACACATGCCTTCCGCGCAGCTGCGGCGACGGACGTCCAACTTGCGTGCAATTTGTACCGCAGTTCCCCACGGCACCGCATGAATCTCCGTTCTGAAACCTTGTTTTCATAAACAAATGGAATATAAATAATAATTAATAAATGGTTGTATCCAGTAACGTCTATTTTGTTTCAAAATATACTTTTTTTACGCCAAGCAAGCGAAATAAACACGTTTTCTTCGATAGAATATTTGTCGCAAATGGCGCGAAATGAGCACTTGCGTGATTTCACGGTTATGTGTACTTAGTTGGGCTTCGGTGCCGCAAGTTGAAAAACCGGATGTGTTCAACCGGGCCTAAGGTATCTCAGACCGCATTGCGTTGCGGCAGCGGCACCGCACGTTGAAAAACCGGATGTGTGGACCGGACCTTAGACTATGGTCGGTGCAACAGTTGTACCATGATCGCTCTAAGAAATAATTTATACAACGGCCGTTATAGCAATTTTACCTTGAAAGTTATAAGAATCGCGATAGTTATATCTATAGCCGTAGTCAAAAGGTTAATTTGTAGGGGACGTTATTCCATATTGATTGATACCTTTGAATTTGCTCTAGTATGAATAATACTCTCGAAATAAAGGAGGGGGTTCTAGTTTTTTTTTTCGCGACTGTAAATGTTTGTTGATGTAGCTCTTGAAGTCAAGATGTTTCATAATGCAAGAACCAACCTCTTTTGACCCACGAGAAGCAATGGTCTCATCATAGCAGTACATAATTCCAGCACCTGTTCCAAGTTCATGCCATCCCAAATTGTAAGTGTACATGTTCCGCTTGTAGTATGCAACAAATGTAGTCAATACTGGGAAAAGGGGGATCTTTTTCTAGGCCAAACATAACAGCATAGACAGAATCATCTTCACGTCCTCATTTCTCGCTTGTCGCGTTTTTTCTGCTTTTCAAAGATGGAGTTATTTCCCCATGTTTAGTTGTCAAATTATCTCATTTTCTGTATCCGTCATTTTTTTTTAAAGTGACTTACGCTACTGTAACTTTAACCCGTCCAATTACTTTTACATTGTTTGGCGCAGCTTGGCTAAAAATGTCCCTTCCGCCGCAACTACCCAACACCACAATTAACCAATTAACCTTGGTCATCTTTCCTCTCTGAATGTTTTTCCTCTATTCTGTGTCAGTAAGAATTTTCTTGTTGTGTGTATGTCTATTTACTTGGCGTTATTTGGCGCAGTTTGGCCAAATATAACCCTTGCCATCAACATCGATCCAATCAATTTTGATCTTGTATTTGGTGTTCATCTAGGCCGCTTGTTTCAATTAACACCTCACTGGAGCAACACAGAGGGCTATTGACGATTGGGATTGCAATCCGATCCGGCGGATCCGGTAATCATTTGGGTACCTACCGGATCCAGCAACATCTATCGGATCCGGTAACCATTTGGGTACCTACCGGATCCAGCAACATATATCGGATCCGGTAACCATTTGGGTACCTACCGGATCCAGCAACATCTATCGGATCCGGTAACCATTTGGGTACCTACCGGATCCAGCAACATCTATCGGATCCGGTAACCATTTGGGTACCTACCGGATCCAGCAACATCTATCGGATCCGGTAATCATTTGGGTACCTACCGGATCCAGCAACATCTATCGGATCCGGTAACCATTTGGGTACCTACCGGATCCAGCAACATCTATCGGATCCGGTAACCATTTGGGTACCTACCGGATCCAGCAACATCTATCGGATCCGGTAACCATTTGGGTACCTACCGGATCCAGCAACATCTATCGGATCCGGTAATCATTTGGGTACCTACCGGATCCAGCAACATCTATCGGATCCGGTAACCATTTGGGTACCTACCGGATCCAGCAACATCTATCGGATCCGGTAACCATTTGGGTACCTACCGGATCCAGCAACATCTATCGGATCCGGTAACCATTTGGGTACCTACCGGATCCAGCAACATCTATCGGATCCGGTAACCATTTGGGTACCTACCGGATCCAGCAACATCTATCGGATCCGGTAATCATTTGGGTACCTACCGGATCCAGCAACATCTATCGGATCCGGTAACCATTTGGGTACCTACCGGATCCAGCAACATCTATCGGATCCGGTAACCATTTGGGTACCTACCGGATCCAGCAACATCTATCGGATCCGGTAACCATTTGGGTACCTACCGGATCCAGCAACATCTATCGGATCCGGTAACCATTTGGGTACCTACCGGATCCAGCAACATCTATCGGATCCGGTAATCATTTGGGTACCTACCGGATCCAGCAACATCTATCGGATCCGGTAACCATTTGGGTACCTACCGGATCCAGCAACATCTATCGGATCCGGTAACCATTTGGGTACCTACCGGATCCAGCAACATCTATCGGATCCGGTAACCATTTGGGTACCTACCGGATCCAGCAACATCTATCGGATCCGGTAACCATTTGGGTACCTACCGGATCCAGCAACATCTATCGGATCCGGTAATCATTTGGGTACCTACCGGATCCAGCAACATCTATCGGATCCGGTAACCATTTGGGTACCTACCGGATCCAGCAACATCTATCGGATCCGGTAACCATTTGGGTACCTACCGGATCCAGCAACATCTATCGGATCCGGTAACCATTTGGGTACCTACCGGATCCAGCAACATCTATCGGATCCGGTAATCATTTGGGTACCTACCGGATCCAGCAACATCTATCGGATCCGGTAATCATTTGGGTACCTACCTGATCCAGCAACATTTATCATCAACATCCGGACCGGTATTTATTAATCAATTATTCAAACCCAACTTTAAAATCACAAAATCGTTTTTTAGCGATCGATTGTGAATTAATCGATTTTATATTTTTAAGTTATCAGTTTGGATAATTCTTGCAAAAATAATAAATTAAATGATCAATAATATTTTTTAATGAAGAGGAACTAGAAAAGGAAACTCTGCAAGAAAATGAAGACTACTGCAAAAAGACAAACTTAAGAGAAATAACTGATTTTTAGAAAATTCTGAAGAAAGAAATGACTTCATACATATGAAATGGAGTTAAAGGAAAATATTTGTCTCTTATGTGAGACTACTTAATGACAATTAAACCAACTAGTGTCGAAGCTGCAAGGGCCTTCTCGGCCGCTAGTTATATTTGCAGTTCATTGAGAAGTAGGTTGGGGAATGAATGACACATTTAATACGATTTGTTTCCTTAGATCGTTCTTTCAAACTCAAAAGTGATTTTCATTACTATATCACTTCGATTCAAGCAATTAAGAAGAATTAAGAGTTCCCTTGTTTGTTATGTTGATCAAGAACTGCCACAGATTAGATTTTTATGTTAGTATGAGACAAGGTTAGGCACAATTTATGTATAATTTCCTCAACGACATTAGAGATAGACTACTTAATTTTAGATAAATAGAAAAGTACTACGTTTAAACAAACTGATGTTTATTAGTGTGGAAACTAGTAAGTCTTATCGTCATCAATCGTTTAAAACTTACTACTAGTAGAACTAGTAGTTACTATAATTAATTGTTGGTGATTGATTTCCTACCTATGGATCAGAATAAATAAAGTTGCTTTTCTAGTGCTAAAATAAATGTTTTGTTCGTCAATTTGGAATAATATCCTTTTTACGTAATTTCACTCAGCCGATTTGGGAAAATACATACTGGTTAGATAGACTTATTAACAATCCGGCCGGATTAAGAATCGCACCGGATCGCAATCTCTAATTGACGACGTCCGGTAAGGGAAAGATTCGAAGACAACACCACGTAATTTTGAACCACGACCAGATGATGATGTCACACCTGACCTGCCCCCGCTTCAAACTTCCACACCACGCAAAAGTGAGGATATTTAGGGCCACGACAGATGAAACGTGCACCATCCCTCTTTTGTACACGACAGTCTTTGGTTGGATTTGAATTTGCAAACCTCCGGTTGCTAATTCGTTACTCTTCCAAACGGACTACCGATGCTACCCAGGCAGCTTAGAGAGAACCTCTCTACACTTCATAGTTAGTTGGCCGTCTGTAATATTTGGCCATGCTGTGCCAGACGCAATAAATACAATATCAAGTCTTTCCTGTATAACGCCGACCAACCGGTATAGTGGTTAAGGTGTTAGCCTCTAGATCGAAAGGTTCCTGGTTCGAATCCGGGTCCGGGCATGGGTGTTTGTAAACGTATGGTGTAGAGGCGGCTGGTGCACCTTAAATCTGTCGTGGCCGAAAGTCCTCACGTTGGGTTGGCGTGGAAGTTTGGAGAGTGGGGTGCCAGCTCAGGCGTTGCTTCGTCATCTGACCGTGGTTCAAAATTACGAGGTGTTGTCGTCGAATCTTTCCCTTAAGGGACTGATTCCGGACCGTCGTCAATAGCCCGTTGTGTTGCTCTAGTACGACGTTAACTAAAATTACCATTACCATTACCACTTTCCTGTATAACTAGAAATACACAATCTTAATGGATAATGTCGATTGTCTGTTTTCGAGTTTTATGGCGCAAGGGCTAAATTTGGCTAAACTGAGCCCGGTCCATCAAGATCATCTCAGTTTAGTTAATGACAAGAGAGGATGTATCTCTTATCATTAACTAAACTATGTGTCTGGACAACCATCTGAGGAAAGATTTCTCGTCATCTGACCGTGGTTCAAAATGACGAGGTGTTGTCCTCGGATCTTTCACTTCAGAATGGATCCCGGACCCTTTGCCAATAGCCAGCTGTATGTCTCCATTGCGACGTTAATTAACTACCTACCTACTAACCTAATGACAAATACTTATTAGTTGCAAATGAACTGAACACTCCTTCAGTTAGTTTATTACTTCTGTGGCGACCGAGACCAGTTCCCGGTTCGCGGCGCTTGGTAAAGTCGTAGGCGCTGGGAGTAAAAAACCTCCATCGCTAAAGGAAAGGAGAGGAAACGAGAGATGGAGGTTGCCATGGAGTTTATGTCTTTAGAACAACTTTTTCCCATTGAATTTACTTTAGTTGCATTTAGTTCTAATTACTTTGGTTGCTAAGTTAATAAATTGTTTTGTTGTCTTATGTTTATAATTTGATTGGTCTAATATAAAAGGATTGACTTTTACACGATCATTTGTGATCACTCTTGCATTAGGTCAGTTCACGAAACAAACTGCAGTTGCTTATATAAAAATACACTAATAGACATAAACATTTCGCTAATCAACATGACTTCTTTAGTGTGGAAAGACAACAACTGGTATAAACCATGTAAAATCAAAAGCTTTTGCCGTTGAATTTGAATATGCTTGATTTGAGCTGTGAAGCTGCTTATAAAGCTGAAAGTACACGGGAAGAACTCGTGTACCTTGAGTCGATGGGATTTATTCAAATTCTGTTCGTGTCCACTTTAATTTTCGAAGTGATTTCGTCATATGTAAGTCTGCCGTAAAATAGTATGGGTAGTTAAAATTACACAAATAAAGGTCATGAAACAATGATTACTTTATAGACGACGGAAACTTGAAGTATCCATTTAGCGTACGTGAGTATTTGTAAATGTTGGGTTGTGATTTAGTTGCTATTCTTGTTATGGAATAAATTGAAAAACGTTTGTGTTGGAGCAATTCGTTATCATTTTTATTAAAGACAACCTCTTTATAAAAGGTAAAAGGTATAAAAGACTCTGATAATTAAAATAAAATTGGTAAGGTTAAGTTAAGCCGTCTTTATGCACTTGCTAACTTTCTAGATGTAAAAGTACTTAATTAGCACTTTGGTTAAGAAAATAGACATTCTTATTATCAGTGAAACGGATGGCAATCACCAATAAATAGGAAACATTTATTAAAAAATGTAACAAACAAATTTTTGTTTAATCTTTGTTAATCCAAGCCATTCATCCAATAAAAATATTTATAGATGAATAATATAGATGAAATAGTGTGTTTGGATTGATATATAAAGGGTTGTAATTAGGGATTCGGAATTATTGATTGCTGAAGGATACATGAATAAAAGACTAGCGTGTTGGTTTCATTATCAGAGGTTAAATTGCTGGCAATAACAGAATCGAAGTCCATTTGTGTGTGGTCAAGAACGCCCTTTAGATTAACGATATTATATCTTATTTGCTTTTTAATAATAAGTGCGAAAACAACGATATATGGAAATATACTCAGTGTAGATCTAACAGGGCCAATGGCTTGCAAAATGGTTGTCCAAAATCTAATTTAACTATTTGAATCAAGTTGTATATGTAAACAATATCAATGCTTTTTTTAATGCGTACAATCGGATTTTTATGGAGAATTATTTTCAATATAGTGTTTTCTGTAAAATAGTAAGCTTTCCCGTAAAAAGTATTTATTTTAAAAACTCGTAAGGGTATTTAATACATTACTTCCCTAAGCTCATTCGTTTATGATTAAATTCAAAATTAAAGCATTAAGTGCTATTTTCCTAAGCATACAAATTCACTTCATTTTAGTCAGTATAGTTTTTACATAGATAGTTTGTACATCATTATTTTCCAAAGTTTAATTTTTGTAATAACCAGTAAACTAAAGATATTTATTGAAACACATAAGCATAGTATGATTTCAAAATTCAATTAAAAACATAATACAATTCTTTATATCAAATTTGTAATTGAAGAGTGTAGTATTTCAGTGCAATAACAGTTTCAGAAGCATATAAATTCAGATATTATCTGAATCGTTCTATTATATCACACTCTGATGACCATCGTTCTCCAAGCTAGATCAATTTTTATACGGGTAATAATTGAGGATACCACTGAACTTCTCAATCTTTTGCTCCGGTGTTGAACTGTTCAGCCAATTGTGATACCGGAATGGAAAAAAAATGACTCTTAGATATCACGTAATGTTTCAGTAAAGCACAGACTTATTCAGCCTTCTCTTTGTAGGGGTAGGATGAACAACGACATTGGCCTTCATCTACAAATGACACTGCCGTGCCCTCGGGTATGTCAGATGTACAATGAATTGCGATGAGCGCTCCGGGTTTCTGCTACAATGTGATAGTCGGTCATGCATAATTGAATTTACAGATAACGTCTTCCTACTGAATCGACTGTATGTAGTTTCTAGACTCGACTGGGGATTTCAGAAGCTTGTGCGATTGAATCCACTGAGGGATCTATATAAATAAGAATGTTTTGTTTGTACATTGAATATTTTCGACCCATTTCAAGTTTTCTACAGGGTGGTCCCGAATTCATGGTACAAACTTTAATGGTAGGTACAGGACATTGTAACAATGATTTATTGTATAGGAATGTATAGTCGCAAGTGACGCGGTGAGGCGAAAACAGGGGAAATAACGGCCGAAAGGAAAAACAAAGATTTTATTGAAAGCGTTGTTGACAAGTGTCATGTTTACAGTAATTGTTCAAAATTGCGTCCACCAGTATCGATACATGCTTGACAGCGTCGGTGGAGCGATTGGCGTACACGTTCAAAGATGCCTGGTATTTCACGCACACCTGCAGCAGCTACAGATAAGCGAGCGACGAGATCCTCATCTGAGTCAACTGGAGTCTCATAAACAAGATGCTTTAGATGTCCCCATAAAAAGTAATCGAGGCTCGATAAATCGGGAGATCGGGGTGGCCAAGGGACTGGTCCACCACGCCCAATCCATCGAGTACCAAACGTGGCATTCAGGTAATTCCGTACATCAATGCTGAAGTGTGCTGGCACCCCATCGTGCTGAAACCACATGCGGTTACGAATGGCGATCGGAACATCATGCAGCAGTTGTGGTAACACTTCTTTCAGAAAAATAAGATAGCTTCCGCCAGTGAGCCGCGTGGGTAGTAAGTATGGGCCAATCAAAAAGTCGATGTTCAACAGCGGCTAGACATCTACTGCCCTCTACCGGCAATGATACCAATCGATCACTCCATTTCTCTTTCCTTTTATTTCCCCTGTTTACGCCTCACCGCGTCACTTGCGACTATACATTCCTATACAATAAATCATTGTTACAATGTCCTGTACCTACCATTAAAGTTTGTACCATGAATTCGGGACCACCCTGTATACAATTTAGACCTATCTGCTGCCAAATCCGCCTCTGGAGCGTTTGATGTCTGTCTCTCCATCTGTCTGTATTGTGTGTGACGTATACACGTCCCCACGGTTTAATAAACACTGAAGAGCCAAAACACTATGATCATCTACACAATAACGCGTTGCTCCTCCTTTGGCCTACAAAATAGCTGCAACTCGCCTGGGCATAGATGCCACAATTTCTTGGTACAAGACTGGAGACAGGTTGTACCAAATGTCTAAGCAGCGGTCACGCAAAGTCGATATATTCGGATATGGTGGTGTTTGAGCTCTGAGCTGCCGCTCCATGACACCCCAAATGTGCTCTATCCAGCGAGTTAGGTAACCAGGGCATTAAGTGGAATTCATCAGTATGCTCCTCGAACCACTCCAACACAATCCGAACTTTGTGACATAGGGCGTTGTCCTGCTGGAAAATTCCATTTCTAGTTGGGAAAAAGACGCCATAATTTGTACAATCAGGGTGCAACTGATCCGCAATGATGTACAGATAGTTCGCAGCGTTCATGGTCTGTTATACCACAGCTACGGGTCCCAGAGTCGCCCATGATAACGTCATCCGAAGCATAATACCGCCATCACCAGCCTGTGTATGACCTGCTGTACAAGAGGGGAGCAACTGTTCGCCTGGCAGACGGCGTACCCTGACATGACCATCGACGTGATGAATGAGAAATCGGGAGTCATATGACTATGCAACTCTTCCACTCATCCATGGTCCAGTCTCTATGTTCCCGGGCCCGCTGTAGGCGTAGTTGACGATGACGCTTGGTCAATAGAGGCACACGAGTGGGACGTCTGCTGCACAGTCCCATATCCAACAGTGTCCGCTGAACTGTGTGTTCCGAAACACTTGCGATTGGATCTGCATTGTATTGGGCTGTCAGCTGAGCCGCTGTCTCTCGCCGATTTTGCTTTACTAAGCGGGACAGTCTCCGACGTCCTTTTTTTTTATGACGCGTGGACGACCAACACCTTGGCGTCTACTGCTGGTGTCACCTTCATTTATCCACTTTGCATGAATACTAACAACGGTAGATCGTGAACAACCTACCAGTCGTGCAGTTTCGGTGATATTCGTTCGAGTCTTCGGGCCATTACGATCTGCATCTCTCAAATTCGCTTAGATCAGCAGCTTTTCCCATCACTGGCAAAAGTAAGTGCAAGAATGATTACTTACCTTCTCCAGCAGCAGTTAAATACCGTTCTCACTTAATCACGTGCCTTCCACGTCATCCAGACGAGTTCATTGAAAAATGTGGGGATGGTCATAATTGTGTCAGATTGATACTCGTCAGTGTATTTTCATGAAACTTAGTATACTGTAAGTACTTATATTCATTCAATGATTGAATTTGGTTGCGTTATTTTGTCAGTCCGTCTTTCTGTTCGATTTTGTGTTTGTGTGTTCGTACAATCATCACATGAATTTTATTCCAGATATTTGATTACAATGAGCTTTATTTTATACATCATATATTAATTTAATGAATGTAATATTAAACTTTTCTTTATTTTTATTATTTCGATAAGTTTTATGCTAAAACAACTGGGAGTAACTTAAATGAACCATAATTTGGTACTTTAGAAAAACGTGAATGTACACGGAAGGGCAATTGAATTAGGGATACATGGCATTATGCAAATTTAGAGTTGTGCGCAATCCTCGAATGGACTTATAAATGATTTAAGCAGCTGTTTGACAAGATAAGGAGTGCTGCTCACGGTATCAGTAAAAGACAAAAGCAGTATAGGTTAGAATGCGGATCTATAAGCGCATTTGTTCGTGGATAGATAGTCGGGTCCGACTAATGGGTCACTCCATCTCGGAAGTAGCGCAGATACTCGAATTTTGACGCACCACTGTGTCAAGGGTGTACTGTGAGTACGTCGATTCCGGTAAAGCCATCCCTGCCAGGGTCAACTGACGCGGACAGTAACGTATGGATGAGGAAGATCATCGTCGACTAGCCTATGCTGTAACAGCGATAGACGGGCCACAGTGCAACAAATCACCCGTCGATTTAACTCTGGTGCACAGCAACGTGTAAGCTGTCACACCATTGAATACCATCTCCTCTGTATGGGGTACAGAAGCCATTGTCCCGCGATAGTCACTTTGTTGACTGCACATTACAGGGCGCGACGATTAGCATGGACACAGGAACATCGCCAATGGACCGTCGAAATGTGGAAAAATGTTGCTTGGAAAGGAAGTTCGAGATTCACTTTGGTACGCGCCGATGGCAGAGTACGTGTACGGCGTAAACCACATGAATGTGTTGGATCTTTCATGCCAGCAGGAGATTCTTCAAGCTGATAGAGGTGGCATTCTCGTCTGAAGAGTGTTCACATGGACTGAAAATTTACCCCTGGTGCGTGTGACATCGTCTCTCACAGATGAACGTTACCGGGATATCCTTGACGACCATCTGCTCCCGTAGGTTCGTTTTCAAAAGTCCACTACAGATTGTATTTCAGAAAAACAGTGTATCATGCCATCGCTCCAGAATTGTATTCGAATAGTTGGATGAACATTCCGCAGACCAACCGTGCTTTCCTGGCCATCAAGGTCACCAGACTTCAATCCAATCGAGAACATCTGGGATGCAATTGAGAGTCCTAACCTCAGACCACCAGATGTCCTAACCTCAGACCACCTTCCATCTGATCTTCGTGAATTGTGGGAGATTTTTCAGGAGTCGTGGATATATGTATGGCTTCCTATCGCTTCTAGTTTCTTGTCGAGTCCATGCCAGGACGAATCTCCGCCGTCATCAAGGCAAAAGTTGGTGCCACGTTCTACTCGACAGGTATCCCTAATTCAATTGCTCTTCAGTTTATATTGAGTATTACTATTACTTGGATTGACCGGTACTGCTAAAAAAGCAATTATTTTTCCAAAAATTATTTTTTTATGGAATTTTAGCTCTGTTATTTCATTAATTTAGAGTATTATTTTTGTTATTTGCGCTATGTAAACGACTTCCAAATATTTAGGACAGACGATATTTTTTAATGAAACGGAAAATTATTTTGGTTGATCGCGTATATACACTGCTGTTTGTAAAAAAATGCAACACCATGAAGGAATCATCCGAATGAAATGAAATATGCAGCAAATGTCAATTATAGGATGTTATTTAAAGTAGTACAGTTTCAGAGCCACTACGCATGCGTGGTGTGAGCAGCGCCCTCTGAACTGTTGTTAAAAGCGTATAAACGGGACGTTGAAAATAGTGCATGGTTATTTTTTAGTGGCGAACGTTTAGTGAGACCTAAGTATGCCTCCACGATGAAATAAGGGGGAAATTTCAACAACTTACGGAGTTTGAAACGGGGGAGAATCATCGGCCTTCGTGAAAGAGGATTTTCCTATCGCGCAATAGCAGCTCGTGTGCAGAGGAACCGTTCCACAGTGATGCGAGTTTGGAAGCAGTGGACCGACGAGCACCGGATAACTCGAAAAACTGGGAGTGGACGACGGAAGGTGACGTCAGCGCGCGATGATAGACACCTGGTCCACATGGCGGTGAATGATCGTACAGCTTCATCCAGGCAGTTGGCAGCACTTTGGTCTACTGCTACAGGTGTACTAAAGTCGGCTTCGTCAATTCGCCGACGGCTGCTGCACTGTGAACTGCGTGCAAGGATTCCTTTATACAGGAACCCCCTCACGCCAAACCATCGACGGCTGTGTCTGCAATGTGCTCATGAGCACAGAGCCTGGCGGGCTGATTGGCAACAAGTTGTCTTTTCTGACGAATCCCGCTTTAATTTGTGGAACCATGATGGCCGCATCCGTGTTAGACGCTATGCCGGTACGCTGCCTTCCAGAGTGTGTAATCGAACGTCATAGTGGCCGAACACCAGAAGTTATGGTCTGGGGTGCGATTTGGTATCATGGACGATCTCAGCTGCTACGAATTGAGGGTAATCTGAATAGCAACAGGTACGTCCGTGAAGTGCTAGAGCCCGAAGTCGTTCCCTTCCTTCAAGGCATCCCTGGAGCTATCTTTCAACAGTATAATGCACGCCCTCATGTTGCAAGGAATGTTCGAGACTTCTTTTCAGCTCAACACATGTAAGTTCTTCCTTGGCCTGCTTATTCGCCGGATATGTCGCCTGTTGAGCAGGTGTGGGATTTGGTTGGTCGGCGTCTCGCTCGTGATCCGCGTCCTACAGCTTCCAAAGACGAACTTTGGGTGCGCATACAAACAATATGAAATTCTCTTCCACAAGCAGACATTCAACATCTGTTTCACTCCATGCCACGTCGTATAGCAGCACTTATTGCAGCGCGTGGTGGCTGCACCAAATACTGATTTAAGACACTAAATATTGGGGTTTTTTTCTTTGAAAATTTATTCATTTATTTGTACTAATACAAGCCGTTTGTGTATTAAATTTCACTTTATTCTGATGACTCCTTCGTGGTGTTTCATTTTTTACAAACAGCAGTATATGTAGCGTTATTTTGTGTTTCTTTCGCTCTGAATTAATTTCGCATTTCTAAATTTTGTGCACTCTTTAGTTGGAAGTGGCAACTGTGCAAAATCAAGGGATAAAAAAATAATCACAAATTAATATCATTAAAATAACTTTTTTTTCCCAACAACCTATATTTTGTTTAATTTCGCTGTTTTCTTTTATTTTTTGTTTTAAATACTTATTATTTTAATAAATGTATTCCCTTTTCATCACATGCAAAACAACCACAAGGTATTTGACTTAAAGTGGTAGCTAAGTCAGAATAAAGCAAATTTTAAGTGTAACTATGCCGTTTGGAAAGAATAATAGTGTTTAAAAAAATCCGAACTAGAACTTTTCAAACATTAAAAAATTCTGTCATTATGATAGGAAAAGATGGCGAAATTCGACTATGTCGCATGCTTGATTTCAAGAGTTCCACAAGTAAAAAAATATTGTTTTGTTGGCTGAGTGCGAGAGCACTCGTCGTAAATTCATATTTGTTAATTGAGTTTAACACGAAAATAAGAAAGGGAATTCCAAATCTCCCTCAAAATCGCCTTTTGTAGTAGTAACCTTAGTGTCACCTTTCGTCATTTAGTTGCTTTGTCATACAACAAGGGTGCGATGTATATGAAATGTATTACATGAATGGATATGTCATGTGTAGGATTTGTGGCAAGTAGTAGAAATTATAAAGATGGCGAAAGGTATTAAAATATTATTTTACTCTACGAAAGGAATAAGGGATTATATATTTTGATCATCTCTTTAATCTAGAGTAACCAATTCAAACTGATATATTTTCACCCGATTCGGGTATTTTGCTAGTAATGAATACAATCAACATCTTGATTAAATACGTGATTTAATCGAGATGATTAATTAAGTTTACGACGACCAAAAATTATTCGTCTAATGCTTGTGTTTAAAAAACTTTTGTGGCTAATTTGCCAAGTTACGTACTTTTATTTGGTGGATACGATCTATTCGTAAAAAAAAATTGTCACATTGATGTACTAATTAAAACAAGGAAAATAAACCTATCTAAACTGCTAAGCATTGTCCAGTTGGATCAGTATATTTTTTTGTTTTTCAATACTTTAAATGCTCAATAATATCAATATTGTGATATGCACAGTGCTCAGACTCAATTTTTGTTGATGACAGTGTGTAGCTGATGCTTTATGGCTCAACGTCAGATAGGTAGATATTTTAATTATTTTAATAAATTGAATCGAGAAATGTAGTTTTTAGTCTGACCACGAGGCAAGAGAAGATTATGGGACCATGCCATGTGAAGTTAGATTATTTTTGTACAGAAAATAGATATCAGTGAAGTTAGGTTGTTTTGGATATCTCTGGTTTCCTGTAGAGTATGCACTAGAAAGAAAAATTATCAGGCAATATACACCACCCTACAATAATGGGCCGAACGCCAGTGGATTTGCATAAAATCCGACTACTTGTTTGTGGGTGCTTTCATGGTATGGTCTTGGACTTTTGCATGTTGTTCCTGGTCAATTGAACGCCGACGCCTACATAAACACTTTGGACAATCAGGTTCTTCCTACGCTCTGACAATTTTCTGGAATGGACGAATGTTACTTCCAGGACGACAAAACGCTCCATGCCACATTGCAGCCTCTGTCAAGCAGCGGTATCAAGATATGGATGTAAAACGTCTTCCCTGCCTGCTCAGAGTCCCGATCTAAACCCATAGATCATTTGTGGGACGAGTTAGAGCGACGCTTACGGAACATTCTTGAATTTTCAAATGCAGGACAACTGAAAAGCAAATGCTCCACAACTTGTGACAGCTTATTTGACCACTCGCACATACAATACCCTACAATAATGGACCGGACCGCAAGATGTGATGGTATAAGGAAAATAGTACATGATTTAATAGGGGGTGGTCCCCCAAGTGCTGCAACTACACTAGCGACCCTTCTGGGCATACTTTCAACAAGGTTTTGATACACATCTATGGGTATTTGCGTCCATTTCTGCTGCAAGAATGTCGCCAGCTCAGCTGTAGATTCGGACGTGGTTATCTGGTCTGTAATCGTCACTCAAACTCGTCCCACAAATGTTCTATGGGGTTTAGGTCAGGACTCTGAGCAGGCCAGGGAAGACGTTTTATATCCATATGTTGATACCACTGCTTAACAGAGGCTGCAACATGACATGAAGCGTTTTGTCGTTCTGGAAGTGACATTCGTCCATTCCATAAAATTGCCAGAGCGTAGGAAGAATCTGACTGTCCAAAATGTTCACGTAGGCGTCGGTGTTCAATTGACCAGGAACAACATGCAAAGGTCCCAGGCCATACCACGAAAAACACCCCAAACAAATAGTCGGATGATTTTATGCAAACCCGCTGTCGTAGGGTCCATTATTGTTGGGCAGTGTATTTGTACTGAAAAGGTATTCATAAAAAAGACAAAGTGAGGGATGCGGAAGTTTTTGGAGGTGCCAGCTCAGGGGCTGATCTCGTTGTGTGACCAGAGTTCAAAATGATGAGATGTTGTCCTTCGTTCTTTCCCTTCGGAGTGAATCGTCGGTAGCAGAAGACCTTTGTGCTGCTTCCGTTGCGACGTAAATTCAACAACCTACAGGTTGAATTATAATGTACTAAGAAACCTTCCCCTTTCTTTAGGATGCAACGAGCAATTAGCGCAACCGTGTCGAGAGGCACATCACCCTTTAATCGCTCTTCAAACCATGGCGATGCGCTCCGGAGAGCAAAAGGTTATAGAACCGTCCAGTCTGTTGGGAATAGAGGCATCGAACGCATCAGCGAACTGCAACATGTAACGCAACAGTACGGTTCGTTCACACCAGTCATATTTCCCCTCGTGGCACAGAGAGAACAGGCCAATACGAACTGTTTGGTTCGTGCTCGCGAGCGAACTCATCCAAAGCACTGTAATGTTGTAAGCGGATACGAACGTTTCTGCCTGTAGCGAACGCCAAAAATCCTGAATCGTGACAAAAATGACAATATTGGATTAACGCAAAAGTTCTTCTCATTTTTTTTTTGACAAAATTTAAAATTTTACTTACTAGAAATTACATTAAATCGATATACCATCGTGGAAAAAAATATAACGACGCAAAAAGAGATGACTTAAGGTAAGGTAAGGTACTTTTAGTTAAAACGTCGTACTAGAGTAACACAGCAGGCATTGACGATAGTCCAGGATGACTTAGACAAGAAATATGTGTATTTTTATGGAATGTAGATACTTCGTGATATAATGAAATCGCAGCAAAAATATATTTAAGTTTATTATTAAGTTAGTTACATCATGTAAATTTTACATATAAGAAATTAGAGAAATTACCATACACTTGTGAAGTTGGAAAAAAGTATAGAGTCGATGTAATTTATTCTTTAGTTAAGTGATGTGGCAACCTCTTTTTTCTATTGTATTAATCGTAGCTTCAAAGAACCATACAGAACCGGAGCAAAGTTGCACGAATTTTTAATTGCGGTTCTTTAGATAAGACTTGCTGCTGTACTTGCGTCCATTCTTGTAAACATCTCGAGCTAGAATGCTCCAAAGGTTTTCCATTGGATTCAGGTCCGGACTCCGAGATGGCCATTGAAGTGTTTTTACCTCTCCCACTTCATACAAGATTTTGTGAAGCACGAAGTGTGCAAAAATGCATTGTCTTGTTGAAATGTCCAATCGCCTGATGTAACCACAGCAACCGGTAACATACTCTATGTGTCAGTATGTCTTGCTTTAACACAGAATTAATTTTGTTATCGACAAAAACACAATTTGAGCTGAACCACCGGCTGCGCATCAGCACAAACCATGACAAATTCCTCTCCGAATTGGGGTTTTGAAAAAAGGTGGTGTTCTTTACGCAGATCGTACCAGTAAAACTTTAATCCGTCTGGCCCATCTTAGGCCCGGTGCACATATCCGGTTTTTAAACGTGCGGCGTCACTGCGGCACCGAAGCCCAACTATGCACACATAACCGTGAAATGACGCACGAACTCATTTAGAGCCATTTGCAATAAATATTCTTTCGAAGAAAACGTGTTTATTTCGCTCACTTGGTGTAAAAAAAGTATATTTTGAAACAAAGTAGACGCTACTGGTTGCAACCATGTATTAATTATTATTTATATTCCCATTTGTTAATAAAAACAAGGTACTTCAAAACGGAAACTCATGTGCGGCGACCGTGCGGCGCCGTGGGGAACTATGGTACAAATTGCACGCAATTTAGACGTGCGTCGCACCAGCGGCGTGAACTGCTCCATTGCATCTAATGTATCTCAGGCCGCACTTGCGTTGCGGCAGCGGCGCCGCACGTTGAAAAAACCGGATGTGTGCACCGGGCCTTAATAAACTTTTTTGTCCGAAAACACCACAACATTCTAGTTGGTTGCAGGCCGTTAAATGCTTCCGGGCAAACTTTAAACGTGAATCAATATGCCGCTTAGAAAGTGGAGGTTACCTTTTAACTTCTTGTACACAACATTAGGATTTCTATGCAGTGCATTTCTTATTGCTCAGGGCAACTGCATCTCATCTTTAATTTGCGATGAAGACATTTTTTACTTGCAGACGAGCCTCTGGATCTGCCTCTCTTGCCTTGAAGAAATTATCTTTGGCCTTCCTGTTCGTTGTTTTGTGCCATATCTATCAGGATTAATGAGAAAGCGGTTAACTACAGCCCTCGATCTTCCAAATTTTCGTGCAATTTCAGCACGACTGTAACCAGCATCTTTAAAAGCTAGTATTTTGTCTTGTTCAGCTTCTGTTGAGCGTAATCCTCTCGGCATTGTATTATAATACACAAGAATAAAACAATTCTATACCCACAACAATTCTGTATTCGTTTTTAGAATCGGAGAGAAATGCAGACAACTTTATACTTTTTTTCAAGCTACTATCCGCCAAATTTTATAATTTTTTCATAATCCATAAAATATATGGGTTTTTTTACAAATGTATTTTAGTTTACTAGGGGGCCTGCCCCCTGCTTGCTAACGTTCGCCAACCCACGGAGGATTGCTTCGTAATCCGCATTGGTTCGCTGCGCGAACCTATGCTCGCTTCGCTCGCCTCAATGAAGACATGTGTCCTAGCAGAAGGGATTGTTTACAAAATATATTATCAAGAAATGCTTTTCAAATCTAAATTTGCTGTATTACAGAAAAAATATGTACAGTATCTCTAAAATCAGAATTCAAATGAAAACTTTGTGCAAATTTTGACTCGAAATGTGAGCGTTGCTTTGGAAATTGAATACCCAGCATGTTGTTTGTGTGTACATTTTCCCAGCACTCAAACGACCCACACTTTTTCATTGAGTTTGTTGCCGAAAGTTGTAGTGCAAGCGCCTTGTTGAACTATAATTGTTGGTCCTGAAAAGGACCGTTTTTTAAATGGCCCTGAAAAGATCCTCCGCTTTCTTTGATTTCTATTATAAACTAACTGCAACAGCTCATTAAAATTTCCTTTTTTTTTTTCAATAAAATTTCATCCGATAACGCTATAAATTCAATCGATGCGCGAGACTTCGCGTTAAACAAACAATCGTACATTATTGCCAAAACGCGATTACAAATAACATCTTTTTTGCAAGCCACGTAAGAGAATTATATATATAGATTATTCGGTAGCATTAATTTAAGTCGTAAAATATTTGCATTGTTTAAAATCGGAATAGTTTTCCAAATTTGGCGATTTTTCACCCGACGTGTTTCTTTTCTCCTGGGCTGTAGTATGTACCGTTCTGTTTGATGACTATTATCTCCATCTCTGCGGTAGCTACATCATCCCGCTCTCATACTACAAGTTCCGAGGTTTCTGGCTAAAGAACTGATTCATGTGTTTTTGAAGTCTTTAAAGGAAGTAAAGTTTTTACCGTCTAAGCTGTTTTGAAGCGATCTAAGTAAATGGTAGTCGGAGGGCTAAAGGTCAGGAGAATACGTTGGATGGACAAAAACAACCCAAACAAGTTGTGAAAGTTTGTGTGGGTGTCCAAAGACATGTGCGCTCTCGCGTTGTCTTGATGGAACTTAATTCCATTTCTGTTGGTTAATTCAGGCCGCTTCTGATCGACTGCTCGCCTCAACCCTCCAAGCGATTCACCCGAGAACAGTTCGAACGAGGTTCTGTTTTGCGGGAGGTAGGCCAGAAATATTTTGAGTAGCGAGGCGTTCAAGATTCCGAACGATATACAAAAGGCGTTCCATAAAAACTGAGAGTAAAATCATAAAAAGTCAAGAAATATATTTACAGAAAAAAATACATCATTCTTCTTCAAAATAGCTTCCCGCAGATGATATGCAACGGTCCCATCATTCAACCCACTTTTCAAAACAAGTAGAGAAGCCTTTTTCTAGAAGCTGCTTCAAAGAACCCTACACTGCTGAAAAGTACTTCATAATCTGTATTAAATTTTCGACCACGGAGCTTCTCCTTCAACGTCGGAAACAGCCAGAAATCGCATTGTGCGAGATCTGGACTGTAAAGGGGATGTGGCATGATTTCAATATTGCGTTTACTAAGATATTGCTGGACAGAAGTAGCGACATGCGGGCGAGCAGTAAGTATCGTGATGTAATGTCCAATTCCCTACCAGTTCATGTCGCTTTCTCGATATATGTTGTCGCAAAATTTTGAAAACTGAAATATAATATTCACCATTCACAGCAATTTTTGAAGGCACAGCATGCTGATAGATTACACCTTTATGATCAAAGAAAATAATCATCATGACCTTTCCAGCAGATTTGGTTTGTCGGAATTTTTTCGGAGGCGGAGAATCAGTGTGTTTCCACACACTTGTTGCGGACTTGGTAAGGGGATCCAAATGATGCACCCAAGTTTCATCATGTTATTACAGTCTGTACACTGTAAAAAAAATCCCGTAAAATTTACGGTTTTAAACTGGCAGCTGGGTTGGTTGTGCTTAACCGTAAAAATTACGAAGTTAATCCGTAGAAATAACGGTTTCTTACCATACGAGAACAAGTTTTTCCCGTAAAAGTTACGAATTAAAACCGTATTCACAACGGTTTTTTCCCATAAGAGATCCAGTTTTTCCCGTAAAAGTTACGAAGTAAAACTGTATTCTCGACGGTTTTCCCCATATAAGACCAAGTTTTTCCCGTAAAAGTTACGAATTAAAACCGTATTCACAACGGTTTTTTCCCATAAGAGATCAAGTTTCCCCGTAAAAGTTACGAAGTAAAACCGTATTCTCGACGGTTTTCCCCATATAAGACCAAGTTTCCCCCGTAAAAGTTACTAAGTAAAACCGTATTCACAACAGTATTTTGCCATATATCACATTTTTTCCGTAAAAGTTATGAAGTAAATTTGTAGTCGCAACTGTTTTTTACAATGAGATCTAGTTTTCTCTGTATGTTTCAGTTTTCACTTGTTTACATAAAAGTATTTAATCGGTGAAAGTTACAACCAGTTACCATAAAAAATACAGTATAATTTCGCAATCAGAACTATTTTTAACTAGTCAAGAACAAGTTTACTGTAGTTTTTAGTTTATAACTGTTTACAAAACCATATGGAATTGAAGTTACAACCAGTTACCATAAAAAATATGCTGCAATTATGCAGTGAATATGGTTTTACCACAAAATAATGCAATTACACTAAATACTATAAGGTTTACAAATTGTGTAAAAATGTAAATATCATCTATACACTTTTGAAACAGTTTTGCGCACAAAATAATGGGTTTTCTGAAATTTAGTTTCGAAGTGTGGATAAAATGATAAAGTCATCTTTTAAAATAGTATAGAACTATTGCAGAGCAAATAAATTAAAGAAAAATACTGTGCTGTACACAGCACCTTTTATTCATAATACTGTCAATATACAGTGAAATCTGTGTGTAACGATACTGTCTATAACAATATTTTATTTAGGTCCCTACAGAATGGTTATAGACAGGTTTCACTGTATAATATTTATTACTTCTGTTATTTCAATAATGTTCAAACATTTAAATTAAATAATCTAACTAAATTATGCTAGAATATTATTCAATAATACAGAATAATAAAAATTAAAGTAAATCATTTTTCAATATGCATGTTGAGGATACTTATTAAGTAACAAACTATATAAGCATGTAGAAAAAAGTCTGTATAAATGAAAAAATAAATATTGTTGTCTTCTTATAATGTCAACAGTGATAAATTTTCAAAATATAGAACTCTGGAGCTTTTCATTTAAGAAACCTTGATAACTTTTATTAAATAGCAAAACACCTTTAAATATGGTTACATTATACACTGTGCTGTGCTGAACACGATAATTACATAATGTTTTGTGAGGTACATTTGTTTGTTGCATATAATTTAAGTTATACAAAATGAGCAGGCAAAAATATACAATAAACAGAAATACAAATATAATCAGGGTTCATTGATTGTAATTTTTAAAAATCAAACCACGATTACAATAGAATAACTTTGATGCAATTAACAGAATCAAGATACCTAATATTTTCATATCTATTCAATGAAATGTTCAACACCATTCAAAGTCCATAAGTTTATTTTATAAGGTCAAAACTTTTTGATTCATGGATTTCTTTTTTTGGAGGCTTTGGATCCTTTATCAGGATTCATCCTTAGAAAACACCTGTAAAATACAAATAGGACAGAGAAAAATTCTTTAGTGATTTTGCTTTATTCAAAGTTTAACAAGTTTATTTAACCTTTAACTGCTGTCATGGGTCTCACAGACCCCGAGGGACAGGTCGTTTCCACCTCTCAAAGTGAATATTGGTCAATGTCCTATTCAGTACCTTCCTACTACGTCCAAGAGAAGCCACATTTCAACACTGGTTTGGATGTCCCAACTATTTCCTATTTCACACTATTTGCATTTCCCCCACGGTCTCTTAGACCCTTCACAGCATTTGCGTTAGTGTTCTTGCTGAATGAAATAGTCTGTTTGAGTATGGAATTTCAGCTGAGTCTAAAATGGTAACAAACTTTACTAAGAAACTACCTCTGTATCTAGCACAAAAAGAAGTTCAGGATATTGTTGATAATTGGTCGGAAATAGAGTACTGGGACAGTGAAATTTCGGATACTATTGAAAGCAAACATGAAACGGATTCGGAAATTTATGCAGATGAAGACATTTCAAGTGCGTCTTCACAAGGATATTTCTACGGAAAAAAAACTTCAAATGGGATGCTGGGAGGGGGGGGGGAGAACCTAATCGTGCCATTAGAACACAAAACCACAACATAGTTTTAGTTTCCAGGGTTGAAATTTCCTGCAAAATTAGTTCCGAAAGCTGAGCCTGAAGAGACATGGAATCTACTTTACTTGTATAGTAATATAAAATATATTCATGTTAAGAATTGAATTATCTAAATTTAAAATGTATAAATAATAATTATCTAAAGAATCTTTCATTAATATATATGAATTAACTTTATACACACTTTTGTGAGTGAGGTCTGAGAGACCCCTCCACACTAGTTACGAGACGGTTTGTAACACAGCAGTTAAGGGTTAAAGCTAATTTAAAAAATACAATCAAACACTATAGCACCCAACCCTTTTTTTTAATAAATGTCATGTGAGAAATTAACTGCGACAAATCAGTTAAAGTAATGTTCTCGCATGTACTTAAACTGCAATTTACAATTGTGCCTTCAATTCTTCACATTTCTTTGACAAATTTATGATCTTGAAAAACATGAATTGTACAGGGTGTCCTAAAAGTTCCTGTACTGACGATTAGGGAATTTACTATACAAAATCAACAAACTTTAAAACATTTTTATGTTAATGGTGAAAAGCACTTATAAACGAAAAAAATTTGGACTTACATTTATAGTAAATGTTTAAAATTTCTGCAATTTTCTTGGGAGGCAAAGCTGAAGTAGTTTACACATATTTTTAGAAACACCTTTTAAAATGCTGGGAATGACTTCTTGTATCTTTTGAGTAATGGCACTTTTCAGATCACCTATTGTTTGGTGATTATCTTCATAAACTTTGTTCTTTAAATATCCCCACAGAAAAAAAGTCAGGAATGTGTAGATGACGGAACGAGGTGGCCAATGGTTTCTTGAGATGAGTCGATCGCCAAAAAAATCTTGAAGCATGCCCGTGGTGTCATAACTTGTATGGCAGGTTACAACGTCTTGTTGGAACCAAGAGTCTTGTTCATGCACTTCTAATATTCCAAAAAATTGTTGATTAAGTTGATATACTGTATCTGGGTCATTCTGAAATTAAGTGGAAATTTGAGTCACATGTATTTTTTTTTATGAATTTCATGTGTCAATTGATTTTTATACAATAGTAATAGATCTTAATTGAGGTATATTTTCATCAGATATCTTCAAGTGAATAAATATTTGCATATTTATACTTAAAAAAGTGAATTAAACATGGAAAATATCACCTCCGTGGCTGTTCTTAACCCTGTTTCTAGGTTAAGAAATATAGTTGAAACTTAAAAAGTATAAAAATTCCTTTATTTAATATTAATAGTTTCATTGTTAACAGTTTTCATTTCATTGCACCAGAAATTATTATATTTTTCATTAAATTTAATGTTGAAAAATCAGTAAATTATTTTGTCCCTACTATTTTTGTCAGCTCTGCATAAAAAGTAAATAACCTTTAAAAAAGTCTACTAGAAGGCAGTACATGTCTGAAAGTGTAATTAAAAGAAGCTCTAATGAGCCATCTTTACTGTAAGATATCTTTGACTCAATAGCAAGTATGATTTTGTCTGTTTCTTATATTTACACTCAGAAAATTCTTGAGTTCTTTTAACAATGTCACTGCCATGGCATTTTTTAACTTAATATATTTTCATTTATTGCTGAACTTTTTTCAACAACATATAGTTAGAAAATGTACAAAACAATCTGGAAATCAAAGCAAATGGCTGGGATTGTTTTAGGTTAGGCATAAATGTGGTCCAACCATTGAAATTTCACCTCCATGGAGGTGAGCAAATATTTCTTATCAGGAATTTGTACAATGATATGGTAAAATAGTGATTATAAATGGTTATTTATTAAAGTAAGAACAATCTTGGGTAAACAAATAAGCAGTCCAACTGTTTTTTCTCTAACCAGTACCGATTTAACTTGCCAATTGGTTCTGATTTGAACCTGTAGAATAAAGCCTAACAGCTTTATTTGATTTACAATGTTTGAACACTTGTAACTTTGGGTCTGATTGTGTACGCTGATAAAATCTTTTAATTTTTCCTTAAAAATATGCCATTGAGTTGGGAGATAATTTAAGTATCCTCATGACTGAAATTCTCTTTGTTGTTTCTGACATAGTATCAGTTGGTATCATGTCAATCTGGCCTAGTTGGTACCATGTCTAAGAAATCTGATATAATCAAATTTAGGAAAGTCTGGAAGGAGTCTTAGCAAAAAAGAAATAGAATTAAAAATGATCCAGAACTTTACGACATAAAAGAGGGCTCAGCAAAAAAAATAGGTTGAAAAGACAAGAAAATTTTGTTTGAAGGGAAAAAAAAAATTAATATTCCACCAAACAGAGTGGAGTAGTTAACCCAGATGAAGCTGTTGGGTATTGCAACCTGATGTAAGAAACATGTGCATGTGAAAAGCATGAAAATGTTTTGTTAACTTTTGAAAAATTAAAAAGCCTCAAAGTTCTTAATTACAATGATTTAGATTAGATGGTTAAATCTCTGCTGTCAGGATGTAGTAAAAAGTGAAGAAGAATGTCTGGAAAGAAGTGCATTAACAAACACGTTGAGACAAATGATTACATGTGTTGAGCAATGGAAGAGGAAAGAAGTTTACAGTGAAATAAATAAAAAAAAGTCAGCTAAGAAAGTGGTTAAATCAAAAGTTGAAATAGAAGTCAAAGCGCTAGTTAATAAATTTAATGATATGCTTCGTTACTTCATGAAGCATGTTTGCAACATAGTCCCATCAATACAGGTCAATTTTCAACCTAAAGATAACCTTGGAACAGATGAGATACTGATACATGTTGATTTTGGGAGATACAACATGTGCATTTCAGAGATTCACATGACCAAATCACATTACATAGATAAATTGAAAATAGTGAAAAACTTAATGTTCTGTCATTCTACTCATTGTCCGAATCTTTGTGACCCGACTCAAATGCATGTAATGAATATGTAATTGTCAAAGTATTTGGTAGAAAGAGTGTTTGCTATTATGTGGCAAATGTCATTGAATGTTTTGAAGCTTCTTACCAGATCCGCTTCATGTCGAGATGATATGACACTAAAAACAAATTTGTTTCCTATGAAGAATGTGAAGCAACAGTTCAAGATGAGGTTATGGCCATTTTAAAACAACTGACAATGAATACTCATGAATAGTACATTTTTGATTAAATACCTGAAGACTATTTACATTGTGTTAGATGAATCTGAAACATCTCGTCACCTCCACGTTTTAAGGAAATAAAAAATTGGCTTTAATTTGCTTAAAATATTGTCTTGACCTGTTTCAGTTGCACAACTTCATTGCACTAACATGACATAAATACATAAAATAAATTCTAAAACTTTAATTTTATTTTTCAATAAGTTTTGACTGTCAAATTTCTATTTAATTTTAAAATGATCCATATTTACTCGGTATTGCATCACTTGGATATTTATGTCGCTAAAATTATTTGCATTCAAAATAAGTTTAAAACAGCGCAATTCTCTGAATGCGTGAAATTCATCTTGCAATGAAGAACAAAATGACGTGGAACTTTATTATCGAACAACTTGAGTGCAATGAAAATGAAACGATAAAAATTAAAGAGCCGATAAAATTCAATAATTAAAAAAAAAACACGGGCAATAATTATTTTTAAAGTTGGAGTACGGGAACTTTTAGGACAACCTGTAGTTTTTAAAACAGATGGCAAGATTGAGCACCATAAGGGAATGTTACTCCGTGAACATTTCGATGCAAACTCCAGAGGACAACATAGGGTTTGATTAATTTTGTTTTAAAAATTACAGAGTTCACATTTAAACACAGACATTACGGTAAGAATCTAATTTCTAAAAATTAACAAAAGGAGCAAGAAAAGTAAGTAAAAGCTCACCTGATAAATAGAGTTGAAACTATTTGAGCACTCGTCGATCAAAAATGGCGCCCAAACAACAATACGACCTGGTTGCCAACTGATGAATAACGAAAAGCTTAAATAAAAGTCGAATCGCACTTTTATTTACAGGATGTTCAAAACCATAAAATAATTGCTGAAAAATAAGAGCAAGTGTAGAAAATAATCTTAAAATGATTTAAGAAAAGGGAAAGTTATCGTACGCAAAGCAATACCGTAATGACGAGAACTCGAATTTGAACTGACGGTTTTAAACCGTATATGGCTAGAGTGAAAAACGGTAAAAAACCGTTTTGTCAACAAAACAGCTTTAAACCGTCAAATATACGGGAAAAGTCCGTAAAAACAACGGATAATTTTTGCAGTGTAGGAAATTCGGATCCTTTTGAAGCATCTGTTTCTACTCACAACATTGGTGAATTCTTATTTGCATTTGTTCTTCAGTAAGGTGACGAGGGACCCATCTGGAACAAACGTTGATGCCGCACATGTCATTCGCCGATTTTCTTGCACGATTGTCCACACAGTGTTAACATTTCGATCATTCACAACACTTTCTGGTCGGCCAGTCTTAGGAGCAAGTTCTGCAGACAAACGTCCTTTTTTGAAATCACCATGCCATCTAAAAATCGTAGACACACCAAAATATTTTGCTTCTATCATGAACTTAACTCTTTCTGGAGCTGTTTTGCCCAAACGATAGCAAAATTTATGGCAGAACGCATTTTGTTTTTTAACTTTGAATCACTCATCTCCATTTCAGTAGGGCAAATAAAAACAGTTCTTTCAACAAACACGAAACAAGGAAAATAAAATCGTCTGCTTCGTTTAGAATATTTATAGTTGTACAGTTAACAGTTTGAAAAAATCGCCTGCACTTTTATTTTTTAGTTTCGCGGTGTTGCCACTACGTAAAAAATTCACTCTCAGTTTTTATTGAACGCCTTTTGAATATTTCGGGAGCGAGTTGTCCGGGGGTCCGGACATCCGACTATTTCCGGCCTGTTGTCTTGTCATGTACGAATTTTCCAGGGCTGTATTCCAATCGAGGTTTCTGAGCTGTGTTCGGGCGTGCCACTTTTAGGGTTAATTCTCTTAGTTGTGAGCAGTTTCTCCGAATTAATGATCTGATTTTCAAGTGACAGCTCGTGATAAATGATTATCTTCCAGTCCCTCCAGATGCATTGCATAACCTTCTTCGGATGCATGGGCATCTCCACGCTTAGACTATGATGTCTTACGCTTAACATTATTATGCACAATTCATTTTTCATCACCTGCAACCATCCACTTTAAAAATGGATCGATTTCTCTGCGCTTCAATGATGAATCGCAAGCAGAAAGGCGGTCTATCAAATTTGTATCTTCGTTCACTCATGTGGCACGTATATACATTGGCCTTGTTGATCATTCCGAGTATTCTCGACAGTTTTGATGGTTGATTCCGGGAATTTCTTCCGATCTCTCGAGTTGAGTTGTAACTCAGCAATGGCAACATCTGTACAATGATGGTTAGTAAATTTTTATAAAACAAAAAACTGAGCTGCAAAAATTAATGGATAGTCATAGAAAAGATAAAATTAGTACTCAATGCCTCGATTTATGTGTGGGGTTAATGCAAAAGTTCGTCCGGTTTTTTTGGCAAAATTGAAGAAACTTTATTTTTATTTAATACAAATTACATTTAATGAATACATTATGTGCAGTTCTGTTCGATGACCTTTCTCCACCGCTCCGTAGCT
This sequence comes from Metellina segmentata, assembly GCA_947359465.1. NCBI lineage: Eukaryota > Metazoa > Arthropoda > Arachnida > Araneae > Tetragnathidae > Metellina > Metellina segmentata. The sequence continues at coordinate 120,511,890 of OX375877.1, read as the reverse complement.
GCATCATCCAGCGCTCGTAGAAATACTGAGGTGTCTGCCTGAAGAACTCGTCTCAGGTGACGAAACTTTCTGAACCACTTATGGCACGTGGAATCGCCAACGGCACGCTCATCCTCCACAGTACAAATCTTCTTTTCAGTCTGCGAAGCATTTTTGCCTTTTCATAAATAAAAAAGCAAATATACACTCATTGCCATAAAAATTTGAGCACTAAGAAATAATAGTGGGATCGTAACGAAACTTGGCATGAAGGTATATGTCGGGCCTGATATGCAAATGATTAGAAATGCAGCGTGATTGCGCATTGCGTAATGCCACTAGAATGCGTTGAACTTCGTTCTCTTTGGACTATAAAACAGGTAAGCAGAGCTTGTTTGAGTGTACTTAATCTTTTGCAAAGGAAACGATGAGGTAGACATGCCGTTACGCCGCCATCGAAGACAATATGAGCAGCTGTCAGAGTTCGAGAGGGGAAGAATCATCGGGATGATGGAAGCTGGGTGGTCAGCTCGGCGAGTAGCTCGTCAAGTAGGCCGTTCTGATTTTACTGTGAGGAGGTGTTGGCACCAGTGGACAGAAGAGACGTCATTCACACGGCTACCAGGCTCATGACGCCCTCGACAGACCAGTCGTCGAGAAGACCGTCGCATCATACGAAACGCACTGTAGAGCCAACTGCCTCATTGGCCGCAATCTAGACACAGCACAGGCAGCACCGATGTTTATACGTGTCGATGTTTTTACGTTGTCGATGTTTTATTTTTAAATGAAAAAAGTACCGTTATAAAAATTAAAAAAATAACTAAGTAGCATAATTTTCATAATCAGCAAATTGAACATACTTTTAGACCCAAGTGGCCAAGGGTGAAGGGTCTGAAAAGTAGGAATGCGACATCGATGTCTATGTTTTCAAAACACTGATGTTTTATAAAAAAACATTGATATATTGGAGCCGATGTCACATCACTAGTTGCTAAACCAGTTTTAAGAAATGGGTAAAAAAGTTTAAATATACTGAATTTTAAAAACATTGATGGTTTGGGGGCGTTGTATTGTCAACATCGCTGTTTTAATTTTGAACATCGAAGTTTCAAAACATCGATGTTTTGCTGTCGATGTAGCATCACTAGTTGTTAAACCAGTTTTAAGATATTGGGGGGGGGGGAGTATAAATACACTGAATTAAAAAACATCGATGTTTTTGGGGCGATATATTATCAACATCGATGTTTTGCTGTCGATATCGTATCCCTAGTTGGCACCCCTGACCATAACGTCTGCAGTTGTCGTCAGGACACAATTGGAAACGGGACTCGTCGCTAGAGACTATACGTTTCCAGTTAGCGCCGTTCCAAGTGGATCGAGCTCGGCACCACTGTCCTTGGAGCGTCGATTTTTTTGTTATAGAGTGTAATTCTGTGAAATCTCTCTGAGACTCAATGTTGCTATATACATTGAAATACGTCATAAAAGCATTCATAACGTACTTCATACTTTAAAGCATTCAATGCATGCACACACCACACACCCTAATTTAAAAGCACTCATAACTTACTGTGTCTCATCAAGCATCCTAATTAAAGCGACAACTATGCAGAAACGAAGTAGTTGTAACAAGCACCTATTTGGCTAAAATAGCAGCAGTAATCGTTTCATGTTTCCGAGATCATGTGACTTTTAGACTACTTTCGTTTCCTGGATGGAAACGAACATCTGATTGGTCCACAAGTCATAGTATCGGACTTTGAGGATTTCACCATTTCTGTTGCCATTCTATAGAAATAAGTATTTAGACATCTACCCTTTCCTAAGAATTTATCTTGTCAAACAGGATGATGCGATGCCGAATCGGTCAACGTAGTCGATTTTTCACAGAACAGTCACGTGATTACTAGTCGGATATGTTGATCACACTTTTGAAACTTTTTTCTCCTTTTGGGAAACATGTCAAATTATTCACCGTAGCTTTCTTTCATTCAAAAATTAAATTAAACCGTTTCTTCCAACTTAAAACAAGCATTTCATTCAAATAGATAAACTGCAAAATCTTCATGAGTATAGATTCTCGCTTAGAGTATTTAAGACGTTAATGAGGAACTTGCACCAGTGAGGAAAATGCTCATTTCTGTGTTTTATTAATAGATTGGTCGTCAAAGTGTTCAAAAACGACAAATAAAACCCATAAAATGGACTTAATTTATTAAAATTTCCAGTTTTAAATGACCGAAAAGTACGGCAAAAGCACATGACTTCAAGACGCTACGTGACGTCATTGCGCACCACGATGTAATGATTATGTTTATCAAGCGCGTTGAAACTTCATATTGCTTGCTCTTTTAATTTTTAAACATTCAATTTAAATTTTTTTTCTTACTATTTCAACGTCACTATAAAAGTAAACAAACCGTCATAGTGCATAGTGACGTCACAATAAGCGACGTAGGAAAACTTGGGTTTTTGAGATGAAGTAAAAAGTGCGAACTTTAAATTTTTTTCATTATACCCTTTCGGGCTATAAAAGAAAAAAAGAAAGATACTTTTCATCACATTTTTACATTTTCTATGTTATAAAAATATAAACAAAAAATGTGCAAGTTCCTCATTGCTGTAATACCATGTGTAAAATGTTTGGTTGAATTTCTGCAATTGATAAACATGATACCCCTTACAATTCGCAAGAGTAAGAGTAACGGTATGATATATACACTTTGAATCATATACGGCTGTACAGAATCGGAGTGGATGCAAGATGCATTTTTGAGCAAGCGTTTTACAGAGTACTAGTTGGCCCCGCCCCCTGCTCGCTAACGTTCGCCAACTCCCGGGCGATTGCTTTGCAATCCTCATTGGTTCGCTGCACGAACCTTGATCGCTTCGCCCACAACAATGAAGACGTTGTTTACAAAATATGATGTTCCAAAAAATATTTTTCCATTATAAATTTGTTGTACTACAGAAAAATTAAACAGGACCTCTGGTATCAGAACTCGAACAATTTGGAATTCAATGAAAACTTTGAGCAAATTTTGACTTGATATGTGAGCGCTGCTTTGGAAATCGAATACCCAGCATGTCGTTTGTGTAAGCTGCAACAGCACGACTAATATTAATTTTTTTCAATAAAATTTCAACCGATAACGCTATAAATTCAATTGAGTCGTGAGGCTTCGTAGTAAACAAACAATTGTAAAGTGTTGCCAAAACGCAATTACAAATAACGTGGGTTTTGCGTGCCACGTAAGAGAATTATATATATATAGATAAATAATTACAAAAACATATGGTTCTGATTAAGGACCGTTCTAAAAGCCACTTAACCTACTAAACTTTTAGAAAAGTTTTGTAAAAACAGATTAACGTCTTAAATTTACCTCTAAGCACCAGACAGCCTTAAAGTATTGTAATTTTACGACTAAAACTAAGAAAGTCATATGACAATTTGAAGCAGTGGCGCAGATAAAATCGCCCTCAAAGCTGTTTTTCCTTTTGTGTTATTTATAAGTGTCACAAAGGCTTTGAGGAAATTGTGTTTATCTTCCTATCGTGAAGCGGTTGCACACAAAATCACCATTGTCAAATAATGACATTGAAATTTAGCACAATATTGTGTTCTTCCTAATGTCCCGAGACCTGCTTCCAACGAATCAATGCTATCAATATCTCAAAAGGCCATAACACATACGTCAATCTAAAAAGTTACTTTAAATCTGACATGGCCTCAAATTTCCTCAGATTGGCGTGGTGTGGAAGTTTGGAGAACTAAAGTATCAGCTCAGGTATGGACCTCGTCATCTGACCGTGATTCAAAATTACATGGCGTTGTCCTCCACTCATCTTTAAAATGTCCCAAACCACCAAAGTATTCTCGAAAAGGTCATGGGAATCCAAACTGACACTCAAAAGCTTTGTAAGCAAGGGAAGCTTGCAAGCTCGTGCATTTAGGACCAACAGGAATATTTGTCCATTTTGAAATTTGAGTGTTAGTATGGTCACTTCTGAATCTCGGCAAAGCCATCTGTGCTTTTCAATGGCATAGCACCTCCTAATCCTGGACGAGTTTTCCCATACCAATTATGAGTAGTGGGAGTTCTTCATATAATGTTACGGCAGATCATGGACTTAGTAAAAATTTCCTGTGATGTTAATTGGTTCAATGACGTTAGAGACCCCAATGAATCTACATTAGTCAACCAGATCTTAGTAGATCATCTCTGGTTGATGCGACTAAGAGAAGGCAGTCGACCCTGAGTCAGTCTATTTTTGGACATGTGAAAACTTGTTTGGAGAAGGTCTGTTACACCAAAAGCATGAATGGCGATTGCCAAGGATGGCTTTCACAACGCCAAGTCGCAATAACTGCTCTATCTTTCGACACTGAACGATAAACTAAATTAGAATCCGCTGTGGCGCGTTTGGGGCACCACAGTAATACAGTGAAGTCGGACTCAGCGGGTTATTTGTTGCACTTAAAAGATATCAATTGACAAATGAAAAACTATCTACACGCTTTTTGCAATGAAACAATCGATAAACGAATGATCATGAAAAAACAATACGTTTCCCTTCACAGTTTGTTATTTTGTTTCCCGGTGTTGAACTTCACCGTATAGCTGTCTAAACGAGAGCTCTTCATTCCGCCACTTCCCTCAGTGGCTCCTTTCTCTCGTCTCCACGTTCTTGTTTTCTACTGGGGAGTTCGCCTCTCTCTTGGAAATGATTCTCATGTTTTTCAATGACACCTGCAACATTAAGGGGTGTTAAGACTCCACAACTGTGCTCGGAATCGTTAGAAAATGACGTGTGCGACAGGCAGATGTAAGAAGTCGGATTAAAATACCGACTCTACAACAGATGTAATGACTTTGTGGCCTGAGTTCTTAACGAGTTGTATCACATGTGTTCTCTTTGGGTGATCGTCTGCTCTCCTCTCGTAGAAGGCCCAAAATGATCCGGGTGTTGAAATGGTCTTTTTTCAAGACGTCATACCGCGCTGAAAACGCCAGTTGCGGAAGCGCTTTGTTTACGTTCCAAACTATCACCTGTTGATCCAACTTGTGCACCTCCGGACCTTCCCCAAACTCCACTCCATCCTAACACCTAATTTCAAGAATACACTCGTTCAAAACCACGTGACTTCTCACAGAAGGCGGAGAGGCCACGGTTACCCAGTAACGGTTGAATCCAACCAAATTCGAGCTGGAATCCAAACAAAGACCGTCGTGTCAAAGGGGTTATAATTGTGATGCTCTCAAATGTCCTCACTTTGGCGTGGAGCGGAGGCATGGAGAGTGGGGTGCCAGCTCAGGTTTGACCTCGTCATTTGACCGTGGCTCAAAATGAAAAGTATTATCTTCGGATCTTGCCCTTAAGGAATGATTCCGGGCCATCGCCAATGACCCGTTGTGTTGCTCCAGTGCGACGTTAATTAAAAACCTAACCGAACCCGGAAGGCTGACTCTACAAGGACGTCATGCCCACTTGTTGACTGCAAAACAGAGTAATGGTGATTCATTTTACAAAACCTATCGCAACTGCAGGGCCGAAAATGAGGTCTGAGTCTCCCACGTTCATATATCAGCAAGCCACCCCTCCTCTTCTCAAAAACACTTTATTTTCTTTAAGAACGCCCTTCATCGAGTCCGCATTCAGAAAATAATTTGATACCGCAGACTTCGTTCTCCCTGGATCATTAAATGCCGTAATGAAATGAGCACTCCGTTTAATGGTTCTCCAGACCTATTGACGCGGTATTCAAGCGTATATTTCCCTTGCAATATTGTGCGAAACTTCGATTTCCTCTGATATAACTACCTCCAGTCATGTGTTTTTTTTTTCGGCCAGACTCTGCCTGTCTTTTTCATTACAAAATCGTTTCGGGAAGGATTCTAACCCCGTGAGCTCTCCCCTTCGAAACAACCCTATCCCTGAGTGATTTTGAAAATACTATTGTAAATTAGGAACAAAATTTGTCAAGATTCAAAGGAAAATTTTATTTCAATCGGAGGAACGACATTCAAATACCAAGTAAATATAGAACGAATAACGCAGCGAAATTTATTGCTAGAAGTCTTCTTTCTTATCCCAGTGTAAAAACAAAATTACAAAAGTCAAAATTACATGAGTCTGCAAAAGAGTTTTAGGGCTATGTCAGATGGGTCCTTTAAATGCCCGGTGCAAATTGAAGGCAAGTATTTCTTATGATGTTTTACTAAGGTACCAGTAATTAAAAGGTACTGATGATCTGCGCAATTGCTTTTTTAAGTTGCACAAGTCCATGACATGGGTAGAGCGTTTCTGCTATTGATCATAAGATGTGAGAGCCATCTTATTATCAGTCCGACTTAGCCATCCCTTCACCTTAATATGTTAGCCGGGAGCCACGGGGGCTCAATTGGAAGAGTAACGGGTAGAGTTGCGAGTTTAAATCCAACAAACATCATCGTGTACAAAGGGGGGCTGGTGCATGCTAAATCTGTTGTGGCCTCAAATGTCCTCACATTATCGTCGTGTGGAAGTTTGGAGAGTGGGATGCATCTTAAGTGTTGCCTCGTCATCTGACCATGGTTCAAAATTACGTGGTGGTGTGTTCTTGGTTCTTTACCTTGAGGATTGATCCCGGTAATTTTGGTAATTTTTAATAAACGTCGTACTAGAGCAATACAACGGGCTATTGACGACGCTCCGGGATGCGATTTTCCAAACCCTCATAGGTACTACAACTGGGGGCGGGGCTAACCGTAACGGCCAATGATCGCGAGCGCTGGATAGGAATCTCCTTCACTACGCTAAAGACAACTGAAATCCTGTCTTATCCTGTTTGCAGTGTAATAAATGAAACATGTTAAATAATTTTTCTGTTTTCTTTTTTTCTTTTCAGACCCATGGCTATGGGTGGATAGAGGTGGGAGCCGAAAATTATATCCTTTTATTATATAAGTTAATAATTATATAAGTTAGTGTTTTATGTGTGCTTTTTGTTACATCAGAATGGTCCTAAACCAGGGGGGGGATACAACACTAAAGCAAAGGGGACGGCAGAGGGGCGGGAAAATATCAGCTGGTAGTGAGTTCAGGAGTGGTTCTTAGATTATTTATGTAAAATCAACGGAAGCTTGGAAAAATATAAAAAGGGTATTAAAAATTAGGAAAAGTAAATTAGAATCAAAAGGAATTAAATTGGAATTTTTAAAAAATAATTTGGAGGATCTAAAAATTTTTCAGCCAGCTGGGTTCGAACTCCGGAAGTCATACTCCGCTGCCGACGCCAATCTGAACGCAGGTGACTTTAGCCATTAGGCCATCGTTGCTTCACGAAACGAAGCTCTTTAAAAGAAGACATCATTTTATATTCGGTTGATTTCAGTCTCATTGGCCGTTATGGTTAGCCCCGCCCCCAGTTGTAGTATCTATGAGGGTTTGGAAAATAGCCTCCGGGATCTACCTCTAAGGGAGGAATCCGAGGACAACATCACGTAATTTTGAACCACGGTCAGATGACGAGGCAACACCTGAGCTGGCACTCCTCTCTCCAAACTTCCACAACAATACAACGTGAGGACAGATATAGGGTGCACCAACCGCCTCTGCACCATGCGCTTACAAAGATCCATGCACTGATCCGGATTCAAACCAGGAACCTTCCAATCTAGAGGTTAACACCTTAACCATCAGACCGATTGCTCGGAGGGACCGCCGTCAAAATCCTGTTGTGTTGCTCCAGTATGACGTTAATTCCGATTAAAAAAGTGACCCAACTCCCATTAACTCGACAATTCTGTGGAATGAAGCCATTTTTCTTTTGTTTCTGTGTGGAAAGAAGTGAGTGGACGCATTCTTTTTCTTCTGTAGGAGTCATTGAAGGGTCAGTCAAAGCAGGGCTCAAAATAAGTCGCGGCAACCACGGCAAATGCCGTAAGCTTAGTTTACGGCAAGTACAGTTCTCACGGCAAGTTTTGCTGCGAGGATTTGAAACCAAATGTTTCATTATTTCTCTTTCAAATACCAGCTATTAAAACAAAACAAAATTGAAGAATAAAACTATATGCTTTAATGAGGATAAATGCGGATGGTCCTTCGCTTTCAGATTTTAAGATTGATCGAGCAGTTCAGAAATGGTTTCTTTCCTGTGATCGCAGACCTTGCTTTTAGTTATGTAGTTATGAAACAACTGCAATTGTCTCTTGCCTAATTGTTGACTGACGCTTTCGTAAACTTGATAATAAGTAGGGCAACTTTTTGCAACAAATGCAACTTTGTCATGCGAAAGCAAGCTACTCCAACAGACCGAAGTAGGGAATTAGGGATTTTATTGCTCTTGTTGAGCAGGATTTTCCACTTCTTTTCCAAAGCTATCTCAACATATAAGGATATTCTATTAGCTTTCATTTATATTGTTGTAAATAATTTTTTTAATATTTCGCAGAGGTAGGAGAGAATCAGGTTGGACCATAAGAGATCCAGTTTTAGCAAGTTTATCTGCTTGCTCGTTTCCTGAAATACCTAACTAACACCAACACACACTCTCGTGCGTAGTGTCGTGAGACACTGTACCAGTTTAAATAAGTGTGTTTGGATGAGTAGAGCATGCCACCGAGATGACATGTCTACCCAGAATGTTAGAGCACACATTACTTATATACATCCTCACATTTATACATTAATTATATTAAATCATTATACTCTAGGTTACATTATATATATATATATACAACATGCAAAGTGATAAAAAAGTTCATTTTTCTTAGTATAATCAAGTCCCGATGATTTTCAATGAATCTCACCATGCTAATAAATTTAAATCTCGAGTTCCTGTTGCATGCAATGTTCCTGAGCCATGCAATTTTAAGGTGGTCGCCAGGTGTTTTCATATGCCATGAAATTGTAAGGGGGCAAAATGTGATGTAATGTAGAGCTGCGCCAATTTCACCACAGCAGCAGTTTTCAGACGATTTTCGTAAACCTCGTTAGGTAAGATGGGAATGTGCCATGCCCTGTGAAGAAGACTGTTTCTTCCCTGGTCCAACTTGCAGATTTTAGTGACACTTTAGGTAACACAGCAGGCACCGTCCTGCCTTTATCCCCTTCGTCCCATTCATTCTGCCACGCATCACGTATCCAGCTTGTGGTTTCATTTCTGTAATGGCTCTTGGACCATTTCACCCCTTCCATTGTTGTTGCCTCTTTTGCTAATCTATCTGCTTCTTCGTTTCCGTCGTGACCCGCATGATCTTTAATCCATCCTAAGCAAATTTCCTTGTTGTTGTATAATAAGAGTTGTATTTCTCGTGCCACTCGCCTAGACGTCATGGGAATTTTAAGTGCCAGGAGACCAGCTCGACTGTCTGACCAGATCTTGACCTTTTTGTCTGCTCTTGAATTCTGCTGCTTTTATGGCTGAAAGAATTCCATACAGCTCCGCCTGGAAAACGGAATTATTGTCCTGCATTCTCGTGGACCATTGTTGAGTTATGCGCCCTTCTTGAATAGAGCAGAATGCACTTCCCACTCTTTTCTCCATTTTGGAGCCATCGATGAAGTAGTTTATGACGGAATGAAGACCTCCCACTGCTGTATTTATTCTGTCATTCGAAAGGGTTTTAGCTGGATATATAGACCAGCCTATCGCTCTTCCCTCGTAGTCATCTTTGTCATAATTTGCATCTCCAAGCTTTGTACTTATTCTCATTTACATTTTGACGCACACCGCTTCTTTTTGAAGTGAAAGATGTAGTGGTGCAATTCCCGCAATTGTTTGAAGGGCCATAGTGGGTGCTCTTCTGTAACTTCCTGTTATTGAGATCTGAAATTTTCTTTGTATCCCATTTAACTTTCTTATAGTACGTTGAGTTGGGTTGTGACACCAGACCATTGCACCGTGACTCAACATTCTTTCGGTGGTCACTGTTTTGTACAGCAGCTTTCGAAATTTATGCCCTATTCCTCCATCTCGTTCCAGCTATTCTTTGTAGCATTTGAAATTGGAACATGGCTTTTTTGTCCTATAGTTTGTACATGGGACTCCCAATTAAGCTTCTCGTCTAGTATAAGTCCTAGGTATTTTAATGTACTATTTCGTTTTATTCTTCTTTTATTCCAGTTGATGGAAGGTCCTCTCGAGAGATTACTAAGGAGGAGGTATTTAGTTTTTTCTTCGGACACACACGTTCAGACCTTGCTGATATGTCCAGGTTTTTAACAGATCTAGTGCATTTGTGGCTAGCTCACCTATTTTGTGCTCTGATTTTGCCACGATTACAAAGGCAAAGTCGTCAGCAAATGCTTGCATGTGGACTCCTTCAGGCGATGGTGGATCCATTGCTACATCGGCCACGATATTCCACAGCACTGGTCCGCTACACGATCCCTGTAGACAGCCTTTTTCTTGTTACTTGATTGCCGGACACTCACTTGTCATCAGCATGACTTTTCTATTCTCGGGGACTTTATCAAGAGTATTTTTAATATTGGAAGGGCATTTAGATTTCGCTAGTCTGTGTTTTATGACATTGTAGTTTAAGATTGTCGAATGCCCCCTCAATATCAACTGACACTACAGCAACGCGCAGTTTTTCTTTTCCTCTTCATTAATTTTGTTTAGCAAGGTTTCTAGAGCACTGTCAACAAATGAGCCCTCCTTGAAACCAAATTGAAGTGCATGCCTTTCTTTGCACAAGCAACCTCTTTACAGCTTTACCAAGAGTTGGTAGAAGGGAAATTGGTCGATATGATTTTATTTCATCGTGTTTTCTTCCTGCCTTGTGGAAAATAATAATAATTCCGATTTTTAGGGACTTAAGAAAGGTTGCAAGATTTAGACATTTATTGAAGAAAGCATATAGTAATTCTGGAAATTTATTATTGATTATTCGCAACACCAGATTATCTATACCATCATATCCAGGTGCTTTGCCTTTCGGAACATAATTTACAGTTCTATTAACCTCATCTTTGGAGATGTTTGGGTCCCTTGGCGTATTATTAAATTGTTCAACCATTAGACTGTTACACACGGGTAAAGGGATTCCAGAATTTTACCAAAGAATTCTTTGACAGAACCAGCGTTTTCTTCACCTGCTATTTTTCAAAAAATATCACAATGGCTCGGAATCCATTGAAGAGCAATGCTTTCTCTGGTATTCTTTAGATCGAAAGCCTCACTCTACAAGAGTGAACCTGGGCACTTTAGTAATATCACAAATTGATAAGCGACAAAATAACAGCCTGTGAATCAATACAAATCACAATATGATGATCAAGGCTATCTTTTCATTTATCGCTTGCATATGTTATAGCCGCAATCTCTCCATCAAAATTGTCACAGTATCTCCCAACAGGACAGCTAATACTGAAAATACTTGAATTGGCTCCAGCACCGGCATTTTCTGCTGAACTATCTGTGTACACATGGAGCCACTTGTCAGGAGAGTACCTACTCTGTATAGTCGCCAGTGCAGCGTTCTTTAACTCACTCTGTATAGAAAGCTGTTTGCTTACATTCCATACAAGATCCAGGTGGCTTTCCAAAATGTCACAACCAATAACAGGATTCCATTCCCGTGGGAAAACCTGTTGATTGGGTGTGGGAATATCGTATGTATCATAGAGTTCGTGGACAGTCGAAAGGAAAGATCAATGGGTTTTTAGTCTCTCATTTGTTGGTCTATACTAATTAAAAAAAGTTTTTTTTCTTCTCAAGATTTTTTGAACAAGGTAAATGACACTCCTTTGGCACCTTTCACTTAAAATCTCTAATTCTGTCTGGAGCTCCATAGCAACTATAGGAGTCGATTTAGCACCACCACTGATCAATCGCAACATGTTGTTTTGGAAAACATTCAGCTTGTTTCTAAGGAGGTTATCAAAACCATATTACCATATTCAACAACAGGGCGAACATAACTTTTATAGGATGTACATAAAACATCTTGAGTCGAGGCCCAAGTGACACTAGCCAGCCGTTTCAGTAGCCTTGATCTCAGAAGTCCTCGATCAATGGCTGCATCAATTTGCCTCCTCCAAGTTAACTTTGGGTCTAAATGAATGCCCAAGTACACAGTAGCATCATAAGTTATATTTAGACTTTTATTTTTATAGTGGACGTGAATGTCGTGGCTCTTTGAGCTAAGAGGAGGGAATTGGAAGTTCGTTTTATCAGTATTTATAATCCTATTATTTATAACCATAAGTCCAGATGTCAAGAACACCTAAGGCCTGCTGTAGGGCATCCTCCAGGCCAGCAAAGTCAGATCCCGCAGCACTCATTACCATATCATCAGCAAATAACAAGACATCAATGCCCTGGACAGATCTGGAAATGGTGTCAATTAAATCATTTATCATGATCTTAAAAAGAATATGATGATCAAGGCTATCTTTTCATTTATCGCTTGCATATGTTATAGCCGCAATCTCTCCATCAAAATTGTCACAGTATCTCCCAACAGGACAGCTAATACTGAAAATACTTGAATTGGCTCCAGCACCGGCATTTTCTGCTGAACTATCTGTGTACACAAGAATCGGGCTCAGTACCGCTCCCTGGGGTAAACCCTGTCTAGTCTGGTGATAACTCGATACTGTGTGGCCATATTTAACACTTACAAATCGTTGGTCCAGAAAACTTTTTATCCATTTATATAGGTCGTCAGAAATGCCACAGGAAAGTAGCTTTCTAAGCAATCCAGCTCTCCAAATCCTATCAAAAGCATTTTTATGTCTACAAACATAGCAAGGGTGCTTTGCTTTCTCTGAAAGCCATCCTTTATCTCTTGAGATGTGTTGTTTGTTGTTTCTAATGCCTACACTGGCAGACCAGAGGAGTGCCAGGCCCGTCGAAGACGGCAAGAGGCGAGGGGTGCGCCTTCCATGTTATTGAGCCCCATTGGGAGGAAGTCCGACTTTGCTCGGCATACATGACACATCCGTTTTACAGGAAGTCTTGAGATGTGGACTATTTGTTCAGCAGTGTATCTATGTCTTACATGAAAAATGAATCATTTTTTCTTCTCATTGACATTATTCATTCAATCGTTTTAAAGTTTAGCGAAACATTTGCCAACTGCAACTTACCGTTGTTACGGAAATTTTAGGTTTTGCCATGAGCTTAATAATTTTTGCTGCCAGCTTATAAAAACTCACAGCAACTTTTGCTGCCAGCTTCAAAATCTTATTTCGAGCCCTGAGTCAAGGTATCGAAATCGATCACCATGGTACAACCATTTCCTCATTTCGAGGAGCGTCCGATCTAATACCAACACCGGACGTGATCGATCCTCCTGGTGGCTGTCTCGGTGATGGATCTCGTCCATAGCAAAATTGACCAGATCTTGTAAGACGAGATATCTTGTCATTTGTGGAGAAATCACGATCATTAGAAGAAAACTGACCCTATCTTGATCTCGTCTCATCATAAAAGAATTGACAGTATATTGATGACGAGATATCTCGTCATTATCAAAATTGGTCAGATCTTGATGGACGAGGACTCTCGTCGAAACCACTTCGAAGGCGGTGCACAAGAGGCTGGTGAGAACACCTCTACCTATAGATGTAAGCATGAGAGGGAATAGGTGTGGTCTTTTACACAGCGGAGAACACTTTTCAGTTTTTCATATTGGAAAATATATTTCTTAAGGATTCATAATACAGAACCAGAACTTAAGAAAACTTTAAAATCATATACTTTGGAGCTTCGGGGTTCTTGAGACTAAATCAAAAGAAAAGTTTTATGGAATAGGCAAGAATAATTAATACGTATTTAGGCACCTAATTTTCCGAAAAGCTTGCTATTGTAATAAAACGGTGCTTTTACTATTTATGTTGTATACTGAGAGTTAAGAATAGCATTCAAATTTTATGATGATATTTCAATGCATTGTCTTTGCAAAGAGCTTCTGAGGGGAAAATTTAAAAAAAAGTCACTAATTAGGGTTAACTCCAGAACTATTTTAGGAGCAGACTATAGTGCATAGATTTAACAAGTTAAACTAAAACCAAATATAATGAACAACGGTAAAGTAGCAAGAGACCGAATATCATTACAATATTTTTTAGTTTGACTCATTTTTGAAGATATTAAAAACTTTATTACATGGAATATCTTTTTCAACAAACAGCAGTAATCAATAACTCCGTTATATGGAATATTTTTTTCAACAGACAGCAATAAAGGATCGAATTGTTCCTCTACTGTTCAGAGTCCTCTTGTCCATAAATATTCCAGACCCAAATACTCTTCTATATTTTAAATTAAATTTCTACAAAATAGGACCACTATTTAACTTGAGAAAAGTTGTTTACCAAGCTTCTGGATATTTTTACTAACACACATAAACATAACAAAAGAAATGTGTTCCTGATGTTTCTTTTGCGTCATATTTTCACACAAAACATGTTTCAAGTTACATGCTCTGTGTACAATATTTTGTGAAAAAATGTTATATTAGTCGCACAAATTATCAGCTCTATATTCTTTTTGCAAAATCACTGTTGGTTTTTCATGACTAAAAGGGAAGCAGTATAAATTGATTAATATATCTTGTGCGCATATAAAATGTGTTATTTTGTCTCACATCTTAGTTTTTAATACATCCAAAACAGCTTTTAGTAGCATGACGTTTACGTGCTGCTTCGGGTCCATCTCTGAGAAACATCCAATAGTAATCCGCCATTTTGCTAATATCCCAATGTCCTTGGTATCTCCTTTCCATGTCATTACCATCTTGGTGAAAGCTTTTGCCCAATCCTCACTCATAGCTCAGCCTTCTTGGATGAAATCCAAGCGTCACGCTCTCTGACGTTCATGACCGCTTCGAGCTCTGAATAAGATATAACTTTTCTAATATTTGGTCCAGTAAATATTCCCTCCTTCAAATTTGAGTCGGGTAGGGCTGTAAATGCACTAATTGGATGCAGAAAGTAGTTTCTATCCTGAGAAAAACCTTGTAATAACCCTTTATCGAGATATACCAAGCTCAGCTGTATTACATTCTTGGTGACAGGTTGTAAGGTTTCCTGAGTGATCATTCCCTGTGAATCCAATTCAATCTGCTCTATTGCCCTACCCGCTAATTTTAAAACATGAATACTTTATTTCTATTGAGATCCCATATGCTCTTCTACGTCTATAGAAAGTCCAATATCGCTTACAAGGTTATTTAATTTGCTTTAAATCAAGTGGGTTGTGGCTAATTACTTGAGTTCTAAGGAATGAATTCATCATCACTTCCCGAAATCTCGTCAAAGCCTCAAGCAGTGGAATTCAAGTCTGTAGTGATTGAAACATCGGGACTTAGCAGTACAGTCTAATAGCAGACTAAAGATTTCGTTAGAAAATGTTATTCTAACTCTTTTTAGTGAGATCAGTGTACTTAGCATGATCAAAATAATACGTGTTACTTTGATTCCGATATTATTTGGTTAGAATATCAACAGCAAGAATTCTTCAACGCAACTCGAGCAGACTATGTGGATCCAGTATACTCTTTCTTGGTCACTAAGGTCACTATATTACGACACATATCACAAAAATCTATACTTAGATAGATCACTCAGGCCTATATTAAGTTAGATCACTAAGATATGTAAATACTAATGCAGGTCTACACTACGGTGTCAATATTAAGTTAGATCACTAAGATCTGCACATACTAATGTAGGTCTACACTACGGTGTCTATATTAAGTTAGATCACTAAGATATGTACATACTAATGTAGATCTACACTACGGTGTCTATGTTAAGTTAGATCACTAAGATATGTACATACTAATGTAGGTCTACACTACGGTGTCTATATTAAGTTAGATCACTAAGATGTGTACATACTAATGTAGGTCTACACTACGGTGTCTATGTTAAGTTAGATCACTAAGATCTGTACATACTAAAGTAGGTCTACACTACGATAAGTCTATATTAAGGTTGATCCACTAAGGATGATCACTAAGGTCTATCAACTAAGATGATCAACAAAGGTCTATTGTCCCTCTCCCAATAATTTACTCATTCTGCAGGTTTAAATATATATTGTCAATTATGTAGTTTTGATAATTTATTTCGCTCATGCAGTTTCAATCATCCCTCATACACTGTATAAACCGCCATTAACCCTCCTGTTGGTTGCCTTGACGAAGTATCTCGTCATTAGCAACGGACCAAATCTTGAGGGACGAGATATCTCGTCCTGTACAGATCTGGATCTCGTCATCATCGAAAGATCCACAGTATGATGACGAGTTATCTAGTCATCAACAAAATAGGTCAGATCTTGATAATACATCTTGTCCTTAACCAACTGATCAGATCTTGAAGGACGAGATATCTCGCCATTAGCAAAATTAGTCATGTCTTGATAGAAGAGATATCTCGTCGAAACCACTTGGAGGGTTAAATCTACCATCTCTCTCTCTCTCTCTCTCTCTCTCTCTCTCTCTCTCTCTTACAGACACACACAGAACAAAGATTGATCACCTTAGAGAGGCTTTACCAACCTTTGACCAAGAGTGGGCAAAGGTTTTGGAAAGTGTTTAAAAGTAGATAAAGTGTTTAGGTAGGGCCGTTTCTGAGCGGTGTGCTGGGCGTGCACTGGCACGACATCAAACATATAGGGGCGTACAAAATACGACCACGGATACGCCCCCTCCGATTTTTAACAAAAAATATCCAATTATATGTTGGTTTTTTAGATTATTTAGTTTTCATTCGTTACAAGTTTATTTTTTACTATTCTTTTTTTCTTATTTTATCATGAAAGAAACTTATGAATACACTTCCTGTCTATCAGAATATTCAAAAAGACACTAAAAGAGATTTTGTGGAAAATTAAACACATTTGAAAAGGGGAGAGGGCTTTTGGAGTTTCTGCGTAATGGGGGGGGGGCGACTTATGGAAGAGACAGAAGAGAGAAATACGACCAGTATGGTCCCGACTTAAAATGGTAAGATAAGAGAAAAAACTATAAAAAAAAGGAAGAAGCTGCAAACACTCCGCAGGAAAGATTTCTGTACATGAAGGCATTTCTGATGCGCGTTAGTTAAAAACCCCATTTCCTCATGTAAGGTTGTTTGGAGTTGGGGCTTATTTTAAGGTGCTCATGATCCCGGTTGAACACTGAAGCCACATGCCACAAAACATGCGCGTGACTACTCCGTTTTTGTACAGAAAACATGTCGATACGCATGCATTTTTCATCCAATTCAGTGTCGCGGGACTCATGTTGGACCAATGTGTGGTTTGCCCTAAGAGTGTCTGATACCTCATGGCGATCATCGGTCACTCAATCAACAGTTGAGTGAAGGTTGGATGGTTGATTGATTAGGATTAAGACACAAAGGCTATATTTGGCCAAGCTTCTGTTCAAAAGCTTCTTGTAAAAACACAAGACAGACAACGTCAAGTAATTAAGTTGGACTGACACAGAAGAGGTAAATACGACCAGGAAGGAATTGAACCTGTGCTGCTTACAACTCAGACAAAAACTTTGGAAAACATGGAATTTGGGGGACTGGACAGCGTACTTAGTTTGTAGTCGCTATCTCAAAATTTGGCCAATCTTCCAAATTCTTCTATGGGTGGGATATTTCTAGTTAAATTCCTGTCTTTTGAAAATTTGGAATTGCATCAAGGGCAGAATATGTTTTACCCTCTGAGGGGTTCAGATAATCCCACCTTGCAACCTGTAGTCTTCTTTGCATGACTTCTAGCAGTTTTGACCTTCTTGGACCAATGGAACCTCACGATTCCCTTTCTTTTCCCACATTTGTAACGAAGCTGATACACCCAACAGAGAGTTACGAACACAGATAGGTTTCAAGAACAGTTGTTCTTGTGTTCTAGTTGTGATTTGTTCTAGTGTACGAACATAGATGGATGACAGTGCCTGAGTTCTGATGCGATTACGAACATGAAATGTTGGGTGCGATTCTGAAAAAGAACAGGAATAAGAATATAATTGTTTTACAATTCGAAGGAGTCAGACGTGTTTTGCAACGGACTGTGCAGCGTTTATTGTAAAACTTTCTAGTGTATTGTAAATAAAAGTCCATGTCCAATTTAGGTGTGCAGTGTCCCTCTGTTCTTGGTCACTACTACACACGCTGTCAATCAAATTAGACATAGCTCGGTCACTCTGACAGAGCCCTTCCAAAGGATTCTATTCTGAGGAAAGGAGAAATAGAATCTTTCCAAATAATTATATTCAAAGGAAACAAGCAACATAATCTTATTATAGAATTTGATTCAAGGAAGGATCAATAGTGTCTATTCAAATGATTATACTCTATGGAAAATAGCGACAGAATCGTTCTAAAGAATTATATTCTAATGAAAATACCAAAGGAATTTTTTCTAAACGATTCGCTTCCACGGAAAGGACCATGGAACCACATGAATTAAAGTGGTGAGTGGCTTGTAGGCAATTAAAAACAGCTTTAAGAACTACAGAACATTTAATTAGATACATAACATCTTTACAATTTAAGGCAATTTTGAGGCTAAAATTCAGAAAGGACAAATATGGTTTCAGTCCCGCGGTTTCATCGGAGCAAACCAGCTCTTAGTCCGTTCACACTAAAAAGTCCAACGATTCCCCTTTATCGAGGGAACAGAACAAAGCGTCACTTCGCTTGTACCTACCTCGTTTTTACAACGACAACGCTCGACAGTTCAAAACGAGGAGCTACATCACATTCTTTTACCACTATCTTACCCCTATCATAAACTCGCTAGATGATTCCCTTATCGACGGCGAGTTTATGTAAGAGAGGAAATCTCGAAGAAAGGAAACCATGACGCCACACACACAACCAGTATAAATTATTAAAAATAATATTCTAAGGAAAGGACCAATAAAATTTTGTTAAAGGATTTGCATCCAAGGAAAGGATCAATAAAATTTTTCTAAAGGATTTGCTTCCAAGGAAAGATCAGGCATAGCTTTCTTAAGGATTATATTCTAAGGAAAGGACTAATAAAAAATTTCCAAAAATTGAAGTATGCATGAATTCTGTCACTCAGTAGATGTAGTGATTTAGTCGTTAAGTGTATTGTGAAACAAAGAAACCCAATATTACACAACTCATAAACCTCATGACTCTCAAAAGGTTTAAATATCTTGAAAATGTGCTGAGATTGTGGCTTAATCACCACAAATCCAACGAGCAGTATTCTTCAATAAAAAAAACGTAGATATGTTTGGAAACAAATAATTCCTCATTTAGCGATAAAATCTTTCCTGTTCTTAATAAAATACCAATAGAATATTTCCAGACATTGAAATAATCCATTGAGTTTTAATAAAGATGCAGTTTATAGTTATTCAGTGTGTTGTTTGTGGTAAAAGGAACACAACGCTCATCGTAAATCTCGCTATGCTGCTAGTTGTGTAAAAAGTATTTTTAAGCCCTATTCTCTTCTAATAATACTTGGGCTTCACTGAAAATACTCATCTAACGAGCTCTACGACGTATTCTTCCTGTTCAGCACAGTCTCGCCTCTAAAAGAAGATAACAAACACTTTAACCTCCTGTGATAAGCATTTGGCCGATTACAGAACCTTTATCCATCGTTCAGTATGTCACCAAAGGACTCAACTGTCTTTGTAATTTCCCAGGCCTTTGCACGCCGTTATTCATACTTCGAAGGTGAACTTCAAGGATAATTCAAGAAATGGAAGGAACGTTGGGATTCGTGTCATCCTATTCAGTAAATCAACTAGATAAGACTATTTCGATTTACATACAAAGAAGTTGAAGAGACAAGAACGCCAATCAATCGTTAATAGAAAATTGCCTCATTTGAAATCCATAGCGCGATTCAGTCCGTGGTATCCCGGTTGGTAGTATAGCGGATTAGCAACCGGAGGGTTCAACCTGTACGCGGAAGCTGGTGCACCTTAAATCTGTCGTGGCCTTAAATGGCATCGCTTCGGCGTGGTGTGGCAGTTTGGAGAGTGGGGTGTTAGCTGAAGTGTCAACTTCGTCATCTGACCGTGATTCGAAATTACGAGGTGTTGTCTTCGAATCTTCCCTTTGGGATGTATCCCGAACCGTCGTCCATAGCCCGTTGTCTTGTTCCAGTGCGATGTTAATTCAACTACCAACCATTCCGTGGTCAATAATAGACTTCCTCCCTAGGCGTATGGCCCTTTCTTCTTTTGCGTCAGTAAAAACTTTCATTTGTGCGTCCATTACTTGATGTTGTGTATCATACCTGGCCCAGCTTGACCAATTATGGTCCTTGTACTATGAATCTCATACAATCAAGAGCAAAAACGTAGTATGAAGAGCAGCTCCTGAGGTATGAGCAAGCTGTCCCCCTCTTCTTTCAAAATACACTCATGTCCAAAATTATCTTTACATACCCAAAAATTAATTATAGTAGATGAAATACCCAATCGATGTAATCCATTTTTGCAGGGAATGTGTGAGTCAAGCTTATTAGCACTATGCAATCAAATGTGATCAAACGGTTTCTGATATGCAAATCAAGGCGTTACATTATCCAACGGTGAATCAAGCGCTCTGCGCAAGGTGTATAGCTGAATGAATTTCTGCAATACAGCGTTTGATTTCAATGTAGGGACTCAAAACGGTTTGTTATGGCTTAAATATCATTTGGAATAATCTGCGAAATGACGCATTATCGGCCGTTTAGAAGCAGGACAGACAATCATGGAAACAGCGAGATGTGTGAATATTTCAAGGCAGACAGTCTCTGCGCTAAGGAAACAATTTCAGAACTCTGGAACTGTTGTAAGGAGGCCTAGACAAAGTCGTAAACGTATAATGACTGGTTCTCAAGATCGATATATGGCAGTAACTGCGCGTCGTAACTGGAAGTTTACAGCTCGGCAGTTAAGTTCAGAGCTAGCAGCCGCCACGGAAACTGTTGTATCATGGCAAACTGTATACAGAAGTCTTAATGAAAAAAGCCTTTATGCCAGAAAGCCAAGGGTATGTGTTTCACTGTCTTCACAACACAAGAGGGATCGCTTTAATTGGTACAAAGAACATCAGAACTGGAGTCAACACTAATGGACTCATGTTCATTTTACTGATAAGTCGAGGTTTAGGTCAACATATGATTCTAAACGTTTTTACATCTGGAGGTAGTCAGGAAAGCGAAATCTTCCTTCGAATATTATGAAATGCGACAATTTTGGAAGTGCACGTGTGATGGTGTGGGGAGGAATAAAGATCGATAACTGCACTCCCCTACATGTTTTCAACAAAGGATCTGTTTCCGGCCAGATATATCCGGATGAGGTCTTAGAACGCTATGTAAGACTTTTCAGAGGCGCATATGAATCTGATTTTTTATTTATGGACGATAATGCACGTCCACATCAATCAAATCTCGTTGACGAATTCCTTGAAAATAAAGCCATTAAGCGGATACCGTGGCCAGCAAAATCTCTTGATCTGAACCCGCTAGAGAACTTATGGGACTACCTTGAAAAAGCAGTTCTATGGAGACATACTCCTCCTGGAGTTATAAATGCCCTGAAGACAGCATTGCTGGAGGAGTGGAACTTAATTCCCCAAACTGCGGTTAACAACATTATTGCCAGCATGAAATCATGCTATGTGTGTAAAAGTCAGAGGCAATTACATTCCATAATAAATTAATTAGCCTTAATTTTTCCGCTTTATTCTTTTTTTTCTGAACTCTCCTTGTCACATATTATTGCCATTTTTATTGTTTCGTGCTACAGATTTATACACTGCTGTTTGTAAAAATTCAACACCATGAAGGAATCATCCGAATGAAATGAAATTTGCAGCAAATGTCAATTATAGGATTTTAGGCAAAGTAGTAAAATTTCAGAGCCTCCACGCATGCGTGGTGTGAGCAGCGCCCTCTGAACTAATGCTTAAAGCGTATAAATAGAGGGATGTAGCGGGACGTTGAAAATAGTACATGGTTATTTTTTAGCGGCGAACTATTAATGAGACCTAAGTATGGAGAATCATCGGCCTTCGGGAAGGAGGATTTTTTTTCCTATCGCGCAATAGCAGCTCGTGTGCAGCGGAACAGTTCCACAGTGATGCGAGTTTGGAAACAGTGGACCGACGAGCACCGGACAACTCGAAAAACTGGGAGTGGACGACGGAAGATGTCGTCAGCGCGCGATGATAGACACCTGGTCCACATGGCGGTGAATGACCAAACAGCTTCATCCAGGTAGTTGCCAGCACTTTGGTCTACTGCTACAGGTGTACTAATGTCGGCTTCGTCAATTCGCCGAGGTCTGCTGCACCGTGGACTGAGTGCAAGGATTCCTTTATACAGGTTCCCCCTCACGCCAAACCATCGACGGCTGCGTCTGCAATAAGTTCGTGAGCACAGAGCCTGGCGGGCTCATTGGCAACAAGTTGTCTTTTCTGACGAATCCCGCTTTAATTTGTGGAACCATGATGGCCGCATTCGTGTTAGACGCTATGCCGGTGAACGCTGCCTTCCAAAGTTAGTAGAATGCGTTATCGAACGTCATTGTGGCCGAGTTATTGTCTGGGATGCGATTTCGTATCATGGACGATCTCAGCTGCTACGAATTGGGGTTAATCTGAATAGCAACACGTTCGTCCAAAAAGTGCTAACGCTCGATGTTGTTCCCTTCCTTCAAGGCATCCCTGGAGCTATCTTTATACAGGATAATGCATGCCCACATGTTGCAAGGAATGTTCGAGACTTCTTTTCAGCCCAACACATGCAACTTCTTCCTTGGCCTGCTTATTCGCCGGATATGCCGTCTATTGAGCATGTATGGGATTTGGTTGATCGGCGTCTCGCTCGTGATCCACGTCCTACAGTTTCAAAAGACGTACTTTGGGTGCGCATACAAACAATATAGAATTATCTTCCACAAGCAGACATTCAACATCTGTTTCACTCCATGCCACGTCGTATAGCAGCACTTATTGCAGAGCGTGGTGGCTACACCAAATACTGATTTCGGACATTTAATATTGTTTTATTGCTTTGAAAATGTATTCATTTATTTGTACTAATACAAGCAGTTAGTGTATTAAATTTCATTTAATTCTGATGACTCCTTCATGGTGTTGCATTTTTTACAAACATCTGCATATGATATGCAGTGTTATTAAATTTTTTCCTTCCTATTTATGTGTTATGATGTTATGCCTCCTTCCACACAAATTTATTAAATAAGAATTCAGAGTTTCTGAGAAATCCGTGATTATATGCATGTAAAGATAATTTTGGACACCAGTGCAGTTTGATTTTTTCAAAAAACGTCCTTCACCAAGCAATATGTGGGAAAATATTTTGATGGCCCAGTGTGACCAGTGAACTAGAGCGTGGTTCAAAATACGTGGGATTGTCCTCATATCTTTGCCTTCGGGTTTGATCCTGGACCGTCGCCCATAGCCCGTTGTATTGGTCCAGTACGACGCTAATTAAAATAACTACTGTATCTTCCGCTTATTTTAATTATTGCTCAAATCAAGGGACAGTTAAAGTTCAACCTTTTAACAGTTTTAAATTCCAACCAACACATTGTTTAGGTAGTTTAGATCGGAATAAAGTAAATGATATTGAAATTTCGCTATGAAATGTTTCAAAATCCACAAATTTTTTCAAAAAGGTATTTCTAAGTTATAAGTTGTTGTTGTTGCTTATCCTCTTTAAAAGATCTGACATATGTCAGATCAACTCCAGTAGACCGCCAGAAAATCAATAACAATAAGGGGGATAGATGTCGTCCTCCTTGGAAAGTTCGATGCAACTCAGTATGTGCTCCGGAGAGGCTGGATGGTCACAGCATTTTCTGCAAGTGTAAGGATTTTTCTGTCACGTTCAAAAGAAAGACACTTAAGGTGTGCACTTTTAATCCTAGCTAGTGCAGTCTGTGAGCCACGATCACAATTAACTTCCAGAAGAGTGCCAGGGGATGTTCCGGTGTACCACGGGTGTGCAGGTGGAGTACGTCATTTTAAATTTAGTTTAGTTCTTTCATTTGAGTACAATTCTTGATAAGCGAAGAGCCAGTGACCGTTTCGTCCTCGTTGCCAATCTTTAGCCTTTAGCCAATCTATCCGCTACCTCATTACCACTAATGTTATGGAATCCATTGGAGATGGATATCGTGGTTCTGAGAAATCTTCAGTTTAAGCAGAATAGTTATGCTGGTTTCATCGTCTGCAGAGGACCAGCCACTAAGATGTTGAAGAGCACTGCGGCTGTCCAATAATATCCAAAGTTCACCAAAATTATAATCATAAGATAGCATCAAGCCCTACATTGATCGCAATTAACTCGCTCCTGAAGACAGAACAAAAGTCAGGGTTACGTTGTTTAAGTTATAAGTTCATATATATGTCGTTAGCGATGTATCAAAAATAGAATAACCGTGTACATATTTAAACAATATAAAACACTAACATTAAGCCCATTCTTACATAAAGTTCATTCACCTAAAGCTTAAAAGTATTTCCTTTAATAACTGTAGTGAATACCGTCTATATATACAGGGCAAGTAATGTCGAATGACGTCCCCTGTATATACAGGGTGTTTCAGTGAACCGTTTCAGAACTTCTAAGAGGGGTAGGGTACATCCTGACAACTCGAAATCATATAGCAATGTGGGGTCGGAAATGCTTTCCTGAAGCGGTGTTGTACACAGAAGCACCATAAAGAAAAGAGACCGTAAGTGAGAAATCGTTTTAATAATATATGAAAAGGAGCAAAAGGTACATGGATTAAAGTAAGTGTTCGAAGTTTCTTCCACGGGCTACAATGCACGCCTCATATCTCCGACGCATGGACATCCGAACATTCTGGAATACTCCAAGCATATCTCGAATTTCTCCGGCAGCTACTGTAATTCTTGCAACCAGCTCCTCAACATTGTCAACAGGGGTGTCATAAACTAGCGATTTCAGATGACCCCAGAAATAAAAATCAAGACATGATAGGTCGGGTGACCGAGCAGGCCAACGCACGGGACCACCACGTCCGATCCACTGCTGACCAAATGTGACATCCAGGTAGTTACGAACATCTCCGCTATAATGGGCAGGGGCTCCATCGTGTTGGAACCACATTGTCTGTTGCGTCGATGCAGAAATCTGTTCATCTCTCAAAAGTTGTGGCAATACTTGCTGCAGAAAGAGCAAGTAGTTAGGTCCGGTTAGACGAGACGGTAACAGGTAAGGTCCGATGAGGTGATCTCCCATAATACCGGCCCATACATTGACCGAAAATCGAATCTGTGCTGCACGACGTCGTATTGCATGCGGGTTCTCGACCGCCCAGATATGGTCGTTATGCGTGTTGAAAATTCCTTCCGCGTGAAGGATGCCTCATCGGAAAACACTTCAGCAGGAAAAAGGGGATTTGTAGCACATTTTCCAAGGTACTATTGTGCGAAAGCAATACGAGGTGCATAATCCTCCGGTTGCTGTGTCTGGACACGCTGCACGTGAAACGGATGCATGTCTTCTTCTCGGAGAATTCTCCAGACGCTGCAATGGGAAACCCCGACTGCGTTTGCTACACTTCGTGTACTCGTTCTTGGATTCCCCTGTACATGCTGCAGCACATTCTGTTCGACGTCTGCAGTCCGTGCTGTTCTTACCCTGTCCCTGTAAGCTCTTTCTAATTAACCTGTCTCAGCTAACCTCTGGTGCAGTCTTGCAAAGAAATTATGACTGGGGATACGCCTCGTCGGATATCGTTCCGCGTACAAACGCTGTGCGGCTGGCCAACTACAATTTGCAGCCCCGTACGCCAAATGCATATCGGCTAACTCTGCGATTGTGTAATCATCCATCCTACTAACTTGGCGTTCTTGTGCGAAATGAAGATTCCCTACACGAAAGCTCGGGATTTTCGCACAACGCCATCTACCGCGTCAGGAAAGCATTTCTGACTGCCCATTGGTATAAGATTTTGGTTCGTCAGGATGTACCCTACCCCTCTTAGAAGTTCTGAAACGGTTCACTGATACACCCTGTATAGACGAGTAAAATCGAATAATTAACACAATATCTTAGTACAAGTAATATAAAATTAACACAAGTAATATCGAATAACGTGCAATACAGAACAATGATGTAACTATACAGGTAACTATCAAAATTGCATAAAATGCTTCTATGTGAGAAGAGTACCACCCATATTCTGTTTAAATCTTAAGTTATGTTCGATAATATTTACAAAAAATGACAAAAAAATGGAACTGACTTCAACAGCCAGATCCCAATGAGAAAACAACAAAACGTTGAAGTCATATTCCCACTCAAAACTTCTCGAATAGAAGCCATTTCTTTTCTGAATATTCTATTACGTTTACTTTGTTCCTATGGTGAAAATTAACACGAAAAATCGATTCAATTTACAAGTCTGGAGGTTTTCTGTTTGATATTCGGAATAGCAGTTTGTCTTTCAGCAAGTATTGGGTTGATACAAAAGTTAGTCCCGTTTTTTGACAAAAGAAAACAATTATTTTATTTACTATAAATTACATTTAATCTGTGTATTATGTGCCATTCTGTTCATTCTCCACATCTCTCTCTCTCTCCTGTAGCTGGGTAACGAGACTCTCCTTGAATCAAATTATTCAATCGTTTTCTACAAAATACACTTCATTTCATCTGACTCCCTACATAGAAATATTTACACGTCTGCCTTATCAGACATTCTTTTTTGGAATGAACGCGGAGGTCAGAAGCTGTGCGTTCTCTCTCATACTGCTTCCATTCTTATCAAACGACATTACGCGAAAATATAATTGTAACTAGTGTGCAAAGGATAATACGAAAATATAACAGTAATTAGTGTTCAAGCGATTATACGAAAATATAACAGTAACTAATGTGCCAAACGATAATTCTAACTACTTTTAATAAGCTGTATAATCCCGCGCCCGCTCACATAGAAGTTCTGAGGTTTATGGCTCAAGAACCGATCCAGGTGACGAAACTTTCTGAACCACTTGCGGCACTTGAATCGTCAACGGCACCCCTCACCCTACACAATACTTATCTTCTTTTGCGTCTGTGAAACATTCTTGCCTCTTCGGAAATAAAAAGCCAGACCATGTCGAAAATTCTCCTTATTTGCTGTCATTTTTAATGCTTAACAAAACTTAAAAATCACAATCCAATAACGCCATTTTTCCCCAAGTACTGGCTGAAATTCCTTCTTTCAAACAACATCAAAACTTTACACGGGTGACGCAGAAAAAACTTCCAGTTTTTGCGATGCAATGCCATCGAGCCCCGAAAACGGGACGTACTTTTGCATCCTCCCAATACTTCCCAAATACCTTTTAAAACAAAATAACTCTTTTAAGTCCATTTCATAGAAAGTTGTAAAAACAATAAAATCATAACAGCGTTCGCAGAAAATTCTTTTCATAAAAGCAGCTTTTCTTGCTTCGAATATCTCTTAATATATGTTTATATTTTTTGGCGTTGGTAAAATCAGGAATTCATCCAAACTTTCCACTCGTCTTCTGACTGATTCAAAGCTACAAGGTACTGTCCTCGGATTTTTCTCTTCGGATTTGATCCCAACGACCCGTTGTGTTGATTCAGTGCGACGTTAATTCACTACCTACCTACAAAACCTTTCAATGATTGGGAAGCGGTTAACCAATCAATTCCTCTAATGCATAAATTACGTTTGCCTTGTCTAAATTTATTTCATCTTTGTTTCTCTCCAATTGTCACACATATTTAAACGGCATTATCTCAAGTGAGATAATTATTCGTGCCATTCCTTACAATCAAATTAAGCATCGGAGTAGGTCTCTCCAGGCAACGATTTCCGTTACTTTCAAATTAGCTTTGGAAGCATAACGACGGCAAAGCAGTAACTATAGCAATGAAATAAATAATGGACATTTATTTGTTGATACTGAACATTGCACCGAGAGTGGGAGAGAGAAAGACAGGAAAGCCCAACCCGTTAAACTCTTCACCGATTGATTCTGTACTACCTCGTCAGTCATTCGCAATTACGTCACGAAAATACAAGAGATGGTGTTCCCATTGACGAAACACGAAATCTTTACTGAACGATGCTCCTACCAGCCAGTCCACTCAGTAACAGGGATCGAATCCGGGTCAGTACATGAATGTGTTTGTAAGCGTATAGTGTACAGGAGGCTTGTGCATCTTAAATCTGTCGTAGCCGAAAGTCCTCACGTTGGGTTGGTGTGGAAGTTTGGAGAGTGGGATGCCAACTCAGGTGTTGCCTCGTCATCTGACAGTGGTTCAAAATTACGTGGTGTTGTCCTCAGATCTTTTCCTTAGGGCAGAGGTCGGTAAACTACGGCCCGCGGTTTAATGTTGTTTTTTACATGAAGCAATTAAAAATAAATCAAATTACGCGCTATAAGGCAATGGCCGATAGTCCAGTTGATAAGTTGTGAATAATGACAGCTCATGGCGCTACAGGCGTGGAATATTCGCATTCTATGGTCTGCCGTTGCCGTAGAACAAGTGTTGCCAGTTTTCTCAGTTATTCAGCCAGGCAAAAAATTTCAAGAGATTTTTCTTGGCTCTTGATGAGTCGACAGACATTACTGATACTGCCCAATTGCTGCTGTTTATTCGATGGATCACTACTGAGTTTGAGGAAACTGAAGAATTAGCTTCTATGAATAGTCTGTATGGAACAACTACAGGCAAACAAAATCGAGAAAACACTAACGTTGTACAATTTGCTATGGAATCAGTTAAAGTGTGCCACAATTGATGGTGGTAAAAATATGTATGAAACAGGGATATAATTAGTTGGACATATTTTTAAGGCTTGTGAAGAAACTAAATACTTAAAACCTCTGGTAATTCATTGTATTATTCACTATGAGGCTTTCTGTGGGAAACATCTTCACATCTTCTGTCAGTGGTTAACTTCATTCGCTTCCGTGGACATTACCACCGTCAGTTTCGTGATCCTTTTGTTAGACATCGAAGCCGAATGTCCTAACTTGCCATACCATGCAGCAGTTCGATGGCTCAGCAATGGAGAAAGTTTTATTGAGATTTTTTGATTTCAGAGAATACAAATTTTTCTAAATGAGAAAAACTGCCCACAACCACTACTATCGAACAATAAATGTCTATGGAAATTAGCATTTGCTACAGACATCGTGGGATATCTTAACGAATTTAACATAAAATTACAGGGGAAAACAGCGCTCATATCGCACCACGACAAGAAAAGGGACACAACTCAAAATTGCAGAATTTGAGAAACATCAACTTAAAGGGCACTATAAAACTTATATTGAAATAGTATAAGCTTCTTTTAAATTTTAGGTAAGTATTTATGGTGGTAACTTCTATTATATTCTATAGAATAGAAATATAACATGTGCTGGAGCACCTCGTACATATTTTTCTATGACATAACATCAAAGTTTTAATTTTTTGACTTGTGTCACATTTTTTGCCGGGGTGCGATTAGTGAAACGTATTCTATTCGTAAAGTCATATCGCAGAAAACATGCATTGTTTTAAACATAGTTTACATTAAACAAGGTTGACCACTTTGCATGCTGAAAAAAATTTCAAATATTATCGTAATCCACATTCCCGGCAACATTTCATGGTAGATATATTTCTTGAACTTGACCTACAATTACATCAACGTTTTTCGGATCTTGATGCAAGTGTAAAAGACATTTCCATATGTCAAAATCCATTTGACTGTATAATTGAGGAGCTTCCATCAGACCTCCAATTGGAAGTGATTGATCTGAAAAATGATGATAGGCCTAAAATGATGTTTAAAGAAATGGATTCTAACCCCCAATTCTATAAATATCTTTCCAAAGATAAATACGGGTCAATTAAAATCATATGCACGTGGATTTATATCTGTATTTGGGTGTACGACTTACCAATGTGAAAAGACAATTTCGAAAATGAAGTATGTGTAATCGCTATACAGATCATTACTAACAGATGATCATTTGCCAAACAAATTTAATGATAGAAAGTACTTGCTTCGAACTCCAGCATGATCAAATATTACATCAGAAAAAAATAATTACATTCAGCGCATTAATACAAAATTTAACCTGTTCTATTATTATAAAACGCTTATTAAGAAATAGAAATATTTTGTTCTTTTTTTTTATGTGTTAGCAAACTGTGTATAAATATTATGTAAAAATATCATTTTTTTTCTCTCTATGGGTAGAATTACCCATGTACATATCTTCGAGTTTGCAACCTGTCCCACCAAACCGAAATTTTTATATGGCCCTTTACAAAAAAGGTTTGCTGACCCCGTCTTAGGGAATTGATCCTGAATCGTCGTAATAGCCCGTTGTGTTGCTCTAGTGTGACGTTAATTAAGAAATTACCAAAAAATTACCTACCTGCTCGAATCTATCGGTTGATCACGGATTGTTGCCAATAGCCCATTGGGTTGCATCAAAGCGACGTTGATTAAATACCTATCTACCTGACTGTATGCTTAGCGTGACGGGGAATTTTGGAGAGTGGGGTGCCAACTCAGGTGTGACAAAATTACATGGTGTTGTGCTCGGCTCTTTCCCCTCGGGGTTCATCCCGGACCGTCGACAATACCCCCCATTGTGTTGATCCAGTGCGACGTTAATTAAATATCTTCCACTAACTGCAAGGCCTTACCTGCTCTCTAGAACCGTGCTAGTAGGGAAGTGATCGGTTGGTAGTTGAAATTACATAGCTCTAGAGCAACACTATTGGCGACGGTCCGGGATCAATCCCGAATTACAACACCTCGTCAATTTGAACCACGATCAGATAACGAGCTCAAAACTAAGAACCACAGTCTTCAGACTTCCACACCATGCCAACGTGAGGAAATTTGAGGGCACGACAGTTTAACGTGCACCTGTTCCCACGAATACAATGATGTTCGGTTGGATCGGTGACATTGAAACGGAACTCTTCGAATTCAGGCAGTGCGAAAAAACGAACAAGGTATTTTTTTTGCTAATTGGTAATTGGTAATTTTTGTTAACGTCGTACTAGAGCAACACAACGGGCTATTGACGACGGTCCGGGATAAGTCCCTTAAGGGAAAGGCCCGAGGACAACACCTCGTCATTTTGAACCACGGTCAGATGACGAAGCAACACCTGAACTGGCACCCCACTCTCCAAACTTCCACGCCAACCCAACGTGAGGACTTTCGGCCACGACAGATTTAAGGTGCACCAGCCGCCTCTACACCATACGCTTACAAACATCCATGCCTGGACCCGGATTCGAACCAGGAACCTTCCGACCTAGAGGCTAACACCTTAACCACTATACCGGTTGGTCGGCTATTTTTTTTGCAAGGGGTACGAATCTTCATTAGTCAGTTTCTACTGGGTTCGGATTGACAGATTGTGTTGGGGTCCTGACAAAAACAAAATTATAAAGAGCCTTCACTCACACATTTTGTGATTTATAAAAATATTAGCTTGTCATTTCTTCTTTTAGGATCTTTATTTAACCCTACAGTAGAATACATTTAAACGTTTAAAAAAATCAGATCTTCTAGGTTCTAAGGGCTTCTTTCTACCGCCAGGATCCTAGTGAATCCGAATCTATGTGATTCCAGTAGAAATGGTAATGGTAATTTTAGTTAACGTCCTACTAGAGCAACACAACGGGCTATTGACGACGGTCCGGGAGCAGTCCTTTAAGGGAAAGATCCGAGGACAACACCTCGAATTTTGAATCACGGTCAGATGACGAAACAACACCAGAGCTCGAACCCCACTCTCCAAACATCCACACCAACCCAACGTGAGGACTTTCGGCCACGACAAATTTAAGGTGCACCAGCCGCCTCTACACCATACGCTTACAAACATCCATGCCCGGACCCGGATTCGAACCAGGAACCTTACGATCTAAAGGCTAACACCTTAACCACTATACCGGTTGGTCGGCCCAGTAGAAAAGGACTGACGGAGATTCAGATGCATTGATTCTATCCTGATTAAGGCAGGTTTTAAGCTGAACAAGATATTTCTCCTGCAAATAGGTTTTCTCGAATCTTCATTTGTCATTTTCTTACTGCATTCAGATTGACCTGGATTCTGATGATGTACAGCAACCTTACAACCGGGGGATATAAACCAGATACAACAACATGCTTGGTGAAAGGAACGCACAGGAATAGGTCACGTGTCCTTAAAAAATAAAGTATAAACTGATTCTATGATTTCTCTAACAGAGCTCTCTTTTGAAGAGCAGACACATTAATTTCAGTCCTTATTCTTTCGGGTAGACTGGGATATCCAAATTAGAAGAGTAACGGATTAGGGTTGCAAAAACGAATCCAACCAAAGACCGTCGTGTACAAAGGGGGCTGGTGGACGTTAAATCTGTCGTGGACTCAAAAGTACTCACGTTGGCGTGGTGTAACATTTTGAAGAGAGGGATGCCTGTTCAGGTGTGACCCCGTCATCTGACCATGGTACAGAATCACGTGGTGGTGTTCTCGGATATTTCCCTTCGAGTTTGGTCCCAGACCGTCGCCAGTGACCCGTCGTGTTGCTCAAGTGCGACGTTAATTAAAATACCTCCCTTATTATTTTTCTTTCGGGGTGTTTCTTTAACCACAGTCACGTTGTGTTGGTATGGAAGTTTGGAGAGTGGGGTGCCAGCTCAGGTGTTGCCTGGTCATCTCACCGTGGTTCAAAATTACGTGGTGTTGTTCCTCGGATCTTTCCACCAAGGGATTTTTCGTCAATATCCCGTTGTGTTGCTCGAGTACGACGGTAATTAAAAATTACCAATTACCATTACCTTTAACCACAGTGTTGAATAATATTAAATGTTTTGAAACAGTTAGATCTCCTGAACTGTAAATAAACCATCTTCCCGCTGTCATGGTAATTTGGTAATTTTAGTTAACGTCGTACTAGAGCAACACAACGGGCTATTGACGACGGTCTGGAATCAGTCCCTTAAGGGACAGATTCGAGGACAACACCTCGTAATTTTGAACCACGGTCAGATGACGAAGCAACACCTGAGCTGGCACCCCACTCTCTAAACTTCCACGCCAACCCAACGTGAGGACTTTCGGCCACGACAGATTTAAGGTGCACCAGCCGCCTCTACACCATACGTTTACAAACATCCATGCCCGGACCCGGATTCGAACCAGGAACCTTCCTATCTAGAGGCTAACACCTTAACCACTATACCGGTTGGTCGGCTTTCCCGCTGTCATTTCTCGTCATCTGACCGTAGTTCAAAATTACTCGGTGTTATCCTCGGCTCTTTCCCTTCGTGGGTTGATCCCGGGCCGTCTCCAGTGTCCCGTTGTGTTTATCCAGTGCGACGTTAATGAAAATATCTAAAATCTATTTTTGATAAGATTCCTGCAACGATAGGTTCTCTCATAATTCAAAACACGATCAGTCACCAAAATTTAAAAAAATCCACCACAATTGATGCGATCTAATTATTTTTCGAATCCACACAGATATAATAGTTTTTTAAATAAGCATGCGGGGGCATTACGAATGATAGAGAAAAACGTACTTTCTTAATCTGGAAACTCTTTTCCGAAATAACGCAGCTTTGATGGTAGTGTTATTGAATCAGTACGAGTCTTAATTTCGTTTAGGTGCTACTAGTTGGAAAAAGTCCTTCTTAAAGATGTCTTGGAAGTTCGCAGGAAGTGAAGTTATTTCTTCTGTCCAAAGTTCATTCGTTAGGAAGTAATTCTTTTTCTTACTTGTAAAATATTTAAAAAAGAAATCGAAAGAAATACTCTCACCACAGCAATAACATGATTAAAAAATTAAAATAAAATTATTAACCCTTCTTTGCATAGTGGTGTAAATTTCCATCATAACATTGAATGCCCAAAAATTATATAAAAGAACAAGTTCACTTTAAGTTGATCGTGTCTGGATACCTTTTTAATGTCCATTGTATAAAAAAAAACATAGCTGTCAAAAATAAGCAAGTGTCACTATCAGTAAAACGAGCTTGAAGTTGTCATTCCGCTGTTTGTTGTAGTTGCAATAAACGTATGATTTCGTTTTTAATTTTGTTTTATTATATTTGAGTTTCTATTGTGCTAAAAAAGTGAAAATGAGTGGAAGAAAGGTTTGTAACATGTGTTTCTGTTATTTTTAGAGCAATTTCTGAAAAAGTTTGCGTTTAATTTAAAAAATATCACATGATACCATCATATTGTTTTTTGCTAATTTTATACTATAAATATATATACTAAGATTTTTTTTAACCATTTTTCCTTTAATTTTGAACATGAATTATATCACCTTGATTTATTTCACCAATAAAGAAAAAAAAATGCAAAGAAGGGTTAATGTCTTTAAATTGGATATAGATGTACCACTTACGAAATTATTGCAAATTAGTCAAAACCATCAAACTTTGGAATTTCATATTTTACGAAAGAATTCGGGCAATGCCTTTGTTACTTTTACCATGTTGTTGTTTCTAATTTCTGTGTGTGTGTGTGTGTGTGTGTGTGTGTGTGTGTGTGTGTGTGTGTGTGTGTGTGTGTGTGTGTGTGTGTGTGTGTGTGTGTGTGTGTGTGTGTGTGTGTGTGTGTGTGTGTGTGTGTGTGTGTGTGTGTGTGTGTGTGTGTGTGTGTGTGTGTGTGTGTGTGTGTGTGTGTGTGTGTGTGTGTGTGTGTGTGTGTGTGTGTGTGTGTGTGTGTGTGTGTGTGTGTGTGTGTGTGTGTGTGTGTGTGTGTGTGTGTGTGTGTGTGTGTGTGTGTGTGTGTGTGTGTGTGTGTGTGTGTGTGTGTGTGTGTGTGTGTGTGTGTGTGTGTGTGGTCAAGGTCAAGGTCAAGGTCAAGGTCAAGGTCAAGGTCAAACCTAGACCAACTCCAAAATACCATATTTTTCCAAGTCGCTCAGCTACCAACTCGTGTTCATCCAGGTAGACAGGTATTTAATTAATGTCCCACTGGAGCAACACAACGTGCCATTGACCATGGTCCGGGATCAATCCCCAAGGGGAAAGATGTGACGACAACACCACGTAATTTTGACCCACGGTCAGATGACAAAGTCACACCTGAGCTGGCACCCCACTCTCTAACACACGACACCAACGTGAGGACATTTGAGGCCACGACAGATTTAACGTTCACCAGTTCCCTTTGTACGAACTTGCAACTCTCCTGTTTCTAGTCGGTTACTCTTGCATCCGTGCTACCGCAGCTGCAACTCTCCTGTTTCTAGTCCGTTACTCTTCCATCCGGGCTACCGCAGCTGCAACTCTCCTGTTTCTAGTCGGTTATTCTTCCATCCGGGCTACCGCAGCTGCAACTCTCCTGTTTCTAGTCGGTTACTCTTGCATCCGTGCTACCGCAGCTGCAACTCTCCTGTTTCTTGTCCGTTACTCTTCCGTCCGGGCAACCGCAGCTGCAATTCTCCTGTTTCTAGTCGGTTATTCTTCCATCCGTGCTACCGCAGCTGCAACTCTCCTGTTTCTAGTCGGTTATTCTTCCATCCGTGCTACCGCAGCTGCAACTCTCTTGTTTCTAGTCCGTTACTCTTCCATCCGTGCTACCGCAGCTGCAACTCTCCTGTTTCTAGTCCGTTACTCTTCCATCCGGGCAACCGCAGCTGCAACTCTTCTGTTTCTAGTCCGTTACTCTTCCGTCCGGGCTACCGCAGCTGCAACTCTCCTGTTTCTAGTCCGTTACTCTTCCATCCGGGCAACCGCAGCTGCAACTCTCCTGTTTCTAGTCCGTTACTCTACGATTCGGGTTTCCGCAGCCACCAAGGACAGACAATGTCAATTATGAATAGAAAGGATGGAGAGGAGGAGGAGGGAGATCACTTGAGCATCCTAGGGTCACGATCTCCATGGTTACCAGAAGTAGTAAACCCCATGGAAAAAGAATAAATAGGGTATATCGAGTAGGGAATCGTAAGCACCTAAAGAAAATGTGACCCAAGGGTTCACGAAGTGAAGACGCTCTGGGTAAATTAATTTGGTAATTTTTAATTAACGTCGTACTAGAGCATCAGTTCGGGACATTGACGACGGTCCGGGATCAATCCCCTAAGGGAAAGACCCGATGTCAACAGCATGTAATTTTGAGCCACGGTCAGATGACGAGGTCACACCTGAGCTGGCAATCCACTCTCTAAACTTGCACACTACACCAACGTGAGGACATTTGAGGTCACGATAGGTTTAACAGACACCAGACCCTCATGTACACGACAGTCTTGGATTGGATTCGAACTCGTACACCAACCCAACGTGAGTACTACAACAGTTTTAAAAGATGCACCCGCCGTTTCTACCCCATACGCTTTCAAACATCCATGCACTGACCCGAACCAGGAACCATCCTATCTAGAGGCTAACACCTTAGCCAGACCGGTTAGTCGGCTCTGGGAAAAGTCTTTATAATTTTCACAATCGGAAATTGTATGTGCAATCCTTAAAATTTACATTTAAGGGCCGGCATTTACCTACTGTCATAGCCGACCAACCGGTATAGTGGTTAAGGTGTTAGCCTCTAGATCGGAAGGCTCCTGGTTCAAATCCGGGTCCGGGCATGGATGTTTGTAAGCGTATGGTGTAGAGGCGGCTGGTGTACCTTAAATCTGTCGTGGCCGAAAGTTCTCACGTTGTGTTGGCGTGGAAGTTTGGAGAGTGGGGTGCCAGCTCAGGTCTTGTTTCGTCATCTGACCGTGGTTCATAATTACGAGGTGTTGTCCTCGGATCTTTCCCTTAAGGGACTGATCCCGGACCGTCATCAATAGCCCGTTGTGTTGCTCTAGTACGACGTTAATTAAAATTACCATTACCATTACCTACTGTCATAACAATTTTTTAAGGGAGGCAGGGTATATTCATGTAAACTGTGTTTCTCTTTCCTGTGTCAGTAAACCATTCCCTGTGTGTGGAGTCGCTAACCCACTGCGCTGGCACTCAACGAATTGTAGGTGGCGAAGGTTCGATTCCTCCCTGGATGTATTTCTCTCTTTTGTGTCAGTATAGCTATCCTAATTCTTCTTTCTTATCCCAATGTTAAAAAAAAATGAAATAAAATACACCAAGTCAAGGAGTCTGCTAAAAACGTTTTTGTGCAATGGCTGATAGGTACTTAAAAAATGTCTTGATGTATAACATCGATGCAATTCAGAGCTCAGGTGTTGCTTTGTTATCCGACCGTGGTTCAAAATTACGAGGTGTTGTCCTCGGATCTTTCCCTTAAGCGACTGGTCCCGGGTAGGGATGCGACATCGACAACAAAACATCGATGTTTTGAAACATCGATGTTCAAAATTAAAACATCGATGTTGATAATACATCGCCCCCAAAACATCGATTTTTTTTTAATTCAGTGTTTTTAAACTTTTTCCCCATTTCTTAAAACTGGTTTAACAACTTGTGATGCTACATTGAAAGCAAAACATCGATATTTTGAAACTTTGATGTTCAATATTAAAACATCGATGTTGATAATGCATCGCCCCAAAACTATCGATGTTTTTAAAATTCAGTGCATTTAAACCTTTTTCCCCATTTCTTAAAACTGGTTTAGCAATTATTGATGCGACATAGACAGCAAAACATAGATGTTTTTTTATAAAACATCAATGTTTTGAAAACATCGACATCGATGTCGCATCCCTACTTTTCAGACCCTTCACCCTTGGTCACTTTGGTCTAAAAGTATGTTCAATTTGCTGATTATAAAAATTATGCTACTTGGTTATTTTTAAAATTTTTATAACGGTATTTTTTAATTTAGAAATAAAACATCGACAACGTAAAAACATCGACAAGTATAAACATCGACAAGTATAAACATCGATGTTACGAAAACATCGACCCCAATACATCGATGTTAAATACATCGATGTTTTGAAAACATCGACATCGATGTCCCATCCCTAGTCCCGGGCCGTCGTCAATAGCCCGTTGTGTTGCTCTAGTACGACGTTAACTAAAATTACCAACTTACCGATGCAATTCAGGATGTGTGAGGGAAAGGCTGGAAATATTTAAGCTGCATTTTGTAGTGATGGGAAAGGATTTCTGACCATCAAAGAATATTGTCTTTTTCAAGTGGCGAGATCGGAGCCTGGCAAGCAGCTCGTCTGGTGTTTTATTGAGGTACTCGTGATGATAATAGACTGTGTTGGCTTTAGTACGACGTTAACTAAAAATTACATTACCATTACCTTTAATGATCGTTGCACTGGAGCAACACAACGGGCTACTGGCGACGGTCTGGGATCAAACCCGACGCTTACTTTTATGAATATCCATAACTAATTTTATAAAGGAATACCATTTAGGGGTTCTGAAATTATTGTTTTCCATTTTTATATATTTTTGAATAAAAAAAATTACTTTTTATTACAAATATTAACTATTCATAAATAAAATAATGTTTTTCTCATCTACGTATGTTAAAGTTTTCTTTCTTTAGTGTTATTGATCAATAAAGCGCTAGAAGAAGTCCTTAAAACTAAGCCCCTAAAATAAATATTTACATTGATTCTCAAGCAGCAATTATAGCAATTGAAAATGCTTGACCAGTTATTTATCCACTTTTGTAAAAAAATGTCCCTTCTAAAATTAAGTCTTAATAAAAATTCTAAAAAAAATTTCAATGCATCTCCTCACATGTTGGCGTTCTAGGCAATGAGAAAGCCGACTTGTTACCAAAAGCTGGAGCAAATAAACATCCTGACATAAGACAAAGAACCATCCTATTCTCAGAGTACCACCACCTGTCCTTACTTAAAAGCAATTGCGCAGATCATCTCAGTACCTTTCATTCACTGGTGCCTCAGTCAAACACCAGGAGAACTGCTTGCCTTCAATATGGCCACTTGTAAAAGATTTCCGATCTGGCCGCTTGAAAAAGATCCCCGTTCTGGCCTCACGTTGGGTTGGCGTGGAAGTTTGGAGAGTGGGGTGCCAGCTCAGGTGTTGATTCGTCATCTGACCGTGGTTTAAAATTACGAGGTGTTGTCCTCGGATCTTTCCCTTAAGAGACTGATCCCGGACCGTCGTCAATAGCCCGTAGTGTTGCTCTAGTACGACGTTAACTAAAAATTACCATTACCATTACCCCGTTCTGGCCATTTTGAAAACGATCTCCGATCTGGCCATTTTGAAAAAGATCTACGATCTGGCCATTTGAAAAAGATCTACGATCTGGCCACTTGAAAAAGATTTCCGATCTGGCCATTTGAAAAAGATCTGCGATCTGGCCACTCGAAAAAGATCTACGATCTGGCCACTTGAAAAAGATCTACGATCTGGCCACTTGAAAAAGATCTACGATCTAGCCATTTGAAAAAGATCTACGATCTGGCCATTTGATAAAGATCTCCGATTTGGCTATTTGAAAAAGATCTCCGATCTGGCCACTTGAAAAAGATCTCCGATCTGGCTACTTGAAAAAGATCTACGATCTGGCTACTTGAAAAAGATCTACGATCTGGCCACTTGAAAAGGATCTACGATCTGGCCACTTGGAAAAAGATCTCCGATTTGGCTATTTGAAAAAGATCTACGATCTGGCCACTTGAAAAAGATCTACGATCTGGCCACTTGAAAAAGATCTACGATCTGGCCACTTGAAAAAGATCTAAGGTCTAGCCATTTGAAAAAGATCTACGATTTGGCCATTTGATAAAGATCTCCGATCTGGCCATTTGAAAAAGATCTCCGATTTGGCTATTTGAAAAAGATCTACGATCTGGCCACTTGAAAAAGATCTACGATCTGGCCACTTGAAAAAGATCTACGATCTGGCCACTTGAAAAAGATCTACGATCTAGCCATTTGAAAAAGATCTACGATCTGGCCATTTGAAAAAGATCTACGATCTGGCCATTTGAAAAAGATCTTCGATCTGGCCACTTGAAAAAGATCTACGATCTGGCTACTTGAAAAAGATCTACGATCTGGCCATTTGAAAAAGATCTACGATCTGGCTACTTGAAAAAGATCTACGATCTAGCCATTTGAAAAAGATCTACGATCTGGCCATTTGAAAAAGATCTTCGATCTGGCCACTTGAAAAAGATCTCCGATCTGGCCATTTGAAAAAGATATTCTTCGATGGCCCGAAATCCTCTCCCACCTGTACAAAAAGCAGCTTATTACCATCCTCTCCCTCACACATCCTGAATTGCATTGGAGCCATGCATGGAGACATTTTTAAGGACGCGTCTCGGCCATTGCCCAAAAACATCTTTTGCGCAGACTCGGTATTTTTTAATAGTGGGATAAGAAAGTATAAACCTTAAAATATTTTAGTTTCATGCTATTGATTGTAACTTATTTTAAATCACCTTTCATTTTCAATGGTTGGTGAAGGACCTATTTTATTAAATCTCATGTTGTTGACCGACATGGTTTTAGTATCAGTATTAATTTTTCAATACTGCTGTCTTTTGTGAATGCCTTTTATCTTGCATTCTTAACGTCATGTATTTTTGCTCTCTTTAGTGGATATTTTTCTGTAAGAAAACACCATATACTTTATGTAATATAAAGAATAGTTGAAGAACATACAGCAATTTGATTTCATACCGAGCAAGTATTACTTATATTTACAGTCAATACTTATCTTAGTGCGCATTGCCATCTTTACAATCATTCATTGTTTAGCACTGATCGGTCCACTTTTGAACAGTTGTGCTATAAAAGCCAACTAATCAACCAACAAATATTTTTCAAGGTTCCGGCCGAAGGAGCTTGGCTTAATGTGTTTAACAGCCAAATACGTTTGTAAAACTAATAACAACATCCTCAAACAGAAATAAGTGTCCATCTAGAGTGGTCAAATCTATAAGTGGTCTTAGGGAATTGATCCCTGACCGTCGTCAATTCTGTTGTGTTGCTCTGGTACGACGTTAATTAAAATTACCATTACCATCACAAGTGATCTTGGTGAGTATTTTTTTAGACACTCAAATCGCACGTCTTTCTGACTTTACTTCAATACAATTTTATTCGCGACTGGGTCACAATCCATGTCTGGGTAGGGGCCATCGTAGTTCAGTCATTATATCCACTGCACTGGCGACCTTCGAGTTGTAAGGCGGCACCGATTCGATTCCTGTCAAGTGCATTCCTCCCTGCATATATTCCTCTCTTCTACGAGGGCTGGTCAATAAAGAATGATCATAAATTAATAAAAAATAATTTCCTGTACTAATCCTCCAAATTTGTATGGTATTTCTCAAAATACTCTCCATTACATGCAATGTGCCTATCCCACCTCTTTTCCAGTCTCCAAACACATACTGGAAGCCATTTTTTGACAAATCCTTCAAAATCACCTACGCAACTTTTACCACTGCCTGTGATGATGAAAACCGCTTTTCCCGGAGGTGTTTCTTCAAATTCGGGAAAAGAAAAAAAATCGCTTGGACTACATTAGGAGTATATGGAGGATGGGGAATACACATGACATTGGTTTTTTAAAGATCTGACGAGTTTTTAAGGCGAAAACAAAAAATCCATGCAGTGTATTGCACTTCGCGTGTTATATCCATTTTTGCCGTAGGCGAAAGTAAAACTACGCGTTTTTGGGCGGCTGCCAAGGCCTCTGAAATGACGACATGACAGTGAAACTTGCGCTATCTATTCTCCACTTATCCCGCTACGCATTCAAAATAAATTTTATTTTTCTTGATTTTTTTAATTACCTTTAAAAAAATTATGATCATTCTTTATTGAACAGCCCTCGTATGTCAGTAAAGGCTTTCGGTAATGGTAATGTTTAGTTAACGTCGTACTAGAGCAACACAACGTGCTATTGACGACAGTCCTGGATCAGTCCCTTAAGGGAAAGATCCGAGGACAACACCTCGTAATTTAGAACCACGGTCAGTTGACGAAGCAACACCTGAGCTGGCACCCCACTCTCCAAACTTCCACACCAACCCAACCTGAGGACTTTCGACGACGAATATACCTTAACCACTATACCGGTTGGTCGGCAGTAAAAGCTTTCATTGCGTGTGTCGGTTACTTGATATCATATCGCACCCCCGCACGAAAAGTGACACAAGTCAGAAAATAAAAAATTTGTGATGTTATGTCATTGAAAAATATGTA
Source organism: Metellina segmentata (assembly GCA_947359465.1). Lineage (NCBI taxonomy): Eukaryota > Metazoa > Arthropoda > Arachnida > Araneae > Tetragnathidae > Metellina > Metellina segmentata. Next base: position 120,469,814 of record OX375877.1, on the reverse strand, counting down.
TGAGTCGCCCCAGCGTGTTATATTACTATTCTCTGCAATATAATAGAAGTTACCACCATAAATACTTACCTAAAATTTAAAAAAAGCTTATACTATTTCGATATAAGTTTTTAGTATCTTTTAAGTTGATGGGGGGGGGGGTTCTAAAATTCAGCAATTTTGAGTTGCGTCACTTGTCTTGCCGGGGTGCGATATGTCTTGTGCCTGGCGCAGCATGGCCAAATATGGCCCTTACGCCATAAAACCGAAATCAATCAACCATACTTTGGTGATCCCGAATATTGTACTTCCTCAGTATACTATGTAGATTTTACAGCTATTCGGACTGTTTATTATAATCAGTGCTCCACATTTCGTAAAAGGAGTATAAATTTGACTGGTTATAAAAGTCACGGTTTAGCAACCAAAGGGTTGCGAGTTCGAATCCAAACAAAGACCGTCGGCTACAAAGGGGGCTGTGGCACGTTAAATCTGTAGGGCCCTAAATGCTTTAACCTTGGCGTGGTGTGATAGTTCGGAGAGTGGGGTGCTAGCGCAAGTTCTGCCACGTCATCTGACTGTGGTTCAAAATGACTTGGTGTTATCCTCGGATCGTTCCCATCCCCAGTCCGTCGACAGTAGACCGTTGCGTTGCTCGAGTTACAAACCGTTAATTACGAACCGTACCCTAAATACTTTGTTTTGATCTCGGCTTCACCGAAAAAAATCGGCTATATCTTGATGACGAGACATCTCTTCATTAGTCAAATTGGTTAGATATTGATGAACGAGATATCTCGTCGGAAACTACTTGGAGGTTAATAAACAAAACGTCCTTCACCGTCCAATGATGGAAAATTCAGTTCCGTATCTGGTTTCATTGCAAGTAGTATTTTAATTAACGTCGCTCTGGAACAACACAACGGGCAACTAGCGACGGTACCGGGATCAATCCCGAAAAAAAAAAAGGTCCGAGAACAACACCAAGAAGTTTTTAACCATTGTCAGATAACGAGGTCACACCTAAGACGGCACCCACACGCCAACGTGAGGACATTTCAGGCCGCAACATATTTAACGTGCACCAGCTCCGTGTGCAAGACGGTCTATGGTTGTATTCAAATTCTCAATCCTCCCCCGATTGCTAGCCGACCAACCGGTATAGTGGTTAAGGTGTTAGCCTCTAGATCGGAAGGTTCCTGGTTCGAATCCGGGTGCGGGCATGGATGTTTGTAAGCGTATGGTGTAGAGGCGGCTGGTGCACCTTAAATCTGTCGTGGCCGAAAGTCCTCACGTTGGGTTGGCGTGGAAGTTTGGAGAGTGGGGTGCCAGCTCAGGTGTTGCTTCGTCATCTGACCGGGGTTCAAAATTACGAGGTGTTGTCCTCGGATCTTTCCCTTGAGGGACTGATCCCGGACCGTCGTCAATAGCCCGTTGTGTTGCTCTAGTACGACGTTAACTAAAATTACCATTACCCCCCTATTGCTAATCCAATACCTTTCCAAACGGTCAGAAAATATAATAAAATTTTGAAAGAAATTTCCTTTCAAAATAAATACTACAAAATATTATGTAGTTTCAAACACAGCCAGCAAGCTGGGATAAGCTTAAGCTTGGATTTTGTTTCGCCTCACGGACTTCAAAATGCTGCGAGCAGTTGGTGTGATTCTTTCTTAGTATGAATCAAAAACACTTCAGAATGTCGTTACTTCAGCTGCGTTTGAAAGATCCTTCAATAAAGACGCGCATTCTTCGCCACGCTGTGACGTTGACATGCAATTTTGACACGGAACTCGGATTTTGCAGCTGCTCACAAAAGCGCCATCATTTCGAGAGGTTTACAAGCCATTGCAAAAACTCTTGCTGCGGATGAAACGTTCAATTTTTTTAATAAAACATCGACGCTTCGAATTCCGAAATATCGCTTCCCAATATATACATAATTATAAAACGTTTACTTATTCAGACTAGTTAAAAATTATTTTTGAAAATAATGATTAATCAATGTCTCCATTAGCCGGTAAGAAGCATAGCATGTTTCATTCAAAATGGAAACATTCAATAAACATTGTATAAAATTAATTGCTTGAAGTGACTCAAAGTATGCTCTCCGACTGTTATAGCTTCTCGCTTTTTAAAAAATGAACATTATGCTAAGTAACTAACTCTACATTGATGTAGTACGATAAAGGAGCAGGAAGAAATTAAGTTGGGAAAAGATTTATAAACATTGAAATACACGTTATTAAGCTATTACTGCATTATAAAATTAATCTATATTAGTTGCAAGTTGCCGCTCCAAAGAGATGAACACGATCGAGCCCTTGTTCGGTTGAAATTCAAGAAACTTCATCGAAAGAATCCTATAACAACAATTGCTATTTGGGAAATATTTTTTAAGTTTGTTGTAAACGAAATGCATAAAACTACTGATGTTGAAATAAAGTATTTCATTAATTCTGCCTTAATGCCACATACAAAACGTTCGTTTAATATCGCACAACTGACACTGTTCAAACATAAACAACTGGATAAGTTAGAGAGGTATTGGAATTGGGGGGGTAGGCATGTTGTGAATACTGTTTTGTGCATCACTTAGAGATGGTATCTTAAATGAGCTACCATAACGTCGAATACTTAAAATACTTTCGGAGGACAACTCCAATTGGTGCAACAAAAACAATACCAAATTAACCAAACAGAACGCTGAAACTTATGCATTAACTATGCATAATTATGAAGTGTTCGGGTTTATAACGTTCTTTATATTCCGATACGGAAGGACAATTCTGGAGCAGAGCCAAGTAAACTCAAAAGGCACGGAAATATTAGCTGTGTAAAATAACTTACAATGTGTTCGCTTTATTACATTCTTCTCTGCATATCAAAATTTAGTTCGGTGAGGAAGGAAAAATCTAATTGAAGGGATTACGAGCAGTGACAATGGACCAAACAAAACAGAAACGAATATATTAATCATGCAAAAATAACTTACAAACTGTTTTGCTTTTTTACAATGTGGCATGTTTGCTTTTTGCATGTTGGTATTTCGAAGGAGCGAAAGGGAAATTCTGGTTGATGGAATAAAGAACAATGTCAATGGACCAAGCAAAATATTGGAAACAGATATATTAACCATATGCAATAACTTTTAAACTTTTTTCCTCTATTACAACCTACTTTGCATGTTGGTATTTCGAAGGTGAGAAATCGGAAATTCTGGTTGTTGGAATAAAGATTTTCAATGGACCAAGCAAAGCATCAGCATATATTAAGTATGCAAAATAGGTTTCGAAACTTTTCCGCTTTCATACAATCTGCTTTGCATGATAGTATTTCAAAGGTGCGAAAGGGAAATTATGGTTGATGGGATTGGGAACAATTTCAATGGAAACGGATACGCAAAATAGCTTTCAAATGGTTCTGCTTTGCATGTTTGTGTTTCGAAGGTGCGAAAGGGAAATTAGCGTTGTTGAAGAGTGCCAAGTGGACCCAAACCAAACTTCGCAGAGAGGATTGGAAAACGGAATTGTCACCAAGCGAGCGACACCCGGAATTCGAGGAGTGGAGACGGTCGATGGAACAGAAGTGTCACATCCTGTTCCGCCGAGTGAGCGCGTGGGGAGAATTCTTGTTCGATAGAACTACCAACCCTCGGAACAGCGAGTGAGGTCGGCCCGTCTGTTGCAACTTAATTCTCCATCCGCTCTGCTGCGGGTTGAAAAACAAATGTTGCGTTGAGAGCCAGCCCTCCGTGTTTTCTGTCTGAAGTAGGATGACCTTTCGAAACCATGGTCGGAGAGGTAGCGGTTGAGCCCAAATGGAATGAAAAAGTTCTTTTGTTACCTCAGGAAAATCCGCCGAGTTTCGGTGGTTGCAATGTGATACAGCTGAATAAATATCTTTCCTCCTTTCTTTGTGTGGAGAATGAAAATGGAAGCCATTTCGTTTGAAGACTATTCTTGGAAGAGTATAGCCACTTGAGCAATTATTCAAGATGAAAAATATTTACCCATAGTTTACTTTCCAACGTAGATCTTGACATTTTTCTGATCTCTTCTGTGCAATTTGAGAGTTCTTCTGATTTCCACATCACGCTTCCCATTCGTAGTTTTAATAGTTCTTTAATCTTTATGAAGTCAAATCTCTCGGCCAAGGGATCTATGAAATCGCTGGTTACATCCAGGGTACTAGTTGGCGAGTTCGTTACTAGGCATTTCATGGCTTATTTGGCGACTTGGGCGGGTTTTTTTAACTGCTATACACTAAGTGGTTTGATGTTCCCGTGAGACCCTTTAATACCCTTGATTAAGGTTGTAATTAATTGATTGTGGTTGTCTCAATTAGGTATCGCCTCATCATCAAAACTGAGCAGATTCCAATGGACGAGATAACTCGTCATTAGAAGAAAACTAAATAGATCTTGATATCGTCATCATCAAAACACAGACAATATCCTCATGAGGCATATCGACTTAATCATTATTGGCCAGATCTTGATAGACGAGATATCTCGTCACTTGAAGGGTTAAAAAGCCATGGATTCTTCCACCCGATAACATAGCTGTCTGGTGCTTCGTTCGATTATTCAATAACCCCAACTATGATATGTATGTGGGATAGAGGACCATAGTATTCCCAAATCTTCAACGCAATTTTCTCAACGATAATGCTGAGTTATTCACCTCTATATTCCACCACATTCTATTGTGCTGGCGTAAGGCAGGTGTTATATTAACGATCAACGAATGGCACTTTTATTTTTCGCCAGAATCCGGCATCTACGACAAGTAACGTTTTAATCTCTTCTAGTGCCCAAATAATTCTCGTTCTTAAAGAAAACCCAGTGTGTATTCAGTGCCTATTTAGAAAAAGAATATTCGCGTGAATAAAGGAGGTTAAGTATCTTACGAGAGGATAGCTTTCACAAAGAATCCTCTTCAAGCCCGTCAGAAATCATCCAAACATTCCGAAATTGCCTTTGCTTAATCGATTTTAATTTAGAAGAGTTGATAGAAACTGATTCCGATGCAATGTTTTCCGAGTTCTCTCCGAGTTATCGATTTTAGTTAAAAAATAAAAAGAACATCGAAAGAGAGACTCGTGGGATTAGGAGTTCTCTCCGCTCCTTCGAACTTTTAGCTTTCACAAATCCCTGAGGAATTGGTGCCCAGTTTCGTCTGAGTGTTTCTTGCAATCACTATTTAATTCGATTTATTTTAAAGCTTTCAGAACTCTGTTGAATGAAGGATTATGTATGGACAAAGAATAAATCCCAAGGAACGGATGACCACTCTTAACCCTCCTGTTGGTTGTTTCGAAAGGGTATCTCGTCATTAGCAAGGGGAGACCAAGTCGTTTTGGACATGATGTCTCTTCATTGGAAAAAACCTGACCACGTCTTGATCTCGTCATCATTAAAAATATCTTGACCAGATGTCTCACAAAATTTGTCCTATCCTGATGGACGAGATATCTCGTCGCAACCCCTTGGGCGATCAGCATTTCCACCAACAAATTAATATGTATGCTGAAATATGGTTGATAGCTCTGGGTTTGTTTAAAATTCAATGTTTAATGAATTGAGAAATGTTTAAAGGGTGAAGGATTACATCTGCATCACGTTCCATTTTTTAGATGAAACTCGTTGAAACAGTGCTTTTTTTCTGGGCCATAAAAGAAAATATCCTTTAAAGTCTCTACTGATTGTAACATTTTTAACTCCCATTATTCAATAGTGGAATATATATAAAATTTGCCTTTAGTGCGGAAGATCTATTACTCAATTTGCAACTAAATGCCAATGTAATAAACATTTGTTTTCATATACTTGATACAAGGATCATTCATTAGGCCGCAGGAGTATACAATCGCCATAGAGACAGTATAGGAAATACATAAAACTAGGAACGCGGCATTTAAAAATAAAGTTCAAAACTAAAAGGGCAAAATGCAGTTCTAAAAGATTAACCAGAAGGTAGGGCCCGCCCGTATCACCACCCTTGCACGCTAATATCTTTCATAAATATTTCCCACACAAGTTAGACCATTTTCCAGAACCACATACCACGCAGTTGGGGCCCAAGGAAGGAAATTAAATTCAAATAAATTTTTAGTCCCGTAGTCATGACACAATCTCGAGCCAAAAAGCTGCTGCAATATAATATCTTGGAAAACTTGTAATGCAGGTATAACAGATGCATGAGATTCATATGTTGTATGAGTTTATTTCTACAGCCTTAGATACATTTTATTACTTTACTTTCATTTAACCCTCCTGGATATTGAATTGGTGAAAGATACCGCTATTAACAAAAATGACCAGATCTTGATGACGAGATATCTCGTCATTAGCAAAATTGGTGATATCTTCATAGACGAGATACCTCGTTGAACCCACTTGTACGGTTAAAAACGACGTCTGAGTAAAAGGTACGTAGGTATCTTAGTTAACGTCACACTAGAGCAACGCAACGGGCTATTGGGATCCCACCAGAGGACAGTACCACGTAAATTTGAACTACGGTCAGATGACAAGGTCAACACCTGAGCTGGCAATACACTCTCCAAACTTACACACCACGCCAACGTGAGGACATTTGAGGTCACGATAGGTTTAACAAGAACCAGACCCTCATGTACAAGACAGTCTTGGGTTGGATTCGAACTCGCAACCCTCCGGTTGCTAGTTCGTTAATCTTCCAACCACGGCCGAAGCCTGAGTAGAAGACAGTCCAATAGTCATAAAAGTAATATGCTGAATCAAGCCCGACATAATGCTATAACTGTGAATCCCGATTATTAAGATTAATTGATAAGTATTGCACGTCCTCAATATCTGTAGCATAGCGTATAGCTATCATCCGCGTTTTATTACCTCATCATCTCGCTTGATCTACTCTCGAAGAAGCTTCACGTTGGAACTCAAAAGAAGCACAAGGTTCGTTAACAAGGACGGTTAACAAACGGTGTTATTCAAATCGCTTATCTTCTCTTCTATGTTCAACGAACCTTATCGCCTGTCAATAGGCTTAGACTGTAAGATAGTGTCCACTTTGAAGATTGTGTTCAGATTTCACCCACAAATCTTTCACTCGTAAAGAAAAATCATCATTCCCAGTTGGTTGGTTGGTTTTTATTTTGGGTTTTATGGCGCAAGGGCCATTTATACCCAAGCTGTATCGAATACTAGACAGAACACGATGGTAGGTAGGTATGTTATTAACTTCGCACTGGAGCAACAGAACGGACTATTGGCGGCGGCCCAGGATCAAACCCAAAGGAAAAGATTCGAGGACAACACCGCTCGGTCAGATGACGAGGTCAAAATCCGAGCTGACAAACCACTCTCCAAAACTTCAAGTCATCAGACTATGATTCAAAACTACGTGGTGTATTCCTCGGATGTTTCCCTACGGGTTTGACCCCGGTCCATCGTCAACATCCCATTGTGATGCTCCAGTGGGATGTTATAAAATACCAACCATACCAACCAGTTAACAAAACATTTTTGATTATTCATATTAAAAAAATCCTTCATGAAAATTAAGAGTGATGTAATTGTAATTGTTATTGTAATTTTTAGTTAACGTCGTACTAGAGCAACACAACGGGCTATTGACGACGGTCTGGGATCAGTCCCTTAAGGGAACGATCCGAGGACAACACCTCTTAATTTTGAACCACGGTCAGATGACGATGGAACCATGCGTTATGTTTACCATGTTTAGAAATTGGAGGTAAGTAGGTAGTTCAATTAACGTCGTACTGTAGCAACACAACGGGCTATTGACGATGTTTAGACATTGTAACAACTGTCTGGACGGTGAAATCACAACTATATTCACCTGCCCTGCAATGAAAGCTTCTCCTCAATCCATCGATTACCATCCTAAAGAACAGATTTACAGAGAGAAAATTATCGACATCGACAAAAATGTGCAAAATGCACACTGCGACATCCGACTCAGAAATGGACACTCGGATCTTTCCCTTAGGGGATTGATCCCGGACCATCGTCAATAGCCCATTGTGTTGCTTTAGTACGACGTTAATTAAAAATTAACAAATTACCGGAAATGGACACACGACAACAAAAAATTTCTAATTTTCAAACTTAGAAAATAGATTGCATAATGTGGCCCAAAAATTTTTCATTTTTCCTGAACCACCCTATCTCTCAGACCAGGTACCATGGTACCACGACCCCACGTATGAATGTATTACATTTATAACTTCATATTCCCTGGTAGGTAGTTAATTAACGTCACACTGGAGACACACAACTGGCTATAGATTATGGTCTTGGATCAATCTCGAAGGGAAAGATCCGATGACATCGCCTCGTAATTCTGAACCACGGTCGGATGACCAGATCCTCCAACACAGCTGGTTCAAGAGACGTTTCTTCAGAAGCATGTGCACATTAAAGCGAATGTGGCTTTGAAGGTAGGTGGGTGAGGGAATTAACGTGGCAAACTGGAGCAGCACAACGGTCCGGGATCAATCCCGAAGGGAGCAATCGAGGACAACGCCTCGTCATTTTGTACCAGATGACGGTGTCAGTACCTGATTTGGCAATTCACTCTCCAGATTTTCACTTTACGAAAAACGTAAGGACGGTTTGAGCCTACCACATATTTAACGTTCACCAGCCACACGTAAAAAAAATGGTCTTGGGTTGGGGTAGAAAGTTTAATTTAGGTCTCACTGGTGCAACACAACAGACTATCGGCGTCGTTCCGAGATCAATACCGCAAAAGAAAGACCCGAGGACAACGTATCGTCACTTTGTGACAGATGACGAGGTCAACACCTGAGCTCGCATCCCTTTCTCCAAACTTCCTCTCCACGAGGACATTTGAGGTCACGACGGATTTAACGCACCAGCCCCCGTGTATACAACTGGCTTTGGCTGGATCGAGTTTTAAACTCGCAAACCTAATGCGTTACTCTTCCAGCTCGGCTACCGTGGTCTCGATGACTTATTATCTATTCTCAACATAGCAAAGGACTTTAAACTAAGCATTACTGGAATGCAACCTCTTTCTGGGTAATGGCAGTCGAGAATACTGTTTAATTTCCGACCTCTGCTTGTGCTGTCTGTCACGTATTAGTAAATTAATCAAACCAAGCCTTAATTAACGATGCTCTGCATATTAAGAATGTCCCGCTCGAGCGCAAGATTGCGAGGAACTCTTGCCGTTTCGTCATTAAATCTCGCACTGAAAATATCTGGAGTGAAAGATTTTTCCAGGCCTGGGAAATTATTTACACAACGCCATCTTCGTTTGTGCTCAAAATGGAGTTTTGGAAAATTTAATGCTTCTACCTGCTCTGTCTTGGCTACTTTTACACTCAAGAACTCTTTTGGATGAAGGGTATTGTGCACCTGTTCTATTTTCCTCTACTTTTACTGTTTACTACTCTTTTCGAGCAAGTATTGCACCTGCTCCTTTCTCGTATAATTTTGTTCTCTTCTGCTCTTGCCGAGCAAGTGCAATATCTACTCTTTTCTCGTCTACTTTTGCTCTCTACTCTTTTCCAGCAGGTACTGCACCTGCTCTTGTTTTGTCTACTTTTGCTGTCTACTGTTCTTTTCGAGCAGGTACTTCACCTGCTCTTTCCTCGTCTACTTTTGCTCTCAATTCTTTTGTCAAGCAGGTAATGCACTTGCTCTATTGGCGACTATGTTTGCTCACTACTGCTCTTTTTGATCAGGTGGAGTACCTGCTCAAAAGAATTTTGATGAAAACTGTCTTACAAGGAGGGTTAGTACGGACGAAAGATTGTCACGATCTTATATGACTAGCAGATTTTTATAATTTAACAAATCTAATTCATACAGGGTGTCCTAAAAGTTCCCGTACTGACGATTCGTGAATTTATTATACAAAAACAACAAACTTTAAATCAATTACTTTTATGCCAATAATAAGCACTTTTAACCTAACGTAGGAAAAAAATTTTGAACTTACATTTATAATAAATGTTTAAAATTTCCGCCCTTTTCTTGGAGGCAAAGCTGAAGTCGTTTGCGCATATTTTTAGAAACGCGCTTCAAAAAGATGCTGGAAGTGACTTCTTGTATCCTTTGAGTAATGCCAATTTTCAGATTCCCTATTGTTTGGTGAATATCTTCGTTAACTTTGTACTTTAAATTCTTAGCATTGTGTTTGTTGTTGTTTCTAATGCCTACACTGGCAGACCAGAGGAGTGCCAGGCCCGTCGAAGACGGCAAGAGGCGAGGGGGTGCGCCTTCCATGTTATTGAGCCCCATTGGGAGGAAGTCCGACTTTGCTCGGCATACATGACGCATCCGTTTTACAGGAAGGTCCCTTTCATACATCCATTCACTCACACATATCGTAATTTAGATACCAATCAGAGGCCGATAACTCTCTGATCAGATACCCCCAGAGGTATTGATTTGGTATGGGAACATGGGGGACTTTGTGACCACGACCTATTTAACGTGCCCCAGTCACTCTTAGCATTGTACTTTAAAGAAGTCAGGGAAGCTCAGATCAGGGTAACGAGGCGGTCAAGGGTTTCTTGAGATGAGTTGATGGCAATGCCATCGGCAATAATAAAGCCACTTCTCATTATCCGGTGGTTTAGCTCCTGTAACATTTTTACACGATAAGCACGAAAATGCAAAGCTCTTAAAGCCTTATGTATCGATCCCTGTGATGTGCCCATTCGTTGCGACAAACGCCTCACGTATTGATGAGGGGATTGCAATATCCTCTGTTGAGTTTCGTGCACAAAGTCTGGTGCAATGACTTTCGGTCATCCACTCCTGCGTTTTGTGTTCCACCGAACCTGTCTCACGAAATCGCACGAGTTTATATAGCGCATCAAAACTTGGTATTGCATCATTTGGATATTTATGTCGCCAAAATTCTTAACATCTTTCATATGATTTACATTCAAAACAAGCCTCAAACAGCGCAATTCTTTGAATGCGTGATTAACTCATCTTGCAATGAAGAACAAACTGACGTGGAACTTTATTATCGCACAACTTGAGAGCGAAGAAAACCAAACGATAAATATTAAAGATTCGATAAAACTATAAGCAGACGATACAATTCAATAATGCAAAAATAATTTTTTTAAAGTTGGAGTAAGGGAACCACCTTTTTAGGACACTCTGTATAGCTATAAAAAAAAAACAAAGACCTAAGATAACATTCTGAAAATTTCTGATGTCATCATAACCACAAACAAGATGGCCGCCAAATTGAATTAGAACTGAAAATAGTATAGCTCTGTTTCCCGACGAGTGAACACATCAAGCGAGATGTTTTTTGTAGCTGTGTGACAACAGAATAAGAATGAATTGTAACCGTATGTATATCTGACAATTTTTGCAGTAAGTATACGGAATCAAAGTGCGAAACATTTGTAAAATTTCACTCTTTTTTCAGAAATATCCAAATATTTCGCCAATAAGAAGCAGAAAAAGAATGGAAACCGCATAGCAAACGAAAGCGGAAGATCTGGGGAATAAGCGTAAGCGGGCGTCACGGCAGCGGTTCATAGATGGCGCGTTGTTGGCCACCGATTTGGTTATTGTTCATATCATTACTCAGTCTTTGATAAAATTTTGCAAATCGGCAGACATTTCGTAACACACATTCAATAAATGAAATCAAAGAAATGTGTGTATTCAATACATTTCTATTCCAATCAACCCACCTAGTCCATATCCAAGAAGACGTTTTCCGACAAAATGTGAAGCTAGTGTGCAGGGCGCACTATCTCCGGGATTTTTTTCGTCTACTTTTGCATTCTACTGCTCTTTTCAAGCAGGTATTGCACCTGTTATTTTTTCGTTTACTCTCGCAGCTCGGGTTGGTTATTAAAAAATATGTCCGATGGTTAAAAGGGTATACAAAGAAAATTTCATAAGGTAGGCACAAGACACAGTGCCTGTCAAAATTCATTTACCAGCAGTAAAACATGCTGGAAGCTGCTTGTGTACGATTGATTATAATTGACTTTTAAACAAGCAGCTCTCAAGATTAAAACCGAAATTCCTAACTGGGTGTGGTTTTTGAATTAAAATCATAAACATCTGAATAAATCCGTTTCTAATTTTCTGTCATGATAGCTAATTACACATTTTTGAGCTTTCTAAAACCAATCAAGTCTTGATTTAGGCCCGATACACACATCCGGTTTTTCAACGTGTGGCACCGCTGCGGCAACGTAAGTGCGGTGTGATGTAGTGCACACATGCCTCCGGCTCCGCACGTCCAACTTGCGTGCGATTTGTACCGCAGTTCACCACGACGCTCGCAACACACGCGTCTTCGGTCTGAAGTTCCTTGTTTTCATAAATAAATGTAATATAAATTATAATTAATAAAGGGTTGTAATCCAATAATGTTTATTTTGTTTCAAAATACACTTTTTTACACCAAGTAAGCGAAATAAACACGTTTTCTGCTATAGAATAGTCGCAAATGGCGCGAAATGAGTACTTGCGTCATTTCACAATTATGTGTGCATAGTTGGGCTTCGGTGCCGCAGCGGCGCCGCACGTTGAAAAATCGGATGTGTGCACTGGGCGTATGAGGCGAGAAAGGAAGATGCGTTTACTTCGCACAGAAGCAACTCAATAGGCTTCAGGCGAAGGTCCTGAAAGGAAACATCAGAGGACAATACATCGTCTTTTTGAGCCACATTCAGATGACAAGTCCAGCATCGAGCTGGCACCCCACTTTCCTAACTTCCACACCATGCCAATGTGAGGACATTTAAGGCCACGACCCATTTAACGTGCACCAACCCCGACATACAAATTGGTCTCTCATTGGATCGAGTTTCAAAGTTACAACCCTCCGGTCGCCAATCCACCACTCCATCAGAAATGTGTAAACAAGCCCTAATTATTATATTCCACGATCTGTAGTTATGCGTCTATCATAAGATGTTCCTGCGCTTGAATGGCCCCGCGGATGAATAGATTGGTAGATATTTAAATTAACGTCGCACTGGAATAACACTACGAGCTATTTGCGGATGAATAGCTAATTGGTAATCTTTAATTAACGTCGTACTAGAGCAACACAACGACGGATGAATAGGACAAGCAAACATCTCAAAATATAACGGGCTGGGTAGTCTAGTTGGAAGAGTAACGGATTATCAATTTGAAGTTCGAGAGTTCGAAACTCGATTCGACCAAAGAACGTCGTGTGCGTGGAGGCAGCTGAACATTGAATCTGCCGTAGACTAAACGTTGGCGTGGTGTGGAGAGAATGAAACAATAATGTTGAGTTGTTGCCCTAGGTCTGGGGTTGATTCCGCACCCCGTTGCCAAAAGCCGGATGTGTTGCTCCAGCGCGACGTAAATTCAACTATCTACCAAAACCCAAGATCATTATTCGGTGAGATTAGTGCAAGTAAAATCCGTCGTGGTCGCAAACATACTCTCGTTCGAGTATATTCTACCCTGATTGCAGCGCCTAGGGATACAAATCCGTGACTGTAAGATATTGTTGATATCGTATTGGGAAATAAACGTTAGGTTATTGTAATTCAGTGTGTATTGTAACTGTATCGTTGTGTTCATTGGCCCACTATGATACAACGTTAAATCCACAGTGGCCTCAATTATCCTCACGTTGAAGTGGTGCAAAAGTTGGGAGTGAAGTGCCACCTCAGGAGTTGGCATCGCCATCTGGTACAAAATGACGAGGCGTTGTCCCCACATCGTCGTCCAAATCCCGTTGTGTTGCTTCAGCTTGACGTTAAGTAAATTTCCTACCCATGATAATGTTTTGCTGCCCAAGGGCTAATTAGGGGTACCCGGGGCAGAATGGGACACTTAATATTTAACAAGCTGTAAAAAATAAAATATGAAACAGAATGTGCAAAAACTGAAGAAGCACATGCTTTCATTTTTTTTTTCAATAGTAATATTTATTTTTGAAAAAAAAAACTCATTGCCATAAAAATTTGCTCACCAAGAAATAATTGTGGGATCGTAACGAAACTTGGCATGAAGGTACATGGCGGCCAGATATGCAAATGATTAGAAATGCAGCGTGATTGCGCATTACGTAATGCCACTAGAGGGCGTTGAACTTCGTTCTCCTTGGAGTATAAAACAGGTAAGCAGACCTTGTTTGAGTGTACTTAATCTTTTTCAAAGGGAACGCTCAGGTAGACATGCCGTTACGCCGCCATCGAAGACAATATGAGCAGCTGTCAGAGTTCGAGAGGGGAAGAATCATCGGGATGATGGAAGCTGGGTGGTCAGCTCGGCGAGTAGCTCGTCAAGTAGGCAGTTCTGATTTTACTGTGAGGTGTTGGGACCAGTGGACAGAAGAGACGTCATTAACACGGCGACCAGGCTCAGGAGGCCCTCGACAGACCAGTCGTCGAGAAGACCGTCACATCATACGAAACGCACGCGTAGAGCCAACTGTCTAGTTGGACGCTATCCAGATACAGGCAGCACCTTCACTATGGGCCCCTGTGTCTTCCCGAACCATCACAAGGCGCCTGGCTGAAGGACATCTGGTATCGCGGCGCCCATTACGTGTGCTGCCAATGACACCCACCCACCGACGTCTCCGTTTGGAGTGGTGTCGCGCACGACGGGATTGGACTGCAACGGAACGGAACCAGGTCGTCTTCACCGACGAATCTAGATACAATTTGATCAGTGATGACAATAATGTTCGTGTGTGGAGGCCCCGTAGTAACTCCTCAATCCTGCTTTCGCTTTACAGCGACACACCGCTCACACAGCTGGTGTGATGGTATGGGGTGCCATTGCTTACCATACACGGTCACCCCTAATATTGATCCATGACACATTGACAGCCCAGCGGTACGTCCATGACATCCTTCAGCCACATGTGATGCCACTCATGGCAGGGCTCCCAGGAGCCTTTTTTCAACAAGACAATGCTCGGCCACACACAGCAAGGATGTCACAAGACTGCCTCCGCCACATTACCACCCTTCACTGGCCTGCTCGATCCCCAGATTTGTTACCAATCGAGCAAATCTGGGATCATGTGGGACGGCAAGTTGGACACCTTACGAGTTTAGTCGAACTAGAGGCACATTTACAGCAACTATGGAACGAGATGTCTCAGGACATCATACGGAACTTGTATGCCTCAATGCCCGCTCGTATCGTATCGTGCATTCGCGCTAGAGAGTGTTCAACAGAGCACTAAAATTTCCGTTCATTTGTACTTTTTTCTGCAATAAATGATCCTTTTTCTTTGATTTTCTAATCACTTATATCAAAGTAGTACTTACATGTGTAACATTTCGTTTCATTTTGACGACTTTTTTTTGGTGCGCAAATTTATAATACAAAAAAAAAGATAATAAAAAAATCATACGAAATTCAAAATGGTCCGTTCCACCCCAAGTCCGGGGTAGAACGGAACCACAATATATGCACAGGTAAAGTCAGTTTTTGTATTTTAACTTTTCTTTTTGTTGCACTCCTATAACTACTACCTTTTTGCCTGTAAAACATATTTAAGTAAAATATGGTTAAAAGGTGCCCCCTTAGAATAAAGTTCTGTGTATTTTTTTCTTTTTTCTACACATTGATATAAAAATATTCTTCTAACTTTAGTTCAAAAGGAAATTAAATTAAACCAATTAGCTCAGATTTATTTTAGTTGAAAAGTTCTTATAGATTGAAAATTAGATTGATTAATTAATAGATGGAACCCTAGACCATTTCCTAACCCGGTTCATTCCGCCCCAGGCTTCGTACTCAAGTAAGCAACAAATATTTAGTGAATGCCGATTAAGATATGCAATAGAAATGGACATAAATATACACCTAAATCTATGTATTTTGACCTGCATAAAGAAAAATATGGTAAAGAAATGAATCCGTATTGCCTTACACCAGGGCACGACCAATCCCGTGCGCCAGGTCGCCATGGTAACTAAAAAATTTGTTCTGTCGCCTAGATTTTATGTTTCCTTAAAAAACGTTTACTTTTCAGGAAAAAAATTTGATGTTTTAGTCCATAAAAGGTTAAAAATGGAGCAAAATGTCTAATGTAGCTAATAAAAACTTTATCGTTTATTCCCTCAGTTGCACTATAAATACCATATCATTTACAGTTCGCGTGTGTGTAATAAGTTCAGCGATATACTCAGCGTTCAAAAAAATATTAGTATGATATGTGTTGCAAGGGTACTGGCTCCTAATTTTTTTTTTCATCCCCTGCCTTACAAGTTGAAGTATCAACGAAATTACAAAAAAAAAACGATTAAATCTTGCAGAAACACGGTAAATCAAAGACATGGTAATCTCAAAATGTCGAAAATTGTCTGAAGCCACGCCCTTCCTGTTATTTATTAGTTTCAAAGCTTCTCACCAGTCGGCGCAATCGTACAATGGAAGTAAAGGGGTTGAGGTTCTGTTCTGTCCCGGGGTTTCATTCTGCCCTGGGATCCCCTACACCCCATGATCAACAGTTCAAAGTTGATACCAAACAAGTACCAGTTGAATCGAGTCACAGTTGACCACTAGCAACTGGATCAACGCAACGACCTATTGGCGACGATCCGGAATCAATCCGAAGGGAATGATTCGAGGACAATTCCGCGTAATTTAGAACCACGGTGAGATGACGAGGCCGCACTTGAGCTGGCACCCCACTCTCCAAACTTACACACCAAGAAATGGTGAAACTACCATCCGAAATTATATAAAGGGGAGCCAGTTCTGGTGTTGACCTCGTCACTTGACAGTGTTCAAAATGGCGAGATGTTGTCTTCGAATCCCTCCCTTGGGGACGGATCCCGGACCGTTGCCAACAGCCAGATGTGTTGTTCCAGCGTGACGTTGATTCAACTTCCTCCCTTCACTCAAAACCCCACTCCCTTTAACGTGCACATTCGAAACGTCCACCCAAAGACTCTTCAACCAGCTGTGGTGTCAAGTGTTTGGAGTCTCCTCTCTTGACATCTGCAACGGGTTCCTGTTCTTCGATCGATTTTCCGGGACACACAGCGAGAGAGAGAGAGACGACTCGTCCGAAATGAATGACGGGCCAATCCTCCTCATGGCCGATATTTCTGTGGCTTCCTTTCACGGAAAAGGATATTGGCACTGGGATCGAATCGGCAGAAGGACAGGGCTAATGATATGGGAGGGTGTTTTTAGGGATGAAGTACTCGTACATGCGAGGCCTAATGGAAAAGGGCAAGATGTGTGCCATGTAGCTGTCTTTTTTAGAAGGGCTTGAAACGAAACCTTAGCATTTGATGTGTTGTTGAATTTATTAGAGAGGCTGTTGCCTATCATTCATAGCCTGGATTTAAGATGTGCATTTAATAATTATATTGTTACCGTTGTGATAGTCCCATGTGTTGTCTATTTATTGAGGATTACTTAACTTTCTGAAAGATTTCCCAGTAATGTAGCGTTTCTTGTACCTCACTAAGGAAACGTGGTGTTGAATTTATTAGATCTTTTGAGGGACTGTTGCCTATCATTCATGGCCTGGATTTAAGAAGTGCATTCAATAATTATACTGTTACCGTTGTGGTAGTCCCATATATTATCTATTTATCGAGGATTGTTTAACTTTCTGAAAGATTTCCCAGTAGTGTAGCGTTGATTTTACCCCACTAAGGGAGATGTGGTGTTGAATTTATTATATCTTTTGAAGGACTGTTGCCTATCATTCATGGCTTGTGTTTTAAGATATGAATTTAATAATTACATTGTTTCCGTTGTGATATGTCACATATGTTATGAATTTATCGAAGATTATTTAAATCTCTTAGCGTCGAATGATTTTCCAGTACGCTACTTTAACCCCACTACGCGCCTTCATGACTAAATAATCAGCTTTTCTAAGCAATATATAGATCTTTTTTCCAACCTTTACAAAGAGTCTAGTGATCTTCGTCTTAGAACGGAATATTTCTTTGAAACAATTATGATGGTCCTTCCCTTGGAATAGAATACAGAGAAATGTTCTATTGCTCCTTTGCTCAGAATAGAATCCTTTGGAAACATTATGTTGCTCGTTTTATTTTACTAGCCTGTTGGAAAGATTCTGTTGCTGCTTTCCTAGAACAAAATTCCTCGGAAAGTTTCTACTGCTAATTTCCTATAATAGGAACTTTTGGCAACATTGTAGTGCCCATTTCCATTTAATAGTTCTTTGTAAAGATTATATTCCTTCTTTTCTGAGAATAGTATTCTTTGGAAAGATTCTATTGATCATTTCCTTAGAATTGTATCGATTGGAAATATTCAATTGTTCCTTTCCTTAGAATAGAACCCTTGGTAAAAACGCTATTCCTAATTTCATTGGACTATAATACTTTGGAAGGATTCTATTAGTCAAGAAGATCAAAATTGTTAGAAGTCATACCAGGAAAACAGCAGGTGAAATTATACGGGTGAACCCATCATCCTAGGGGTAATGGAGCAGTTTGGTAAACCAAGTTTAGTAAATGGGTAAAAATGTTCTTAATTCTAGGTGTTACATAGAAACTTCAACCTCTTCGAAAATGTTCTCTAAGTGATGCGCCTCTAATAATTACCTAATCAAAAAGCTTAAGAAATACGTAAATTAAATAGTAATTAAAATTATATTTTAAATATCCTAGTTGAATGTTAAGATATTAACAATTTGATGAGGAAGAAAGGGACGGAATTATTCAGTCGCATCATAAGACACAATACCTTATACTACACCACCCTACAGTAATGAACCAGACAGCAAGACGTGATGGTATAAGGCAGGGGGGGGGCAACCTTTTACATATAATGCGTCAATTTTGTCACCTACGAGTCCTAATACGCCATACAACACACGCACATTTTCTAACTTCTTACTTTTTCATAACCTTTTTAATAAAAGTATGTTTAAAGACATAATTAACATTTTAAATTATTTATTTATTGTATATAAAACTATTACAGCACATGAACTAAACATACTTATATTACTTACCATTAATGAGATTTTTGAGTCTGTTTGGATTTCGCTAGTTTTTCAAAGTTTGGTGTTAAATTTGTTACAGAGAGCAGCAGAGAATTCTTCAAATTTGAATCAGTCATTCGCGACCTCGTTTTGCTTTTAATAATTTTCATGGCTGAAAGTGCTTGGTCACATCTATATGTCGTTCCAATACAAAATATATAATTTTTTGCACATTTTCTTAGTTCTGGGAAATGTTCACAGGGTAATGAACACCAGAAATTAACAATGTCAGAAGCATTTTGATCTGAAAAATGCTCATCAAATTTCCTTTTTAACTATGAATTTGTTTTTAAATCAATAAGTTCCAATTGTATGTTACTAGGCATCTTCATTACGCTTTGTTTACTGAGTGAAAATGGGTTTATAAATGTGAGCATGCAGTTTTCTTCTTTAGCCAAATCATGAAAACTACTTTCAAATGACCGTTGCAATAACTTGATTTTTCAATAAATTTGGTCAAATTGTTACTATCCGCAGCACATTCACTTTGCTCTTTAAGTGTGAAAATTGACTCAAATCCTGATTTTCTAACTGAGAGATGAAGATTTTTAATTTCATTTTAAATGAATTGATGCTATTTACTAAGCTAGGAAATAATTTATTCTTGCCTCGTAGTTTCGAATTTAGATCATTGAGATGGCTAGTAACATCAACTAAAAATGCCAAATCAAATAGCCAGGTGTTATAAAATAATAGGGTTCTTGCATCAGGAAGTTTATTTTCCTGTTCTAAAAAAATATGAACAGCGTTTTTCAATTTCTAAAATCTACTCAGAACCTGTCCTCTAGAAAGCCAGCGCACCTCACAATGAAGGATAAGTTCACCATATTCCAAATCTAACAGTTCCCAATATTCTCTGAATTCTCGTCTGTTTTTTATCGTCTGCTTTTGCTCTAATTTTATTGAAAAATTTCACAACCGGTGCATTAATATGCTGCATTTTTAAAGTTTTTCCATACAGTACCTCTCGGTGTATAATGCAGTAATATTTTAGTACAGGACGATTTAAAAAATTTTCAAGCAAAGTTGTAGTGCCATTGCTTTTACCTATCATTGACGGCGCTCCGTCAGTACACACACTGATGAGTTTACAATAATCTAATTTTAGAATTTCTAGGCATGATTTTACTTTTTCAAATATGTCTGATCCTCTTGTTTTACCATGTAATGACTCCAGACTGTCAAGTTTTTCAAAGACATTAAAATTATCATCAATTCCTCTTATAAAAATGCTTAACTGGACTACACCTATGTCCGTTGATTCATCCAAAGCTAGAGAAAAGAGAGTTAGACAAGGTCTTCCAGTCGCTGAGATGCATCCTGAGAGAGTTCTTCGATATGTCTCGTAACTGTCTACCTTGATATAGCAATTTAGTCTGCTTTCCTTTCAATACACCTTTATTACCAAGATGGCGTGCAAATATTTGGAGACAAGGCTTCGATCTCCAGCGCATCGGAACTGCAGCAGATGTATATAAGAAGTTGTTCTTGAACTGTTGTTAAAAATTTCTGCTGCATTGCGATTTAGGATACCTTTCAACGACTGAAAAAATGCCTCGCCTCAGGATTCGAGCTCATTACGAGCATCTTGCAGAGTTTGAAAGAGGTCGTATCATTGGATTGAAAGAGGCAGGTTGGGCAAATCGGAGAATCGCTCGTCATGTGAGTCGAAGCGATGCGGCGATTAGAAGATGCTGGCAAATGGGTGGACAGTGGCAGATTTCAGCGTCATGATTTTAGCGGTCGACGTAGGGCCACAACAGATCGCGAGGACAGAGTGATTGTCAGATCAGCTGTCACAGCGCCTGATTCATCGCTATCAACCATCAGTCGTGCGACCCACACACGAGTGTCCACAATGACCATTGACAGACGGCTGAGAGAGCGAAATCTACCGACCGTTACGCCACCTGCCACTCACGCCTGCACACTGTCGAGCCAGATTACAGTGGTGCTTGGCTCGATCAGGCTGGAATGATGCTGACTGGGGACGTATAGTCTTTAGCGACGAATCCCGCTTCCAACTGTGTCCTGACGATCATCCAAGACGTTTCTGGAGATGCCCAGGGCAGCGTGCCGATCCTGCTTTCACTATTGCACGCCACACGGGCCCTCAACAAGGAGTTATGGTCTGGGGTGCAATTTCCTTTGATAGCCGGACCCCTTTGGTCGTCATTAGAGGTACACTTACTGCACAGCGGTACGTTGATGACATTCTGAGACCTATTTTGCTACCATTCCTTTCGCTGTACCCTGGGCTTATTTTTCAGCAAGACAATGCCAGACCACATACGGCACGTGTTGCTATGAACTGTCTTCAAGCTTGTCAAACACTTCTTTGGCCAGCCAGATCACCAGATCTCTGTCCCATCGAGCATGTCTGGGATATGATGGGAAGGCGACTGCATAGGGAATGTTGATGACGTAGTCCGACTATTGGAGCAAATTTGGCAATAAATACCGAAGGAAACCAACCGGGAGCTTTATCGGTCTATGCCTCTCCGTGTGGCAGCTTGCATCCAGGCTAGAGGCGGGTCAACACCTTATTGAGCTCATTACTGTAACTCTGAAATAAATCATTCAATTGTTCTGAAATTTTAATCATTTTCTATTCTGTACATAATTTTCCTACCCTCCAATTTTTGTCTCCATCGTACAACTCCTTCTTGGTGCGTCGATTGTTTTGTTATAGAGTGTATTTATGGAAGACATTGGATGCGCAAGGGGTAGATAATAGGGGTCCTATAGTAGGTTGACCTTTAGGAACTAGTTTGCTTTTTAACTTTTTATTTTGCTTTTCAAATGGTATATTCCAAATTTTAATTTGTATTTTATATATTGTGCTTTCTACTACTATGGTGATTGTGCTGTGCGTTCTTGCACACTAGTATCCTTGTATCTTCTCAACAGTTACTTGAAAAATGAAGAACTTTACGAGATTCATGAAAAGAATTCAACAAAATTGAAAATATTTGCCTTTAACGATATATTAGTAAATTTTCTTTTCGACATGGAATCACACGTTTTCATACAATGTATGTTCTCTTCCAGGAAATTAACTATTTTTTTCAAGTCCATTCTATGCCACAAATGGCTATGAATAAATTCCTTTCGATCATTTCACACTCTTAGAGAACCATAATTCGAAAATTCCTGTCCTGGCTTCAACCTGCATTTGCATGTCATAATAAAACATTTTGAATGATATTTGACACAGAAAACATCAAACACCATTCCAAATATTTTATTAACCCTATGGAACTTTGCAAGATATTCGAAACTTTTTTCCTGAGGTTTTAAATGTTATGGTCCTGGTTTTAATGCATTTTCTATATTGTCTGTACTGTACAATACCCTACAATAATGGACCGGAAGCCAGCAGATTTGCATAAAATCCGACTCCTTGTTTGGGGGTGTTTTTCGTGGTATGGCCTGGGATTTTTGCATGTTGTTCCTGGTCATTTGAACGCCGACTCCTACATGGACATTTTGGACAGTCATGTTCTTCCTACGCTTTGGAAAGTTCATTGAATGGACGAATGTTACTTCCATGGACGACAACGCTCCATGTTATGTTGCAGCTTCTGTCAAGCAGTGGTATCAAGATGTGGATGTAAAACATCTTTCCTGGTCTGCTCAGAGTCCCAACCAAAGCCCCATAGAACATTTGTGGTACGAGTTAGAGCGACGCTTACGGACCAGGGAACCACATCCGAAATCTACAGATAAGATGGCGACATTCTTGCACCAGGAATGGACACAAATACCCATAGCTGTGTATCAAAACCTTGTTGAAAGTATGCCCAGAAGGGTTGCTAGTGTCATTGCAGCACGTGGGGGACCACCACACTATTAAAGCATGTATCCTTTCCCTTATACCATCACATCTTGCTGTCCGGTCAATTATTGTAGGGTAGTGTAGTGATTGAATGTGTGCTCTTGTACACTAGTGCAAGAGCACACATTCAATCTTGTACCTTGTTTGATTGATTGTTTTCGGGTTTACGGACCATATTTGGCAAACCAGCGACAGACAAGACAGTGAGAGACTAAGAAAAAGCAGAAGGGTAGAAGAGGGTTCAAGATGAAAGGGTAGAAAGGACACTCAGGTTCCTAGGAGTTGCAATGCCCTTACACACGTAAAAAAGATGTGCCCTTGGGGACAAATGATCCTTCAATCAAGTACTTACTACTAGAAATAAAAAGCCGTCGTATCCAGGTTGGAAGAGTAACGGATTAGCAACCGGAGGGTTACGAGTTAAAATCCAACCAAAGAGCGTCGTGTACAAAAGGGGCTGATGAGTGTTAAATCTGTCCTGGCCTCAAATGTCCTCACACTTGCGTGGTGTGGATGTTTGGAGAGTGGGGTGCCATCTCAGGTGTGACCTCGTCATCTGACCGTGATTCAAAATGACCTGGTGGTGTCGTCGGATATTTCCCTTCGGGTTTGATCTCGGACCGTCACCAACAACCCGCTCTGTTGCTCCAATGTGACGTTAATCAAAGTACCTTACCAAGAAATAAAAAAAAAACTATCTCTCTTTCAAAACTTCTACTGATATTTTCATAGATGATGCCGTTGGTGAGATGGAATTGCCAAAAATACTATCGATACATACACTACCCTACATTAATGGACCGTACAGCAAGATGTGATGGTATAAGGGAAAGAATACGTGCTTTAAAAGGGAGATTTTCCACACTGTTGCAATTACACTAGTAACATTTCTGGGAATACTTTCAACAAGGTTTGGTTACACAGCTATGGGTATATGCGTCCATTCCTGCTTTCAAGAATGTCGCGAGCTCAGCTGTAGATTTCAGACGTGGTTCCCTGGTCAGTAAGAGTCACTAACACTTCCCATAAATGTTCTATGGGGTTTAGTTCGTGACTCTGAGCAGGCCAGGGAAGACGTTTTACATCCATATATTGATACCACTGCTTAACAGAGGCTGCAACATGACATGAAGCGCTTTGTCGTTCTGGAAGTAACATTCGTCCATTCCATAAAGTTGCCAGAGCGTAGGAAGAACCTGATTGTCCAAAATGTTCATGTAAGCGTTCAATTGACCAGGAACAAGAATGCAAGAATGTCTCCAGCTCATCTATAGATCTCGGACGTGGTTCCCTGGTCCGTAAACCCTGCTCTTACTCGTCCCACATATTTTCTATGGAGTTTAGGTCGGGTCTCTGAGCAGGCCAGGGAAAACGTTTTACATCCATACCTCGATACCACTGCTTGACAGAGGCTGCAACCTGACATGGAGCTTTGTCGTCATGGAAATAACATTCGTTCATTCTATAAAATTGACAAAGCGTAGGAAGAACTTGATTTTCCAAAAAAAAATCGTCGGCGTTCAATTGACCAGTAACAAAATGCAAAGGTCCCAGGCCATACTACGAAAAACACCCCCAAAAAAGTAGTCGGATTTTATGCAAATCCGCTGGAGTCCGGTTCATTATTGTAGGGTAGTGTATCTTAGCTGTTGGGTGTCTTCTTCTTGTGTACTATTCGTACCGTTTTATGGCGATGACACCACAGGGCTATTGGGATCCACCCGGACGTACTGCTCCTCGTCGCTTTGAACCACAGTCAGATGGCGAAGTCAATACCTGAGCTGATACCCCACTCTCCAAACGCCAATCCGAGTACATTTTAGAACACGAAAGATTTAACGTGCACCAGCACATACACGACGGTATTTGGTTGGATCGACCCTCAGGTTGCAAATCGCTTTTCTACCAACCTGCCCTGAGAATTTGTGAAAATCTGTAAAAGAATTATATTTGCATGTGCGTACTTCAGTCATCTACTCTTACCAAATCTTTACACATTAACTGTGGTCTTCCTTTCACCTTGAGCAATATTCTATAAATTCCACTGGTAGTTAGCATTGACTTACACCGCTTATTTTGTGATCCTGTCACTTTTTCAGATCTTTTGAAGTGCACAGAAAATTATTTCAGAAGCCTTACCTACAAAAATGTGCCCTTTTCTGGGCCCCTCCTTTTTTCACGTCCTCTGCAATGCACTGTGGTTCAACATGCCGGGAGAATTTTTGTTAGTACTATTTCCGCTTTCGAAGCCACGGAGTGCATTCAACCATGTAACTGTAACCAGGAAACCAATGGCGGCGGACGCACAAGGCTCCAAATTATCCATTATCCAAATTATCCAAATTATCCATATAATAAAGAAAATGATATCAGGTCTTAAATTTTTGATAGATACCTTTATTGCTGCTGAATGGAAATTCTATATTTCTGCGAATGGATCTAACAACAATAAGTTTGGGAAACTAAGGTTTGCCTTAACCCTCCCAGTGGTTTATCTTCGCGCTGAAAACTGCCCTGTAGTGGTCAGCCTTTGAAGCTAAAACCTGCTCCAAACTGTCCCCAGGGAAAGTTTGCTCTCCCTGCTTTGTTGTTCATTGCCCTTGAAATAATACAGCAGTTTTGTCTCGACGAGTTATAACATTTTTAGCAAAATTGATCGTATCTTGATCAAGATATCTCGGCCAAGAAACAATCAATTGGGGGTCAGCACAAGATTTATCGCTTGGGGATCAATATTAGATACATCCTGGACATAAGGTTGCCAACCTTCCGGGATTGTTCCGGAATTTAAACTGCTGTCCACAATCCCGGTTGAATGTCAAATTGCCCCTGAATTTTCGAGAAAGCTGTGGACCCCAATATCACCTACACTCCAAAATAGTTATTTCTATTGCACATGACTTCGTGTCTATCCATTGAACGTCCGTTCCCCAACTACTATCCTAAGCCAATACTATATACACTACCCTGCAATAATCGACCAGACAGCAAGATGTGATGGTATAAGGGAAATAACACATGCTTTAATTGGGGGATGGTCCCCCACGTGCTGCAATCACACTAGCAACCCTTCTGGGCATACTTTCAACGAGGTTTTGATTCACAGCTATGGGTATTTGAGTTCATCGCTGCTGCAAGAATATCAATAACTCAGCTGTAGATTTCGGACATGGTTCCCTGGTCCGTAAGCGCCGCTCTCACTGGTCTCAGACATGTTCAGTGGGGTTTAGATCGGGACTCTGAGCAGGCCAGGGAAGACGTTTTACATCTATATCTTGATACCACTGTTTGACAGAGGCTGCAACATAACATGGAGCGTTGTCGTCCATGAAAGTAACATTCGTCTATTCAATGAACTTTCCAGAGCGTAGGAAGAACCTGATTGTCCAAAATGTCCATATAGGTGTCGGCGTTCAAATGACCAGGAACAACATGCAAAGATCCCAGGCCATACCACGAAAAACACCCCCAAACAAGGAGTCAGATTTTATGCAAATCTGCTGGCGTCCGGTCCATTATTGTAGCGAAGTGTATGTCAGTCTGTTCAGAGCGGGACCATCGTGAAGAAATGGTATTAGTTGCCTTTCAATTCTATTATAGTGTATTTGAATTTTATTTTAAAAATTGGGGCTGGAGACAAACACAAATTTTTATATTAGACTTATTAGACTTATTTAGACTATATAAAATAGAATTATAGGAACACTCTCGGTTCTGTATAACTAAACACGAACAATCCCTATTTTGTATACGAACATTACCATTTTTATTTTTTAACTAACAAAATACCCGACCTTACTCGGTTTGAATTGGTTTACCCTAGATTGAAGAAATTATCAAAATATAAAATGACTTACACTTTTCGTAGAATAAAATAATATTTTAACACCTTTCGCCATCTTTATAATTTCTACAACTTACTTTGGACACAAATCCTATACATGCATATCCATTCATGTAATACAGTTCACACAGATCGCACCCTCGTTGTATGACAAAGCTACAAAATGACAAATAGTGACACTAAGGTTACTACTACAAAAGAGGATTCTGATGGAGATTTGGAATTCTCTTTCATAAGTTGTTTTCATGTTAAACTCAATTAACAAAAACTACGATTTACGGCGAGTACTCTCGCACTCATAGTCAACAAAACAATATTTTTACTTGTAGTACTCTTGCATCCGGCATGCGACATTGTGGAATTACACAATCTTCAACTTGTCATTATGACAAATAATTTTTTAATGTTTCGAAAGTTCTAGTTAGGATTTTTTAAATATTATTATTCTTCCAATAAAGGCATTATTCTTTCACTAACGGCATAATTACACTTAAAATTTGCTTTATTCTGACTTACCTTCCACTTTAAGTCGAATACTTTGTGGTGGTGTTGCGTACGATGAAAAAAAAACACAATTTATTAAAATAATAAATATTTAAAACAAAAAACAAAAGAAAACAGCGAAATAAAACTAAAGAAAGGTGTTGGGAAAAGTTATTCTAAAGATATTGATTATTCGATTCCTTTTTATCACTTGATCTCGCTTTTGCCACAACTTACAACTAAAAAGTGCACAAAATTCAGAAATGCGAAATTAATTCAGAACAAACGAAACACAAGATATTACTGCATGTGATCAACCAACACGAGTTTCCATTTAATTCCCGTTCGTTGAAAAATATCGTCTGTCCCAAATATTTGGAAATCGTTTACATTGCGAAAAAAACAAAAATAAGACTCGAAATAAATGAAGTATCAGAGCTAAAATCCCATAAAAAAAATTTGTTGGAAAAATAATTGCTTTTTCAGCAGTACTGGTAAAGCAATCAAAGTAATCGTAATACTCAACATACATTCCAATTTTTCCAAAACTACCAAATCATGGTTGATTTAAGTATACTTACTCAGATGTTTTAACATGCAGCTCCCATCTAAATATAACAATAAACAAATGCTTAATATTGCATTCACTAAACACATAAATAATGTATAAAATAAAACACATTGCAATCAAATAGTTGGAATAAAATTCATGTGATGCGTGCACAAACACACAAACACAAAATCGAACATAGAACAAAAAGACAGACAGACTTTCGCAAACAATTTCACTCACTAAATGAAGATAAGTACTCACTATATGCAAATTTCCAAGAAAATATAGAAAACCGTGTGGACGTGTATAGGGCACATACATACAGACAAACAGACACCAAATGCCTAAGAGGCAGATTTGGCATCAGAAGGATCTAAAACGGATAGAAAATTTGAAACGTGTCGAAAATATTGAATGTACTAACAAATACTCCATTCTTATTTATATAGATTGCATCAATGCAACAAGAGGTTAGGTTTAGATTTATTGTTATTACTATGCATATGAGGAGACCATCAGGCTTGTATAATAATAAACATAAAAAACCATAAAAATAACTGTTATTATTTTTTACGTATTCATTGTACATGAAAAAAATTTTATTAGAAAACTAGGTATGTTATGTTAAATGGTTTCTCATTGGAGAATATTGTGAAATTACATATATATTATTCAGTTTGGGGCAATATGTCCCGGAATTGTCTCAGAAAATGTAGGCAACACCTGGACATCTTTTGTGGATGTCCATGGCAGCTTCACACAAGATGTCTCCCGATCTAATTTGGGGTCGCGGTAACCCGGTTGGATGGTAATGGTAATTTTTAACTTACGTCGTACTAGACCAACACAAAGGGCTATTGACGATGCTCCAGGATCAATACCCTAAGGGGTAGATCCGAGGACAACACCACGTAATTCTGAGCCAGTAACCCGGTTGGAAACGGACTAACAACTGGAGAGTTGCGAGTTCGAATCCAACTATAGACCGAGGAGTACAAAGGGGACTGATGCACGTTAAATCTGTTGTGGTCTCCAATGTCCTAACGATGGCGTGGTTTGATGACTGGGGTACCGGCTCAGATGTGACCTTGTCATCTGACTGTTATTATTATTAATTATGTGGAGGTGCGTTGCTCCAGTGCGACGTTATTTAAATACTTACCTACTAACTCATCCGAACCGTCACCAATAGCCCGTTGCGTTGTTCCAGTGCGACGTTAATTAAAATACCTACCTATATGGATTTTAGAATTTAATGACTTCCCGTGTCAGAACGCGACAACAGTCTTGCAGCCACGTGGAAACACCTGAAACGTCACCAACACTTTCACAAAAAGAAAGAATCTGTTCGGAATGCGAAATCTAAATTTGAAGTATTCCACAGAATAGGTATTCCGAATGGGAGGTGTAATTTCATGAGATATGGCCTCCTTGTAACTGAACTTAAGGGATTGATCCCGGACCGTCGTCATTAACCCGTTGTGTTGCTCTAGTACGACGTTAATTAAACACTACCAATTGCTGTAAATAAATGCTTTCGCTTTCGTAAGCCTTGCGGTGATTATTGTTAGAATCTTCATTGGAGTTGAATAACTCAACAGTCTACATGCCTACCAGATTATTTCAGGGAACTAATCTCTCTTCCAGTCAGCCCTTGGCACCACCTGCCAGCTGTTACGTGTCAGTGAACTGATCCACGAAGGCTGTCGAAAAAAGAACAATCCACTACAGCTTGTTCGTGGAAGAAGCGGGCAAAACTATCGCCTGCGTTTGGAAAACTGGGCTGGTTCATCCGACACGCACTTCACTACTTTCAAGGATCCCCTTTTACCTATTTGATATTATTTTCTGTTGTGTCCCGTGTCACGTGAGCATCAAAGGTGAGCTTGCAGACAGAGCTGCGAAACAGCCCCTGCTTCACTGCAGCAGGCCGTTCCTTTAACTGACATAAAGATCTCCAAAAAAGAAAATTCCAACTCATTGTGGCAAGAGTCTTGGGTTCTCAAATCAGCATTAAATTGCATTCCATAAAACCATTTATTCATTTTTGGGCATCTGCCCCAATGCGAAGAACTGAAATGTCAAATTGACCGTCATTGCATTGGGCGCACTCGATTTACCCATCGTCTTCTTTTGTTGGGAGAGAATCCCCGTTTGGTTCTTCATGTTCTTCATGTTGCCCTGCTTTAATCATCATCGTCTATTTTTTTTTTAATACAATTTTAAACTTAAATTATTTGATTGGTGAAAAACCTTATTCAAATCTCTTCGCATTTTTACATTCAGTTGCTTTTTTACATCTCATCTAAATTTTTTTTAAATTCAAAATGTACCTTTTAAGTTATACTTTACTTTTATTGTATACTAATATTTTTAATACAATTTTAACTTAGATGATTCAATTGGTGAAAAACCTTATTCAAATCTCTTCGCATTTTTGCGTTCAGTTGCTTTTTTACACCTCATCTAATTTTTTTAATTCAAAACGTACCTTCAAGTTATACTTCACTTTCGATAGAGTCAACATTTTTGACTCATAATTTGGTGCATTAATTTTTAATACAAGTATTTAAACACGGGGTACAGCTACACTCTACGTTTATGAGTGATGGCAACGGCTTTGGCGATTTTTTTTTGGCGCACTTCTAAAGTTGCCAAGTAAAGAATTATTTCCTAACTCTAATATCACAATTTTTTTTTCTTTTTACAACATACTTTTTAAACATATTTCAGAACGTTTTAAAAAGTATATTTTTTAAAAACTTTCACAAAAAGTAGTAAGCTTAAGCACATATCAAAACACATTTGTGAACCAGCAGAGAAACTAAGCTACGAATGGTAAGAATAACCTGAAACTTATCAATTACACTAAATACAGTGAGCATGTTGAAAAAGAAAAAGATTTACAAAAGAAAAAAAGCAAGAAATAATACCTGATAACGTCAGAATTCTCTCGTAAAAAAATAATGAAAACGAAAATGGTCAAAAAAACAAAACTCTTAATCCTGTCATGAAAAAACTATTACAACAAAATAAAAATTCCACAACTGTCAAAATACAAATAAAAGGACCAATGGTATCACAGAAAACGATTTAAAAGGACCAATGGAATCAAAGAATATTTTAAAAACAAAATAACCAATGGGAGGAAAGAAAAAATTTCAAACGAATCAATGAAATCAAACGACTTTAACGGATTTTGGAAGAACTTTCTAGAATATTCAAAATGAAAATTAAAAGTTTCCGTTTGCCGAGGTTGCCATGAAAACCACAACAACAGCAACGATAGATGGGTTGCCTTAATTTATCGTAACTCGTGATTAGAAGTGCACCAAAAAAAATCGCCATGCCGTTGCCATCACTCATAAACGTAGAGTGTAGCTGTACCAAACACGGTTTTAAACTTGTATTGTAACAAGTGAACTATAAGTGCAGCGTCAGTTGCAGAGCTATAAACCTCCGAACTAAAAGTGAGAGCAAAACTAAATCTAATCCCTGCTCCGATCAAGGACACCCTCAGGAGGTCAGTGAGTTTACGGCGGCGTAGAATGAAGACGCGTCGTAGCGTCCGTTATGTCGGGTAGTTATGAAAGGTTCTGTAAATAGTATATATGTTGTGTCCACGTTATGTAAATTAGATTAATAAATGTTTGTGAGTGTAATGAGAGTTTGTCGCTTGCTCGCCCGCTTCAAAAAGGAATTTCTCAGCACACGGTCACAGAATGGCGCCCTAAACGTGGAGCCCGAACCTGACAAAGATAAGTAAATTCTTCTAGAATCCTTACCACCCCTACGTTCTTGCTAACCCTAGAGCTGAGTAATAGTAAACTAAAACAATTTCATCCTGAATAGTGTAAATTAATTTCAAAACGTTAGGTCGTTCGATTTGAATAAGAAGTTTACAGTGATTCAATTGCTTTGTTTGAAAATTAATATTCAACCAGAATATTGGTCTTAAAGTATTGCGTTTTGTATAAAACGAAAGTGTGAAAATATTCCAGATATTATTTACTGTTTGCGAAAGTAGCAATTTTGTTGCGATGAAGTAATTTGTTTGTAAACAAGAAGTCAGGAAACGTTAATTGCATTTTGTATATTATTTTTATCTGTGTCTGAAAAAGTAAATTATTTTATTTTGCTTTTGTTGAATTCGAATACTTGCTTTTAAAATAAGATTTTATAATTTATTTTCATCACTCTAGAAAGTTAATTGTAGGAATAATGGAAATGTTGTATATGCATATTTGAATTATAATAAAATATATACATTTGTCATTTTTCGAGCAATTAGTATTTCTTTTTATTTGAGGAAAATGGTGTTTATTAAAAAAAAATTTTGAATATTTTATGCAATATTATTTTATTTGGTATATGATTACAGATTGATAAAATGGTATATTTTATGTGACCACACATAGTAACTATCAAAGTGCATTTCATATATACTTTATATATTTATATTACTTTTGTGAACCTCACTCAGTAATTAGGTAAACATCTTTCGTATTAGTTAACCTACAAATGCTTAAGATATACTGTTCTTTAAACATGGTGTTTATTGTTTATTTGTACTATATTTTAATACTTTATTTGAGGTGAATCTCCCGCGACATTTTGCTTAATATTTGTATGCCTACTCTATTAGTGAATGCTATCATTAATTTACCTTGGTTATACCAATTCTTATTTTTCTCATTTTGGAAAACATTAGTATACCCCATACCTTGTGCTCCTTTGAACACACCTTATATAACTTTTATGTGAACTAGTGTGCAAAGAAAAGTGTCTAAGTTAGTAAAGAATTTTAGTATTAATACAATCTTTAGTGGTTATTTAGATTGAGACATTTGAGCTGTACTTTATAACTGTAGTGACAATCGCTTATCTTGGCATGGCAAAAAAGGTTGATCTTCAAAATGTGGTTGTAGAACTTGGTGAAAAAGTGTATGATTACTTAAAAGTCTTAGATCTAAAGAAAATAACTTTGGAAAGTAAAGAGTACCAAAATGATAAAGAATTTGTGAAGAATTTACTAGACACAATTGTGTCAACAAGGATGGAAGAAGAATCCAAACTCTTGACAGAGCAAAGATTACTGAGATAGCAAGAAAAACAGGTTCAAGACTTTGAACTTGAAAAGTTACGGATTCAGCTAGAATCTCAACGTATGGTAGAGGCCTCTGCTTCCCA
Source organism: Metellina segmentata (assembly GCA_947359465.1). Lineage (NCBI taxonomy): Eukaryota > Metazoa > Arthropoda > Arachnida > Araneae > Tetragnathidae > Metellina > Metellina segmentata. Next base: position 120,436,920 of record OX375877.1, on the reverse strand, counting down.
ACCTGTAATGCACCCTTCCTTAAGAATGGATCTACAAAAAATTTTGCCACAATTCAAGCCTGAAGAAGATGACATGTCCTTGTTTCTAGTCTTATTTGAGAGACAAATGAAGCTCTTAAAAAATTGACGAGATATGTGGGTGACTCACCTATTAGGACTTTTCACTTCAGAGATCTCAAAGCTGATTGCCAGGGGAACCTGAAGTAAAATCCCATGACTATACACACATTCGAAGTATACTCCTTCAGCGTTTTAAACTGACAGCTGAAAAGTTTAGAAAGCTCTTCAGTCAACATAGAAAGTCTGTAGATTGCACATGGAAAGAGTTTTACTTTGAACTCGGGAACTACACTGCTGGTCACCCAAATTGCAACACCAAGAAAGACAAGAGATATCACAACAAAATTTATTTTGTAGATAACATGTTGACCAAGTATCAAATGATTAAATTTATAAACTTCTGTGAAGTGTGGTTCCTGCCAAAATCAGTAGCCAGAGTAGCCGCCATTGTTGGAGATCACCGCTGCCACACGCCTCGGCATTGATTCAAAGAGACTTTGGATGTGTTCTTGGGGTACAGCAGACCAAGCAGCTTCCACACGTTGCCAAAGTTGATCTGGTGTGGCAGCTGGGGATGTAATCTGGGTCAATCGTTGAGCAACCATGGACCACATGTTTCTATCGGCGAAAGATCCGGAGAGCGAGCTGGCAAGGTAAGCAATTCAATCTGGCGATTGACGAAGACCCCTTGGGCAATGCGTGTCACGTGTGGTCGCGCATTATCCTGTTGAAATATGGCTGTGGGCAAGCCCTGAAGGTAAGGAAGGACAACTGGATCCAACACCTCGGAGATATAGCGCTGGCTGTTTGAAGTACCGGCAATGCGTACTAGAGGAGTGCGAGAGTGATATCCAATACCGCCGCATACCATAATACCCGGTGCAGGACCAGTGTGGCGGTGCATAACGCAGCTGTTCAGCATCCTCTCTCCACGGTGTCTCCAAACTGGAATCCGACCATCATGGTGTTGCAGACAGAAGCGTGACTCGTCAGTAAAGACAATTTCATTCCATTCTGCCATCCACATCCTTCTTTCATCGCACCATTGGTGGCGGAGACGTCTGTGGTTCTGGGTCAAGGGTAGACGAAGCAATGGACGTCTTGCGGACAGATCACTCTGCTGTAAACGGCGTCGAATGGCAGATACTGGATGATGCGTTACAGACTGAATGTGCTGTGCTATGGTTCGTGACGTGGCTGAGCGATCCGTCACTGCCATACGCACAATATGCCTGCCATCACGTGAAGTGGTGTACTTAGTTGGATGCGATCGAACACGTCGGTCCGTCTTACCCTCCTGCATCCAACGATCACATATCCGCATTACAGTTGTTTGGTTTCGTCCAACACGACTACCGATTTCCCTGAAAGATAATCCACAATCTCGGTAGGCCACTATCCTTCCTCTGTTGAACTCGGATACTTGATCAAAAGATGATCGCTGTTTTCTACAAGGCATAATTGATCGGGGTTTTTTTTAAACCACAAGAAAAACACAATTGCCGTACTTGAAATCGTCGAAATCTCCAAGCCTTAAATAGCGCTTTGAAGTAACGCCACAGGCACGCGTGATGTGCGTCTGCGATGAAATTCTAATCATTTGCAAATCTCACCTCCGCTAATGCATGTTGTAAATTTCATATTATTTGCATACTTCCTTCAGGGTGTTGCATTTACGGTGGCCAGCAGTGTATTTTGAAAGCTGGATTACTAAACTTGGTGTCACTACCTTTGAAAAATTACAAGATCTGATTATCTCACACACACAGATCAAATGAAGAAAAGGTGCAACCCTGAGTGCCGAGAACATTATTCAGATGATTGGAAAAATTTGATTTCTCCCGATTACCTGGCTGATAAGCTTGAAACTTATGACTGTCTCAGAAACAAAAAAAGAAGCTCATCCCCTACAATTCAAAGGAAAGCTTTCAATGGCAGAGATGAAATTCTCAAGCCTGTACCGTTCAAAAAGACAAATCAGGCAAACAGAACTAGTCAAATAAAGGCTGGTGACAATCAGGAGCAACCAGCTTGAACTTGTTATGGCTGTGGCAAAGTCGGATTCATTAAAGCTAACTGTCCAGTTTGCAATCCTTCCACAAAATTTCCTCTGTTCGTTTTGAGAAGATTCAAATTGATAAACCAGCCATATCTAATGAAGTTCCAGTTATGAATCTAATGATATTTGGAATATTCGGCACAGTATGTAAAGACAGTCGAGCAAGTCACTCTATCGCAGGCGAAAGATTGTATACCATTTACTTCAAGATGAAGGAGTAGATTCAAAAAGTCCTTTCCATCAGTGACCCTCGCTGATGGAAGTCAGACAGAAAAGGAAGTTCAAACAGCCGATGTAATTCTATGTCTGGAAGGGCGTTCCTTTCAATTAACACTTTTTGCCCTCCCAGAGGCGAAAGGAAACCGAACCTTCATTGGAGCATATTTTTGAAGAAAGCAGTAGTTCTAAATCTTCGTGACCATGCCTGGTTCTACACTGACAAGCCAAAGAAACATTTCCTATTCGTTGCGAGTGCTCAAGTCCACTCCTGTGTTATTAAAGAAAGTGTTAGACCAGAAAATCCATATCTCCTTCGTCCCGATGAAGGTGAACATTTAAGTGAAGATCAGCACAGAAGATAAAATGCACTTCTAACTCACTATGAAAATAACTTCAATCCGTGGGGAGAACCAACACCTTACATCGAACACCAGATCGACACAGGTGATGCTCCTCCAGTTGCTACTGCTCCTTACCGGTTATCCCCGGTGAGAAAAGAAGTTTTGAAGAGAGAGATTGATGCACTTCTCTCATCCGGAGTAATAGAAGAATGTTACTCTCCCTACGCAGCACCTGTGGTCTTAATACCCAAGCCAAATGATGATTTCCGCCTTTGTATCGATTACAGAAAATTGAATTCAGTAACTAAGTCTGATCCATACCCTCTTCCACATATGGATGATCTCTTGCAAAATGCTAAGCAAACTGCCTGTATGTCTACCCTAGACTTAAAGTCAGGATATCATCAGGTTAAGATGTATCCTCCTGATAAAGACAAGGCTGCCTTTGTTTGTTAGTTTGGAGTTTTTCGATTTACTCGAATGCCATTTGGATTAAAAACAGCCTCTGCCACATTCCAAAGACTTATAGACATTTTCCGAAATGGACTAAAAGTCAAATCTCTAGCTTACCTGGATGATATTATTGTGATGTCTTCAACCTTTGAAGAACACCTGGAGGACCTGCGGTTAGTCTTTGACAGTATCCAATGGTTCCATCTGCATGCCAACCGAACTAAGTGTCATTTTGCTTGCTCCAAAGTCAAATATTTGGGACATTACATCATGAGTTCTGGAATGGATTTAGACCCTGCTAAGGTGGAAGCCATTGTACAGGTCCCTTCTCACTAGAACGTGAAACAAGTGCAGAGCTTTCTTCAGACTTGCAGTTGGTATCGTTGCTTTATTCCCCAGTTTGCTGAGACCTAAAGGCATTTGAGCAATCTCACCAAGAAGCTAACACCTTGGAAGTGGGGACAAGACGAACAGACCGCATTTGAGTCGTTGAAGAAGAGCTTAATTTCACCACCCGTGCTGAAACAAGTAGATGAGGATAAACCATTTGTCCTCAGAACTGACGTTTCAGGCTATGCTTTGGGCGCAGTCCTTATCCAAGGACAAGGATCTGAAGAACATCCAATCGAGTACGCTAGTCGTCTGTTAACTCCAGCAGAGAGGAACTACTCTACTACAGAACGCAAAGCCTTATCAGTTGTTTGGACGCTGGACAAATTTAGAGGCTATGTCTAAGGAGCTGAAATAACAGTAATTTCAGATCATCAACTCTTGCAATGGTTGTTGAGCCTGAAATCACCAACCGGTCGACTCGCAAGATGGGCCCTTCAGATACAGTCTTACAACATCGAAGCTGAATATCTTTCAGGAAAAGCAAACGTTATTGCAGACATGCTATACCGCCCTTCATGTACACATGGAAGGCCCACTTGTGACATTTGTTCTGTTACCATTATTGGTCTACCATCCAGGAAGGCAAATGACATACGTGAAGGACAATGACTTGAAGAAAATCATTGACTGTTTTGAGAGTGTCTCCAAGGACGAAAACTACGTGAATTGGACCAATTGTGGCTACATAATGTCTCAAGGTATTTTATATCGATACGGCCCGGATTCCGAATCAGAGGAATCCCAGTTGGTAGTTCCTACACAGGAACGTGGAAGAGTTCTGTAACTATCACAGTACCCCAACCGGTGGATATTATGGTTCTGAAAGCACTTTCCATAAGATTACAACGCGTTATTTCTTTCCTGGAATGAGAAAATACATAGCAGATTATGTAATAAATTGTGCTGAGTGCAACCGGTATAAGCCAAGTAACCAAAGGCATGCAGGACTTATGAGAACACCAGTGTATTCCCAGCGTTTTGAGACGTTAGCGATCGATCTTTTCGGTCCTTTGCCAGAAACCCCAGGTTTGAAAGAAATGGATTTTCATTGTTGAAGACACTTCTACAAAATGGGTGGAGCTTTTCTCTCTCCAAAATGCCACTGCAAAGGAGTGTGTAGTAACCTTATTAGAGGTAGCGTTTCTGAGATACGGTCTGCCACGTCGTCTCATAAGTGATAACGGATCCCAATTCGTCAGTGCTGTCCTTCAACAAGTATGCTATCTTCTAGGAGTTATAGGAGTTACACAAATTCTTCTCCAGTTTACTGTCCTCAAGTGAACCCAGTAGAAAGGAAAAACAGGGAATTAAAGCCAAGACTTGCCATTCTTGTCGGTGATGACCACACCACATGGTCAGAAAAACTCCCAACTATACGTTTTGCTCTGAACACTGCAAAATGTGACATCACTGCTCATACTGCAGCCTTTTTACAATTTGGAAGATAACTTGGAACACTAGACGATGTTCAACATGACATAAGGTCAGTGATCAACAATGACAACTTCATTGCTGAGATCACACCGTATTTACTGAAATTTGCAAAGATCTCCTCTGAGATAAAAGATCTTGTCGAACAAAAGCAGGATCAGAGAAAGAAATATGCTGATCGAGGAAGAAGCGTTCCCCATTACGCACCTGGAGATCAAGTATGGATCACCTCGCATACTGTGAGCAACAAAGCTAAGAAGAGGTCAGCAAAATTTGCATCTCGCCGAGACGGACCCTAGTTGATTTTAACTCGGCGTTCTCCTACAAGTTATGTTATTCGAATCCTGAATCTCCTGATATTCCTGTCGGAATTACATACGTCTGCTCTAGGCCTTAACACACCTCAAAATGGAAACGTACCCATCACCCCAATGCGAAGGAGAGGTCGACCCCGAAAGGCTGACCCAACAGTGCGGCAAAACTGAAAACAACCATCTTACTCTTCTTCTGGCGACTCGCCGAGCGTCTTCGTAGCCAGGGGGGAGGAGACTGTAACAAGTGAACTATAAGTGTAGCACCAGCTACAGAGCTATAAACCTCAGAACTAAAAGTGAGAAGCAAAACTAAATCTAATCCCTGATCCGATCAAGGACACCCTCAGGAGGTCAGTGAGTTTACGGCGGCGTAGAATGAAGACGCGTCGTAGCGTCCGTTATGTCGGGTAGTTATGAAAGGTTCTGTAAATAGTATATATGTTGTGTCCACGTAATGTAAATTAGATTAATAAATATTTGTGAGTGTAATGAGAGTTTGTCGCTTGTTCGCCCGCTTCAAGGAGGAATTTCTCAACACACGGTCGCAGTATTACAATTTTAGTTCTGGCGCTTGATTTGACCCAATTCTTTCTTTTAAAACTTTTATACAAACATATACATAATTTTTGTCGTTTTATCTTACGCTTGGCGCTGCTTGTCCGTGTTTGTACCTTGCAGCATAAAACCCCAGAATCTAATCTCCCCTTTTACTTAGTGTTTCCAAAATCTTTAACCTTATTCGTAATAATCTATAATAAACGTAAATTTGTTCACGCAGTTGGTCATTTTGGTGGCGACACATCTAAGCTATTATACAATCTCCATACATTCACCTCATCTTGTTCGAAGTGCAAAATTATAGCGTTATACCAGGGTGGGTAGGTATTTTAATTAATGTCGTACTGGAGCAACACAACGGGCTATTGACAACGGTCCGGGATCAATCCCCTAAGGAAAAGATTCTACGATGTAATCTTGAATCAGCGTTTCCACCGAGAGTCGCATAGATTCACTGTGTGATTTATGGAAGGGCGGCCCCCAAAAGACATGATAGTTATCTATCATATATTATTTATACACTCTAACAAAAACAAATCAACGCACCAAGAAGTTGCAGAATTAGTGATGCCGGGCTCGATCCACTTGGAATGGCGCTAACTGGGGACGTATAGTCTTTAGTGACGAGTCCCGTTTACTACTGTGTCCTGATGACAACCACAGACTTATCTGGAGACTTCCAAGGCAGTGTGGGAATCCTGCCCTTACTATCACACGCCACACATGCCCATAACAGGGCATTATCGTCTGGGGTGTCAGCTCTTTTGATTGCCGGACCCCTTTGGTAGTCATTTGTGGCACACTTACAGTACAGCGCTACGTAGTAGGGATGTGACATCGATGTTCAAAATTAAAAAATCAATGTTGATAATATTCAGTGTATTTAAACTTTTTCCCCCATTTCTTAAAATTGGTTTAGCAACTAGTGATGCTACATCGACAGCCAAAAACCATCTTTTCAAACTTTGATGTTCGAAATTAAAACATCGATGTTGATAACGCATCGGCCCCAAACTATCGATGTTTTTAAAATTCAGTGTATTTAAACTTTCCCCCCCCTCCCATTTCTTAAATCTGGTATAGCAACTAGTGATCCGACATCGGCTCCAATACATCGATGTTTTTTATAAAACATAGATATCGATGTCGCATTCCTACTTTTCAGACCCTTCACCCTTGGTCACTTTGGTCTAAAAGTATGTTCAATTTGCTGATTATGAAAATTATGCTACTTGGTTATTTTTTAAATTATTATAACGGTACTTTTTTCATTTAAAAATAAAACATCGACAAGTATAAACATCAATGTTACAAAAACATCGACCCCAATACATCGATGTTTTTTAAAAAACATCGATGTTTTTTTAAAAAACAGTGATGTTTTGAAAACATCGACATCGATGTCGTATCCCTAGTACGTAGACGATATTCTACCACCGGTTGTGGTACCGTTCCTTTTGCGACACCCCGGACTTACTTTTCAACAAGTTACTTCCCGTAAAACGCCAGATCTTATATCTTAAAGAATAGAGATTGGCAAAACGATCATGGCCATGCCAAGAGTGGTCTCCGGTTGAGGGAGTTCATGCCGGAGACCAGCTCTAAAGATCTAGTTGCAGACCCCTCTCTCTCTCTCACGTGGTTTCTTACTGATCATGGCCCGTTCATGTCTGACATCGCTTTCAAATTAAAGACAGTGAGTTTTGCAGCTGTGGAGCCGTGGGTGATCCAGATCACTATATTTTTGACTGTGCACTCACTTCACGATATCACCTGGGCAGGCCCATTGATGACAATAGACCGAAATGGCTTATATCAGTCATGAAGAATAAGATCTCCAAATTTCGAATTAAAAACGCATCTCCATTGCAGCTGAGGTGGCTAATGGGACCACTGTGGCCTGAGCACTGGGGACCTCTTTCTCTTAATCTTTTTAATTTATTACTATTTTTATTCTTATCAGTGCTGTAGTCGAAAAAAAACAGAGGTAACAGAGGGTAAAACAGAAAAAAAAAAAAAATATGTACACACACATACATGTAATTATATATGAAATCCATAAGCCAGGGGGTTGACATCCCCCCTCCTCCGGATCCATGGGGTATACTCAAAGGACCGAGGAGTATGTTCGAATTAATCGAAGTTTAAATTATCGAGAGAAAAAGCCCATATTAATTTTATAATACAGGAAAGAAATTGTGGAACTTTGAAGAAACTTCGACTTAAGCAGAAATTCGTGTTCACAAGGTTTGGGTTATTGAGGGTTTAATGTATCAAGCAAAGCAAAATATACAGACTAGCATCGAGTGATATTAAAATTTGAAAATATCCCTATATTAATATTTAACTATGATATAAAATAATTGCAGGAAATGTTAAGAGAAAAATATTTAAACATATATAAAGTAGGACGTAATTTTGTTTTTTTAAACAAATTTTAAGGCCTATCTGTATTATTTTCATTGAAATATTTTTCAAATTGCTTGACGAGAGAAATCTGTTGCTGTGTCTCTTTTCGTAGCGCATACTCTTGGTCTATTGTCTACTGAAGAGCAATGGTTGGGCAACCAAAAATGTACAATTTTTTTCCTGTTGAAAGTTTTCTATAGGTGGTCCATTTGCATTAATAAACATTAGATTGGAGATGTTTGAAATCAGTAAAGATGATTTCAAATCTGTTACACTGTTATTCATTAAACTAAACCCGCGCTCACACTCGGCCGTGGAACATGGTAATATTTCAATTGTTCTTAAAAGAGGTTTTAATTTTTCTGGAACAACTTCGGCGTTTTCATCGGTCTCTTAAACCCTGAAAAGTGCACATTTTATCTATACCAAAACGTAGACAGATCCTTTTTACCTCCTTTTCTCCATGGGAAATATCCCCTGTATTTATATTTTCTGGATCAAGCATGGATATATCCTTCAAAAGTTGACAATTTTCTTCATTGACATCAGAACAGTGTCTAGATTTCATTTTATCGACAATACTTTGAATTAATTGCTTTTGATTAATAGGTACTGTTTTGGAATTATGTACAAAGGTGATATCTTGAAATAGAAACTTTTCTTTTGCTTCTACGTTTATCTGCGTTTCACGTTAGATTTTCAAGGAAAGGCAAAGCGTGTATATAGTTCTTAAGAAAAAGCAGAGGGTATACGGAATTTTCTGGAAAAATCAGAGGGTATACGGAATTTGCTGGAAAAATCAGAGAGTATACGGAATTTGCTAGAAAAAAAACTCAGAGAGTATACGGCGTATACCGTCTTATACCCTCCATTACAGCCCTGATTCTTATTGCTTTAACACATCATCATCGTTTATTTATGTATATTTACCAATGTTTTATTTTCATGTTATACTACGACACAATCCTTTATGTTTCCACGTCCTTTTCCTTTTATTGGAGCCTGTTTTCAAATGTTCTACCTCCTGTCCTTTTATATACATGTACCGGGCCTTTTGCCCCATGTAAATTTTAAAGACATAATAAATGCTCGTCCGGTCGGCATGGGCACCACTGGGTCTACTTCATGAGTTGGAAATCATTTCCATTTCCCAGCCAAAGACTCCAAATCCTAACGGGTGAGTCGGGAGGTGCAGGATCTGGAACAAGATAACGCCCGGACGCATACGGCACGTGTTGCTATGAATTGTCTTCAAGCTTTCCCAACACTTCCTTGGCCAGCTAGGTCTCCTGATCTCTCTCCCATAATGCACGTTTTGGACGTTATGGGAAGGCGATTGCAACCATCCCGGAATGTTGACCCTTTAGCCCGACAGTTGGGTACAATTTGGCAAGAAATTCCGCAGGACATCATCAGGGAACTTTTTCAGACAATGACGCACCGGATGACAGCTTGCATCCAGGCCAGAGGTGTGGACCAACGCCTTATTGACTTCCTCCCTTTGTAATGGTCAAACTCTGAAATAAATTATTCAATTGTTCTGAAATTGTAATCGTTTGTTTTTCTATGTATGTTCTTCACATCCACCCATTTTTATCACAGTTAGATAATTCCTTCTTGGTTCGTCGATTTTTTTTGTTACATAGTATCTATATATATATAATTCTCTTACGCGGCACGCAAAAAAGATGTTATTTGTTATTGCGTTTTGGCAACATTGTGCGATTGTTTGTTTACCATCACGAAGTCTCGCGCCTCAATTGAATTCATAGCGTAATCGGATGAAATTTTATTTAAAAAAATTAATTTTAGTCGAGCTGTTGTAGTTTGTAATAGAAATCAAAGAAAACGGGGTATATTTTCAGGGCCAACAATTGTAGTTCAACAATACGCTTGAACTTCAACTTTGGACAACAAACTCAATGAAAAAGTGTGGGTCGTTTGAGTGCTGGGGAAATGTACACACAAACAACATGCTGGGTATTCAATTTCCAAAGCAGCGATCACATTTCGAGTCAAAATTTGCACAGTTTTCATTTGAATTCTGATTTCAGAGGCACTGTATATATCTTTTCTGCAAACAGCAAACTTAGATTGGAAAAAAAATGTTTTTTTTTGGAATATCATATTTTGTAAACAATCCCTTCTGCTAGGACACATGTCTTCATTGATGCGAGCGAAGCGAGCATAGGTTCGCGCAGCGAACCAGTGAGGATTGCAAAGCAATCCTCCGGGGGTTGGCGAGCGCTAGCGAGCAGTGGGCTGGCCCCCTAGTATTTAATATTTTACATTGCTATACAAAGAAAGGTAATGAAAAGTTAATATTTTAATTTAATGCGTAACATTTCATTGATTCAACAATTATTGTTTTATGTTTGTTCAATTTTTGCAGTGGCCAAGCGCAAAAATGATTCGAAACTTTCATTAGGCAAGTGGTTTCTACTTTTCGATTTGTTGGTATTCGGGATTGAAAAGTTTGTTCACAGATATACGTACGTTGACCCAAAGAGGCTTGGGTATTCCAATGCAGTTTCTAGCAACGAAATTTTAACCTAAATTACCTCTGATGTGACTTGTTGAAGTTCAAAAAACACAAGGTAAGGAGGGCCATCAGCAAATCAACGGAGAGGGCTGCGTAAGGCCTGCGGACCGCTGTCTCTGCATCCCTGTGTTACATTGTTGTTGTTGTTTTAAATACTGTCATTCTCAGGGCCATTCCTGAATTACATGCTGGGCTTGCTAAAAAAATAGGGGTGGCTAAAAAGACGGGTGCCCGTTTGAATAAACATGTCCACTAATACATTTTCCAAAATTGTTATTTTTAAATAAATTCGTTCTTATCGTGTTCATTTTATGACTGTAATGACAAATACCTATGAATGCAGATTTTGTTCTCGATTTACTTTGGAATATTCGAAAAGTACTTAACAACGTATTCGTTATTTGTATACAAATTTGTTCCTGGTACTTTCTTTTTACGACTGTAACGACAAATACCATGACCGCAGATTTTGTTCCTAATTTACTTTGGAATGTTCGAAAATCAGTCATCAGCGTATTCGTTATTTTTATTCAAATTCGTTCTTGGTAGTTCTTTTAATGACTGCAATGACAAACACCCGATTTCAGAATTTGTTTTGAATTTACTTTAGATTATTCGAACAGCACTCATCAATGTATTCGTTATTTTTATACAAATTTGTTCCTACTAAGATCATCTACGACTGTTATGAACAATACCTATGGTTGCAGGTTTTGTTCTTAATTTATGTTAGAATATATATTCAAAAGAAACACATCAATGTATTCAAAGGAGAATCCCCCAGTAGTCGAATTCTTTCCGAAATGAGTTTAAAATTAAAATATCTATAAAGCTTGTTATGAAAGTTGAGCGGTTTCGTAAATCATATAGGTTAAAATATACGTCTATAGTCTAAAAAACAGTCGGAAAACATCAGTACAAACAATGTTTGTTTAACATAACGGAATTTAGGGTACAGGAAGAAAGAGGAGAGGGGCCAATCATCCAATTTATTTTCTGAATATGTGCGTTCATTCAAACGGAACGGCTTGATATTAGCACGAGAACAGTTAATACCTTGATAACAACTCTACACGTTCTCAATACCGATAAATTACCGATGGAAATTCTTACGGAATTGAGAATTGATCGGTTTTTTAACTTAAGTACTTATTTTGCCTTTCTTATTTTCTCACTGAAATTGAAATGAATGAATTAGGTTAGCCTGTTTTGTAACATTTTTCTCCATCCATTTTTTTGCTTTCGTTTTTATTACCCTCCAGAGATCTCAATGCATTTTGTGTTCTGATTTAAGAAGCACTAAAATTTCTTAAGACGAACTGTATCGGATATACTTCTTTTCCAATCGTATGTGTATAATTTGAAAACGAAAGCTAAACTAATTTTTAACCCTCCTCTTTGCCGTTGTGTTAAAAAGGATTAGAACCTTGGAGAGGTGAAATAAATATGCATTGAAAATTTATTACACGTTCTTTCAAAATTCATCATATGGCAATCGTAATGGTAATGGTAATTTTAGTTAACGTCGTACTAGAGCAACACAACGGGCTATTGACGACGGTCCGGAATCAGTCCCTTAAGGGAAAGATTCGAGGACAACACCTCGTAATTTTGAACCACGGTCAGATGACGAAGCAACACCTGAGCTGGCACCCCACTCTCCAAACTTCCACGCCAACCCAACGTGAGGACTTTCGGGCACGACAGATTTAAGGTGCACCAGCCGCCTCTACACCATACGTTTACAAACATCCATGCCCGGACCCGGATTCGAACCAGGAACCTTCCTATCTAGAGGCCAACACCTTAACCACTATACCGGTTGGTCGGCCATATGGCAATCGTAATAAGAATTCCAAATTACTGATCGTTATTCCGGTCTCGATCAAACGTGAACAGTGATCGAGTTACTTTTACGTTGCGTTGACACGATAATTCATCGGTATCATGTAAGTACGCGAATAAGATGTTCAGTTGTTAATAGTATGCTATTAACATCCGAGCGTCTGATTTCTTTCCAGATTCCTGATTATCCGTCCTATTCCATATTCTTATTCCTGATTTTCCGCCCTATTCCATATTCTTATTATTGATTTTCCGTTATTCCATGTTCTTATTCCTGATTTTCCGTCCTATTCCATATTCTTATTCCTGATTTTCCGTCCTATTCCATATTCTTATTCCTGACTATCCGTCCTATTCCATATACTTATTTCTGAGCGTACTACCTAAATCTTCCTATCCATATTTACGCTGTTTGCGTAGCCAAAGAGACGAACAACTCAAATGGAGAATAATGGAGATCAATTAGTGAACAGTGGAGAAACTGTGGTGAACACTGCTACCTTAAGTGATGTGGAGGTTTGGAGAATGGGATACCAACTCAGATCTTAACCTCGTCGTCTGACAGTGACGCTTAATGAAGAGGTGTTGTCCTCAATTCTTTTACTTCAGGATGGATCTCGGATAATCGACAATAACCCGTCGTTTTGCCACAGTGCGACATAAATTCAAATACATACTTTAATAGTTTGACCTTAAGGATACAAACATAAAATATGTCTTAGTGGTGGTGTTTTAAGATAACGCGATGCGTTTGGATTGGATGGGCTGGATGTTGGGGTTTAATGGCGCAAGGTACAAAGCGAACAAACCATTTGAGCCCCGTTGGAGCGTTTGGAGCACGTAGAATAATATGTGATGAACAACACAATTGTTGGTATATTTCTGTTACCACGAAAGGTTTGTATCAGATTTTTGCGAAGAAAACCCACTTCTTGTGCTGGTTGGGTTTTGTGAGGTGGTTGCAGGAAAAAGCCCGAATCATAAAGTTTTTCCAAAAACAACAAAATTACTTTTCTTCATAATGGCTCATCATTAACGTACGTAATTATACATGTGACATTCCACTTCTGACTCATCTATTGGAACTTCCGGTAGAAGAAGTTGCAAGAACATTCTAGAAGCAGAACACAAGCGACTTCCGGAAAAGTGTTGCAAGAACGTTCCAAGAGAAGAATGATTTCGGACGACGATGGAATTAGACGTGAATGCATGATCTTTGATTGTATTCGATCTCGAAACCCTCCGGTATTAGGACCCCCGTGTGAGGTTCTTAATTTAGATCAACTGAAGTCAAAAGATTATGAACCAATGACGTGCAAAATCAAAATTAAAGTGAAGCGTATTCTCGTATAACGGTAGGTATTTTTAATCAACGTCGCTCTGGAGCAACAGAACGGGTTATTGTCGATGGTCCGAGATACATCCCGAAGGGAAATATCTGAGGATAACATTTCGACATTTTTGACTCAATGACGAGGTCAACACATGAGCTGCGACCACACTCCCCGCAAAAGTAAGGACATTCGAGGTCACGACAGAGCCAATGCGCGCCAGCCCCCTTTGTACACGACGGCCATTGGTTAGAATCGAACTCGAAACCCTCCGATTGCTAGACCGTTGCTCTTCCAACCGGTCTCGTTGGAAGAGCCTCTGGATCGGAAAGTTCCTGGTTCGAATCCGGGACACTGCATGGATACTCCGGGACACAGTAAGCGTGTGGTGTAAGAGGCGGCTGGTGCACCTTAAATCTGTCGTGGCCGGAAGTCTTTAAGTTGAGTTGGTGTAGAAGTATGGAGAGTGGGTGCCAGCTCAGGATTTGCCTCGTCGTCTGATTGTGGCTCAAAATGACGTGGTGTTGTCCTCGAATATTTCCCTTATAGGAATGATCCCAGACCGTCGTCAATAGCCCGTTGTACTACTCTAAGTACGACGTTAATTAAAAAATACCAATTACCATTCAGAATTATCCTCCAATAAGATCTCTAAATGGAAAATTGAAATGAAGCGTAACGAGTCTCGCTCATGCATTGCCTTACATCAGTCCCGAGCCTCCTTTTAAATGTCCCGATGCGATGGCTGAGATCCCGAAACTGTCCGTCTGACTCTGCTCAATTAATTTCACCGGAAGTGCGAGTAATGCAATGACAAATTGCCGAACGAACGAGCCTTCTCCTCCAGAGGCAGAGCGTGGTCAACGATCTGTCGAGTGACAAGCAAGAGGAGGAAACTTGCCTTCTGACGTCACTTCTCCTGACAGGGTTCTGCAATCTGCAGCATGGTTTGGAGACGTCAAGGAAAGTGGGTCGCAGCCTTCGCCTGGCGAAGATACCTCTCGCTTGGCTTTTGTTTTTCGACCCAAGAGACGCATTCCAAGAGAAAGATCCATTACGAATGGGAATTCCTCCACGAGTCCTGCCGCATTCTGTTTGCTGGGTCAGTTCACTTATCGGACAGGACCGGGCTCAACGAGAGCGAATCGAGTGCACAAGTCCCCCGATTTATATGCGTGCTTCAAAAAAAAGTATTGGGTTGGTGAAAAAGTCCGTCCCGTTTTGGACGCTATATGGTATTGCATCGTAAGACCCAAGTGTTACCTCCTTCACGCGTGTAAAGTTTGGATGTTGTACTAGGTAGGTATCCAAGGGCAACACCACGTAATTTAGAACCACGTTCAGATGACGAGTTGGTGTGGAGGACTCTCAATCTGCTGATAAACAACGAACAGACTTTTAGTTCTGAAAGCTTGGGTATACTCCGAGAATTCGCCGGTAAGTTAATTTTAATGGACGTCGTACTAGAGCAACACAACGGGCTATTGATGATGTTCCGAGATCGATCCCTTAAGGGAAAGATCCAAGACAGCACCACGTAATTTTGAGCCACGGTCAGATGACGAGGCAACACCTGAGCTGGCACCCCACTCTCCAAACTTCCACACCAACCTAACGTGAGGACTTTCGACCACGACAGATTTAAGGTGCACCAGCCCGCCTCTACACCTTACGCTTACAAACATCCGATGCCGACCAACCGGTATAGTGGTTAAGGTGTTAGCCTCTAGATCGGAAGGTTCCTGGTTCGAATCCGGGTGCGGGCATGGATGTTTGTAAGCGTATGGTGTAGAGGCGGCTGGTGCACCTTAAATCTGTCGTGGCCGAAAGTCCTCACGTTGGGTTGGCGTGGAAGTTTGGAGAGTGGGGTGCCAGCTCAGGTGTTGCTTCGTCATCTGACCGTGGTTCAAAATTACGAGGTGTTGTCCTCGGATCTTTCCCTTCAGGGACTGATCCAGGACCGTCGTCAATAGCCCGTTGTGTTGCTCTAGTACGACGTTAACTAAAATTACCATTACCATTACCAAACATCCGATATAAGGTGGCCGACCAACCGGTATAGTGGTTAAGGTGTTAGCCTCTAGATCGGAAGGTTCCCGGTTCGAATCCGGGTCCGGGCATGGATGTTTGTAAACGTATGGTGTAGAGGCGGCTGGTGCACCTTAAATCTGTCGTGGCCGAAAGTCCTCACGTTGGGTTGGCGTGGAAGTTTGGAGAGTGGGGTGCCAGCTCAGGTGTTGCTTCGTCATCTGACCGTGGTTCAAAATTACGAGGTGTTGTCCTCGGATCTTTCCCTTCAGGGACTGATCCCGGACCGTCGTCAATAGCCCGTTGTGTTGCTCTAGTACGACGTTAACTAAAAAAATTACCAATTACCGATATAAGGTGACGGTCCGAGTAATTTGGTAATTTTTAATTATCGTCGTACTAGAGCAACACAACGGACTATTGACGATGGGGACGGTCCGGGATCAAACCCGAAGAGAAAAATCCTCACGCCTCGTCATCGGACCATGGTTCAAAATTATGTGGTGTTGTCCTCTGATCTTTTCTCGGTCTTAGGGATTGATCCTTATAGACCGTCATCAATAGCTCCTAGTGGTGCTCCATTACGACGGTAATTAAATTACTTACCTACCGATTACAACACCTCTTAATTTCGCACCACAATCCGATGACGAGGCAACACCTGAGCTGGCACTCCACTCTCCAAACATCCACACCAAGCCAACGTGAGTCAAAAAAGGAAATGCTGCTAAAAAGATATATACTTGTGAACCCCTCAAACGGTTAAGTTTCGTAAATTTATTTAGCTTGGTAGTTTTTTTATCGAAAATTAAACAGTAAAGTAATATATAAAGGGCTATTTTCTGTTTTACCGGTTTTACAAAAAAAATAAAGCAATCGAATTTGGACAGTGTTTTTTAAATATTTTAGGTAAAGAAGTTTCGCACGGAGGAAAAATAACGACATGTGAAGGATGGCTCAAAACGTTCGGGAAATTTGAGCTATCCTTCGGCTTTAGCTTTTCGGTTTGATGTATGAAATAAGCCATTTGGTTGTCTACTCTCCAGTTCACGTTCATTTCTTATTACTTCTAAGTGCTCTCTCCAGCAGGAAACAATAAGTCGTTATACGCAGTTACAAAAGGGTACTGATGTCTCCCTCACCGCATGGTCTTCTCGACTTTTTAAAGCTTCTAAAGTGGAAAGGAGGCTTATAAAAAAAGTGCCCTAACCCACCACCATAATCAGTGGAGAGAAATGCGATTCTCTTTTGGTGCCACTATTTATATATAGTATTCTAATTTATATCCTCAATGTGATTTGTCAGGTGGTTAAGGTGTCCGCCTCTTGATCGGAAGGTTCCTGGTTCAAATCCGGGTCAGTGCATGGATATTTGTAAGCGTATGGTGTAGAGGCCGCTGGTGTACCTTAAATCTGTCGTGGCCGAAAGTCTTCACGTAGAGTTGGTGTGGAAGTTTGGAGAGTGGGGTACCAGCTCACGCAGTGGCGTAGGAAGGGGGTATATCACAGACAAGGGGGACAAAATGGCAAACATTTGGGTGTTTTAATAATTAAAAAAATGGAAGTGGCTCACGACACTTTAAAAAAAAATTCACATTTAAAACGAGTTTAATTACTTTATCTGACAATTAACTTCAATAAGAGAGTCAACACACACATAATGCTTATTAAAACATAAGTTCAGTGAACAAACACAACGAAACGCGGCTGAATTCGACGGTCGGTGAGTAGTGAAGAGCGTATGGATAAGGGAAGTATACTAGGGGTTCTCTTTGGTTTGTACTAGGGATGACAACTCTCAGAAAATAACCGGTTATCGGTTAACCGATTTTTAAAAGTCAGGTTATAACTAAGGTTGCCAGAACATCCCCTTTAAAGAGAACATGTCCAGGAGAAAATGTGTAAACTTAATCCTAAAGCATTATTTGTTCCTTGTAAAAATTACTCTCTTAATATGTGTGGACTTTATTCTTTTGCAACTGTTTCACAATGTGTAACCTTTTTTGGGCCCATAGAAAGTCTGTACTGCTTCTTCTCAGTTTCCACACAGATGGACTATCCTTGCAACTAATGTTGGATGTACAGTCAAGAGACTTTCGAGTACAAGATAGAGTCAAGTCAAGTAGTTGAATTTCTCGGAGCCCATGGCCCCGTAGGGGCCTTCATCTCCAGTATTGATGGATAAGTGGCATGACAGATGGTGCTTTCAGGTTAGGGAAAGAATGGGGTGGGTGTTAGGAAGATGTCAGGAGCTCGTTCAACGTGGTGCAGCCTTGTTTGAAATACAAGTGCCACCTACATCGAGGAGCGTGGTTTAAAAAGCTCTTGGCTTGCCGAAATCGTACGGCCAATGAGGGATTAATTGCGAATGTTGATGCTTTGGGGTGACAATCTATTGCCAATTAACATTGATGCTCTTGGGCGGGCTTTGTTTTTTGGAAGAGTTGGGTCGTAAATTTCGATTTCTTGGATGGAGGAATTGGAGTTATTGGCGATGTTTTTGAAAAAGTTTGAGCAAGGTTGCCGATGAACTGACCAAGATGGGATATATTAGTGGCAGTTAGGATGTCAATATTTCTGTAAAACCATCTGGCCTGGACAATGGTTCTGAGGGTGGTATTTTGGAGGACAATAATTTTATTGATGTTTGTCTTGGCGGTGGCACCCGAGATGGGAGCGGCATGAGTACAAGATAGAGTACTCACTACGCTACTTTAAAGCCTGTATATGCTAATTTCAAGAAGATTGTTGAAGCCATTGAAGAATTTTGAATCCCATAGAAACTGTTGAAACCAGCGGAGCAGCGCAAACGCTTTTGCCAGCACTATGTGATTGTTCTTTTTTATATTTTTTGTATATCTGAAGTAGTGTTTTAGAAGAAGTAAACCACGCTCACAAAGTACCTACTGATTGCTGGGATAAGTTTTGAGAAGTGTGCTATCAAAATAAGAAGTCTGAAGATATTCTTGAATGTCTAAAGAAATGAGATCGTGGAGAAAGCACTGTAGTTCGTAACGAACACTTGTGAAGAGATGTACATTCCTTTAGTGAAAAGAAAAATCGTCAGAAAGAAGAAAATGATGACTGGAGAAACGGCTTAAGATGAACCACTGACATTGAATGAAAATATCAATGTTGGAGTGCATTGACAGGTTTTTATCAAGAAATAGACACTCGCTGTAAAGATATCAAAAATATACCAGATCGGTTTGCAGTTTTGGAACCCAAGAACCTGATTACAACTTCAGAAGAGGAACTGCCACAGTCAATACAAAACTTAGTCGTAAACTATGATGAACTTTCTGAAGATGATATCTTAGAGAGAGTCTACGACTAAAAAAGAAAAGACATCTACAAGCTGACAAAGTTTCCAAAGATTCTCTGGAATGATCTTTAAGATTCTGAATATGAACTTTTAGATTCTGTACCAAATCTAACTTTTCGTCATCTGACCGTGGTTCAAAATTATGTGTTGTTGTCCTCGGATCTCTCCCTTAGGGGATTGATCCCGGACCGTCGTCAATAGACCGTTGTGTTGCTCTAGTATGACGTTAACTCGAAAATTAATTAATTACCAAATCTAACTTTAGCTTTAAGAATCTTGTTAACGTTATGTGTTTCAGAAGCATCATGTGAGAGGAGTTTTTCAAAACTAAAATTAATCAAGAGTTATCTTAGGTCCAATATGAGCAAACCTCGACTCTCTGCATTAGCTATCTTGTCAGTTGAAAACAAAGTAGCGAAAGGAATTGGTTTTGATGGTGTCATTACAAAATCGGAACAGCTACACTCCACGTTTATGAGCGATGGCAACGGCCTTGGCGAATTTTTTGGCGAACTGCTAAAGTTGCCAAGGAAATAATTATTTCCTAACTCTTTTTCTGTCACAAATTTTTTCTTTTTACAGCACACTTATTAAACACAATTCAGAACGTTTTGAAAAGTATATATTTTTAAAATTTTCACAAAAAGTAGTAAGCTTAAGCACATTTCAAAACACATTTGTGAACCAGCAGAGAAACTAAACTACGAATGTTGGGTAAGAATACCTTGAAACTTATCAATTACGCTAAATACAGTGGGCATATTAAAAAAAAAAAGATTTACAAAAGAAAAAAAGCAAGAAATAATACAACCTGATAACGTCAGAATTCTTTCGTAAAAAAAATAATGGAAACGAAAATGGTCAAAAAAACAAATTTCATAATCATTTCGTTAAAACTATTATAATAAAATAAATATTCCACAACTGTCAAAATACAAATAAATGGACCACTAGTATCACAGAAAACGATTTAAAAGGACCAATGCAATCAAAGGATATTTTAAAAACAAAATAACCAATGGGAGTAAAGAAAAAATTTCAAACGAATCAAAGAAATCAAACGATTTTAACGGATTTTGGAAGAACTTTCTAGAATATTCAAAATGAAAATTGAAATTTTCCGTTTTCCGAGGTTGCCATGAAAACCACAACAACCGTAAAGAAAGATTGGTTGCCTTAATTTATCGCAACTCGCTACAAGAAGTGCGCCAAAAAAATCGCCAAGCCGTTGCCATCACTCATAAACGTAGAGTGTAGCTGTACCACAAAATCTGCAGAGAACAAAGTTAGGAAAATAACTATTTTAAGTCTTTATGTCTCAATACAAATAAATAAACCACAAAATAAGGCTTATAATTGTATCTTATTTTTTCTTTTTATAATTTCAATGGGGGATTACAAGAATTTTTCCATACCGAGCACTACACCTGAACTTGCTACGCTACTGCAGCTCAGGTGTAGCTTCGTCATCTGACCGCGTTTAAAAATTACGTGGTGTTGTCCTCGGATCTTTCCCTTAAGGCAGTGGTCCCCAACCCCCGGGCCGCGGATCGGTACCGGTCCGTGGATCAAATGGTACCGGGCCGCCCTAGGAACATTAAATTATTTCCATTTTATTTACTGTGGTGTATTTCTCTCGGGTTTTGTGTGGTTCTTATCTATGAAATGTCCACTCAAATTAGGAGACGGTAAATCAGAACTTGAAATTTGTTCTGTTATGTTTAATTATGATTTCTGAATTCTGTATGTCTCTATTTTCCAATTTTGACAAATGTGACGACTGTTTTCAAGTTGATAGACAAAGTAGCTGCATTTAAGGCCAAACTGAAGTTGTGGGGACGGCGCGTGAACAGAGGCATTTTGGACATGTTTCAGACATTAGCGGGAATTTTAGGCGAGACTGAGCCTAAATATTCATTTTCCTAGTTGGTGCACGATCACCTGTCTTTGCTTTGAAAAGAGTTCGAGCGCTTCGTGGGTATTTTGTGGTTGAGAAACCACAAAATACCCACGAACTAGTAAGGAAAGGATCCGCAACCCATTTGTCATCAAATGAGGTGAATCTAGCATATCTGTCCAAGAAGAAGATCAACTGCTGGAGATTGCAAATGAAGGCGGCCTTAAAACTACGTCCGAGACAATAACTCTGCCGGTGTTCTGGATTAAAGTCATGGCGGAATACCCTGATATTGCCACCACAGCATTTAAATCCCTATTGCCATTTCCGACAACCTATCTGTGTGAAGCGGGGTTTTCTGCAGTGACAGCAACCAAAACAAAACAACGGAATAAACTGGACATAAGCAACACACTTTGGGTGTCATTGTGTCCTATTACCCCCAGATGAAACCGTGTCGTTACAAAGAAACAAGCTTAGGGTTCTCATTGATTTAGCGCTCTAGTGAGTTAAAATGTTAAATCACATTATATTCATTTTTTGGTGAAACTGTATTTTATTTTGAAGGCATGTTTAAATACAATTAAATTAAAATTATTAAATCAAAACAATCTAAAATATAAACAATCAACGTCACTCCCCCCGCCCCCCCAGCGGGCCGCGTTAAAATTATCAAACGTTGATCCGGTCCGCGGCGATAAAAAGGTTGGGGAGCACTGCCTGACTGATTCCGGACCGTCGTCAATAGTTGTGTTGCTCTACTACGACGTTAATTAAAATTACCTTACCACAGTATGACTTGAGTTAAAATTTGTTTTTCAGTGATCAACACTAAGTTATTTTGCAATTTTTGAGCACTTGAATTTGAAGATTCAAACAAAATGGTTTTAATAAAAATATGGTAATTGGTAATTGGCGACGGTCCGGGATCAGTCCCTTAAGGGAAAGATCCGAGGAACCCACCTCGTAATTTTGAACCACGGTCAGATGACGAGGCAACACCTGAGCTGGCACCCCACTCTCCAAACTTCCACACCAACCCAACGTGAGGACTTTCGGCTACGACAGATTTAAGGTGCACCTGCCGCCTAAACACCATACGCTTACAAACATCCATGCACTGACCCGGATTCGCATCAGAAACCTTTCGATCTAGAGAACACCTTAACCAAATATAGTTTTTGGCCAAATATGGTTTTATAAATCTTTATATTGAAAATTTACTCTCTCTGCTTTTGTGAGTTTGAAACTCAATCCAACCAAAGACCGTTTTGTTCGTGGAGTTTGGCGCTCTTTATATATGTCGTGGCCTCAGATGTAGTCCCAGAAACGTGGAAGTTTAGCTTTTTTTGCATTTTTTTTAATTAACGTCTTACTTGAGCAACACAACGGACTATTGACGGGATTATGATCCCGGACCGTCGTCAATAGCCCGTTGTGTTGCCCTAGTACGACGTTAATTAAAAAAATTACCAAAATTACCACACTGGAGCAACACAACGGGCTTTTGAAATTCTTATTTATTACTGCAACAACTAGGGGCTGATATGTAGTTTCGTTTTTCCACACCACATCAACCAAACAGATCTGGTAAAAGCTGTTAATGCTGTTTAACGTCGCAACTGTCCATTTAGTAATGCCTTTGTTATACATATACACCACACTACAATAATGGACCGGACAGCGAGATGTGATGGTTGGAGGGAAAGAATACATACTTTAATAGGGGGATGGTTCCCCATTTGCTGCAATTACACTAGCAACTCTTCTGGGCATACTTCCAACAAGGTTATGATACACAGCTATGGGTATTGGCGTCCATTCCTGCTGCAAGAATGTCGCCAGCTCAGCTGTAGATTTCGGACGCGGTTCCCTGGTCTGTAAACGTCGCTCTTACCCGTCCCACAAATGTTCTATGGGGTTTAGGTCGGGACTCTGAGCAGGCCAGGGAAGACGTTTTACATCCATATCTCGATACCACTGCTTGAAAGAGGCTGCAGCATGACATGGGGCGTTGTCGTGCTGGAAATAACATTCTTTCATTCCATAAAATTGCCAGAGCGTTGAAAGAACCTGATTGTCCAAAATGTTTGTGTTGGTGTCGGCGTTCAATTGACCAGGAACAACATGCAATGTTCCCAGGCCATACCACGAAAAATACCCTCAAACAAGTAGTCGGATTTTATGCAAATCCGCTGGCATCCGGTCCATTATTGTAGAGTAGTGAATATGTAAGGTAAGTGAATTTTTAATTAACACCGTACTAGGTAATGGTAATGGTAATTTTAGTTAACGTCGTACTAGAGCAACACAACGGGCTATTGACGACGGTCCGGAATCAGTCCCTTAAGGGAAAGATTCGAGGACAACACCTCGTAATTTTGAACCACGGTCAGATGACGAAGCAACACCTGAGCTGGCACCCCACTCTCCAAACTTCCATGCCAACCCAACGTGAACCGTACTAGAGCAATGCAACGGGCTCATACATATATAGGAAACTCTGATCGTATTTGGTTGCCGACCAACCGGTATAGTGGTTAAGGTGTTAGCCTCTAGATCGGAAGGTTCCTGGTTCGAATCCGGGCCCGGGCATGTATGTTTGTAAACGTATGGTGTAGAGGCGGCTGGTGCACCTTAAATCTGTCGTGGCCGAAAGTCCTCACGTTGGGTGGGTGTGGAAGTTTGGAGAGTGGGGTGCCAGCTCAGGTGTTGCTTCGTCATCTGACCGTGGTTCAAAATGACGAGGTGTTGTCCTCGGATCTTTTCCTTAAGGGATTGATCCCGGACCGTCGTCAATAGCCCGTTGTGTTGCTCTAGTACGACGTTAACTAAAATTACCATTACCATTACCTGATCGTATTTGGTATTTTTAATTAACGTCACATTGGAGCAACACAACGGGCTATTGAAATCCCAATGTTATTAATGCAACAACTAGGGGCTGATATGTAGTTTCATGTGGTCATTGAACTGCAAGCTGGATTACATTTGGAGATGGATTTCAACTTAGAATCAGTAATATGAGGCTTTTACAGAGACGAAGACCCTAAGAATCAGAGAAATTCAAACGATCTTTTGTCTGACGGGCATGGGTATCTAAATCGGGTTTTGGCAGCTGAACAACGTTTTCCAAACTCTGAAGTCTCGACAGATCATCAGTCTTCTCGACGGCGATACTATTTAGGTATTGGGAGTGGTTAAAAGTCATATTCTTACACAGGTATTGTATATGCATTGCTTAACCTTCTGGCTCTCCATCTTTTAAGGACAGTTAAAGAAACTCAACGGTGAATCGATCCATAAGAGGGATTTGAATCAGAAAGCAATAGTGTAATGCGATTCTTTCACAATTTAAACAGTTGCTCCCTGTGAATGTCGCTCGTCATCTGCCCGTGGTTCAAAATTAGGTGATGTTGTAATCTGATCTTTCCCTTAGGGGATATATCACGGACCGTCATCAATAGCCCGTTGTGATGTTCTGGTACGACATTAATTAAAAATTACCGAAATTACCAAATCAAACTGGGACCCCGTTATGGACGTTAGGAGAGTGGACTTCCAACTCAGGTGTTGACCTCGTCATCTGACCGTGGTTCAAAATAACGAGTTGTTATCCCCGAAACTTTCCGCCGACCAACCGGTATAGTGGTTAAGGTGTTAGCCTCTAGATAGGAAGGTTCCTGGTTCGAATCCGGGTCCGGGCATGGATGTTTGTAAGCGTATGGTGTAGAGGTGGCTGGTGCACCTTAAATCTGTCGTGGCCGAAAGTCCTCACGTTGGGTGGGTGTGGAAGTTTGGAGAGTGGGGTGCCAGCTCAGGTGTTGCTTCGTCATCTGACCGTGGTTCAAAATGACGAGGTGTTGTCCTCGGATCTTTTCCTTAATAGATTGATCCCGGACCGTCGTCAATAGCCCGTTGTGTTGCTCTAGTACGACGTTAACTAAAATTACCATTACCATTACCCCGAAACTTTCCCTTCGAGAATGATCCGGAACCGTCGCCAATATATCGTTATATTGTTCCAGTGTGACGTTAATTTAACAACCCACCTACTCTAGGTGAGTTGGTGTGGAGAGGACTCTCAATCTTGGTAAACCACGAACACACTTTTTCCTCTGAAAGCCTGTGTATATACCCCAAGAATTCGTACGCCAGTAAGTCATGTGGTGTCGAATAGGTAGGTTGGTATTTTAATTACCGTCGAACTGTAGCAACCCAACGGGTTATTGGTGATTGTCCGGGATCAAACCCAAAGTGAAAGATCCGATGAAAACACCAAGTATTTCTGAATTACCGTCAAATGATGAGGTCACACTTGAGCTGACACCCCACTCTCCAAACTTCCCCACCACGCCAACGTGAGGACATTTGAGGCCACGACAGATTGACCGTGCACCAGTTCCCTTTGTACGCTACGGTCTTTGGTTGGATTCGAACTCGCAACCCTCCGGTTGATAATACGTTACTCTCCCAACCGGACTACCTCGGATTCGTGTATAAAGGGAGATGGTGTGGAAGTTTGGATAGTGGGGTGTCAGATCAGGTGTGAACTCTTCGGATGACCGTCGTTCAAAATTACGTGGGGTTGGCCTCGGATCTTTCCCTTTGGGTTTGATCCTGGGCCGTCGCCAATAGCCTATCGTGTTACCCCAGTGCGATGTTAATTAAATAAATACCTACCCAGATTGAAGCTAGTAATTGGTAATTATTAGTTAACGTCGTACTAGAGCAACACCACGGGCTATTGACGACGGTCCGGGATCATTCCCTTAAGGGAAAGATCCGAGGACAACACCTCGTAATTTTGAACCACGGTCAGATGACGAGGCAACACCTGAGCTGGCATTCCACTCTCCAAACTTCCACACCAACCTAACGTAAGGACTTTCGGCCACGACAGATTTAAGGTGCACCAGCCGTCCTGTACACCATACGCTTGCAAACATCCATGCCCGAACCCGGATTCGAACCAAGAACCTTCCGATCAAGAGGCTAACACCTACTCCACATTACCGGTTGGTCGGCTTTGGAGGATCAATAAGTGAATTTAATGTCATTCTGGAATTTCTAAAAATGAAATGGTTGACGAGTTTTTTTGCAAAATATGCTGGAAAATAAGATATGCCCAACTAATTCGATGGGTCTTCAAAATCTTTTCAAAAAAATTCTCAAAAAATAAGAGTACTATGATAATTCGTTGATTTCTTGGCAGAAGCTCTGGTCTACTATTGATAAATGTCAAATTTCCAAAAAAATCATTTCCATTTATACAAAATGCGTCTCCAAAGAAAGTTTAGGCAGTGATACAAGCTCATTTAAATTTCCTCCGGGCAAGTAAGAATTAGTTTCTACTTTTATCGTTTCCATCTTATGAATTCGCCATTCTGCAATTGTTACACGTTGGCATGATGTTGAAGTTTGGAGAGTGGCGTGCTAGCTCTGGGGTTGTTCTCTCTCTGACCGTGGCTCGAAATTACGAGGCGTTGTACCTGTACCGTTCCTTCGGGATGGATCCCTTACCTTCGCTAAAAGCCCGTTGTGTTGCTCCAGTGTAACGTTAATTAAAAATTACCAAATTACCACCATCATTTTATATTCACTATTATTCCATATTCACTGTGCGATGCAAAGCATTAAAAACTCAATCAAGGCATCTCGTCAGTGGTAAAACAGGTACGAGATATCTCTTCTACCAAGATCTAGCGATCTTGACAGACGAAATATGTCAACCAAGCCACCTGGTGGATTAAACAGTCGTCAACTATGTTGCTGGAATGAAACAATTGGTTTCTATGTGCTGTTTTCGTACTAGGCGCTTTATGAATATTCCACCTGCATAAACAGCTAAATGTCAAATGAATGATGATATTGTTGCTCAAAGGAGGTGTTTCAGAAATCCACGCGTATCAGCCAACCCAAATCCCCATTTTGCTAAATAAGTACTTTGCTCAGCAAATCACTGATAGAGTCTTTCAATATTGAAGATATCCTACGTCCACTCTAGCACTAAAAAATAAAGAAAGTATCGTAGTTATGAATGTTCTTTACTTTCTATATAAAACAGTGGTGAACCCTGTGGGTTTTAATATTTTATTATCAATTAAAGTGACTTCGTTTTTTATTATCAAAGCTCTCCAACGCCATGTCTATTGGAGCTTTGATCGTTGGAGCCATTTTTGTTTCACTTTACAGAGTTTAAAATAGAAGTGTCAATCTTGATCAATCCAAAGCAACGCAGTAAAGAAATAAAACGAAAAACAATCAAGACAAGTATAGAGATAGAAAAGTTGAAAACTTTTAAAAGTATTTCAACTTATCGAGAGTGCAGCGGGTATGCAACTCAACTACCGACTGCGGATCAGAAATCGTGTTCTAAAAGAATCCATAATAAGATTGTTCGTAAAGAAATTTTTCCCGTGCTATTTGTGTGTCCTTTAGTTGTGTTTTAGGTATTGTGGATTCTGCTTGTTAAAAATGCTGTGAATAGAAATAAATATGTCTAGTGATTTCTCCTGAAATGAATCTCGTAGCAGAAGGAATTTTGTAGCGTTTGTTTCATCTATTTAATCCCCAACAAGAGGAAGTAAAAACTTCTTGTTTTAAAATGATAAAAAACGCTATCTTATTATAAAAAAAGATTCCAAAGTAATTATGGTTCGAATGGCAGATTAATAAACAAAATGGTAGGTGTTGGAAGAAAAGCAGATGATAAAGAGAATCAATCCACAAATTTAACTATTTCCAGACTAACCCAGTGATCAAAACACGGAATCATATTGGGAATAGATAATACAATGAAAAGTGACGCCATTTGATTTTTATCCACAGTAATGGAACAACCTGGAAGATTAAAAATCGAAATGGCGTTGTGAGAAGAAAAGTGGAGGAAGAGAATTCAACGACCGCCAGGCCAATCCAGTGATCAAAAAATGGAATCATATCGAACAGATTATTCTGCGATAAGTGACGCCATTCGATAATAAATCCCGAAGGAATGGTGCATCCTGGAGGATTAATAATCGAAATGGCGCAGTTGGGAGAAAAGCGAAGTTGGAGAATTCAACAATCTCCAGACTAATCCAGCGACCAAAAAATAAATTCCGATCGTCCGTGGAAACGAAAGAAGAAAGAAATGGCCGCCGAGCCACACCACTACGGACGAAAGATCAAAAATTCGATGACCTCCTCGGAGAGAACCATTGAACGACGCCACCAGCTATTCAGAGATTCCGAGATCAACGGAGCAGCACAGAAGCGAGAATTTCATGATAAACCGCTTCGCCAGCGATCTACGTACGCCCAGCTTTTGGCTTTTCCACTACCTCTACTCTTGGCCTGATATCGACTCGGCAACAGCGCAGTAGCAGCACCATTTCCCCAGGTTCCGTTCCATCCAACAAGAAGGACGAAGTCAGTCACTGCAGCTGGCAGCCATTTTGTGCGATGACGAAGCTGGCGGTTGCGAATATTCCAAAAACCCACCGAACAAAACCTCAATACTCCCATTGTTGTCTGTCACAAGGGAATAAAATTAACTGGAGAGCAATTCCAATTTCGCGGTAGAACTCTTCGTACAAGTTGATATTTGCCAGAAATGGAAATAAGAATAATTAAAACGAATCTACCCAAATGAAGGTTTAGCAACGTGGGCGAAAGCAATTTCCATGCACATTTAATTTTACAGATGACTTTTAAGATTTCATAAACCACACAAAACGCGACTTAAAATATGATTCGCCAAATCCTTGGGGTAGGAACAAACAAAAATGTCATAAACACAGTTTTGTCGAATTTAAAATCATACCATTTGCAAAAAAGATGCGGATTGAACACTAAACTAATTATTCTGATATCAAAAGAAAGGCATGGGCAATCATTTTCCATTTTTTTAAATAAATATATTCTTTAATAAGGTTTATCAACATCAACCTGATGGAAATTACAACAAATAATGTACTTAAAATTAATTCCAACGTCAGGTAGACCACTATCTAAATTACATGAAACTTTATTGGGAGTTTTTGTGTTCAAACATACAATTTTATGAAGCAAAGCTTATGTGCATCATTTCGTTTGGCGAAAGATAAAACCTATGCGTTTTATTTTAGTTCCAACTCCATAAAATGCGATTAAACTGATGCTAGTTCTTAACGAATATTTTTGTACTAAAACACAATTTTGTTCAGCACATCATTTATTAAAGAACTGAACTGTAGGAATTTTTTAAAACTGAAATATGTCGCACTCTCTTCTGATGAAATACTAAACAGAACAAAAAGTTCGAAATAATCAATTGATCAATCTTTGAAATAGAGACAGGTGCGCTCACAATTTCAGAGATTAGTGTTTAATTTGTTATATCCAAGCTAATTATCATTTGCTTCGATTTATTGCAGAAATAGCAGTCGGGGAAGAACGATGCGTTTGAAGTATGTCAAAATATCTTCATTTTTCATCTACCTATCAAACAACCTTTGATTCCATTTGGTTATTACTGACTGATGTTTCACAGACACAATCATAGACCTAAAATAAACAAGGATTTTGGGTCCCTAGAACCTTAGGTCCCTTCTGATAAAGCGAGTTAATAAGAGATTATATCACTGGTTTCGTTACTTGTGTTTGTCATTTTTATCTTTTATGATTGGTTAAATTCTATGACTCGAGGGTCATATTTGGCCAAGCTGCGTCAAACACAAGACAGACAACGTCAAGCAATGGACGAACACACACAACGAAAGCTTTACTGGTGCAGAAAGGGAGGAATCGAACCTGCGCCGCCTGCAACCCACAGGTTGCTAGTGCAGTGTACTAACACACTGAGTCACGGCACCTCCCGCCAGCAGATGGTATTAACACTTGTAAAGTTTTTCTCTCCTCTTGAAATGAAGCTCATGCCACGCACTAGTATTCGGCTTCTTCAGTTCAGCTTGATAAACACCGAACACTTGTCTTTATGGGTCACATCAAAGCATATTAGCCTAATTACGGAAGTAAGATGGGCAGCAGCAGACTTCTCTGAAGTTTGCGTGCACATAAATGCCTGCCACTTGTGAACGTAATTCAGATTCTTTCACGAAATTTTTGGGATTGTAATTAGGGCCGTGTAGCGTTGGAGAACTACAAGAGTTGAAGTCCCTAACCCTCGAGATAGAAGTGCCCTTCTACAAGAAATCTTGATCAATGGATTTTTATGAAAAAATTCACATTATATTCCTAAAACCTTTGAATAGCCCATAGAATTCGTTTTAGTCCATTCCCTTATTCAACGGAATACAATTTTTTTTCCAACTTCTGGTTTTTATCAATCTTAGGAAAATATCTGAAAAATGCCTTAAGATACTGTTTGCTTTTAATTTGTATTTTTGTTTTTATTGGTTATGACTGAGAATATGGGTCGAAAAAAAAAACAGAATAATAATTAAAGAATATTTATCTTCTTCAAAAACGATGTCCGTTTTCGCATTTTGTCCCTTGTAAACTTTCTGCTCAGCTCTTGGAAATGTAAACTTTCGTGTTTCATTTGTATATGAAACACTAAATTATTGAATCATTTACAACAGGTTTTAAAAACATAAGGCTTACCATTCAAGGGACTAATGCCGTTTGTTTTTAATTTGTATTTTTTTTTATTTGTTACGACTTCGAATATGGGTCGAATATACAACAGAATAAAAATAAAAGAATATTTCCCTTCTTCAAAAAACGGTGTCCGTTTTCGTATTTGGTCCCTTGTAAACTTTTTGCTCGGCACTTGGTAATGTATATAAACTTTCGTGTTTCACTTGTATATGAAAAACTAAGTTATTGAATCAAATACAACAGGTTTTAAAACCCTAAGGCTTACTATTCAGGGGACTTAAGCAAAAGTTTTCTGCCGTTCATCTGGCCAGACAAGTAACATGGTATTGTAAAACTTAATCTTCGGTTGCATAAGAGGTCGTATATCCTGCTGGTAGAGATTAAGTTGGTTTAAGCAGATTGAACTATTTTAGAAAAGCAAATAGGGCAGAAGATGAGTAACTTGTTTCGGCAATGTTTAGTGACAAGTTCAAGTATGTGATCTGGAAATGGCGGAATCTGAAGAATTCCATTGACGCAATCAGCGCTGGAAGACTTACGTGAAAAGCTCAAGTAAATTTCGAAAGAAGCTTTCAAAAAAAAAAATTTTTATTTAAACCCCGGGGAACTTTTTCATTTTTTTATACTGTCATACAAACCAGTTTTCATTCGATTTGTGTTATTTAATAATGTTATTAATAATTTGTTTATTTAATAATTATATATATATTGTCAAAATCATTTTCTAAATTCATAGTTATTTGTCTCAATTAAAAATGCTTTTTTGACTCAGATTGCAGATTTTTACATTTTTAAAGGTAAGAATTTCCTAGCGATCATTTAACACCTAAAATAAACAATCGTTAACTTGTAATGATATAATTACAAAAGCTAGATTAGTTATAAAAAAATCATTCTTCAGTTAGAAACCTAAACAAGAGATGGCAGCACAAACCATATGTTTTTGTACAAGAAAACTTTTCATTTCAGTTAGGATTTTAAACAAGAGATGGCACCACAAATCACATTTTGATTCATGGACTTGTTATAATATGAACAAAAAATCCTGTTATACACTCTATAACAAAAAAATCGACACACCAAGAAGGAATCATACGATTGTTTTGAAATTTCGTATGCAAAAATGTTTTGACCAAATATGCAAATGATTTAAATTTGGTGTCCAATATATGAATAGTGCGATCTCCAGCGCATTGGAACTGCGCATCCAGCATATGTATATAAGGAGTTGTTTTTGAACTGTTGTTAAAAATTTCTGCTGCATTGCGATTTAGGATACCTTTCAACGACTGAATAAATGCCTCGCCGCAAGATTCGTGCTCATTACGAGCAACTTTCAGAGTTTGAAAGAGGTCGTATCATTGGATTGAAAGAGGCAGGTTGGGCAAATCGGAGAATCGCTCGTCATGTGAGTCGAAACGATGCAGCGATTAGAAGATGCTGGCAAGAGTGGGTGGACAATGGCATGTTTCAGCGTCATGATTTTAACGGTCGACGTAGGGCCACAACAGATCGCGAGGACAGAGTGATTGTCAGATCAGCTGTCACAGCGCCCGATTCATCGCTATCAACCATCAGTCGTGGGACCCATTCACGAGTGTCCACCATGACCATTCACAGACGGCTGATAGAGCGAAATCTACGCTCGTACCGACACATGCCACTCACGCCTTCACACTCTCGAGCCAGATTACAGTGGTGCTTGGCTCGATCAGGCTGGAATGATGCTGACTGGGGACATATAGTCTTTAGCGACGAATCCAGCTTCCAACTGTGTCCTGACAATCATCGAAGACGTTTCTGGAGACGCCCAGGGCAGCGTGCCGATTCTGCTTTCACTATTGCACGCCACGCGGGCCCTCAACAAGGAGTTATGGTCTGGGGTGCCATTTCCCTTGATAGCCGGACCCCTTTGGTAGTCATTAGAGGTACACTTAATGCACAGCGGTACGTTGACGACATTCTGATACCTGTTTTGCTACCGTTCTTTTCGCAGAACCCTGGGCATATTTTTCAGCAAGACAATGCCAGACCACATACGGCACGTGTTGCTATGAACTGTCTTCAAGCTTGTCAAACACTTCCTTGACCAGCCAGATCACCAGATCTCTCTCCCATCGAGCATGTCTGGGATATGATGGGAAGGCGACTGCATTCGGTAGGGAATGTTGATGACGTAGTCCGATAATTGGAGCAAATTTGGCAAGAAATACCGCAGGTGAACATCCGGGAGCTTTATAGGTCTATGCCACGCCGTGTGGCAGTTGGAGGCGGGTCAACACCTTATTGAGCTCGTTACTGTAACTCTGAAATAAATCATTGAATTGTTCTGAAATTTTAATCATTTTCTATTCTGTACATAATTTTCCTATCCACCAATTTTTGTCTCCATCGGACAACTCCTTCCTGGTGCGTCGATTTTTTTGTTATAGAGTGTATATAAGTTTCTTTAGTCAAAACCCATATAAAACTGATTCCGAAACTAAAATAACTGGAGAACGCGTCTGTGAAAAGGAGGGTACTAGAGTGAAAAAATTTTTGGTACGATACTGTGTTTTTTTTTTTTTTTTTTTTTCTTTTTTATGAGTTACCTGCAGGAAAAATCCAACCTCCCATATGAAAACGGAGCTCAGAGGAATCATCTCATTTGGGAATTGGGAAACTGTTGGAGTGCGAATCAGTGATAAAGTCTACGTCTTATTACTTCATATCTCAATTTTCGACCGACATACGCTAGACAAAGGCCGCTACAGCTCGAAGAAGATACAATGTCAAAAATTAAAGTTATCAATATTTCATGAATTATATTTTTTAGTATTTGCCTGCGTCACCAAGCAAATGTTCAGAGATCCAAGTACTACCTACAGAAATTGACACCTCTTCAATCCATGTGGGAAATATATGGAACAGAAACCTTTCTGTGGTGGTCATTTCACCAAGACTCGTCTAATTTTAAAGAACTTAAAAATAATAGAAAATTATCAGCATTAATCGTTCAACTTACAGTTTGAGTGTCTTTCATTTTCTGTTCTCATAAAATACAATCCAAATGAAAAAAATTTATAGAACTCTATATAAGATTTCCATAGACTTTCTATCGAGGTTACTTTGTGGAGCTTATAGAAAAACAAGCCATAATTCTATAGATATCTGTAGAAATTTTTATTGAATACTAAAGATATTTTTTGAGGGGAAAACAAAGGGCAAACACGAGGAACAATTTTACTGGCACAGAATTTGGGGACTTGAGCATATTTAACCGAATAGGATACATTGAAGGTTATTAAGAAGGCATTGAGAATGAAATTGAAGAATTGAACTAACCTGTTGCAACGCACAGCTTAGTGTGGTGCATAGAGAAAATATAAAAGTCGAACGATCAATGGTAGCCTTTTCATATGCCCAGGTAATGGTAATGGTAATTTTGGTTAACGTCATACTAGAGCAACACAACGGGCTATTGACGACGGTCCGGAATCAGTCCCTTAAGGGAAAGATTCGAGGACAACACCTCGTAATTTTGAACCACGGTCAGATGACGAAGCAACACCTGAGCTGGCACCCCACTCTCCAAACTTCCACGCCAACCCAACGTGAGGACTTTCTCATATGCCCAGGATGATGCGACCAAAACTAGCCTGCGGGTGGAACGAACATTCATCCTCTGATTGGTCCACGCGAAGTAGTAGTTTGACGATTTCACCATTTTTGTAGTAGCTCTATAGAAATGTACATTCACACATCTGCCCTGTTTGCCGAGCAGCTACGTGATTACTAGTCAAAATATTAGTCACACTGTTTGAAGCTATTCTCAGTCTACTTACATTTTACATCTATGGTATGGTATGGTAGTTTTGAGAGTGAGGGGCCGGCTCACGTGTTGACCTCGTCACCAAACCGAGGTTCAAAATTACTAGAGATTGTTGTGGAAGAGATATAAACGTAGACTAAACTATAGTAACCATTTTATGTGCCCTGGATCACGTGGCCAAAACTAGTAGTAACATGGTCCTTCGACTCTCCCACGCGCAAGTGGTTTGCACATCCCTTCTTCCATGCCGACCAACCGGTATAGTGGTTAAGGTGTTAGCCTCTGGATCAGAAGGTTCCTGGTTCGAATCCGGGTCCGGGCATGGATGTTTATAAGCGTATGGTGTAGAGGCGGCTGGTGCACCTTAAATCTGTCGTGGCCGAAAGTCCTCACGTTGGGTTGGTGTGGAAGTTTGGAGAGTGGGGTGCCAGCTCAGGTGTTACTTCGTCATCTGACCGTGGTTCAAAATTACGAGGTATTGTCCTCGGATCTTTTCCTTAAGGGACTGATCCCGGACCGTCGTCAATAGCCCGTTGTGTAGCTCTAGTACGACGTTAACAAAAATTACCATTAATTAATTACCCTTCTTCCATAGCAAATACATTGGAAGGGAAACCTCAAAATGTCTATCTTCTGTGCATTTGGATGTAAGTCCAAACGTATTGATCGTCACCTGACCGCGGCTCAAAATTACCTATTGTTATCCTCGAATCTTTCCGTTCGGGTGTGATCCAAGACCGTCGCCAATAGCACGCTGTGTTGCTCCAGTGCGACGTTGATTAAAATACCTACCAACCTACCAAATTTATTGAAGGAGGAAACAATACGTTTCGCAGGTGATCATTTAGCAAAAATATATTTCTTTTCATATGTAATACAGTGTCTTAAAATTATCTGAAAAAAAGTACATTTTCTGCCTTTGGAAGGTAATTGGTAATTGATAATTTTAGTTAACGTCGTACTAGAGCAACACAACGGGCTATTGACGACGGTCCGGGATCAGTCCCTTAAGGGAAAGATCCGAGGACAACACTTCGTAATTTAGAACCACTCTGCCTTTGGAAGAAAAAATACTTGTTAATCTTTCCCGTTCTACAATAGCCGACCAACCGGTATAGTGGTTAAGGTGTTAGCCTCTAGATCGGAAGGTTCCTGGTTCGAATCCGGGTCCGGGCATGGATGTTTGTAAACGTATGGTGTAGAGGCGGCTGGTGCACCTTAAATCTGTCGTGGCCGAAAGTCCTCACGTTGGGTTGGCGTGGAAGTTTGGAGAGTGGGGTGCCAGCTCAGGTGTTGCTTCGTCATCTGACCGTGGTTCGAAATTACGAAGTGTTGTCCTCGGATCTTTCCCTTAAGGGACTGATCCCGGACCGTCGTCAATAGCCCGTTGTGTTGCTCTAGTACGACGTTAACTAAAATTACCAATTACCCGTTCTACAATAAAGCACTTCCTAGATTTATTATCAATGGTGGCTTTCATAAATTGTGCGTTGTTTAAAGCATAAATTATCAAGGTTAAAAAAATCACATTCAATTTTTTTTTTTTTTTTTTGCGATTATTTTGTATACCAACTCTGATTACTATTTTGTCAAGTATGTTATACTGTAAATAATGCTTTGTATAAATGATGAAATAAACTTAAATATGTACTTCAAATTGTATTTCTTGCTGAACAAAAATGTTTTGTATCAACACATCTGTTGAAGAATGAGAATTGCGAGGTAAAAGATTAAGTTTGAAACTCGAGTATTATGTAACATGAAATTTGATTTGTTAAAACATCATCAAAGCATTCCACAGATCGTATATATAAAAGTTGAACACATTAATATGCGCTTTAGGTATAGCTTATTTTGTGATGTTTTAAATATATTTAAAATCTGTTATTTTAATGAAACGTAACTATTGTGTTTGTTGAAAGGATTCATTTCCTTAATAAAAATTTATATTGAATTTTTTTAATATTTTGTTTTTAATGGTAAATTAAAGTAAGTCGTGACAAATACTGAATAAGTATTGTGTATCTTCTATATATATAAAACCTAGCAAGTGTCCAAGAAAACGAGAAAAAATCAAAACAGCTTATTATTGGAATAGTTTTAAAATAGAGAGAACGAAATTTAACTTTCATCGACCTAATTCTAAACATTCAGCATGGAAAATGTACTTTTCAAAAACATCTCCTTGACACTACTGATTTTGCTTCTTATCTTATATTCCCTACAATTTATATTAGAAAAGGCAGTCTGTGTCTTTATGTGTGTAGTGTCCAGACGCATTTATAGGACTTGCAGTAATGATTTATGGAACACAGAAGTTCATTACGAACATTGATTTTCATTACGAACACAAAAAGGACAATTTGAGGTTTTCTATCTTTGCTATCGTTAAAGATAGAGTAAAAATTTCAACGGATTTCAAATCTACGAAAAATTTTACACCAGATCGATACCTCAGGTGACATGCCTGTGTCATGTCAGGTGGAGGTAGGAGTCATTCTTAAAATTATTGTTTTTTCTTTTTAAGGTTTTCAATATCACACACAATATATATATATATATAAGGACACGAAAAAAACTGTCACGGGGTACAGTTGTAGATATTCCAACTTGGGATGAAAATCCCCAAGAGGGAAAAGGTGAACCGCTTTTCCCCTCCCCGAAGGAGAAATTAGATTAAGAATGGATATTGGAGAGAGGAAAGGGCGTGCCTTACTGTTAATCCGGCATCGAGCCATATATTTCTTTGTGTTGTGTTTGTATGATTAATAATTTTAACCTACATTTTTAAATGAAATTTTCCTGATAAAAGCACACTTGATTTTGCCACAATGGCATCGGCCTTCGTACGAAAATCATTCGCGTGGTACTGGCAATAGAACAAAGCAAATTAACTTTTTCTTTCAGCCTTTCTGCGTGAGCAGGTTACAGATTAAATATCTTCAGAATGCAGCGATCAGGGATAATTGGCAGGTATTAGCCTTCATATTAAGACTTGTTTTTGAAGGAAGACCTTACGCTGATAGACTAGCCAGCCGATTCTATTATTTTAAATTTTTTTTATGAATTTTTGCTATAGTCACTTTGTATTTTTTACGTTCCTCGTAATTCATTGAACCAGTTGATATCTTCATAGGGCAATGAGAATTAACACCTACAAAGCCATAACAGATTACTAAGGTTTACTAAAAACAAATTTTTGTATCAAAAACGAGTTGCAAAAGCAACAACGATAAATATCGAACATACCGCCTCGGATTAATTGATAATACTAACAAACGCACACAATAAAACGTAAAACCCCAAATTTGGTACATGTATTCTTTAAAACCCTACTGTAACGTAGGTTACATATTAACCCCCGTTCTATTTGTCCTTGGGGCACAAAACAATTCGAAATCGCCATAGGAATAACATTGAGAAAAACCGATTGCGGTACGAATTCCCAGCATTGATAGAAAACAATTTTTCCAACAAAATTGTTTACCAGTGTTGCTCGATAAACAATTTTTTCCAAAACATATTATATTCAAATAATTTAAATTAAATTATGATATTTATGTTTGCACGAATTTTTTGTTTATTTCCATAATTTTTAAAATTTATGACTATTTGCTGATATAAGATATTTAAAATATTTAATTTTACGTAGCTTACATTTTGTCTTGGAACACTAAAAGTCAAACGAATAACTCTTTGATCACACAAGGGTAAATTTGTTACTCGGCAGTTGGCAACGACATAAATAATGTGTTTTTTTTATTTGATACAAATTTCGGAAAACTTTCGCAGTCATGTACCACTTATATACTTCTCGGAGCTCAACATTATCACTAGACCACAAGAAACTAATTTATTCATACTTCGTTCAGCCGATCATAACATATGCTTGCCCAATTTAAGAGACTTCTCATGAGACCAAAATTTAAAAAATCGAACATATTCAAAATCTTTTCCTCTGCCAAATTACAAAAGCCAGATCGTTCTATCGTAATAGTGATACAAGAAAGGCTCTCAAAATTCCCTCGATTAAAAACTTTATAAAAAAAATCTCCCACAAATTTTTCTTTGAAATTGAACAAAATACCAACCTAGCAATAAAAGAACTCTTGGAGACTGAAATCCTGCAATTCTACCATTCCTACCATTTGTCGTACCGTCAATGATAACAATGCATTTAATTTCGGACAGCCATTGAGAAGTTATCCATCTCTTTTCTCAAAATTTCAATTAAACGAATTTACTTTGGGCTTTATTTAACCTAGTAACAGAACAAAAAAAAACGCAGTACTTTAAAAGAAACCTCTGTCAGTACATATTTTTTTTATTTAGTTCTTTTCTTACCTACCAATTTGTTAGGATTACCAAATACCAAGGCAGGCCCATTTACCGAGTGCTATACTGTCAATACTAAAGATTGACGCTCCTTCGGTGCCAGGTTCTCTCCCTGACCTCAGGCCGCTATTACACTATAAAAGTTCTTTGTCAAAGATCTTTTATAAAATAAGTTTGACGACCAAATATGATATTGTAATGGTCAACTTTGATAAAAGACGCGCTTCGTCAAAGATTCTTTTATCAAAGTTAGCCTCCTCATCCAATATTTGATAAAATATTTATGTTTATGCATTTTCTATTCTGCCGTTTCAACCGCTGAAGACTGTTCCGATTGGGAACGTTCGGAATAAGAACGAAAGGAATGTTTCGCTTTGGAGAAGAAAAGGGATTGGTCCCTGAAGGGGATCACGAACGAGACCGTTGTTCTGTTTTTACGCTACCATTGAAAAATGAGTGATAGGTGGTCAGTTGGAGCTAGTGATGGGGGAAATGACTCTTTTAAGGGATCGGATCGGAACCGCTCACTCACTAAAAAGAGCTAGCTCTTTTTGATGACTCACCGCTCCTTTGAGATATATAATAATGTATATAACACATCGAAATGTATACAATATGTTTGGGCCATCGAACATCCCTCGTTGTCACGTGAGCGTATGTGTCCAGACGAAGAGGCGCCAAGCGTGCTTGAAACACCCACGCACACAACACTTGAAACACTCACTCATCCAGCAATTGCACAGTTTACCTCTAAAATCAACTAAAGGAGGGAGACGGGGCACGAGGACGATAGGCATTGCAGCATAGGGCTGCTAAGCTGTAAAATTTAATTGCTAAGGCATAAGATGGCCCCAAACCATGTCAATTCAAAAACTTTGAAATTGTCCATAAAGAATAAATTACTTTGAGGACACTTCTACTTTTGTAATTCCCGTCATGAACCCGTTGAGATTACAGAAGTAGCAATTAAAATATCCAAACACGTTAAAAATCTCATTTTTGACCAAGAATTCTAAAAAAGTTTTCGATTTTATTGGATAGAGTATTTATTTGACTTTCCAAAACATATTTAATTTTTTCTCTGTTAATTACTTGAAGAAGTATTAAGATTTTAATCAAGGCGGGAAAACAAGAAGTAAGAATGGAAAACACTGGAAATGGCCATTAAAAGGCCAAAAACATGGCAAATCTAAATTTAAACCTTACTTTTTTTTGCAAATATAATTTTAGAAAGTTTTTTCAAATATTTAAATGGTTTCTCTTTTGGAAATGGAGTGAACTTTTTTAAAGAGAAGGAAGATCAAAATTGTTTACACAAAGAGCAAACGCAAGGGAGCAAGCGATGCACTTGAAACTACCTTTAACTCTAAATTAATATTTTTGCATTATTTCCTCACCTTCAAATGTTATAATATAAAAACTTATAACTGGATTCTAGTAAACTTTTGAGAGTTTGTTATTTATAATGTTGTCAAGTGAATGAACTAGAATAATTATGCTGAGTTCAAAAGTTTCTAAATTATTCCTATTTATTTAAGAAATAGGACTGTAAAACTATAAAAAATCTTCTATTCATTTTTCAATCACTTGTAAAATTATCATTTTATTCTAGTTCATTCCCTAGAAATATGCATGTAGTTTATTTTGGTAGCATCATTTTTTAAATTGGTTGAATAGATTTTCATGTAGCACATTTGAAGTTTTTGACACATTTCTTTAAAATTTCATACATAATTATCATATTTTTACAAAATTATTAAAAAATACTTTTAATATTTATAGCCTATTGCTATTGTTTAAAACACAAAACATAAAAATATCATTAAAATGTTTCTATACCACATTTAAAAAAAGTGTCTTGGACGTGTTATTAAGATTTTTAACTATTTATTTTAAGATATAGGTACATAATACCCTCGAATACTCGTTGTCCCAAAGATTTTCAAAATCTAAGTCCCCTTCCTGTCTTTTAATAAAATATTTTCAAAATGCCTTGTTTTGTGAAGGCAATGCAATAAAAACGAGTTACGTTTAATTTAATTTTGTGTAGCTTTATTAAAATGATATCACTCCCGAGAAATCAAGGTTTTATTATAATTATTATATTAATGTTAAGTGAATAACATAATAACTGTTAGAATATGTTTTAATAACAACCTTAAGACTAGTTTTAATTAGTGCTAAAAGGCGTGATATGACTTAAGCCGTAAAAACACCCTTTCAATCTAAAATTGAATTAAATTTAAAAAAATAACATTTATGATAATACATAGATATTTAAAAATTTGAAACTTCAAAAATGTAACAAAAAGCTAGGGAGCGCAAAAGAACGAATGCGGAATTGACTCTTCAAGAGCGATAGTTATCGAAAAGAGCCAAAGAGTTAAATCTCAAAAGAATCAACTCCCAAAAGAATCAGTGAGCGCAAACGATCGAATGCGGAAATGATTCTTCGAAAGAGCCAACTCTCGTAAAGAATCAACTCCGAAAAGAATCAACTCCCAAAGAATCAACTCCCAAAAGAATCACTGAGCTGGTGATCGCATGCGGAAATGACTCTTCGAGAGTGGAAGCGCTGATTCGTTAAAAAAGAGTTACCGCTCTTCAGCCCTGATTGGTTAAAAAAGAGCTATAGCTCTTTTTTGACGAATCAGCGCTCGCTCACTCCGTCAAGAGAGTCGACTCTTTGAGTCAGCTCCTGAGCGGATCGCCCATCTCTAGTTGGAGCTACAAAGTTCTTAATACTATATGAAT
Source organism: Metellina segmentata (assembly GCA_947359465.1). Classification (NCBI taxonomy): domain Eukaryota; kingdom Metazoa; phylum Arthropoda; class Arachnida; order Araneae; family Tetragnathidae; genus Metellina; species Metellina segmentata. The sequence continues at coordinate 120,395,231 of OX375877.1, read as the reverse complement.
ATCAGAGATTTGAATTTCTCCATGCTGACTACAAAAACTGAAACAAACGGCTGGATGCTTATAAAGAAATAATTAATTTTTTGAAAGAAAATGGATTTCAGTACACCACTGGAGTGAAAAGGAACTTAATGGTTTGAGGAGCCAGTACCTTACGGAAAAGTTAAAAGTAAGTGCAAGTACAAATTAGTAATTGATGTTGTTTCTTATGCCTACACTGGCAGACCATCGGAGTGCCAGACCGTCGTAGACGGTAAGAGGCGAGGGGGTGCGGCTTCCATGCAAGTGAGCCCCATTGGGAGGAAGTCTGACTTAGCTCGAATTTTTTTAGCCAACAGATGGCAGCACATCGACACGTTTCGTTTTTACGGAGAGGTCACATTTTCACAACATTCAATCACCCTCAGGCACACGGTTGTAATTTTTTATCCAAACCAGAGACCAACTAATCCCTGGTTTGGCACCCCCAGAGGTATTGATTTACTATGGGAACTTGGAGGACTTTGTGACCACGACAGATTTTTCGTGCACCAGTCACATTTAGCGCATAAATAAATTAAATTTACATTTGTTTTTAATGTTTCATTGCATGTTATTAAAAGCTGTTCTCCATAGTCAAATAACTACATCTATCATTCTTAATAAGTACTGTGGTTTCGATATAGAAACACAATCTCTCAAATAAAAAAAGGAATCATAAGGATTCTATTTAAAACTGAATACTTGTTGGACGAAAGCGAATTTTAAATAAGAATCTGAGACCACAGTTAGAAAGTATTTGATTTAGGACGTTTAAAATATTGAAATATTTTGTTGTAAGTGACAGCAGGTCCTGGGGTTAATTACTTTACAAATTGAATTTTTGAGTGATTGCAAATGCCCCGTATGCTCATTTTCAGTAAAAATGACGAACTTCCGGCGTATAGTCTTGCCTTTAGTTTTGCTATCAATATTTTTGGCCTTTCACCAGGGATGCGATGTTTTCGAATTTCAGCTTCATCATAAGAGGATGGCAAATAAAAATTTTACGGTATTCGTGATGCATTTATATTGAAGGAAACGCATTTTTCTTAAAAACTCCGTGCAGCGGTACGATGAATAACGAAGTTAGTTTTAAAAATAATTATCACCACTGCAGACACAGCAAACTCAATCGATATCTCAATTTTTCAAAAAGAGAAGATTGATTTTACACCTTTTTTTAAAAAGGACACTACTTTCAACGAATGTTTCAAAGATATCTAAATTGCTTATAAGAACAGCTTCGAAATCAACCTCTGTAGTAGTCACCTTTGTATAAACTTTTGTTGTTTGTTACAGCATGACTGCGATAAATATGAAATGCATTATAAGGATGGATGTATCATGTACATATCTTTGCGTCCCAAGTAAATTGTAGAAGCTATGAAAAAGTTAAAACTATGCTAAATAATTATTTTCCATACACTTAAATGATGCTGGCATTTTCCTATGAAATAGAAGTGATTAGTCTGATCACTTTTCAAGCAACATTTAATCAATTCTCAACCCGAGCATCGCCGAGTAGTTCTGCTAGTGTTATATAAAATGGAAAAGAAATTAAAACATTTTAGAGTGACTTTCATTTTGTTTTACACTAAATATAGTATAGGGGCCCACAACACACCATCAGCTCAAATATTTCAGTTTTGTGGATATTTTTTTTGCTAAATCCCATGTTAACTTTACCTTTGCTTACTTATTAGTTCATAAATCACTTTTTTGTAAACAATTGTTGATATTAACAGCAACTATTATCTACAAGATGCATATAAAAGCAAGAAAATAAAAAAAATAAAAAAAAACTTTATCTGTAATTGTCTTGAAAGCCAATTACAAGTTACCCATGGTCAAATGTTGTTGTTGTTGTTGTTGTTTTTTTTTTTTAATAATAGATATATAACTAGTTGCTTAAATTTTTATGTTAGTCTTCCGTAAAGCGGAACATGATAGCTAAACGTACTCTCGTAAACTCCACAACATTTCAAATCGTGCGTGGAAAAGATTGCATCAATCGAAGTTCTGCCTCTCGTTGTCCAATATTTAGGATTTGTCTTTAGATCCAACCAATAGACTTCTCTCAACACTTCGCAGAATTCTTTCCCATCTTCAGTGCTCATGTTGATATTAAAGTCTCCAGCCAAGACTGATTTATACTCGTCACAATCTGTGCCCAATGCTTCTGAGATCGCTTCTAAAATGTCATCTGTACTCGAACCTGGCTTGGCATATAGTACGGCCAAACGAACATTGTTTTTTAAATAGACGACAACAATGTGAACTCCCGTGTCATAATTTGGGAACTGTAGAGCTTCCTGTGTTTCAATATTATTCTTGGCGTAAATGGCAACACCGCTGTGCTTTCTCGTGCGACTTTGGCTCGAATGAATCTCGATGCACAATTTAAAGTCTTGAAACTTGAAGCGATCGGTTGGAATCGTCCACGTTTCGGCCAACAATAGAAAATCGCTGTGCATGAAACTATGATCACAGGCAATGTCTTCATGATGCGCTTGGAGGGATTGGACGTTGTGATACATGAACTGATAGCTGTACTCGTAACTGAATACCGGAATGTGACTGGCTCGTGACAGTCTTGCCTTGCATTCCTACTACAATGCAACTGACTCCTACCAGTCTCGTTGCTCTTATAATGAGTTCTTTCCAGACTAGTAGACAACTACCGTTGTTTAGTATTCCTACATCTTTATACTTTTTTTTTCTTACACCGGACGACTTGAAAACCCTCTCCGAGAACAAAACCCATTTGACCATGGGTAAAAAATAACCGGTAAATAAATCTTTCAAAATCCCAATTATTTGCTTCGTCTATCTGGTTTGTTTCCGAACATCATGGAACAGAAAACATTTCCAATCCAGTTTTTAAAGAGCTAATGAGATTGTAAATACCTTCCTTTTTTCAACTTTTAAATCTTTAGGAAATAACTGAAATTTTAACTTTTCACACGCTTTGAAACGCTCAAAGTGATATTTGAATTTGAGCATGTATTTAAAACGGCACAGGTGGTTATTTTGCTCGAACGGTTCCTTATTTTTTATGGCCCAGACCACCCAGCAAACCAACAAGGGGTGGCGGGGAGTGGACTCCTGACCCAACAGGAGTCAGAATAGAATCTAGGTAGTATTCATTCAAAGATGTTACAAACAAAAAAACGTACAATCATCTATTTCAAGCAAGAATAGGATACTAATTACAGTCAATATCGGTAATATGATCAGCTCACTGGTCCCGAAAAATCAGATCATATAAGCGGGGTGACCATATATGCGGAACAATACAACACTATTTAATTATGCCAGGTTTATATTCATCTAACAGAATACTATGCTGATAAACAAATAATTGAACTAATAACATCACAACAGCACACACAAAGACAAAAATACGACACATAAACAGAGAAAACACTCGATGCTACATGCTTCACACGTTCAGCACTGATCTATCTTGTTGATGATTCAAGTTTATACACGCGGTTTTTCAAGCTGTAAGTTTCACCGATACTCATCATTTTCCCATGCAAAGGAATCATTCTGCGAGTCATGCGGGAAGGAATATCCAAGCTTCACAACAAACTACTATCATTAACGCGCGCGGGGAGAGGGGGGATAAGAACTTCTTAATTATATACCAGGGGTATACACTACCCTACAATAATGGACAGGACGCCAGCGGATTTGCATAAAATCCGACTACTTGTTTGGGGGTGTTTTTAGTGGTATGGCCTGCATTGTTGTTCCTGGTCATTTGAACGCCAACGCCTACATGGACATTTCGGACAATCAGGTTCTTCCTACGCTCTGGTAATTTTATGGAATGGACGAATGTTACTTCCAGGACGACAACGCTCCGTGTCATGTTGCAGCCTCTGTCAAGTAGTGGTATCGAGATATGGATGTAAAACGTCTTGCCTGGCCTGCTCAGAGTCCCGACCTAAACCCCACAGAACATTTGTGGGACGAGTTAGAGCAACATTTACGAAGGGAACCACGTTCGAAATCTACAGCTGAGCTGGCGACATTCTTACAGCAGGAATAGACTCAAATACCCATAGCTGTGTATCAAAACCTTGTTGAAAGTATGCCCTGTAAGGTTGCTAATGTAATTGCAGCACGTGGGGGACCATCCCCCTATTAAAGCGTGTATTCTTTCCCTTATACCATCACATCTTACTGTCCGGTCCATTATTGTAGGGTAGTGTATATGGGCACACATGAGGTCAATGAGAGCAGCATTTCGTTTTTTATATATTATAAAGAGACACGTCTTAGTTGTTACATAGTATTAAAACACAAATTTAATTTAATTGATAGGGTTACATATTCTACATAAGTCTTAAGTGCTATGTAAAGTACGCATATAAGAAAATATAATTTAGACGAAGAAAATACAAAATATTTATTTCAAAATTTTAAAAATAAACTATTAATAAACATTATAAGGTTTAACGAATACATTTGGTCAAATCTTTTAAATTTGGCATAACATTTTTTAAGCCGTCCGCAGCAGTTCTGTGAGATGATGATTAGTCAACTGTGAATGATATTTCGATTTTACGAACTTCATCATTCGAACATACTGCAGCGTAGAATGGGATAAATTTACTAATTTAGCGTTATTCCAAACTGATTTACAACTACGATGATGAAAAATAATCAGTTTTCGAATGCTGTTCGTTGTTTCCTTAGGACTAGGAGAAATTTTTAAATAATAAATAAAATATTACGAAGTAAGCAAAGATCAAAGCAAAACTATTTTTTTAAATGTCACCACAGTGCAAAAAAAAAAAAAAAAAAAAAACGATAGACGATAATTTTATTGATGAATTTATCTGAAAATGTTTCGGCGTACAATCAGTTTTATGACGTGTTCTTTCTCTCCCTCCTTGCATTATCTGGTTCAAGTCCGGGTCCGGGCATGGATGTTTGTAAGCGTATGGTGTAGAGGCGGCTGGTAAACCTTATATCTGTCGTGGCCGAAAATCCTCACATTGAGTTGGTGTGGAAGTTTGGCGAGTGGGGTGTCATCTCAGGTGTTGCTTCGTCATCTGACCGTGGTTCGAAATTACAAGGTGCTGTCCTCGGATCTTTCCCTTAAGGGACTGATCCCGGACCGTCGTTAATAGCCCGTTGTGTTGCTCTAGTACGACGTTAACTAAAAATTACCATTTCCGGTTGGTCGGTTTATATAAAAAGAAAATGAGTCAATATGTTTTATGTTATATTCAGAATCTCATGGAGTTGATCTTAAAAAATATTAGGCTTCAAATTCTAATTCAATTTTAGGCTATACAACGCTTTTTGTACAATTTTTTAAAGTGTACGAACACTACTGGAGCAACTCAATGGGCTATTGTGTATAGAATGATAATCATCCTAAAAAGCAAAATAATCTTCTTTTTCACTGTCGCATAATAAAACATGCGTTTTTTTTTTTTTTTTTAATATTATACAAATTTTAAGTTGTATTTTGTTCTTCTGTACATTTATTTTTGCACTCAATATTAAATCTTGCAGCTGCATCATGTAAACGGTTTAAGCCTTTAACATTTAACTTCGAGAAAATTTTTCTCCCTTGTTAAAATAAAACATCTAAACTCTCAGTCTTTACAGCAGCTACTAGCTCTTTGCTAGTACATTCCATTTTAAAATCTGTTTCTAAAGTGCAATTTATTAAAATTATAAATAAATATGGCTGAAACTGGCTTGTATGATTTACTAGGAGTATCCAGACATGCTTCCGAAACTGAAATTAAGAAGGTAGGTTTTTTCATCTTTGTAATTTTTACGACAAATTGGATTTGGCTTCTCAAGTGTTTTTTCCTCCTCTTTGTTACATAAAAATGAGTGCGCATTTTAATCTCAACATGTGTCCTTCTCTTTTCGAATTCAAATTCCATAATTTTGAACATCTTCGACGATTGATATTCTTAAACTTCCTTATATTTGATGACGTAAAGTGTAAAATCTTAGGGTTAAGTGCTCATTATCTGCGGGGAAGTACCGAGAAGAAGCGTGAAAAACTATTATTATCCCATCGTTCTCCGAAACTTCTCCTTTCAGGTTACTGTCTTCTATTTTTCTTAAAAACCTACCAAAACAGCTGAAATGATTAACTTACAACACACTGCTGTGCAATATGTTTTATAGTATAAAAGCTACATACATTTATAAGAAACGGTAAAATGATTTTGTTTTGTTATAATTGGGTTAATAAATAGTTCAAAATGTAAACAGAATTATTAAATATTCCGAATTTTATTGGTTGTGGTTACAAATTACCTGCATTACATGAAGAAAATGTATACAGCTTTGATCATGTTTCCAGGTAATTAGCATTTTACTGCAACTTAGCCAAATTGCCTGAAAAAAAAGTTTTTGAAATCCCAATAATCATATAATCATAGCAAGCTTTATTCAAATACATATTTTTCTTGTAACAGCATCAAATGCCCTAAAATGCAGTATGGCTTGCAGGTGCAAATATATATTTTCCTCAACTTGCACACTATATAATTGAATGTTTTAATGAAAAAATATGTTTGATTATATGCTACTTTCTGTTCTATGAAGTTTCCCTTTTCTAACAATGATGGAACTGTATGCTCATTTATCTGGACCTATTGTGTTTGGAAAGTGTGATTTAGGAAGTTTTATTGCATTAATTACATTAAACTAGTACACAATGTTGAAACTGTTTGTATTGTGCATATTTTGAAATTTTACATTCGTATTTGAAAGGTAGTAAGGATGTAATAAATGATATTGCTTTCTCTCTGCATGTTATATGCTTTCAAAAGGCCAACTTCCTTACTTTTATTTGGGTTAACAAATTGGTATTGTCTTCAAAAAATAGGCCTGGTTTTCTCAACAATCAAGTGCTCTGGTGCATTTATTCAAATGCTATTGAATGAATATTTAAATTTAGTATTTGTAATCGCTTAAAGTGTCTAGAATTCTGGAATTCACACTGTAAAACAACAGGTTGTTATTGTTTCCCCATCCCTCATCAGCTGGCTAGCTAGCTCGCTCCTCGACTGAGTACGCATAAACAGCTCGTGCATCTTTCTTTGATTATTGTTTTTTTCATCGATGTGTGTTATTATTAGAGCTCGGATTTTGCATATCCTTTTTTTAGCCCCTAATGTTGATAGAAATCTGTATTGAATGGGGTTTTTTTTGCAATTTGCAACCAAAAAAACTCGAATTTTTTGCATGTTTTGAGTATATTTGGACGATTTTTTCCATTTTCAAACATTTTTACCTACAAAAAATTAAATGCACCATTTTATTCAGAATTGTTCAAATATTAATAAAATGCAAAAGATCCCAAAATCGATATTTTAGTGAACTAGGGGGCCCCCTGCTCATTAAAGATAGAGTTATATCACTCGGCCGGGGCCCCCCTTATGCAAATTTGTTCTTCAGGAAATATAAAACTACATAAATTATTTATTTTCACATGTTCACATTCCTGTTTTCATTAATAAATAAAAACTAAAAAATATGTGTTTTCTTGAATGCTCATACTATTACCTAAAAATTAGATGTCCCGTCTTGAGGGGTGGTGGTGGTAAATAACTCGTCATGTTATGTATGCCAAACTTTCAGTAGTAAAACTTTCTATCTACTTGGTGGGGGAAACTTGGACAGATAGTGGTCAAACTTGTTTTAAGGTATAAAATGCAACCAGTTCGTTAGTATTACACCTTTTATCTTGATTTAAGTGTTGAAAATGTCTTGATTGACTTACCTTGTTAAATATTATGTAATTAGTTTAAAGAGAAACGGTTGTAGGGTTTTTATCAAATAGCAAGTAAATTATTGACTTAAGCGTATTGACTTTTTTAATACATCATAAATTATTTGAATCAAAGCAAAATAAGAGCAGGGCATGTGAAATATTTGTTATGTCAAAATGTAGTTTTTCCTTTGTATCACTTACCCTGAAAATAGAAGCAAGGTTGGTAGTCATACTGGTTCTGACATGGGCATTGGTATGTTTTTAAGCAAAATCGCCTTGAAAGCTCAACTTTTCAAAAATATTGACGATGTTTCGCAAATGCACCCATGGTCAATGAAGTCTCTATTTTAAATAATAGTTAGAGGAAATACTTTAATTTTTAAGATAGTGTTTAGTTAAAACTAGGAAAGAAAACTTTGGTTTAACTTAACAAAGTTTCTAGTTTTCACTTTTACTCCCTTCATTAACTTTGATTTTATTTTCTAGGCCTACAGAAAGTTAGCCAAGGAGTATCACCCTGACAAAAATCCTGTTGAAGGAGAAAAGGTATTTATCATAAAGCATTCCTTTATTTTTACTTTTTAGTTGGATATTCTAAATGTTCATAGTTTTTTTCTTTATCTTGGAGTAACTGACTTTCTCTTTATTCCAAACACTTCATTAGTTTAAAGAAATTTCATTTGCTTATGAAGTCTTGTCTGATCCTAAAAAGCGAGAGGTCTATGATCGTTGTGGAATGAAAGGCATTCAAGGAGGTGGTGATGGTATGTATTCATAAGCTGCATTTATTATGTTGCTCTTTGCAACTTGTAACTCTTGTACCATGTGACAGCTAAAGGAAGCTTAACTGATGTCAATTAGATTATTTCATAACCTTAAAAAGTAATTAATATTAGGAGAATGGATATTTTCCTTTCAACGAGTCTTGATTCCCAATGACATTCCTGTCTATCATCGTAACAATGACTTGTCAGCCTATTTAGGCAATTGAGATTGCTGATCGTCCATAACAATATTTAGTATTTAAAATGTTTACTAAGTAACCTGAAAATAGGAGGTTATCCTAATTAGTACCATATTAATTTTCATTGCCAATAGCTATTTATGTTTATTAGTTGTCAATTAAATTAATTCTACTTTAGTGTGAATTTTTGGCCAAGTGTTCTAAATTGAGAGGGGGGGCTTCAGCATGGTAAACATCCGACATTCTGTGATTGGCTGGTCTGATGTATTCTGCTGAAAGTTCATTTGCAACTGGCTTTTACGTTGGAGCTAATTTTGAAGTAATTTTTTGCAAAGAACAATATACATTACTTTAATAATCTCTGTATTGTCCACTGTGGTAGCTTGATTTTTGTGTGCTCAGTTTTCATTTTAAAAGGTCAGTTTACTACACACAACAACAAAAAAATTGAAACTTAGCAAATCAGTAAGTAAACTATGTAAAGACATGAATTCCACAGTTCCTGTCTTGATAGGAAATGTCATTGCAAGCATTGTTATATAAATTAGTTATAACTATTATTTTTTTTATTGAAAATCATGCACAATATTTTTATCATAAAATGAAAATCTTATTTATTTCACATGGAACTATAGATAAAAGTAAAATTTAACGTGCTATGCAACATTGCAACTCTAATTTATCATGCCTAACATAATTTTTTTTGTTATTTCACTTATTATGTATAATAATTCTTCCTTTAGAACTAAGTTACTAATATTACTAAAACTAATAGTATCAATTTTGATTGGTATTGAAGATATTTTCATATTTACCTCATGAAAAGTATTTTTAGTATTAGATTTGCAGCAATTTATAAAGCTATTACTAAAGTAAAAATCTAGCAATTTATTTACTAAAAAATAGTGTTTTTCTAGCTAATAAACATTAAATAAAATGTTAAAAATTACAAATTATGTGAAGAAAATCACAAGTGAATCTCTTCTGACTAGTCAATAGTGCCCAATGCATTGTTTCCCACCATTACCATCCTCCATTTTCTGGAATCTTTTCACAGAAAAATGCTTAAATACCACATGTCTGCAATGAAAATATTTCCTGAAAACCAAGCATTGTTTCTGATGTATTTTTGGACTCTTATTTCAGAAAAAATAACCTAAAAATTCGATCACATGCAGTTTTTCACATTATAAAGTTTTCGGTTTTTAGTCTTAGTGTTTTTATGAATATACAACTAAAAAAAACGAATGACATTTAAAATTAGCATACCAAAAAACATAAAAAGCCTATTGCTACTTTGCAAAAAAATATTTGTTCTCTGAAAATTCGCAGACCTGTGATACTTGATTAAAAATAACAAAATGCTACATTTTTAAATTATGGTTATTATTCTCAAGCTGGAGAATATTTTCCAAAAGATTATTACCAAGAGTTTTACATCTCTATACCTTCCTAAAATGTTTTTACATCTGCTTTAAAAAGTTGTTTCTTGTATATCCTATGTTTTATAGAATTCTATATAAATCATCTGTCATGACGATGAACATGTCTAATGATCCTAATTGCATGCAATTACAGTGTTACTTTCTCTAATTTTAATTGATCTCTTCTAAAAAGTGGTACACAATTACTTTAGTTTTAACATACTATGCATGCAAATGAACGCACTCATTTTCTGTAATTTTTATACATTACCTTTAATGGGTTAACAATTAATAACGACGTCTTGAATTTTCTTTTTGTACTTTATTATATATATAAAGTGATTATGTAATGAATTGGAACCCCTTGAAAGAATTGATGACAGATCTGGAAAAACAAAATAAATTTAGATGTATTTACTTATGTTAAAAATTGCATCTGTAAATTGTGTTACTGCATATAGCAGCTAGATTTACTAAAAAATTAAAATGACATCAGCAGAATGGATTTGATTGCACGATCTTTAAGTGAAAATTCAGTCATTAAATTTTGCATTTAATCAATCTTATGATTTATAATAATCATTCGCAATGTGATTTTAGCATACTCTTATGTATAAATGTTCTCCCAATACTTATAAAATACCAAATAATATATTCCTCAAAATTTCTGCATGTAAGAAAATGTTCCTTCATACTTGTGATTTAAGGCCATGTACAATATTTATTAGCAACCAAAATCTCAGTATTGCAGGAGTTAAATTTTTTATATGTATCCTAATAGAGGCATCATGAGACAGAAAATTATGCAAATAAGAAAATATATATGTAAAAAAATTGTTTAGTTTTTAAAACATGGGTTATGATGAAAATAAATTTCAGTGAATCAGTAACATTTGTTGACTGTCAAATGAGCACTTAATCTTCTCACTGAACCCTGTTTAAATTTTATACTTGTCCAGATAGACATTTTTGGGGGGTTGTCTTTTTGTTCGTAAATTTAAAACATGTCAAACGTTAAAATCAAATAAATGTTCAGACTTTCTGATATTTTAAATTTATCTTTTCACTGGATAAAGATAAAATCGGCCTTCTTTCAAAATCTAGGACCTGGTTGCAAGTTTCTTTTTTTGTCAAAATATTAATCTTTATCCCTTTGTTTAGTAAAAAATGCGTTTTAATGAACTTGCAGTTATTTGACACTTAAAAATAAATGGTGAAAATGAACCTGCTTATTGACTTCTCAAATGGGTTTGGTATAGTGTAGCTACTAGGACAAGGCAGTTGAGTCCCATGATTTTAAACAAGTAATTTGGGAACTAGTTGTTGCTTTAACAAAATGCCTCAGCAACAGGAATCTTTAGAGCTACAATTCCCACACTATTTCAACCACAGAGCCCGTTTTGAATCAAAAATTTCTCGGGGAGCCCCAAGAAATGTTAAATAATTAGTTCTATCTGTCTGTTCTATGAGGCATATATTACACAATACTTATATTGAAGTATGTATATTAATAAATTAAACAATAGTGTTAAAGAACTGGAGACAAAATTATTTACATCTACAAAATGATATAACTAGTTAAGATATTGAAACAATGTTACATGTACACCCAAAGTTAATGTGAACATATTGTTGACTGCTTCTCAGGGCAATGTCCGATGTCACTAAAGTAAGTTGAAGACACCTATCGTCATCTGCTAGGCATTTTATAATTGATCTGACGTTTTCCTTTTATTTTTCAGGTGGAATGGCAACTGAGGACTTGTTTAGCCATCTGTTTGGCGGCGGTCTCTTTGGCATGGGAGGAATGGGAATGGGTGGCTCTCGCAGACGTAAACGTGGTGAAGATACTGTGTATCCCCTAAAGTATGTTCAGAGTTTCATTAAATGGCATTTTAAAACAATATTGAGTTTATGTCTAGGGGGGAAATGAGGGTAAAGCAACACAGCAATTCAGTTTTTGCTCACTTGTTAGGAATGTCGGGGGGGGGTCGACTTTGACTATTAATGCACCCAAAGCTAATAGCTGCATCTGAAAAAAAAATCTCCATTTTGTTCCCTGTACAATTTTGGAACAAACCATGTTAATTTCGCAATTTTCTTATCCATACTTTCTTGGGAAACCGTCGTAAAAATCGAGCAAAAAAAAGCTAGTTTTCAATGCTGCCGCAGCAACTTTTTTACTATAGAGATTTATCCAATTTATTTTCTCATTGTGTACAAAATAACAGGCATTGTGTGTTCAAATTTGATTTAAATCTCTTTTTGTGTGTGTGTAAAAGTTGATTTATATCAGCATACTCTGACCAGATAAGATGCCTATGTGTGGTTAAAATTCGACTCTTCCAGAATCTTGGAATTTCCATTTTATACTTTGTTTTGTAAGGGTTATTAGTCTTTATTTAATTGGAAAAACTTGATATGAAAGTGTAAATATACTGCTCAGTTTGGCAATGCCATAATGTTATAAACAAATTATTAATTTAGCATATTAACGTTAAATATGTGTGGTCCATTTCTTGATATTTTTTTATTTATTGACCAAATTTCCTAAACAATTTTTGGTTAAACATGTGGTTTTAGACTTTTGTGGGTATGAAAATAAATAAAATCTACAGCCTTTAAGAAAAGACTGATTGCTCAAGTTTAATTTGTAATTTTAGGTTTTGTTAATTTTTACATGGGTTTCTAACATTTATAGGTTTATTTATTTTGTATTTTTCAACTGTATATTTTTTGTTTGTATCTTATAACTATATGAAACCAAAAAATACCATGAGGGATTAGTATTTGAAAATGCATCGATTCTTTGTTGTAGAATGGTTATTTTGTCTATCAAAGACTTTAATTTTAAAACAACCATGCTCCAAGTTATTTTATGTGTCTCGTAATGACACTACTCCATCACACACCAATATTGATAATCAAATTCAGAAATATTGCGTCCCTTATTCAGACACTAGTTTTATATTCACTCCAAAGCCATGATTCACTTTTTAGTAGTCCCCTAAATAACCCCTAACATCACACTTCAGGTGTAAATAAAACTTTTGCAGTTTTATCTCCATCTTGGGTGGAATATGGATTGCATGGGTTTCATAAAGATATAGCCGTGTATACATACTTGTGTCCAAAGTAAATTGCAGTTCTAAATTAAGTGATGTTTCATTTATTTTAGGGTAACTCTTGAAGACATGTACAATGGTAAAACATCCAAGTTAAACCTCAACAAAACTGTTATCTGTAAATCATGTGAAGGGTAAGTTGATTCTTTTAACTACATACTGATTTCATCAACAACAAAAAATTTCAATTTTATGTTCAGTGTTGTTGTTGTTGTTTTTTAATTATTATTATTAATTTTTTTTTATTATTATTGTTATTTCTACCAATTGAACCAAGACTCTTAAATTGATTTGATCAAATTTTATAAATGGTAACAGAACCGGGAAATCGGTGAAGTCTCTGTGAACTTTTAAATTCTGGAAGAAAAAAAGGGGAAATTACTGAATTTTATAACAAAAAAATAAAAAATTTTGCTAATTTAACTACTATAGTTTGTTCTATTTGGAGGATTACGAGTGCTTTTGAGAATAGAATAAATCGTATTCAATGAATTTGTAATTAGAATAAAGAACACCAGCGACGTCATTTTTTAAACCCAACATCACCAAGTTTTTTTCGCTGCTGCAGCGTCTTGTCACCTTGAGGCTGGCGATACAATTTGAAATTTGTGAAGTTACTGATGGTTTGTTTGTGTATTAATTTAATATTTTTTGTTTGCAATTGCATTTTTGTAGAATTTTTTTGTGTATTTGCATTTGATTTTGATGTATAGTATGGTAAAGTAGGGGTCACACAGATGTAATAAGTTCATAATCAAAATATTTTGTATTTTTTCTCCAGCTTTTTCAGTTGCTGTTGTAAGAGTTCCAAACCTTACAATAACAATAAAAATATCCTTGAAAGAAAGAATACAAAGTATTTGTGGAGAATTGTCCTTTATCCATCTGACCTTAAATATATAAAAATATTGTTTTGTGAATACTGTGTATCGATACCAATCATGGATCAAAAATTTCTTAAGGGAATTATAAAATCGGAAATTTTTTTGAGACTATCAGGGAACTTTTTTCAAGGTTTTTGTTGTCACCCTGTTAATGCATATGTAAATTCGATTTGTTTGTTATGCTACAAACGTTGATGGTCTTGTTTATCAACTGACTATATTTTGAATATTTTTATTCTGATCTACACATTTTACATGTTATTAATCTACCTTTTGTTTTGGACTTGGTATTTTTTTTTTAATGTTTTGTGCATTTATTGGGTTGTTTTCTGCCTCTGCGTTGTTCAGCTGGTCCGTTTTTGAACCTTGTGCCATAAAAATCCCAATCAGATTGTCATAATTTAATTTTTCTTTTTTAAGTTTTGTGTGTATGCATGGTTTAAGTTTAATTTGTATTTTAGATTAGGAGGAAGGCCAGGGGCTGTAAATAGATGTACTGCTTGCCAAGGCCGTGGGATTAAAGTAACATACCGACAACTGGGGCCTGGTATGGTACAGCATATGCAGGCGGCCTGTTCTGATTGCAACGGTGAAGGTGAGTCAATTAGCTGGCTTTGTTAGTTTTGCTTTGTGGGAAGAATAGAACCTTTTGGAACCAATTTTTTTTATGCGATCTTTCTTATATTCCTTTCCTGCTAGTTTTTAATGTCCATTTACATGATGATGCTAACTCCACTTTTACTGAAAACTTACACTAAAGTGGCTTTCAGCCACACTGTTTTTCTTCTAAACTTCATGCTCAAATGTTATTATGAAGGTGAGGGACTCAAAATTAAGCCGTATTCATATTGGGATGTGTGTCTGCAAGGATGCTGTGGGAGGCTCATTGGGTAAACTTATTGCTTGGCTAAATGATTTATCATACATTGATTTCTTCCTCCTGAAATATCTCAAAGGTATTTTAGTAACAGAAATTCGAACCTTCTCCATTATCTTTACAACCCGAGATATCCAATGCTAAAGTTAGTTTCAATGGACAATATGCATGATTTTCAAATTCATTTAAAAATGAAAGAGCACGAAAAACTACGTAGAAAAATGCCACTTAAACTGCAATCTGACGACATTAATTATATTTAAAACGCTTTTCAAATTGCTGTGACGTCACTTTTAACGAAAAACTGCAGTCGCTCACGATTTTTGCCTGTGGCGTCATAGTACAGGATTTTCCCATCAAGCGTTCCTTGAACTGTGTTATCTCTATGGGTATCTTTTTAGTAATCTTATATTTACAGATTTTTGATTAATTCAGCAATGGAAGGTTCGAAAATAGTTAAAAAGAAGAATTACAAATATTGTATTGTTCCGTTTGTGTCATAATTCAACGATTAAAACACCAAAAAAGTATTTTTTTTGTTGAACCAAAATATGAACAAGTTCGTAGAAGAAGGTGCAGCATTATGAAAAGAGATTAAAATAAAAACAAAAGCTGTGCTCTACTTCTTGCTTGCATTGCTGTGAAGATCATTTTTGGTAAGCTTAAAATACCAAAAAGTATTTTTTTTTTAAATTGTTTTTAATTAAGAATTGTGTGATTTAATCTTGTGGATAACTACTTGTGTTTTTGCTAAAACGAAAAAATATTCTTTCGGTATCAAGTCACTCATAATGCAGAATTTCTTGTTTCATGAAAAAGAATTTAATAAATAAATATAGGAATGCTACATATTTATAAATCAAAACTGGTTTAAAAAAATATACAGAGAGCTAACATCAATAAACATTAAATTATTATACTCATGATAATTAATTTGCAGTTGGTAAAACTGTGTCATATTTCTTCTTTAAACTGAATGATAAGTATTATAGAATTCAAATTCTTGCAATTTTAATCAAATTATCACACTACCTTCTTCATGGTTTAAAATGTTTGACTACCAAATGTTGTGTTCAATATTTAATGCAGTTGCAATTCTCGCAATAAGTTTCTCTACACATATTATTTTTGGATCATCTTTTAGTGCAATACGTTTTATCGCTTAAATATATTTAAAAAATTATTGTTCATTAACTAACAAAAATAATGTTGGTAAAAAATTAATTTTAAGTTAGCTTTCAAAATTCACTATTTTAATACCCCAACAATTTTAATCTATTTTGAAATTATTTTCCTAATATAAAGCTCTTATTTGATATACTATTCTAATTATCTATACAAAAAAAATCTGTTTCAGAATGAATTGTGTTACTTATTAAGGAAAAGAGAACAACTATTAATATTCTATTTTCTTAAGTACAACTTTTTGATAATAGCACTACTCTTTAAAAGCAATATAAAAATACATTTATTTTTTTAATAAATATGGTGTACAAAATATTATCATACTCTTCGCTTTTACGCCTTTCATTTCTACTCCCATAAAATTTGGAGGGTTTCGCAAAAAAAGAAAACATGGATATAGCATCCAATTTAGGTAGATTATCCGACTGGCCTTTTACAAAGCCTTCTTCTACAGTCCTCATTTTTAAAGAAGAAATCTGTATAATAATAATAATGTAAAGACTGTAATTCAACACAATTATTTAAAAAATAAAATTAGCGTAAAATCAATGAAAGTACCCTGAAATAACATGCAGCCGGCGAATGTAGTGAGAGAATTCATGTACTATGACGTCACACCAAGCTCCACCCCGTTTTCAGTCACATGACTTCAAAGCGTTTTTTAATCGCTTATTACGCTTAAATTAAACTTTTTTGAGATTTTTAAAGTTGATTTTCGGATTGTTCATGATCGAATTTGTAAAAAAAAGTACCATTTTAGGACGTTTTGTGACATAGTGCATATTCCCTATTGCAGGGATTGTCTCCACATAGGAAGATGCTATTCGTAGTTCGAGATTAATTGTAGTTATTGCTACCCAAATTTCAAATTTGAACACTGTTTCAAACATATTTTTCAGCAATGTGAGAATTATTATATTCATTATACAAGCGCAAATGATTTGAGAATTACGTTATTATATTTACTATGCAAGTGCAAAGGATCTAAGAACTATTATCCAAGGTTTGTCAGATGTTTTATAAACTTTTGGTTGCTCTCTAAAATCGCAATAATTGGGGAAAATTTAATGCGGTTCAAAAACTAACCATCATAATTAGCTGGGGCGTATTAAAAGTCTTTCTAAATTGATTCCAACCAAAATATAATAAGGTGGTAATCAGTGCTGCAGAAATATTATTTTGGAAAATATCCATAATAGTCTAAGAAACTGATTTAATATTAGGAGCTCCAATCTTTATTCATAACTTTGAAACTAAGACTTAATGGCATAAAATTTGGTATCCTGAAGCTAAATCTTGATTCAAAATCGTGTGTAGAAATAAGGGTTCCCATTGGAAACTGAAGTTGGGGCTCAATTTAATATGAAGATGGTCCCTTATGCAAATTTCGTTCATTTAAATATATAGAAGACGTTATTTTCTGTCAACCACCATCTTTGAATTTTCTCTATTGTTAAAATTGCTTGATTGAAAAGAAGTGGGGTTTTTCCCCATGAAGACTACATTGTTAGTCACAATCTGACCTCTAGAGGCTGGGAATTTCTGAATATATAATGCAATCCGTGCATGTACATGAGAGCCATCAATAGGAAGTTTACGTTGGAGCTGACTCTTCATCCAGATGTTAACTTAAGTGACCCGTTGGGAGGCGACATTTTCGCCATTACGCTGCATTTGGAAGCCAGGGTGTATAACTCGTTTGTTTCCAACAGTCAAATCGTTCCTCATAACAATGTTTGCCTCTGTATGATGCTTATTTCTTCTCTGTCAAGAAGCTTAGGTATATCAAGGATTTACTGCATTTTGATCCAAAGCATTATGTTTCCCCACTTCAATGAGAAACCCTGTTTGAACATACATGAAAATTGGACTATCATTTGTCAATGAGCCTTGAAAGTAGCTAACTTTGTTCTCCAACTGTTTATTGTCAAAAAAATTAAGACTGATTTCTTAAGTTTGGGCAGGGAGTTTTTTTTATTAAAATCCAACTCTTATTCTGGCTGGTTATCCTCATTCTAATCGCAAGAATAAAAAGAAAATGCTTGTTTCTTTATTTTGGCAACCATTGGATAAAATGTAATAGTGTAAATGAGTGAATTATGCTTAGATTTATTTACTTATTTGCCACAATGTATAAAAATTTGTGCAACATCAGTTCAAAATCAGAAAGATACTGTATATGTACTGTACTAATATATGTTATCAAGTCTCATTATTGTTTAAGTTCTATATACAATGCATGTCTAATAGAAAAATTGAGTTGCATAGAAAATTAAATAAATGACTAGCTGAATAACCAGGCATTGCTCTCAGGTTGAAATGGTTAACTGTTGATTAAAAAATGAATTAGAAGAATTGCTTTTCTTGCATTTCAACTTTTTCATTACTTCTACTATTTACTTTGGATGCAAATATATACATTTAATTGAAAGTATACATTATATAACCATGGCATTTCCCTTTGTAAACTCAAATACACAAAACCTGTAGAACGTGCAGTTCCCAAGGGTCGGAGAAAATTACGAATTTTCGTCTAAAACCTGGAAAATTGCTTCAATGACCTGGGAAATGATTGATCACTGCTTCTTAGACGCTTTGGAGAAAAGTTGGCATTAAGATTCGTACACTATTTTGTATCACTTTATTTTATGAATTGAATTTTTCAACCAACTTTAAAAGAAACCGCCAATATTTAACAGGAAAATAATTTTGTTTCATCCACTGGCTTAAATTGAATTTCATGGTTATGATACATTAAATCAAAAATTGATTTAAGTCAAATATGTTGGATTATTTGAATAAGTTATTTTAATGCAAAATTACTTTAATTTTTACAGTATATATTTATTGAATTAGTTTTTATTATTGGCTATTGAATGCTAAATTATTTCTTGGTTTTTCACCTTAAAAATGTTGTGAATTGCTTAAGTATGGCCTGAAATGTTGTAAAAATTTGTCTGGAAAAGTCGGGAATTTTATTTCTGAAATAGTGGGAACCCTGAATGGCTTCCTTGTCAATGTTCATTTATTGCAGGAAAACAAACTGTTTTAGAATTGGGGCTTCTATGGGCACTTTTAGGGCTACTTGTGTGCCAATTTTCATAATTGTAAGTCCTACAGATTGGTCTGAAGGCAGGAAAGTAATAGCCTATGTTTTCTGCAGTGTTCTAAAGTATAAGTATGCCAAATTTGGTATGGATTGATCAAACAGTTCTTTTAGGTTATTAAAACATGGGTTATGATGAAAATAGATTTCAATGAATCAGTAACATTTGTTGACTGTCAAATGAGCACTTAATCTTCTCACTGAACCTATGTGTAAATTTAGTAGTTGTCCTGGTGGGTATTCGTGTAGGAGTGTTTTTATGTCATTGTATGCCAAATTTGGTGTGGATTGATCAAACAGTTCTTTTATGTTATTAAAACATGGGTTATGATGAAAATAGATTTCAGTGAATCAGTAACATTTGTTGACTGTCAAATGAACACTTAATCTTCTCACTGAACCTATGTGTAAATTTAGTATTTGTCCTGGTGGATATTCGTGTAGGGGTGTTTTTATTCAGACTATTTTGTATTTTAATCTTAATTGTCCCAAGTGAGTATCAAAGGTAATGATCTTGCTGTCAGTGTTGCTAAAGCAACTTCTGTTACATTGTCTTTGGTGCAGGTTGTCAAGATTTAAATCACAACTAATTTTACATTTTTATAACTAAGTAAATACACCCTAGGAAAATCACAGAATTTGTCAAATGCTTTGAACTTTCTGCACTAATGGCTACCCCTCGTACTGATGAGCTTGTAAAAAAAAAATGCTCTGGACACTTGCAAATAATCTGAGGTGTCTATGGACTAAGTAATGTGTTGAGTCAGGGATTCTGCCAAACAGTAAAGTAAAAAATAAGTTGACATCTATTTGATAGTTTTTACAATGTTCATGCATAATTTTATGTTACAAACAATAAAGCAGTAGGGCTACATCTACGTAAATGTCAACACAGCCAAAGAAAATCCCCACAAAGTAGGCCTAAACTACTTGTTACCCCTTTAATTGATTGACCAATGGCTTAGCTATAGTGATTTTTAAACTACTTTTTTTTTATTGTGACATAAATACAAAATAACACAATTAATGTGATTAATAATTTATTAAAAAATTCAACTGAGCTTTCTATTTGAAAGGATGAAAGTTTAAACACTATGAACATCTTTTATTTTGAAAAATGCACCCTGAAACAGTCATCTTTCACTTTAAAAGTAGTGTCCCGTAACAAATATTTATTTAATCAGACTAATTTAGGTCTCACTTACACTTACTGATACATTTGTTAACATGATGATGTTAATTTACTCAAGAAAAATTATGTAGGATGTCAACTTGTGTTTTAAAGTTAAACAAATGTTTTATCTTTTGCTCTTGTTTTGAAAATTCGTTTTTTAAATGTATTACTATGTAACACAATGATTTTTAGTGAAATGAATATTAATTTACCATATCACAAATTCCAATTATTTACTTAAATAAATATTGGTTTACATGGTCATGTAAGAAACTCAATTTTTTATTTAGCAAATTTATAGGCCCTACAGAAATTTAAATTAAAAAATCCGATTTTTGATTTAAATCAAATAAATCTGATTAATTTTTTTTTTTTTTAATCATGATTTTTTTACACCCTGTTTTGGTGTGTGCTGGTCCATCTTTTTGTAATGCATGCTCATCCAATTTTGCTGTCGCACATATTTGAATTGACTGTCCTAATTTGAAACATTGTATGAAAAATTTTAAGTACAATTGAATTTTTTTAATTTTGTACTGTGCTTTTATCTACTTTTTACATTGCATGTCTTGTAGATCAGCATGTTTTTAATCATAGAATTCTATCATAGTGTTTCAATCAATAATTTCTACTTTTTTATATTATCTACCTTCAGAAATCATGAAAAAAATTTTGTGTGAGGTAAATTTCTTGAGCACGACTTTAAACTTTTGTTAGTGTTTTTTTATTTACATTGATTGTATTTTTTTTTCTCTTACGGCTGGCACAGCTTGTCCTCTAATTACCTATCCTATTCATCCTATAATGTATCCTCTTATAGGTGAAGTGCTGAATGAACGTGACAGGTGTAAAGCTTGCAAAGGAAAGAAAATTGTTCATGAAACTAAACGCCTAGAAGTGCATGTAGAGAAAGGTATGCATGACGGGCAGAAGATTTACTTCAGAGGAGATGGTAATCAGCAGGTAATGTTCATTGATTTATATATATACACACACATATAATTCATTTATAATTAGTTCCTCTCAGTGTTATATGCTATATTCTTTTTATCTTTATTAAATTCTATGCCCTTGGGTATACATCTCTATTAGGTGTGTATAAGCTTCACTGACCTAGGCACACCAGTGATCTATTCCTGTGAGGTTTACGGTCTTTTGTAAACACTAAAGAATAATAAACACTCCAGTGGTACTCTAGCAATCTTTTTTCATCCCTCTACTCAGTTCCCAATCCTTCTTGGCGCAGCTTTGTAAAACATGACACTTGGACCATATAATACCATAACAAACAATCATGAAATTTAGTTTTATAAAATATATTGTAACAGAATGAACTACTTGACATCCCGTGAACGTCCTGGTTTAACTCCTTGTTCTTTAAAAATTGTTCTTGTTTAAAAATAAAAAGTGAGAAAAACAACAACAAAAAACGCTGGTTAGCAAAATGTCCGGATCTTGGACTTTGTACTGTATTTCATAAGTGACTAGGCTGTGTCAGTCCTGAAAAAGTCGTCAGTAGTCAACTTTGATATTCGTCCAGAATGTATGGAAAACTGAACTCGGTAATTGGTTTTGCATACAATGAAATCCTGGTCTTCAAAAAGCCTGACCCTGATGTGTTTGATGAATTTAGAATCCAACACCCTTTTTAGGGCTATAAACAAGTGACAAAAATGAATTTATCACAGGGTCATAAAACTTGGCAGAAACATTCTTCAAAATACAAAAAACAATTTGAACCTGGATTTTTAAAAAATGGTATTTGGTCCAACTTAGGGGTGCTTAGACCTGTTCTTTTTTGTGTTTCTCTAAAGGGGTGAGGTTGTGTTTGACTTGATTGGGGCATAGTCATCAACATCAACTGAGTAGTATCGGGGACCACTGTAGCCCTGTTGTAAGAGTTGCAAATACCGGGTTGTGGGTTCATAGCTCGTTCCAGCCAAAAACCCTTTGTTAAATCTGTCGTGGCATCAAATGTTACCATGGTGTGGAAACTTGAAGAGTGGGGGTGCTCACTTGGGTGTTGACCTCGTTATTTATGTTCATGGTTGAAAAGCTCAAGGTGTCCTCCATATTTTCATTTAGTGATGGCTATGCCAATTGTGTTCCTCCAGTTTGACGTTAATTAACTACCCACCTGACTGGTAAAAAGGAGGCTTTCAAAATGATGGTGTTGTCATCGAATCTTTCCCAGCACGATGGATCCTGGATTGTTGCCAACAGCTCTCATTGTGTTTGCACCAAAGCAAATTCGAAGCAGCTTAATGTTTGCAGATACTTATATTCCTGTGTATCGTATCCTGTGTGGAAATCTAGTTATGACTTAGAGGATTTTCTAATGAAAATTGACATTTCACCTAAGATTCGAGCTGATTCATGGCTTTGTCATAGTGTAAATCATAAAATGGTTACTTGAAAAATGCACTTAAGTGAAAATTGCCAAAATGCAGATTGGTGCCTTTGGTTTTGTGGCAATGATATGTTCTCCTTTTGTCATTGCAATACATGTTACAAAGTATAGATGCCTTTTAGGTATATTGGTCATAGAAATTGTCTGCCATCCAGTAGATTGGTGGTTTGTAAGTGCATGGAGGTTGTAGCTGTGGCCTATTCATTAATTGCTTCTTCCTATGTAGCCATCAGTTTGCTCCTTGTAGATAGCAGTTTTCTAATTTGCTTGTTATATAATTTTAATGTTTAACCTTTAATTAGCCTGGTGTGGAGCCTGGAGATGTCATTATTGTCCTGCAACAATTGCCCCATGAGAACTTCCAGAGAGATGGGATAGATTTGTACATAACCAAAAATTTAGCCCTGGTTGAAGCTTTGTGCGGTTTCGTCATACTCGTCAAACACTTAGACGGAAGGGACTTGGCGATCCGACATGCAGCCGGAGAAGTGATTGAACCTGGTAAGTTGGTTGGCGTCTAGCCCCCTTTGCTTTACGTACCTTCCATTTACTGCATAATGTCCTTGGTAGCTGACTGGACCTGTGGTCCTGCATATTAAAACGTGATTCTAAAAAATTTGATTTGGGATATTGTAAAACGTGATTCTAAAACCTGGTGACTTGCAAGTGTTACGCCAAATAGTCCAGGCTTTGACACAAGTTTTTCTACATCCCAAATCATACATTTTATAATCGGGTTTTTATACTATTTTCTGTAGTTCCTGTTATGTTGACTAATCCTGTGCTGTAGTGTATAAACATATTATGCTCTTTTAAAACTTGCTTCTGTGCTCTGTCACTCTTATTCGATAAAATAACACTGTTAACAATTAACTTGTAGTGTTCCTTTGTTTGGATGTGGGTATGTTTTCTTTTACAAAAAGTAGTGGTCTTCATGCATACAATGTTTGCTGATTTTTTGGGACTTCAGAAGCCCACTTTTTACAATGACAACTTCACAGATTTACTCTTACAAACAATTATCATTAATTTTTGTCAGCGGTCAAGCTTCATGTGCTTGTTGAAATGGGGATTTTGAACGTTAAAAAAAATGCTTATACCTTTTTAAAACATGAGAAAGAGTTGCACAGTAAATAAGATACTTGTTCTACAGTTATTGTCATCTTAGCGTTTATTGATTGATTGGAAAATATTACCAATCATGCTGTTCAGTTGGCAGAAACTCCTTTAGGTGATAGGATTGCCAGTCTGTTTTATATCTTTAGAGTCGCATAAGGCTGCATTTTGCCATGTTGTATGATGATATGAGAACCTTGTTTTTGTTGCAAATATAGTAGAATAGCCTTTTCGTGGGGTCAGGTGTGACCACTGCTCGCTGGAGCTTGCCAACCCGTGATGATTGCTACGTATTTCCATTTGGTTTGTTTCACAGATGAGCCAACTCGGGCTATTATCAACAACGTAAATCAAAACACACTATAATCAGAAACTTGACTTGTTTCCAAAAGCTGACGTCATTGGTCAAAATTCGTTCCTTCTTCATTCGAGGTTTGGGTGATGTCACATTCCGGAGAGAGAAAAGAAAGGTGGAAAAAACTAATGAATTAATTTTTAAATGTTCTAGATTAAATTTTAAAATTTCGTCTGGACAAAAATTAGGACCACGAACACTGCCAAATTTCATTATTGTAAGTGCCATATATTCGTCGGGACTGCTTACAGAGAAACACTTCCTTTTATAATAGTAGAGATGCATTTAGCTTTGAACAGTGCCAAAAGAGGAGTATTGTTTTTCATCAGACGTTTCAAAATGCAAAACTTGGCTGGTTCTTTATTCGAGAACCCTTCAAACGTTACCGTTTTTATTTTTCGTTAACTTAAACAGTGGCAGCCCTGTGATAAATTTAAGATTGGGTTGATGCAAAAGTTTGTCACAGCTTTTGGTAACAAAAATTACTAATTAATTTTATGTTCTAAAACTTACCTTTAATCAATATTATATGTGCTATTCTGTTTAATGACCTTTTTCCATCTCCATTATCTGAATGGCAGAAAGTGAGGAGCATTTTCAACATAGTATGCTTGTTTATTTTCGAAAAGGCGAACACAAAAGATATGTGTTGTGTAGGGTGAGGGTGCCATAGATCAGTGATCCCCGGGCCGCGGACCGGTACCGGTCCGTGGATCAAATGGTACCGGGCTGCCCAAGCAACATTAAATTATTTCCATTTTATTTACTGTGGTGTATTTCTCTCGGATTTGTGCGGTTCACTCAAATTAGGAGGCGTTAAAACATAACTTGAAATGTGTTCTGTTACTAGAGCTTCAATTATGATTTCTGAATTCTGTATGTCTCTATTTTCCGATTTTGACAAATGTGATAGCTGTTTTCAAGTTGGCATACAAAGTAGCTGCATTTAAAGCCAAACTGAAGTTGTGGGGACGGTGCGTGAACAGAGGCATTTTGGACATGTTTCAGACATTAGCGGGGATTTTAGGTGAGACTGAGCCTAAACATTCATTCTCCCAGTTGGTGCACGATCATGTCTTTGCTTTTAAAAGAGTTTGATCGCTACTTCCCAACCACAAAAGACAAACTAGTAAGGAATGGATCCGCAACCCATTTGTCAACAAATCAGGCGAATCTAGCATGTCCGTGCAAGAAGATCAACTGTTGGAGATTGCAAATGAAGGCGGCCTTAAAACTACGTTCGAGACGACAATTCTGCCGGTGTTCTGGATTAAAGTCATGACGGAATACTCTGAGATTGCCAACACAGCACTTAAATCCCTATAGCCATTTCCGATAACCTATCTGTGTGAAGCGGGGTTTTCTGCATTGACAGCAATAAAACAAAACAACGGAATAAACTGGACATAAGCAACACACTTCGGGTGTCATTGTCTCCTATTACCCCCAGATGAAACCGTCTCATTGCAATGAAACAAGCTCAGGGTTCTCATTGATTTACCGTTCTAGTGAGTTAAAATGTTAAATCACTTTATATTCATTTTTTGGTGCAACTGTATTTTATTTTGAAGGCTTGTTTAAAGACAGTTAAGGCTACACAGTACCCTTTTTCAAAAAATTTGTCTACAATTTTTTTTGTGGCTAAACCTAAAAAAAAACATAAAAATTTTAAAAAATTTAACTTTGACATATTTTTTTTTAATTACTAAAACCCTCAGACCTTAATCCATACTAGCTTTTATAGTACATATATATGAAAGTATCTACAAAAAATATCGAGACTATATCTTGAACAGAAAAAAAGCCTTAGGGAATTAAAAACACTTGCATCCACAAAAATAGAAGTGTGAGAAAAGGGCATTTAAAGTTTTTGAAGTCATAAAATAAAAACTAATAATGCTTGTAGAGCTCTAATTTTTTAATATGTTATTAACCAACTTATAAAATGCACTAAAACACTAATTTAACTCAATGTGATTGAATATATTTTTTTTAAATTCAAAATATTATGTTTACCTGTGATGAAAAACATTTGTTACGGCAGCGACAAATTATTTATATAAATTTTTTATATAACAATCGTAACCAAATATTGGTTTTGAAAAAGATCTTTTTATCAATATTGGTTAGCTAGTAATGAGACTCAGAAGAGAACGCAGAACATAAACTGACAGATACGATTTTAGTAGTGAAAGTTGAAAATAATAGCCTTTTACCACAGGAATTGGTTTTATTCAAAAATATTTTTAATTAATTATAAGAATGTAAAATTACATTTGATTGGATATCAGATCTAGAATTTTGAGGCAAGCTTCCCAACTGAATGGGACATCAAAAAATGTTGGGGGGAAAAAAACGATATTTTTGTCATTTTTAGGGTACTGTGTAGCCAATTAAAATTATTAAATCAAAACACTCTAAAATATATCAAAACAATCCCCCTCCCCCCTCAGGGGGCCGCGTTAAAATTATCAAATGATGATCCGGTCTGCGGCGATAAAAAGGTTGGGGAGCACTGCTATAGATGATGCCACATGTGGCTCAGAAAGTTTCATCACTGTTACACTGAAACCTCAGAACTTGTATGGGCGCTGGATGATGCAGCTACCGATGATGGTCATTTTTAATTAATGCCCTACTAGAGCAACACAGCATTGATGATGGTCCTGGATCAATCCCCTTGAGGGAAAGATAGAGGACAATACATAATTTTGAACCACGGTCAGATGACAAGGCAACACCCGAGCTGGCATCCCATTCTCTAAAATTCCACACCAACCCGAAGTGAGGACTTTCGGCCACAACAGATTTGAGGTGCACCATCCGCCTCTACATACGCTTATAAACATCCATGCGCTGACCTGGATTCGAACCAGGGACCTTTCTATCTAGATGCAGCTACCTGAGAGATTGTGAAAAAAATCATCAGAACAGCACATACTATGTTGGTTCAACGTAATTTTTAGTCAGTAAAATAATTTATCTTCAATTTTTGTTGAAAAAAAGAGGGTTAACTTTTACGTCAACTTATATTTTTTAATTCTCTTGTTTATATGCTCCAATTTATAGTTTTTACGAGCAAAGCTATTTCTAATCTATTCATACTTTTCTTTTCACAGGTTGCATCAAGGGCGTAGTTCACGAAGGCATGCCTGTTTATAAAAATCCATTTGAAAGGGGGAATTTGTACATAAAATTTAGTATCACATTCCCTGAAAACCACTTTACTGATGCAATTAACTTAAAGGTAACTTCTATTTTTTTTCCCCTCAAGAATTGGTGTTTTTGATCCTTTTTTTCTCTATATTCTTAATTAATTGTTTTGTTTCCAGGTTCTCGAGCAAGCTTTGCCACCCAGACCACACTTTGAAATGCCCACAGGTGACAACGTAGAAGAAGCCGATTTACATGACTATGACTCAGATGCGCACCGCGGGGCCAGTACCAGCCGCCCGGATGCCTACGATTCGGACGACGAGGAACGGTATCGCGGTGGCCCAGGCGTGCAGTGTGCACATCAATAAACGGACTGTTTAGTTACAAATTTGTACTGTAAAAGAATTATTTTAAAGCGAATTCTGGGAATTAGTAGCCATCCAACTGTGGTGGGATTTCTGTGCTGCGTCTATTTTATTTCTGCTATCAATTCCTCCAATTGCGAGACGTGCACACTTTAATGTCGGAAGATTTTCTGTATAATAGTAATGTATCTATTTATATATATATGAACGTTGAGTGATCCGTACCTTTTTTCATTGGAAAGTTAGTTGTAGGAAGTACGCGTGGAATACTTGTGATAGTTGCTTTTTCTGTTCTTGAAACCTTCTCCTTCGAGGGCCCATATTAAATTCACTTCAGACTTATCGGTTCTCGTTTTTACTTTGTTGCGGATTTTGTGAGAATGAAACACTTGGATGCTTCGAATAAAATTTTAATGTTGAGCATTTTTTTGGAATGCTTTTGACATTTGATCCGAAGGTTTTTATCTGTAGATGTTATGAACTTGCGCACGAATTTGTATTAAACTTATAGCCTTTTGATTTGTGAAAAAAAATATGTTTAAACCTTATGATGAATTGCTCTGCTTCCTCATAATTCATAGCTTTTATAAGTTAACAAGACATTTTTTCCTTTCCATTTCCATTGAAATAAAGTTATCAGTGTTTAAGCATCAATTTTTAAATGTAGTCTATCCTTAACAATGCACGAGTCGAACTAAGTATTGTGTTTGTAAGATCATCTTCTCCTTTGCTTGTATTTATTTTGGCTGTAATCAGTGCAACACATCATACATAAACTCACTTGTATTTGAAAAAAAAAATGTGATTATTTCTCAATTTACTGGACCTTGCACTTGAATGTGTCCCTGTACATAACTAAAAGTAAGCATCATTGAAAAAGCATTTTCACTTGGTTGCTCACTTGCATGAAATCCCTTACCCAACAGTATTGAATTTAGTAACGTAAGGTACAAGAATGCATGATATAGCACAGTTTAAAAATAGACACAGCACGGTGAGACTTAAAAGTTTATTAATAAAAATGTATACTTTCATACAGATGACCAGTACATGGATCGGGCATGTGGAAATAAACCAACTCCACTTATATATTGGTCTGACCAATCAAAGTATAGGGGCTATCAGTAAGCGACTTGATCTCAAGTCAAATCAAATTATTTACTAACAGTTAAAAGAATATCCAACAAAAATTATTACTACATATTTAAAAAGCAATCAAGGCTTTACAGTATCAGAATTGCTTACTTTTTATATTATACCCTCTAATCGCGTAAAAATGGAGAAATGGGGTGTAAATAATTTGTGCTTTTACTTTCTAGATACCAACTAAGCTACCTAGGATGAAGGTTAAAAAACAGTTTTAAATTGAAGGCTTTATTGACACAGAATTTTATTAAAATGGGGTGGGATAAGCAAGTTAATGGAACTGTTTCTAAGCTATTTTATTTACCCTTCAAACAATTGGAATAAATTTCAAATAGTTTTTTCAAAATGCATGTAGCATGTACTGGGCTGTACAAATGCCGAGTGGTTGGAGCTGTAGATACCTTGTTTGTATTCCAGTTTGCATGTATATTTGGTGGTTCAAAAACCTCTTTAAATCATTGGTAAATATAATTGCCCTTGTGTAACCAAACAAAATGCTCATCAAACCAAGTTGAGGGGACAATTTTCAAGAAACTGTTCGAAGTTACTGAAAGGGTAAGCGATTAGTTTACCAATTATAATCTTGACTAGCCACTTGCGTGGCCAGCACGACGTTGACCGTGACAGTTCTTTTCATGGTTTCAGGTGATTGCTAAGAATTCGCAAACAAATTGATAATTCATAGCCTTTTAAAACAGCCATCACGGCGTTGACCGTGGTGGCCTCGTGCAATTGCGGCCAAATTCGAATTTGGAAGAGATCCAATTGGTGTGACGTCACAATCTCTTGCAAAAATATAAATATTTAATTGGAAAAATTATTTATTAAAAGAATAAGGTGTCTGGTGTCCAATTTTTATTCTGTCTTTAACGGTTCCGATTTTACAAAAAAAACTTAAACAATGCCAGTAAAAAAATATTTTATTTGTCATTATTAGCCTGTTGTGTTGCTCCATTGCAATGTTAATTCATCTACCCACCCAAAGCTTTATACTATATTTTAAAATTGCAGAGTATGTTATTTGTCTTAGTAATCTCAAATGTGCAATGAGTATGTTCTGGGTAATGACCTTTTTCAAAAAAATAAATTTAGAAGAAAGTTGAACTAAAAAATTGAAAAGAAAATGCAAGTAAGCTCTACCAAAATAAATTTTACAAGTAAACACCGAGAATTCCCCAAAGTTGGATTACGTTAAGTACTGCGGAATCTTTGTCACCTCTGATTTCAAATATGGGGACTTGGTAGTATAATCCCAAATGAAACGAAATTTCTATTTTAAACTGACCTGTGCCCACCCTATAAATTTTTCTAAAACCTGAAAGAGGATCAGAGCCATAA
Organism: Metellina segmentata; assembly: GCA_947359465.1. Classification (NCBI taxonomy): domain Eukaryota; kingdom Metazoa; phylum Arthropoda; class Arachnida; order Araneae; family Tetragnathidae; genus Metellina; species Metellina segmentata. Next base: position 120,364,826 of record OX375877.1, on the reverse strand, counting down.
TTACTCATGACAGACATACTCGACAAAAGGTGAACTTGAAACGACATGCGCGCAAGAAGATGGCTATCTGGATTGCTACGTGTAATGACAAACGCTCAATTCTGTTCTTTTAATTTTATGCTCTTATTGGATTCTGGGTTGGTAAATTTTGTGTGTGTGGTGTAGGAGATAGATTTAACCAAACTACTTTTCTTTCCTTTAGTAAATTAATCTTACGACGACAAATTTACGCAGTTTTACAAACTGAATTTACCAAATACTATATTTCATTTGAAACCAAAAAGGCTTGTTTTTTCAAATACTTTAGCAACTATTTTAAATGTCTTGAATGGATGATCTCATAATATTCATGCCCAAGCACTAAATCAAAAGGGGGCTGGTATGCATTCAATCTTATGTCCTTGCGTTAGTAGTGGTTAAGGTGTTAGCCTCTAGATCGGAAGGTTCCTGGTTCGAATCCGGGTCCGGGCATGGATGTTTGTAAGCGTATGGTGTAGAGGCGGCTGGTGCACCTTAAATCTGTCGTGGCCGAAAGTCCTCACGTTGGGTTGGCGTGGAAGTTTGGAGAGTGGGGTGCCAGCTCAGGTGTTGCTTCGTCATCTGACCGTGGTTCTTTCCCTTAAGGAACTGATCCCGGACCGTCGTCAATAGCCCGTTGTGTTGCTCTAGTACGACGTTAACTAAAATTACCATTTACCGTATAGTATACAAGAATTCACCAAGGGAGGTCACCATCTGATCGTGGTTCAAAATTGCGATGTGTCCTCGGATCTTTCCCTTAAGGGTAGTGATCCCGGACCGTCGTCAATAGCCCGATGTGATGCTCTAGTACGACGTTAACTAAAAAAAATGCCAATTACCACCCAGGGAGGAATCGAACTTACTCCGCCGTTAAAAGTCCTCACTTTTTGGTTGGTTTGGAAAAAGGGGTGCAAACCTGGGTGTTGCCTCGTCATCTGACCGTGGTTCAAAATTACGTGCTGTTGTCCTCGGATCTTTTTCTCTTGAGGGAATTCATCCCAAACAGTCAATAGCCCGTTGTGTTGTTCTAGTATGACTTTAATTAAAAATTACCCGGATTGTCACCAACAGTTCCAGTGTGACGTTAATTTTAAAAAATAGCACCGAAATTGGAGAAACAGCATTTGTCTGAATGCAAATTAAAATGTAAAATGACAACAGCATACAGTCAAGAGAGAAAAAAAAAATTTTGACAAGGTGGAAAACCGAATCATTTATGTTTGGCTTTTAATTTTCTTGCTGGTAGGTAGTTGAATTAACGTCGCGCTGGAGCATCACAAAGGGCTGTTGGCGACGATCCAGAATGCAACGCTTCGAACTTTCCTTTTTCACCAGGGGTCGTCGTGGCCACTGCGTTAGGAACCTGCGAGTTGTAGAGGTGGTGTATGTTCGATTCCTTTCAGGTACATTCCTCCCAGGGTGTGTGCCGACCAACCGGTATAGTGGTTAAGGTGTTAGCCTCTAGATCAAAAGGTTCCTGGTTCGAATCCGGGTCCGGGCATGGATGTTTGTAAGCGTATGGTGTAGAGGCGGCTGGTGCACCTTAAATCTGTCGTGGCCGAAAGTCCTCACGTTGGGTTGGCGTGGAAGTTTGGAGAGTGGGGTGCCAGCTCAGGTGTTGCTTCGTCATCTGACCGTGGTTCAAAATTACGAGGTGTTGTCCTCGGTTCTTTCCCTTAAAGGATTGATCCCGGACCGTCGTCAATAGCCCGTTGTGTTGCTCTAGTACGACGTTAACTAAAATTACCATTACCTCCCAGGGTGTATTTCTCTCTTCTTTGGCAGTAAAACTTTCACTGTGTGTGCGTTGTCGCAGTATGGCCAAATATGGCACTTGCGTCGTATAAAATTTCAAAAACCAACGTGGAGATTTGATTTTTACGACGATCCGTTTGATCGAGTTTCGAACTGGTAAATAAAAAATATTCAAGTAATTTTTAATTAATGACGTACTATTGACGACGGTCCGGGATCAATCCTTTAAGGGAAAGAACCGAGGACAACACCTCGTAATTTTGAACCACGGTCAGATGACAAAGCAACACCTGAGCTGGCACCCCAAACTTCCAACCCAACGTGAGGACTTTCGGACACGACAGATTTAAGGTGCACCTGCCGCCTCTACATCATACGCTTACAAACATCCATGCCCGGATTCGAAGCAGGAACCTTTCGATCTAGTGGCTAACACCTTAACCACTATACCGTTTAATCGGCACAAAAAAAAAAAAAAACATTTGGAATTTATGTGTCATTTTAGAGATTGGAAATATATAGGGTTTTGTGAAGGCGGAAGTATCGTGCAGAGAAAACAATGTGAAACGAAACAGTGCTTTAGAATCAGTTCCAGTCTTTCGGGTCACCCAAAATTTAGAATTCTCAGAACGTTCCATCAGCCTACTCTGCGCGATTTTTTTCAGTCCCTGCTGTGCTCTGCACTCCAGCCTTCCTTTCCGAGAACCGGCAGGTGAAGGTGCCAGCAAGCGACTTTTGTCGGGATCCCGCTTTTGTCCGTGTACGTCATTGATGACGTCACGAAATTCGTTACTCGTTCCAGTCGTGTGTCAGAACACGTAACGAATCATCGGGGTCAAAACTCCCCGTTACATTTTTCCATTATCGAAACAAGTAGAAATGCCATAATTCTGGTAAAGGATTGGTTCATTTTTGTCTAGATTCGTCGTAGGATCTTCTTTTTCTGGCTTTCTTTGCCATTCGGAACAGAAAACTATCAGTTCAATAACCGAAAAGGTAGTTCTGGAATGGTGTTTTTTTTGTTCGTGAGTTTCTATGTTCAATTTCGTTCGTGAGAAGATTTGCTGCTCTACAAAAAGATAAAATAATTATTTTGTGAACTAGGAACATGATTTTCCTATTACATTATGCATATATGGGAGGAGATACTTGTAGGTAATCAGTCGTCTCTGGTTTCAATGTGTTTCTGTGAAAAAATACAATTCTTAATGAATTTTTAACAGAAACTATCATTCTGTTGTATATCCATGAGAAATTTATCCCGAGGTACTCCAATGATCTTTCCTCCATTTCATTCTTACCCTTTTGCTTTTTTTAGTCAAATCTGGGATACACTAAATGTTAATGCTATGTATTTCGTCAAAATGCAAGCACGTTGTAATGTTTTTACAGCAAAGCTGTTGACAAATCTGTCAAGTCTCATTTTGTCATAGAGTCGTCTTTTTCTTTTATTGAATTTATCTATTTCGATGTTACTCAAGTAATCCGGGCAGCTTAAATTTGTGTTATTCTTTCTGGATTACGCAAGAACTTCAATTTAGTTTATTAGTTCAATATTGGAAGTGACGAACGGCTTCGCCATTTTGGTTGAGATTTTTTGGAACAAAATTGTGCTTGAACTGTTTGAGCAAATACTTTATTTATGGAACAATAAGTTCTTGAAAGAAATCACTACGACGAAAATACGTCTGAAAAAAATCTCTTTTAAATAATCCATTTTTAGAACCGGTAGCCATCTTTCTCATGGGATATACCACATTCCTCGTCATAATCGTTTCCCCCTGACATCATATTCACGCTTCTCTGCACAAACCGTCCCTGAGTAATAATTTTAGATTGAACTACATGCCGCACTGAGGATCGTTTGTAAATATCTGGAGCAAGGTTAGAGTTTGGCCATCAGACATTTCGATTTTATAGCAGGATTGTTCGGACTTAATTGTTTTTAAAGATGTACCATGAGTGAAAACTTACGACGCTTTTGCTCGAGTTTTAATCTTATACGTTACATCACGAGTTTTAATTAAGGGGTGTTGTGCTCGTGGATTTGGACTGGCATAGCTAGACTATATCGGGGATTAGAAACAACTACACAATTAAGGGGTGTTGTAAGGTTCTGTACCGACAATGTTAATTTAGATAATGGTCTGTATATGTACACACGTACAAATCGCGGAGAAAAAAATCGAACCCCCCTTTATTTCGAGCATTATAATTCAAAGATATCATTCAATAGGGAATAACGTCCTCTACAAATCAAAATCCAAAAACGTTGCTTAAGGGGATATATGAATGGTACTTCATATGAAACTTTGCACAAAATTCACGACATTACTATATTTATATCCAGAGATATTCAATGATAAAGATGATGTCAATTTCAGGGATCATCTCCACATTGAAAATCGGCATTCGTATATCGAGATTAATTGTAGTTATATAGTTATAGCTACCCAAATTTCAAATTCTAATATTATTTCAAACGTTTGTAAACGACCAAGAATTATATATTTACTATGCCAGTGAAACCTATTCACAAATTACATTATTGTATTTATTACTAGCAGAATTACCCGGCGTTGTTCGGGTTGAATAAATTAATTATTGGTTAAAAAGTGATCAGATTAATCACTTCTCCTTTATAAAAGAATGCCTAGCATTATTTAAGTGTCGGGAAAATAATTTTAAATATAGTTTTAACATTTTCATCGCTTTCGCAATTTAGCACGTGGAATAACGGAGCTTGTATTAGAAATAAATTTCATCAGTGTAGATAAATTAAACGCCGACCAACCGGTATAGTGGTTAGGGTGTTAGCCTCTAGATCGGAAGGTCCCCGGTTCGAATCCGGGTTCGGGCATGGATGTTTGTAAGCGTATACCAGCTCAGGTGTTGCTTCGTCATCTGAACATGGTTCAAAATTACGAAGTAATTGTTAGGGGCAATGATGGTCCTCCCACTGGGTGCTCCTTCACAAATGGCCATCACTTCCGGCCTTGCAGTGGCCAATGACTTCGGTCAAATGTGCCCGCCATTAGAAAAAAAAAATATATATATATAAATTAAACTCAAGCGCTTACAATTTTAATCAGAAGGTCGATTTTACACCGCTTTTTAAAGCGAAAATAGATAGCTGCTTTTAACGAATGATTCACATGTATCTAAGTTCCGTAAGATCAGCTTCAATATGTAGAGTAAGCACTTTCAACACCTAAGACAAAAAATTTCATTTTTCTAAAATTACTAACTGTGATATATTGTTACAAGATCAACAAAGAGAGTCTTGTTAAACTAAACTTGAGACTCCAACAGACATTTAGTTTTAAATCGAACCCTTGTGGTACTTTTTAAATTTCAAGATTAGGTTTCTAAATGGAAACCATGTACCTTTTTAGAATGATAGATGTAGTTATGTGCTTATGGAATACAGCTTTCAATAACACCCTGACACATGAAAAACAAATGTTCATTTAATTGATTTTAATCGTCTTTCAATGAAAAGCTATTTTAAAATATATTTGAACTATACTGTATGACTTCGCTTGAATTTACCGTATCCCATCTGGTTTTGAAGTGATTTGTTTAAAATTTTACCGGTTACTTTTAAATAAAAAATTACACTCTTTAAAAATGTTTTGATTTGTATATTTTATTCATTTTTATGAAGCACCAATCTACAAATCAATGCGTATTCAACCCAGAAAAATAAAGAAAGTTGGTCGAAATATACATACACTACCCTACAATAAAGGACTGGACGCCAGGATATTTGCATAAAATCCGACTGAGATTTCGGTATGGCCTGGGACCTTTGCGTGTTGTTCCTGGTCAATTGAACGCCGACGCCAACATGAACATTTTGAACAATCAGGTTCTTCCTAAGGCTCAGCTTGTCCGTTTTTGGACCTTGCGCCATACAATCCAATCCAGGTTCTTCCTACGCTCTGGCAATTTCATGGAATGGACGAATGTTACTTCCAGGACAACGCCCCATGTCATGTTGCAGCCTCTGTCGAGCAGTGGTATCGAGATGTGAATGTAAGACGTCTTCCCTGGCCTGCTCAGAGTCCCGACCTAAACCGCATGGAACATGTGTGGGACGAGTTAGAGCGACGCTTACGGACCAGGAAACCATGTCCGAAATCTACAGCTGAGATGGCGACATTCTTGCAGCAGGAATGGACACAAATACCCATAGCTGTGTATCAAAACCTTGTTGAAAGTATGCCCAGAAGGGTTGCTAGTGTAATTGCTGCACATTGGAGACCATCCCCCTATTAAAGCATGTATTATTTCCCTTATACCATCAGATCACATCTTGCTGTCCTGTCCATTATTATAAGGTAGTGTATAGCACCAAGAAAGTATCCATGTCTAGTGATATTACGCAGAAAATAAATTATTCGTTAAAATTTTAACTCCTAAATAATGTATCAAAATACTGTAACACATAAATACAAATAGAAAAGAATTTCCGATCATTTTAAAATAAGTTACACGCCTTTCTTAAAAAGCATATTTTGCATATTTTATTTATTTTTATTAAACACAATTTTATAAATCCTTATGGTATTCAATCAAATATTTAAGGAAAGTTGGTCGAAATTGGTATACATATACCTCCAAGAAATTATCCATGTGATATTTTGCAGGAAATAAATAAATCATTAATTTCTAACTCCTAAATAATTTTTCTGCAATAGGTAATAATATACCGAAACACAAAAAATACAATCAGAAACAAAATTTCAATCCTTGAAAAAATGCAAAATTCAAAAAAAAAATGCGTGCAAATGTGCCGAATTTCGATTTACTGAATCTATTTTGAAACAGAACAATTCTACAAAAAACGTTTGAGCAATATTGATAAAGGCAATAATGATTTATTCACAAACTAGCCGGGCTGCACCGGCTAGCGCTCGGCGGTGTGTAATAGTGCTTTTCTTTTTAATTTTTACACACCGTAATTAAACATGTTTTGATTTGTATATTTTATTTATTTTTATGAAACAATTCTTCAAATCATTGCGTATTCAATCAAATATTTAAGTAAAGTTGGTCGAAATATACATATACCGCTATAAAATTACCCATGTCTAGTGATATTTTGCAGGAAATAGACATATCATTAAAATCTAACTCCTAAATAATATTTCTGCAATAGGTAATGTATCGGAACACATAATGCAAACAAAAATAAAATTCCAAACCTTGAAAAAAAGCAAAATTCTGAAAAAAAAAATAAGTACGTTTTTTTTCAAACGTGTTGAAATTCGACTTCCTGAATATATTGTGAAATAGAATAATGCGACAAAAGACTTTCAATGATATTGACAAAGACAATAATGATTTATTAACAAAAAGAACTCATATTTATACTACTTGGGAATCCTCAAATATGTCCGCAACATCTCGCAGTCAACTCAAATACCCAAACGAATTCTAAATCAAAAACTCTAAACTCTAAATCAAATTAAAAAAGTAAACATTAATTCTGATGTGGCTAGATACCGGTAGCAAAATTACGTTTAAATTACTTTTACATCAAAGGAAGAAATAAAAAGTCAGTTCAAACATAAATATTACTATTTAATTCCTTATTTTGCATAGAAATTGACCTCGGCTATTTGAAAACAGCAATAATTAAAAATATCTGGGTTATTTTATTTACGTTGATTGTTGCCATTCGACGATACACAAATAACGTCGATTTCGGGTCCACGTACGTTAGTGTTTTATATATATAGATGGGTCATTCCACGCAAAATGAGCAAATAGGCTGTGGCTGACACATCACCGATTTTAATGAAAATTAGTTTCTAAATAGATCACATATAGTAAGGAGGAACTGCCAAATATTAAATGTCAGAAATGGATATTTTATTTTTTATTTAATTTTAAAATTCAAGGTCACACAAATGTAGATTTTTGTAGCACTAATAGTAGCCTGTTTGAGACCCAATATTTAAAAAAGTTATTGACACACTCCTAAAAAATTTTTCTGCAATAGGTAATTATTTACCGAAACACAAAAAAATACAATCAGAAACAAAATTTCAATCCTTGAAAAAATTCGAAAACAAAATGCGTGCAAATGTGCAGAATTTCGATTTTCTCTCTCTCTCTCTCTCTCTCTCTGAATCTATTTTAAAATAGAACAATTCTACAAAAAACTTTTGAGCTATATTGATAAAGGCAATAATGATTTATTCACAAATAGAACATATTTATAATACTTGGAAATCCTCAAAAATGACCGCAATATCTCGCTGTCAACTCAAATACGCAAACACGAAATTCTAAATCAAACTAAAAAAATGTGTTGATGAGGTCATTGAGAACCTGGGCCCGTAGGGGCCTCAATCTCCAGTATAGCACTTGATAAATGGGCTTGCTTTGGTATTTGGTAATCCTAATAAATTGGTAGGTAAGAAAGGAACTGAATAAAAAAAATTATTGACTGTTTATTTAATTTTTTTTTTCTGTTACTAGGTTAAGTCTAGCCCAAAGTAAGTTTGTTTAATTAAAATCTTGAAAGAAAAATAAGTGGTAAAAAAATTGGAAAACCTTCTCAATGGCTGTGCGAAATTAAATGTATTGATCATTGACGATACGACAAATGGAAGTATTGAGGGAGTTGCAGGATTTTCGTATCCAAAAAGATTTTTGCGAGGTCTTGTTTTATTTTGGGTGAGCGTTGGATCATAAATTTCAATTTCTTTTTACTGCAGGATTTGTATTTCTTTCAATTTCAAAAAATTTGCGGGAGATTATATTTATGAGCTTTAAATTGTGAGATTTTGAGGGCTTTTCTTATATCGCTATTACGATAGAATCATCTGGCTTTTGTAATTTTTGTAAAGATTTTGAATACGTTCGATTTTTTTTCATTTTGGTCTCACAAAAAGCCGAGTGAAAATGTTGAGCTCCGAGAAATAAGTGGATACATGGCTGCGTACGTTTTCCGTAATTTATCTTGTATGTGTTTTATGTGCGGCTTCCGAGGATAGTCTAGGATTACGCCTAAGTATTTGGTGTGTAAGGACAAGGGATAGGTTGTCCATGAAGTTTAAATTGTGGCAATTTAGTAGGATCTCAGCAGAGAAAAACGTGAGGGATGCAGTCTTTTCTACATTTAGTTTGACTCTCCATCTGACAATCCATCTTCAAGGTAGAATTTGTGTAAGTTTAGGTCGGCGAGGATAAATTTGGAATTTTTATTTTGCGTAAAAATTACAGTATTATCATCTGCGAACATACTAATTTTGGTGTTGTGGGGGATTGAGGAATATAATTCATGTATAGGTTAAAAACAAAGGGGCCGAGCTTGGATCTTTGCGGAACTCGCCAGCATATATTTTTCTTTTTGTAGATTTGTGATTATTAATATTGACTACATAATTTATGCTTGTAAGGTAGGAAGATACACTCATTGCCATAAAAATTTGCGCACCAAGATATAATTGTGGGATCGTAACGAAACTTGGTATGAAGGTACATGTCGGCCAGATATGCAAATGATTAGAAATACAGCGTGGTTGCGTAATGCCACTAGAGGGCGTTGAACTTCGTTCTCCTTGGAATATAAAACAGGTACGCAGAGCTTGTTTGAGTGCACTTAATCTTTTGCAAAGGAAACGCTGAGGTAGACATGCCGTTACGCCGCCATCGAAGACAATATGAGCAGCTTTCAGAGTTCGAGAGGGGAAGAATCATCGAGATGATGGAAGCAGGGTGGTCAGCTCGGCGAGTAGCTCATCAAGAAAGCCGTTCTGATTTTTCTGTGGTGTTGGGACCAGTGGACAGAAGAGACGTCATTTACACGGCGACCAGGCTCAGGACGCCCTCGACAGACCAGTCGTCGAGAAGACCGTCACATCATACGAAACGCACGCGTAGAGCCAACTGCCTCATTGGCCGCTATCCAGACACAAGCAGGACCTTCACTGTGGGCCCCTGTGTTTTCCCGAACCATCACAAGGCGCCTGGCTGAAGGACATCTGGTATCGCGGCGCCCATTACGTGTGCTGCCAATGACACCCACCGACGTCTCCGTTTGGAGTAGTGTCGCGCACGACGGGATTGGACTGCAACGGAATGGAACCAGGTCGTCTTCAGCGACGAATCTAGATTCAATTTGAGCAGTGATGACAGTAATGTTCGTGTGTGGAGGCCCCATGGTGAACGCCTCAATCCTGCCTTCGCTTTACAGCGACACACCGCTCCCACAGGTGGTGTGATGGTATGGGGTGCCATTGCTTACGATACACGGTCACCCATAGTATTGATCCATGGCACAATGACAGCCCAGCGGTACGTACCTTCAACCACATGTGATGCCACTCATGGCAGGGCTCCCAGGAGCCATTTTTCAACAAGACAATGCTCGGCCACACACAGCAAGGATGTCACAAGACTGCCTCCGCCACATTACCACCCTTCCCTGGCCAGCTCGATCCCCAGATGTGTCACCAATCGAGCTTATCTGAGATCATTTTGGACGGCAAGTTGGACACTCTACGAGTCTGGTCGAACTAGAGGCGCATTTACAGCAACTGTGGAACGAGATGTCTCAAGGCATCTTACGGAACTTGTATGCCTCAATGCCCGCTCGTATCGCATCGTGCATTCGCGCTAGAGGGGGTCCAACAGAGTACTAAATCTTCCGTTCATTTGTACTTTTTTCTGCAATAAATGATCCTTTTTCTTTGATTTTCTAATCACTTACTTATATCAAAGTAGTTTTTACATGTGCAAAATTTCGTTTCATTTTGACGACTTTTTCTTGGTGCGCAAATTGTTATGGCAATGAGTGTATATATAAGAAGTTAATAATATAGACGGGGAAATTATGTTTGATCTTTTTATAGATAAAGCCTTGAATCCAGACTTTGTCAAATGCTTTGGCAATGTCGAAGAAAACAGCGCCTGTATGTGTAGTTTCCGTGTGTGATCTTCCTGAATGTATATATTTAGTGACTCTCAGCAGTTGGTGGTTAGTGGAGAGGTGCAGGATGAAGTCAAACTGTTGGTTCTCCATTTCTAAGGTAGCTGGTTCATCCCGCGCTCATATAAGTTCTGGCTAAAGAACTCATCCTGATGACAAAACATTCGGAACCACTTGTGGCTCTTTTGCGTATGCGAAGCATTCTTGCCTTTTCGGATACAAAAACCATCATAGATCGAAAATAGATGATTCGGATATAAAAACTATCATAGATCGAAAATAGATGATTCGGATATAAAAAGCATCATAGATTTTATCTGCCATTTTGAATGCATAACTCATTTAAAAAACATAACCCAATAACACAATTTTTCAAGTACTCGCTGAAATTCCTACTTCCAAATAACATCAAAACTTCACAAGTGTGACGCAGATATCAATTCGGTTTTACAAAGCAAAGCCATCTAACGCCTAAAACTTTTGCATCAATACAATAAATTGATTAGCACATTTTGAAAAAAAGTTACTAAACCGGGTACATACCGAACTTTTTAGCCTCGTAAAGAAATTTTTATGAGTTCAAATCAAAAGAGCCTTATTTTTATTTCGTCTGGAGGCGACAGACGAAACTATTTCCAGGCAAAACAGAAGTCTCCAAAAATATTAGCTCTTTAAGAACGAGTTTTGCAATCTATTCTTCATACTAGAATAGCATTTCTTAAAATAGCGTTTTCTCCTATCGATTTCTTTTGCAAGTTATGACTGTTTTCACTGCGTTCGGAGATGTTTGTTGCTTAAGTGTTTTCATCCGTCTAATTCAGCTGCATACATATACGCTATTGAGACGTTCCAAGAGTTCGCGGAAAAGTGATACAAATATAATTGCTTCTTTTATGGCGCTTTCTCTTCTAAATTATCGACCATCAAGTTATCATTTCAAAAAAATTATTTATCTCATCCAAGTCGCACACTTTTAAGAATATGTAACAGAAGATAATATTTCTCAAATATTATGTAATAATTATTTATTCAAATATGTTCGAAGTAATACATTTTTAACTATGCCAATGAGGCGGTTTTGGCACCACAGAATTTCACTGGAGTCGAACTCAGCTGGATAAATTTACAAGCTACACAGTCCAGTCACATTAATGTGACCACCTGTCAAAAGCCAGAATAACTACCTTTGGCAGAGCGGACCTCTGCGAGACGTGCTGGAAGAGAGTCAATTAGGTTTCTGAAGGTGTTCACTGGGATGTTGAGCCCTGCCGACTCCAGTGCCGTGGCCAGCTGCGCTAGATTACGCGGTTGAGGATCCATGGCAATTGTTGCAGGGTGTTTGCTTTCAGACGTTTCACGCCGTATACGCCAACGTCCATCTGTCCGATGGAGCATAAAACATGATTCATCGGAAAAAACCACCGGTCGCCACTCTGTGGACGTCCAATTGCGGTACTGGCGTGCAAATTCCAGCCTTCGTCTCCGATGAACAGCAGTCAGCATAGATGCATTAACCAGGCGTATGCTGCGGAGGCCCATGCGCAGCATGGTTCGCTGAACCGTTGTTGAGGATACACTCTTGGTAGCTCCTTGGTTCATCTGGGCGGTCAGTTGCTCAACAGTTGCACGTCTATTCGCCCGAACGCATCTCCGTAGCCTTCGTTCGCCTCTGTCATCTATAGCCCGTGGTGCACCACATGTGCCACTCCGCTGATTTTGGATAGTGCCATTTTGCCATGCACGGTATACTTTTACCACGGCGGCACGCGAACAGTTCACAAAATTAGCCCGTTTCTGAAATGCTTCCACCCTTGGCCCGAAAGCCAATAATCATGCACTTTTGGACGTCGGATAAATCGCTACGTTTCTGCATTACGCCAACGATTGAAATGCTTTCCGATGCCCTAGGACATCTTTTATATTCACTCCACTGCAATGTGCTGCCACCTGCCTTTTGTGATTGGTTATTTCACGTTGACATCGAAAGTAGGTGGTGGTCACATTAATGTGACTGGACTGTGTATTTATTTCAACTTAAAAGGTTACGATTAACAATAGGAATACTATCATCATAAATACGGAACGTCTCAATAGCGTATTTGTATGCAGCTGAATTAGACGGATGAAAAAAGTGAGCAATCAATGAACGAATGTTCACAAAGACACAACGAGCTTTATTATCGGTGTTTAACTTCACCGTATAGCTGTTCTCACGAGAGCTCTTCCTTCAGCCACTTCCCCCTGTGGCCCCCTTGTCTCGTCTCCACTTTTCCCATTTCTCCGGGGGAGTCCGCCTCCCTCTTGGAATGTTGATTCTGGTGTTTTTCAATGACACCTGCAATGTTAAAGGGTGGCAAACTCCACAACTGTGCTCGGAATCGTTAGAAAATGACGTGTGACAGGCAGGAGCAAGAAGTCGGATTACATGCCAGCTCTACTGAGGAGACGACAGATTTAATGTCTTTATGGTCTGAGTTATTACAGAACTATAACCACACATGTTCTTTTTGGTTGGCTGTCTGCTCCCCTTTCGTGGAAGGCCCACGATGATCCAGATGTTGAAATCGTTTTTTTTTTCCCCACATCACAAAAAACAACGATCTCTCTCAAAATATAAGTTGTGCCCAAATGAAAATGAGACCTTAGCTGTAGCGGCGTTGTATCGAATTCCAATGAGTTAATGTGTGAGCCGATAGATGGCGTGGTGGTATTCCCAGTTGCACACGCGTAGTTAACGGCTTCACATCACTATACTCATTTCTGGAGAGTTTCTTCCGCAGTTCGTTGCATGATGGTAAATGACAATGGTAATTTTAGTTAACGTCGTACTAGAGCAACACAACGGGCTATTGACGACGGTCCGGGATCAGTCCCTTAAGGGAAAGATTCGAGGACTACACTTCGTAATTTTGAACCACGGTCAGATGACGAAGCAACACCTGAGCTGGCACCCCACTCTCCAAACTTCCACGCCAACCCAACGTGAGGACTTTCGGCCACGACAGATTTAAGGTGCACCAGCTGCCTCTACACCATACGCTTACAAACATCCATGCCCGGACCCTGATTCGAACCAGGAACGTTGCATGATGGATTCCTCCAGATCAGCACAAGAGCAGTTATCCAATTTCTTCTCGCAGAAGAGGAGCATGTCTCACAAATTTATCGTAGGATGGAATAGCGCTCTCGAATGGGATAGTGCTTCTCCAGGACAACGTTAGACAACATGTGGCCAAGAAGACCCTCCATGAAAAATTTCGACGGGATGTCCTGCAACATCCTCCTTACAGCCCCGATATATCCCCACGTGATTCCCATATCTTCGGCCCCTTAAAAAAATCTCTGAAAGGTCAGAGGTACACCTGTGACAAGGAAGTGCAGGACACCGTGGAAAACTGGATCCTTCAGAAACCCAGGAGTTTCTACACTGAAGCCACCTACCCGCTTTGTTCAGTGTATCGATGTCAATGTCGATTATTTATAGTTGTACTGTTCTGTAATTCACATGAACTGTAATTATAATATTGTTATTAAAATGTATTTACATATAACTACGGACTCTTTTTCATTTGGGCACACCTTGTATAAACATTGACGTGGTATCCCGGTTGGAAGAGTAACGGCTAAGCAACCGGAGTGTTGCGAGTTCGAATCCAACCAAATACCATCGTGTACAGAGGAGGTCTGTCGTGGCCTCAGATATCCTTGTTTTGGTGTGGTGTGGAAGTTTTGAGAGGTGAGCTGCCAGATCAAGTGTTGCCTCGTCATCTGACCGTGGATCAATAAAACGAGGTGTCATCCTCGGTTATTTCCCTTCGGGATGGATCCCTAACCGACACCAATAGCTTGTCGGGTTGCTCCAGTGTGACTTTGATTCAACTACCTCCTATCTACCCACAAGGACGACGACGTCGTTCTCAACTTTGAAGGAAGTTTTGGTCAGTTAGTTTTTGTTTTTTGGCTATCTTCATTCAACCTAGTTTTGCGACAGGAAGGTCAATGAACCCATTTTTCTAAACAATCAATTGCGACACCTAAAAAAGAATCTTATACGAATGTGACTACATCTCATTGGCATTAGTTGAACATAACAGATATTCGTGTAGCTTTTGATTTTCTGAACATGGTATTTAATCAGTGCAATAAATAAATACTAAAAATGTATTAGACGTTGCATTCACTTCCTCAAGTTATAGTTTCTCTCATGTTTACGCATCTGTTTACATATCTTGATGCATCGATTTGAAATCTCAGCTGACACCATCAAGAACTATTCGAAAGTAAACCGGAGCTTCAGTTATTTTCCGAGTTGAGATGTCCTTTCCAAGACTTCAGTTGTAAGGGAAGTATTTTTTCCGTAAAGCTAGCGCCGACCAACCGGTATAGTGGTTAAGGTGTTAGCCTCTAGATCGGAAGGTTCCTCGTTCGAATCCGGGTCCGGGCATGGATGTTTGTAAACGTATGGTGTAGAGGCGGCTGGTGCACCTTAAATCTGTCGTGGCCGAAAGTCCTCACGTTGGGTTGGCGTAGAAGTTTGGAGAGTGGGGTGCCAGCTCAGGTGTTGCTTCGTCATCTGACCGTGGTTCAAAATTACGAGGTGTTGTCCTCGATCTTTCCCTTAAGGGACTGATTCCGGACCGTCGTCAATAGCCCGTTGTGTTGCTCTGGTACGACGTTAACTAAAAATTACCATTACCATTACCGTAAAGCTAGCCGATTAACCGGTTTGGTGGTTAAGGTGTTAGCTTCTAGATCGGAAGGTTCCTGGTTCGAATCCGGGTCCGGGCATGGATATTTGTAAGCGTATGGTGTAGAGGCGGCTGATGCACCTTCAATCTGACCGTGACCGAAAGTCCCCACGTTGGGTTGGTGTGGAAGTTTGGAGAGTGGGGTGCAGCTCAGGTGTTGCTTCGTCATCTGAAAGTGGCTCAAAATTCCGAGGTGTTGTCCTCGGATCTTTCCCTTAAGGGACTGATCCTGGACCGTCGTCAATAACCCGTTGTGTTGCTCTAGTACGATGTTAACTTGCCATTACCCTTAGGGGATTCATATCGAACCGTCGTCAATAGCCCGTCGTGTTGTTCTAGTACGACGTTAATTAAAAATTACCAATTCTGAAAAGCTAAATGTTGACGGTGGTATTGTTTCTGCGGTGATTTGTGTTTTGTATGCATTTTCTGAACATGAGTTCCGTTAGCTTGCTATTCCAATACGATTTCAGTAATTCAGCAACAAAATTTCAAATATCGAAATGATTGGTCAAACGCCCAATATTTTAAGGTTTCCCCAATGTGCATTATGGGGGGAGGGTAGTTAAATCAACGTCACACTATAGCAACACGCACGCTATTGGCGACGGTCTGGGATCCATCCCGATAAGAAACATCCGAAGACAGCCAACACCTCCTAAGACAACGCCTCGTATTTTTGAACCACGGTCAGTTGACGAGGTCAACACCTTTCCAGAATACTTCAAGCGTTTTGGAAAGGTAATGGTAATGGTAATGGTAATTTTAGTTAACGTCGTACTAGAGCAACACAACGGGCTATTGACGACGGTCCGGAATCAGTCCCTTAAGGGAAAGATTCGAGGACAACACCTCGTAATTTTGAACCACGGTCAGGTGACGAAGCAACACCTGAGCTGGCACCCCACTCTCCAAACTTCCACGCCAACCCAACGTGAGGACTTTCGGCCACGACAGATTTAAGGTGCACCAGCCGCCTCTAAACCATACGTTTACAAACATCCATGCCCGGACCCGGATTCGAACCGGGAACCTTCCGATCTAGAGGCTAACACCTTAACCACTATACCGGTTACTCAGTGGTAGGAGCCAGACGCAGGTTATTATTTTGAAGGGAAAGTGAACCCGAATGAATAATTAACCGTCCTATGAGATGAGTACTAAGAAGAAACCTTCGGGTTACGGAGCAAGTCTCCAGGGACAATTGTCCACCAACTCCATTGGGCCGACCACGTTCATGTCCTGGCTTAGCCAATCAAGGCGGCAACGGACTTTTCGAACGAAGTGTCAAAGGGTCTGTTCCTCTCTGATTTCATCGTCGGGGACCTTCCCTACTCTTGCAGCAAAATGTGATATACTCCAAAGCAGGATGACACGGAGGGAAGTGTGCCGCCAAATAACTGGAACTGGAACCGAGGCCAACACCTGAGCCTGGCACCCCACCTCTCCAAATATCCACACCACGTCTATGTGAGGACCTTTGAGGTCACGGCAGATTTAAAATGCACCAGAACGTACATACATGGTGGTCTTTGGTTGGATTGAGCTTCGAACTGGTGATCCTACAGATTCCAATCCGCTACTCCTTCAATCGGGATACCGTGACTATATGTATTATGTATGTATGTATTTTTAATTAACGTCACACTGACGCAACACTATGGACTATCGGCGACTGTGTGGAATTAAACCCGAAGTGCAAAATCAAAGGACAACACCACGTAATTTGAACCACGGTCAGATGACGAGATCACACCGATGTGGGTTTTTTTTTGTGTCAGAGAGCGTTAGAGTAGCGGTAGTAAGCACTTCGCTTTCCTTTTTATTTGTTTGTTTACACTGAAAATCACACTCGTTGCCAGATCCGAAGATAAAAGATCGCCACTGTGGCTTAAATACTCTTCACAGCATACTTCAAAACGAAACCACTCAGCACAGCATTCGTAAAGGATGAATTACACCCACCAGAGCTTAGCGATGAAAAGAAAATAGCTGGGTCAAATAACTATTGCCAACTTCCTTGTTCGACTTTATTGTACTAACTTAGCAGACATCAGAAAAAGAAGAAAAAAAATTATCCGATACACATCGATGCGTTTTTCGGGTTTGTAACAATACACCGAGGAAGGAATGTTGGATATTAATAGACTCGGCATTTAACAGGTGAATGACCACTTAAAAGTACATCAAAAAACGTTTACTTGCATGGATGCTAAAGGTCTCCGAAACAGCAACGATCGCAGAAACGGAACAGGACGTCCATTCGTCTTGTTTACATTTCAACTCCAGAAGAGACGATCAATTTGGAGCTGAAGAACAAGGTTGGCGGGCAGAAGTAACTGAATTTATGAGAATTCTTCCTTCGTTTTGACAGTTTCTTCAACAGTTGGCAGAGAGATGGGCAATTCGCTTCAAAAAAGTGTTACGATGTTCCAACTTTCCTGTTTTGCTGAGCTTCGACGCTGTTGTTTACTCGTTTGGCATGTTTACAAAAACGGTGTTTATGTGCCGTATACACAACGCAGTTCAAACGTGAGCTTAGAGTGCAGAAAAATTGCTGTTCCAGTTTTTCTCAATCGGATGCAGCGATTATGTCAGAGGACATGCGTTCGAGAAAGAGGGTTTGTCTGTACAGCTAAAAATGGAGAGATTTAGTATGTTGTGGGAGAACGTATCTTCCTGTTTCATTTCGAAACGGATGTAACGACGTGTTTCTCGAATGCAATTGCATTTCAATGAAACTCGCATTTTGATGTTTCGCTCTTCTTTTCTTACCTCCCGATGAATTTTCCAAAAATTGCGATGTTTTTCAATTGTTTCGAAATAGCCCGTTGTGTTGTTTCAGTGCGACGTTAATTAAAATAACATACCTACCTAGGGATGCGACATCGACAGAGAAACATTGATGTTTTGAAACATCGATGTTGATCGCCCAAAAACCAGCGATGTTTTTAAACATCGATGTTTTTATAACAATAATTATTGTTAGTTGTTATTAATTATTTATCAACCTATTGGGGGAACACAACAAACTTTTTTTATTTACTGTAAATAGAAAATATTGGGACTATAATTATTGTATGCCCCTATGTTTGTTATTTACAGTTTGAAAGAAAAAATAAATTTGTTACTTTCTCCACCTTAAGCCGTTTTCTTTTTCACTAAATATCCCACCAGTTACGGAAAAAAACTCTTTCTGATGGGACGGATGTCGCCATCACTGACAAATACTTAGTTACACGGTTATTTTTCTTAATTTTTACTATGGTACATTTTTCATTCAAAAATAAAACATCGACAATGTTAAAGCATCGATATTAAACAAACATCGGCTCCAATAAATTGATGATAAATACATCAATGATTTTACAAAATATCGATGTTTTGAAAACACCGACATCGATGTCTCATCCCTACTTTTCACTTTTACCCTTAGCCACTTTGGTCTAAAAGTATGTTCATTTTACTAATTATGAAAATTATGCTACTTGGTTATCTTTTTAATTTTTGTTATGGTACTTTTTCATTCAAAAATGAAACATCGATAACGTAAAAACCTCGACAAATATAAACATAGATGTTCAAAAAACATCGGCTCCAATACATCGATGTTTTGAAAACATCGAAATCGATGTCGCATCCTTACTACCTACATACTTCAATTTATATTCTGAACGTTTACTTCAATTACATCCCATTCCCTTGTTCCTATGGGATTCAGCTTCACGCCAAAACCTATTTTCTTTTTTGCGCTGATTTCTATCTACTACATTTATTATTTCTTTCTTAAATTAGATGACTGAAAAATTTCGTTAAAGTAGTTTTAACCACATGATACAGCTGCTTATCTCATATCAAGCATATTTAAACGAAGTGTCAAAATTGAAA
Source organism: Metellina segmentata (assembly GCA_947359465.1). NCBI lineage: Eukaryota > Metazoa > Arthropoda > Arachnida > Araneae > Tetragnathidae > Metellina > Metellina segmentata. The sequence goes on along the minus strand of OX375877.1, from coordinate 120,345,467 downwards.
GACGAATCCCGTAACGGTCGATTTTTCATTGCTTATATCCGTTGCTGCCAATCGACAATGAAAAAAGTAATGCGATTTCTGTCTCTGCACTTGTTTTCTGGGATTGGATCGGATTTGGGGGCTTTATGGCGCAAGGTCCAAAGACGAACAAGCTGCACCAATCACAAGACAGAATAGGACCCACACAATAGAAGTATAAAATATTTAAAAATTAATAGTCTAAGACAAAGATAAAAGCTAGATTTAAAGCATGTATAATGCATAGGTGAGACTAAAAATATTCAAGCACACATACTAAGATCATTGTCTGCAGCATAACATTTGTTGGTGACTTGCAGGGGTTCCACGACTCTTGCCATAACGAGTCGATGAACTTCTTTGTGGACATCTTGATGTCTGTTTTCTAGAGCCTAGTTAATCTTTTACAAGGTTTTGAAGTGTGTATCAAATTTCTCATAAAAACGAGAAGTACATAAAATAAGTATTTATCTCACATATCTCCTTGATCTGTTCCTTTACGCCAAAGAAAACGCAAAAAGAATCTTTTCCTCACGAGTATCAAATCAAAATTCCAATAAGTTCAAAACTAATCAGTTCGATGGGGGAATGTTTTTTTCTCTCTTCAATTTCTACTAATGGAATCGTGTCCCGAACATCTTATTAATCCGAATTAGAGAGATTACCGTTTAGTACAACGAAAAGAAAACTTTTGAAAAACTGACTTTAATGTATAAGTTCAGCAAATTTATTTTCAAATATCAATAGCGAAATTTGCCGACTGGCAATTCTTTTAATGTCGAGAAAATACGTTTCAGGTTATACACGATACTTGAAAAAATTAGTACGAAATTTTCATCCTGGAATGAGGAAATGAAAATTAATTTTTATATTGAAGAACTGCTATTTTTTCAATAACTTGTGGACTATTTGATACAAATTAAAATGATTTCGGAGTCTTTGTTTTTAGTCGGTTAATAGCGACGTTTGGCGTTTAATTTAGTTGGCATTGACCAATTAACTATCATATACAATATCAATTCGAAATTGATTAATGAGAATGGCGACGTATTCGTCATCTGACCGTGGTTCAAAATTACGAGTTGTCCTTGGATATTTGCTCCAGTGCGACTCAAATTACTTCTATTTGGAATGTGCTGAACTCGTATTCAAGATATATGCCAAATGACGTCAGGTCCGGAATACGTGCAGGGAGTATGTTCAACAGCAAAAACACTGTCACCACTTACATTTAGCTGGACGCCTCGTGCTAAATTTGAAGCTCTCTATCATTTTCTCAAAATGCAACTATGGTACACTTCTCTACAAAATGTTTTCAATATGCATTTTTAAAATTTTCATGCACATATTGTTGTGTGTATAGATATTTGAATGGAGAAAGCATTCAAATAATTTTATGCATTTTTGAACTATATTTCGAATAAATGAAAAACTAACAAATTTAAAAAGAGCAAGAACGTTCGAAATTTTTTTTTTTTCCACACAGTGAATCTATACTCTGTTTCACCTTAACTTGTCAGTATTGGGAAAGGCAGAAATGATGTTCATCCGCATGAAAAATAATTCCAACTTGATTTGGAATTTAAAATAAAGAAAATGCATATAAACGTGTAAAAATTGTCCTACAATGAAGGAGTGATTTTTGAACCTTTATAATCGGTTATTTATTTGTAAAAAGCATTTTTTTTTGACCGAAGCGAATGAATATATCCGAAACGGAATTCTAAACCGGTTTCCATGGTAACATTTCTGGCGAGCTAAATACGCTTTCCGGCCAAGTCTGCGCCATTTCGCTCTGCGTCTTTGCTACCGTGTGTATTTACGTTCATATCTCTCTTGTGCTATTTTATTGGAGTGTGTTTGATACTCTGAACATGGCTGAAAAAGGAACGTCACCATCCAAGCTGTATACGCCATCAAAGCAAGGAAAATCAATTGGTAGTGGAGCTCGCAGGAACATATTGAATGTTTATTCTAGACTTCGAGAAGAAAACCATAGTGATTCCATTAACCAAATCGTCGGAAAGGTGTCTCAACTAACTGGTGTTTCCAAAAGAACTGTTTTTCGTTTGAAAAAAGAAAAGAAGACGACAAGTCCTTTGAGTACTCCAGGAAAAAAACGACCTTATGCCGTTGGAAAAAGAACAAGAATGATGAAATATGACAACTTTACTTTATCGTGCATCCGACGAAAAATTCATGATTGTTTTCGTCGAAATGAAATTCCTACATTGGACAAAGTTCTAAATGAAATTAACAATGATAAGGATATTTTTTCGACAAACATTAGCCGAAGTACACTGTACAGGATACTGAAAGATTTGGGATTTTCCTTTGAAAAGCGAAAAAGGCAGGCTATGCTTTTAGAAAGACACGACATAATTTTATGGCGAAGAAATTATTTACGAAAAATTAGAGAACTGAAGAATGAAAATGCTTCAATCTATTATTTAGATGAAACATGGGTGAATGAAGGACACTCACAAAGTCGAGTATGGCAAGACAAAAACATCAAAAGCACCAATGAAGCTTCCTCTTCAAGTTTGACAACAGGCTTGGCTGCACCAAAAGGAAAAGGAAGAAGACTCATCATTACCCATATCGGAAGTGATGAAGGATTTGTACCTGATGCGGCTGACATTTTTGTAGGAAAAAAATCCGGTGACTACCACGAAGAAATGGATGGTAACCATTTTGAGAAGTGGTTTGAAGATATCATGCCTAAATTGAAACGAAACAGCTTTGTAGTGATGGACAATGCCCCCTATCACTCGGTGAAGAAAGAAGAAATTCCGACGACATCTTGGAAAAAAAGTGCAATTCAAGAATGGCTATCGTTGAAAAACATTACGTGGAACCAGGACATGATCAAGATTGAACTGTTGAAAAAAGTTAGCGAAATCAAACATATGTTTGATAAATACAGAGTTGAAGAAATTGCCGAAAAATTTGGACATAAGGTTTTGAGACTTCCCCCGTATCACTGTGAGCTTAATCCCATTGAAATGATATGGAGTCAAGTAAAAGGACACGTTGCCAGGGAAAACAAGACTTTTAAACTGAACGATGTGAAGGATTTAGTCATCCAAGGGATTGAAAAGGTCTCTGTACAAAATTGGAAAAACTGCATAAACCATGTTACTGAAAAAGAGAAATACATGTGGGAAGTAGATGGACTTGTGGATGATATTTGGGAAAGTAAGAACTTGGTAATTTCTTTTAATAGTGAGTCTGATAGCGATTCGGAAATGTTAAGTGATGATGATGTGTAAATTCATGTGATGAATAAGTATATTATAATGTAAATAGATTTGTTATGATGTTTGCTATGTTTTACATATATTGATGATGTATAAATGCATGTGATGAATAAGTAAAACGTAAATATAGTTTTCTCATTGTAACTACTATTCATGAAAGAGATTGGTTTCTTCTGTACACTTTCTTGTAAACTATTTTAAATTATTCATAAAATTAATAATTTACTACTAATCAACCCGACACCGTTCCGCGAGTTTCAGAATATGTTTCACACATATAAGGTTTATTTTTTTTAACTCTAATTTTTAAAATGGTTTCATTTTTTTTATTATTGTATGTGTATTCACTATATTTGTATTTTTTATATTCTATTTATTTATTGTGAATGTATTTTATATCCTCTATGTTATATGTATTTTTATTTGTTATTTACTTTCTTTAATATCAGAATAAATTTGATTTAATTTGGAGACTATATTTTGCTGTTAAGAAAAACACATATTTTAGCAGACGACGCACTCTCCCCTACCTTGTCCAACCAAATGTAAGACCAAAGGAGTAATTAAATTGGATTAATTTCCTTTAATAAAATTATTAAAATTGAAAAAAGAAGTATTAATCAAGGTGTTTAGCTTTCAGGTAAGTAAATTCAAAAAATGAATTTTATGGTTCATCACATCTTTAAATAGACTGTTTTTTTAAACAACATTTATTGTAAAAAAATTTTAAATATATATATTTTTAAATAACTAAAAATAATACTCATTTAGAAAAATCAAAACGCATTTATATTAACATAGAGTAGCTTTTTGTTTAATTAACAAATGTAATGCAAGAGCCATTAGAAATTAAAGATCTGTGAAACGTATAGAATTTCCACGTGCATTTTATCTCTCCTTGCCAAAAAGGGCGAATTTCCTCGCTTATAGCTGACTTCTTCTGACATTGTAACCCTAGTTTCTACGACAACGGCTGTGATGCGGTCAACGTAGCCTTTACTCTACTGACAAGTTAAGGTGAAACAGAGTATAGAAAAGGTGGTTATCTTACGGCAACGTGCTTTCAACTAATCTTATCTGAATCAGAACAAGATGTTGATAACATTTTGTAGAAAATGGATGTGCTCAGAAACATGCATTCTGGATGCGTTCTTGTTCGCACGATATTCTGGTTCACCAGAGTATCATCATCTCCCAATGATCGCAAACAGTGGAATATGTTGTTGTGTTCATTTCTGAGTCAGATGTCGCCATTTGCATTTTGCTCAGCTTTAGCAATGTCGATCATTTTCTCGCTGTAAAGCTTTTAGTCAGGATGGTTATCGAAGGTTTGAAGAGAAGCTCACTATTGCATGGCAGGTTAATCAGATGTGAGTTCAACATCCAGGCTTACCAGGTCTATACGTTCTGGTTCTATCACTGCTATTTTTCTTGCTTTTAAAATGTTCTGGATATTGTGGTAGAGGTTTTTATTGGTGTTAATTTCACAAATTCGTTGTTTTGTTTCAATTTAAAGGTGGAATATTGAAGAGCTCTGGAATTTAAAATGTTCTGGATATTGTGTTAGAGGTTTTTATCGGTGTTAATTTCACAAATTCGTTGTTTTGTTTTAATTTAAAGGTGGAATATTGAAGAGCTCTGGAATTTAAAATGTTCTGGATACTGTGGTAGAGGTTTTTATCGGTGTTAATTTCACAAATTCCTTGTTTTGTTTTAATTTAAAGGTGGAATATTGAAAAGTTCTGGAATTTAAAATGTTCTGGATACTGTGGTAGAGGTTTTTATCGGTGTTAATTTCACAAATTCATTGTTTTATTTTAATTTAAAGGTTGGAATATTGAAGAGCTCTGGAATTTAAAATGTTCTGGATACTGTGGTAGAGGTTTTTATCGGTGTTAATTTCACAAATTCGTTGTTTTGTTTTAATTTAAAGGTTGGAATATTGAAGAGCTCTGGAATTTAAAATGTTCTGGATACTGTGGTAGAGGTTTTTATCGGTGTTAATTTCACAAATTCGTTGTTTTGTTTTAATTTAAAGGTGGAATATTGAAGAGCTCTGGAATTTAAAATGTTCTGGATACTGTGGTAGAGGTTTTTATCGGTGTTAATTTCACAAATTCGTTGTTTTGTTTTAATTTAAAGGTGGAATATTGAAGAGCTCTGGAATTTAAAATGTTCTGGATATTGTGGTAGAGGTTTTTATCGGTGTTAATTTCACAAATTCGTTGTTTTGTTTGAATTTAAAGGTGGAATATTGAAGAGCTCTGGAATTTAAAATGTTCTGGATATTGTGGTAGAGGTTTTTATCGGTGTTAATTTCACAAATTCGTTGTTTTGTTTTAATTTAAAGGTGGAATATTGAAAAGTTCTGGAATTTAAAATGTTCTGGATACTGTGGTAGAGGTTTTTATCGGTGTTAATTTCACAAATTCGTTAATTTATTTTAATTTAAAGGTTGGAATATCGAGCCAACTTGAAAAACAAACAGCAGAGTAAGAATAAATATTCTGATACTGGAGTAAGGGAAAAGAGAGTTATATTATATTCAAAAAAGAAATTACCATTTTTGTACTTGCGTGTGTATCCTTGTTTTCCTGTCGAAATATAAATTTTAATATAACAGTTCCCTTCAGTTCTTCACGAACAACAACGTCTACAATCGATGGTGTTCTCATCATCCATGAAAATTGCCCCGCACTCCGTGAAATGTCCTGATTAGTTTCCAGACAACGGACCATTTTCTTTCATTCACCTAGTCAGGGAAAAGTGTCGAAAAATTCCGACAGCGAGCAGCTTTGTTTATGCATCAACAGGCACCTTTCAAAAGCGCCCAAACATGAATGAAAAAAGTGTAAACAAACAAAACCAAACTCAGAAATGCCAATAGGGGGAAGTCACTCCGAGAAGAAATGAAAGAGCACATTTCTACGGAAAATGGGTCAATGTTAAGAAAAACTGTGCCACGGTATTCTGGTCTGCGGAAAAGATTTCGAAAAAGTGGCCTTTACCCGCACAGCTCAACCTAACTCGAGTTACAGTTTCGATTTCGATAACATCGTCTGGGATGAGAGAGAACGAACCATCGACAGGAAACAAACCGTTAGCGGGAACTTCTGGTCATTAGAGATGAATAGTGGGTCAGTTATGATTGAAGATGCGTGCTGCCGGTTTTCCATGCGAGGGGAACTGTTGGAAGGGAAAGTGCGATTCAGTTTCATAACGCCATTTCGAAAGAGAGGGCACGCATGTGTGCTCAACTGTAAGTTTGCCAAGGTCTGTCGGTTGGAAAAATTCTAAACAGAGAACATTTCATTGTGTTCTTTTCGGAGTGCATAACCATCGGAGCGGTTTCGACGAGACACCTCGTCCGTCAAGATCAGGTCACGTTTCTTCTAATGACGAGATATCTCGTCCATCAAGATCTGACACATTTAGCAAATGACAAGATATCTCGTCATCAAGATCTTATCGATTTTTTTTAAACAATGATATCAAGATCTGGCCACTTTTAGTTTTCCCATGACGAGATATCTCGTACTTCACGATCTGGTCAATTTTCTTCTAGTGACTAGCTATCTCGTCTATCTAGTTCTGACACATTTTGCTAGTGACGAGATACCTCGTCCAGACTACCACCAGGAAGGAGGGTTAAATGTTGCATGGTAGGTATTTTAATTAACGTCGCACTAAAGCAACACAATGAGCTATTGACGACGGAATCCGGGATCAATACCCTTAGGGAGAGATCCGAGGATAGCACCAAGTCATTTTGAACCAAGATGACGAGGTCAACAACTGATCTGGCACCCCCCCCCCTCACCAAACTTTTACGCCCCATCAACGTGAGGACATTTGAAGCTACGACAGATATAACGTACACCAGCCTCCATGCAAACGATGGTCTTTGGTCGGATCGAATTTCGAATTCGCAACCCTCCGGTTCCACAACCACTGCTCTTCTAAACGAGCAACCACGGCACAGGTGTAAGAATGACTGATTTCCTGTGTCCACTTCCATTTAAGAAAGTTTGCATCTTGGGATGGATCCCGGACTGTAGCCAATAGCCCGCTGTGTTGCTCCAGAGCGACGTTATTTTCTTCCAACCTCCACATGAGGCTTGGATAAGAGTATGAAGTGCTAGTTTTAAAAGTTTGTTTTTTAATCCAACACACACCACTGACCTCAGTTTTTATTATAAGTCTCAGTATGGTAGTCCAAAGCAGCCTTCGTCATCTGACCGTGGTTCAAAATTACGAGGTGTTGTCCTCGTCGGATCTTTTTCTTAAGGGACTGATCCCGGACCGTCGTCAATAGCCCGTTGTGTTGCTCTAGTACGACGATAAATAAAATTATCATTACCATTACCAAAGTAAACACAACATCAGTATAAACATAAACTGCGCCGTCAATAAGATCAGGACATCTATGGCTCCTGGCATGTTTGAAAGGTGACACATAGGTCAGGTGGGTGAGCTCGACGAGCCAACGGGGTATAGATGACTGCGGTAGTCGAGTTCAGAGAAGACACGAAAACAAGCACCTCCCACGAATCATGTCATCTGCCCGCGGTTCAAAATGACGAGGAGTTGCCTCGGTTCTTTCCCTTCTGGAAGACCGTCACCAATAGCCCGTTGTATTGCTCCAGTGCGACGTTAATTCACCTACCTACTCCAACCAAAGACCCCGAGTGTGCGTTAAATTTGTCGTACCCTTTAATGTCGTCGCGTTGTCATGGTGTGGAAGTTTGGAGCTGATGGCCGGCCTCCTAATCTGAACAGGGTTCAAAATGACGAGGTGTTGTTCTCGGTTCTTTCCCTTCGGGATAGATCCCAGACCGCCTCCAATAGCCCTCAGTGTTGCTCCAGTGCTCACCAACCTACACCTCAAACCAAAACCATGTTATCTGTCGCAGGCAACCGCTCTTCGCCAAAGCGTTTGCATATTTCGGATGGAACAACAATCCCCCGTTTCACCTGTACTTTGGTCGAGCATAGAAACAATTTAGAATAGAGCCAGTATAGGAGATGTATCTTGAAGGTTATACGAATCGCGACAAGAAAGATAATGGCAATGGTAATTTTTAATTAACGACGTACTAGAGCAACACAACGTCTCCACTGCTCACTAACCTACACCTCAAACCGAAACCATGTTATCTGTCGCAGGCAACAGCTCTTCGCCAAAGCGTTTGCATTTTTCGGATGGAACAACAATCCCCCGTTTCACCTGTACTTTGGTCGAGCATAGAAACAATTTAGAATAGAGCCAGTATAGGAGATGTATCTTGAAAGTTATACGAATCGCGACAAGAAAGATAATGGCAATGGTATTTTTTAATTAACGACGTACTAGAGCAACACAACGTCTCCACTGCTCACTAACCTACACCTCAAACCGAAACCATGTTATCTGTCGCAGGCAACAGCTCTTCGCCAAAGCGTTTGCATTTTTCGGATGGAACAACAATCCCCCGTTTCACCTGTACTTTGGTCGAGCATAGAAACAATTTAGAATAGAGCCAGTATAGGAGTTGTATCTTGAAAGTTATACGAATCGCGACAAGAAAGGTAATGGCTATGGTAATTTTTAATTAACGACGTACTAGAGCAACACAACGTCTCCACTGCTCACTAACCTACACCTCAAACCGAAACCATGTTATCTGTCGCAGGCAACAGCTCTTCGCCAAAGCGTTTGCATATTTCGGATGGAACAACAATCCCCCGTTTCACCTGTACTTTGGTCGAGAATAGAAACAATTTAGAATAGAGCCAGTATAGGAGTTGTATCTTGAAACTTATACGAATCGCGACAAGAAAGATAATGGCAATGGTAATTTTTAATTAACGACGTACTAGAGCAACACAACGTCTCCACTGCTCACTAACCTATACCTCAAGCCGAAACCATGTTATCTGTCGCAGGCAACAGCTCTTCGCCAAAGCGTTTGCATATTTCGGATGGAACAAAAATCCCCCGTTTCACCTGTACTTTGGTCGAGCATAGAAAGAATTTAGAATAGAGCCAGTATAGGAGTTGTATCTTGAAAGTTATACGAATCGCGACAAGAAAGATAATGGCAATGGTAATTTTTAATTAACGACGTACTAGAGCAACACAACGGCTACACTGCTCACTAACCTACACCTCAAACCGAAACCATGTTATCTGTCGCAGGCAACAGCTCTTCGCCAAAGCGTTTGCATATTACGGATGGAACAACAATCCCCCGTTTCACCTGTACTTTGGTCGAGCATAGAAAGAATTTAGAATAAAACCAGTATAGGAGTTGTATCCTGAAAGTTATACGAATCGCGACAAGAAAGGTAATAGCAATGGTAATTTTTAATTAACGACGTACTAGACCAACACAACGGCTCCACTGCTCACTAACCTACACCTCAAACCGAAACCATGTTATCTGTCGCAAGCAACAGCTCTTCGCCAAAGAGTTTGCATATTTCTGATGGGACAATAATCCCCCGTTTCACCTGCCTAGAAATCGGCGTCTGCGTCAACGCTTCCATAAAGGGAAACCTAAACAAACAAGGAGCCTTATCGCATCGAGAGGAAACGAGCGATTTCGCCTTCTCCGAGAACCCAAAAGAGTTTACATTTAACTATTTGTTTGGGTTTTCGCCGTTTCATTACCGAATCGATGCGTAGTAACATACCTCCTGACCCATTTCGGGAAAAGCGTAGTAAAAACCTGTTTTCGAGTACATTCACTCCCGTGTCGCTAAATGGGAGAAAAATTGGGAAAAAGAGGAAAATTTGAATATCTTGGCAGGCTGCCAGGGGAAGTTGTACCACAAAGCTGTTCTCGAAAGAACGGAGAAACGGATCAATTCCTCTCTCCCGTTTCCTGGGTTTGTAAATCAGGTTGTTCCGTGCAATGTGTTAAGTTTGAAAAAGTGGGCTGTCATCCAAGCTTATTTATTCGTATTAGGTTAACCTTTAGACCACGGTCGGTACAGCAGGTGTACCTTGATCGCGCATAGAAATAATTTAGATGCTAATTTTGGTAATGGTAATTTTAGTTAACGTCGTACTAGAGCAACACAACGGGCTATTGACGACGGTTCTTGGTAATGGTAATTTTAGTTAACGTCGTACTAGAGCAACACAACGGGCTATTGACGACGGTTCTTGGTAATGGTAATGGTAATTTTAGTTAACGTCGTACTAGAGCAACACAACGGGCTATTGACGACGGTTCTTGGTAATGGTAATTTTAGTTAACGTCGTACTAGAGCAACACAACGGGCTATTGACGACGGTCCAGGATCAATCCCTTAAGCAAAAGATCCGAGGACAACACCTCGTAATTTTGAACCACGGTCAGATGACGAAGCAACACCTGAGCAGAAAGAATTTAGTATACAGTCAGTATAGGAGTTGTATCTTGAAAGTTATAAGAATCGCGCCAAGAAAGATAATGACAATGATAATTTTTAATTAACGACGTACTAGAGCAACACGACGGGCTATTGACGACGGTAAATGATTAATCCCCTAAGGGAAAGATCCGAGTACAACACCACGTAATTTTGAACCACTGTCAGATGACGAGGCAATACCTGAGCTGGCACCTTACTCTCCAAACTTCCACACCAACCCAACGTGAGGGCTTTCGGCCACGACAGATTTAAGGTTCACCAGCCGCCTCTACACCATACGCTTACAAACATCCATGCCCGGACCCGGATTCGAACCAGGAACCTTCCGATCTAGAGGCTAACACCTTAACCACTATACCGGTTGGTCGGCGAAAGAATGGTTTAATGAAACTATGACGTCAATACAAAATTTGTGCTGAGCCATAGAGTTAAATCGGCATACACCGAGTTGTATTTTGTTTCGGCTTTTACATATATATATATATATATATATATATATATATATATATATATATATATATATATATATATATATATATATATATATATATATATATATATATATATGTGATGTCAACACTGGAATGGCACTGTGGCTATTACTTGATATGGTATTTTGGAATGAGTCCACGTGTTGTAAAACACAACATTTATTAAATTAATTGAAGATGGTACACATATGAGCCACAGAGGTCTCAATAGATTCGCATAAAAAAAGTACGGAAGAGTGGCCACACAGGTCTCGACTCTCTCCGATCACACAAAAAACTGAAGACCCTCCGCCGCGGGCAAGGGATCAAGCCTTTTCCCCTTAGCGTTCGTGGTGTTCCGTTTCCTGGATGAAATAGTCCCTTTCTCCTTTCGGTAGTAGGTGGGGAGGCGAAAGAATTCCGTTCCTACACTGGGGCATCCTGACGGTGTTCGCCCCGAACATCACTGCACTCATTTAGGCACGTACAATGGAACCTGAAAAAAATAAAAAATAAACAAAAAAAAAGTATCTATTTCACTTTTGAGAGAATTGCTGAAAATAAACATCATTTTTCTCTCCACATTAGTTTCTCTTTCCCAGAGTTCTTTAAAGTTAATTAGTCCATGGTTTCATGTGTTCGGCAGCAGTGGACGTGTTGATAGGTCCTTCGTGACTGCCCACTTTCCTCACCTCGTAACGGTCGTGTGGTTTCCTGTTGATAATTTCGTATGGGCCCAGATATTTTGGTCGTAATTTGAGTCCTGCTCCAAATTGGGTCCTCTGTATCGCTACCAGGTCTCCTTCTGCCTACTTTCTTGCAGGTTTCCGCTTCCGATTATACTGTTTTCGGTTTTCTTCTTGCATCCTTAGGATTTGTTCCTTAGCTTCTTCCCTAAGTCCTTCTCGGTTTCTTATGAACCATTCTTCATATTCTTGTTCCAACATTTCTCTGACCTTCAGATCTTCTTTGTTCTTCATTGATACTCCTGTTAGCAATTCAAATGGTGTGATTTTTGTACTTTTACTAGAGGTGCTGTTCAAAATTCTTTGAATTGAGTTGACATATTTAAACCACTTTTCTGGTTCGTTGATTGCTAATTTCGTCAGTACCGGTATCACAGTTTCAAATATTCGTTCGATTTGACCATTTCCTCGAGGTACTCCTGTGGTGATTTTGAAGTGTTCAATGCTTCTTTCGTCGCAGTAACCTTCGAATTATTTGGATGTGAATGCGGTGCCTCGATCTGAAATTATTCTTGACGGATTTCCGAAAATATGTGACTGCGATTCTAGCTTCTCCAACGCATCACGTGTAGAAGTTGATTTTACAGGATAGAGCCAAGTAAATTTAGTGAAGGCATCTATCACAGCGATGTGTTGATAGTGTTTATTTGTTGTCGCCAGAGGTCCCAGAAAATCAATATGGTATGTACTAAGCGGTACACTCCCTTTGGGTATTGGATTTAATTGACCCTCTTGCTTGCCCCTTTTCTTATTCGTCAAGATGCACTTAACGCAGTTCATTATGACGTTCTCCACTTTTTTCCTGAGTCCTGGAATGGAAAAATCTCTTTTCACTAACTCCTCGGTCTTCGCCACGGCAAAATGTCCTTTTTGTTGGAATTCCTTTATAATATCTGATTGCATCCTCTCGGGGACGACAGGCAGTTCACTTCCGTTTTCATATCGATATAATACATCGTTTTTGATCAAGTAGTCGTTCTTCTCCCCTCTCATCAATAATTCTTTAATAACTTGAATATACTCATCTTGTCGTTGGGCTGCTGCTAACTTGCACGTTATTTCTTCACCCGTTGGTTGCGGTACTATCACAGCGACATTTCGGCTCAAAGCATCTGCATGTCTCATTTGAGCACTTGGTCGATGAATTATTTCGTATTCGAATTCCTCCATGATTAACGCCCATCTCGCTATCTTAGGGGTTAAGTCCTTCTTGCTCATGGTTTGCTGGAAGGCTGAGCAATCCGTCATTATTTTAAATTTGGTTCCGAGTAGATAATTCCGGAATTTTTTCAAAGCTTCGATCACTGCTAGAATTTCTAATTCATAGCTGCCGTATTTTTCTTGTTGTGCTGTTGTCTTCTTACTCATGTATTGAATTGGATACATCTTTCCGTCATCTGCCTGTTGCAATAGTACTGCTCCGAATCCGTGTGAGATTGCATCACAATGAAGTTCCAGTGGCGGTCCTTGTCTGAAAATTTGTAGCACCGGCTCGCCAGTCAAGGCCTGCTTTAATTCTTGAAATGCAGTTTTCTCCTTCGACCCAAAATGGAATTCCTATTATCACGAAGTAAATCACTGAGGGGCTTCGCTATCTTGGCATAATCTCGAACAAACTTTCGAAAATAACCGGTCAATCCCAGAAAACTCTGTATTTGTTTGGCATTTTTGGGTTGTGGGAAGTTCCGTACGGCTGCAGTTTTTAAAGGTGAAGGCTTTATAGTTCCTTTTTCTACTACGTAACCCACACACAAGAATTCTATCTTTCGTTTTAGAAACTGACACTTTTTGAAGTTTAGTTCTAATCCGTACATTGACGCCGTATTTAAAACACGTTCTAATTTTTCTAAACCCTCTACCTCATTCATGGCTGGTATGATAATATCATCTACATAAATAATAACAGTTTTATCTTTTAACAAATCCTTAAAAACATGAAAAATATATCTTTCAAATACACTTGGACTGGTTGACAATCCAAAAGGTGTCTTTAAAAACTCATACTGTCCCTCGTGGGTAACAAAAGAGGTGTACTTTGTACTCTCCTTTTCTATGTCGACGTGAAAAAAGCCGTTTTTCAAATCTAACGTTGTGAAGACTTGCGAGTCCTCCAATTTGTCCAACACGTCTTCGATTAGAGGTAACGGGAAACGGTCCTTAATTATTTTTTTGTTGAGCTTTCGGAAATCGACACAAAGTCTGTGATTCCCATCTTTTTTCTTACAAAGCACTATAGGGGCAGAATATTCCGAACAGCTGTTTTTAATTATCCCTTTTTCTAACCACTCTTGGATTTGTTTTTCAACTATAAGTTGTTCAGTAATCGGCAACCGCCGAGCACGCTGACTAACTGGAACTTCGTCCGTCAGAAGAATTCTCATCTTAACATCCGTGTTTGTTACTTGCTGAGGCACATAATTTCCTACAATTTGACAGATTCTTTCTCGTAAACAGGGATTCATTATATGGGAGAGATCTGTCTCTTCGCTAGACATATCCAACGCTACGGCGCCTAAAGTGTAAACAAAAGCACCTGCTGATGAGTCATTTTCATGCGCCTTCGATACTTGAAAGTCTACGAGGGGATGTTGAGGGAAACTCACGCGCTCTTCTTCCCAGTGATTTATGACAACGCCTGAAGTTGTTGTTGCTTTGTTTTTTATTTCGCTTCCGTTTTCGCCCCTTACTTCTGACCTCCTTATTTCATTTATGTCTGTATCGGTAACGTTTAATGTTCCCCCAGAATATGCAAACTTTACCCTTGATAATACGTTCATACCAATTATTGCTTCAAATTGCAAATTCTTAACGACATGCACATCAGAACACAAAGAAATATTATCAATAACAATTTCTGATCGGAAAAACCCTTCGGTACTTATTTTGTGTTGACTTATTCCATTTAAATATATCTTACTACCATTCAATATAATAGATCCTATTTTATGATAACATTCCTCATTAATTAAGAGTTATTTCAGATCCAGTGTCTATTACTGCATTAATATAACACTTTTCAATATAAACACTATTTTCAATTTCAAGGGATCAAGCCTTTTCCCCTTAGCGTTCGTGGTGTTCCGTTTCCTGGATGAAATAGTCCCTTTCTCCTTTCGGTAGTAGGTGGGGAGGCGAAAGAATTCCGTTCCTACATATATATATATATATATATATGTGGGATTGTGCGACGAGCGCGCCAAAGCCTGATACGTCCGCAGCAGTAACGCCACCTAGAGGAAGCGTCCGCTCAGAAGCGACCGCAGCAATGAGACAGATGTTCCCCCAGACACCGAAGCTAGCAGTTGGGCAGACGGCCCATGACTTTTTAGGCAGATGGCCTCTTAGTTGTCGGATATTCTTAATTGTCAAAGATGTTTGTAAATATACTGTAAATACATTAATTTTGTAATTAAACTTAAATTTAAACTTTAAGAGTTATTTATCTTTTACCTTTTACGAACCCACATATATTTGAGGGTTTGGCCTGGATTTAATTAAAGGCCGAAGATTGCCGTTTTTACCTAAAAGTTTCAAGAAGCGAACTTTACATAAACTGTTCGAGACGCGGACAATTCCAATATTCGTCTGATGCTCATCGGATTCGAGGTGTGAACTTCATTTGAGTGAATTACCGTGACTCAGCATATTGGATCTTGAGGAATACTTCATCTGAACTGTGAGTACAGATTTTTCATTTTGACACTAACATGGCTACGTATTTAGCCGGAGCACGCAAGATCGATCTGCTAGCGCTGATAGAGGAATTAGATCTAATAGCAACGGAAGGAACCAAAATTCCGCAGCTTATTAAGTTAATAACGAAAGCCGATGAATACAATGAGGAATTTACAAAAACGCTTTTAAAAAGGATTGTTTCTGAACGAGAAACAAAGGAAAGAGACGATAAAGCTGAACGCGAAAAGAAAGCAGAACGCGAATTTCAGTTGAAGAAGTTACAGCTAGAAAACAAAAGTACTGGAAGTTTCGATTTTATTTCCCCACTTAAAACTGACTTTTCAAAACTAATGACACGTTTCGACGGAAACTGTGATTTAAGCATGTATTTATCTTTGTTTGAAAAACAAATTAATCGCATAGAAATACCTAAAGAAAATTGGGTTATTTTCCTTGTGAGTCTTTTACCGTTGGATATCGCAAATTTAATTGCAAGAGAGCCTGATCCGCTCGCAAATGATTACGATCACGTGAAAAAACTTTTACTGAATCGATTTAAACTAACACCAGAGCAGTTTCGACAGCACTTTTTTACTCATAAAAAAGAAACAACCGCATCTTGGCGTGATTTCGCCTACGAGTTAGATAATTTTTTCGAAGAATGGGTTGTGGGTCTTAGTATCTCTAAATATGAAGAATTGAAAGATCTCATAGTGGCGGATCAAATTAAAAGGAAAATACCGTTTGAAATGCGCGAGCATTTTATTGATGAATTACCGAAATTGAATAAAGTAGCCGAATTAGTGAATAAATTGGATGAGTACGAGGCGGCAAGATTCCATCTTAAAAGACCGGGAGCTAGAGATATGAAATCAGCTGAAACACAAAGTCATCAGCGCTCCAAGAAATTCAATGATAAACCGTCGATCGTCCGTGCTCACCAAAGTGTTACTAACCAATATGTTAAATGTTTTTCATGTAATGAAATTGGTCATAGAATTTCTGAGTGTCCAAATAAGAATAAAGGAATTAAACGTTTAAAGTGTAATGAATATGGACACCGTAAATTCGAATGTAATAAAGGTGTAAAAACCGATATTCATGAAGAAAAGAAAGTTTTAATTAATATGTCCAGTAATCATGAAAATAAGTTGTACAAATGTCTTAAAATTATGAGTAAATATGTTGATGCTTTAATTGATACGGGATCAGATTTATCTATTTTGAAATATGATTTTTATATGCAAATTGGTGCACCAGAATTAACCCCCTGTGACATAATGTTAAATGGTATTGGAAATCAAAGTGTAAAATCACTTGGTTATTTTTGTGCTGAAATTACTATTGACAATTTTAATATTCTCACTGAGTTTTTTGTTATTGAAAACTTGTGTTGTAATATTGTGATTGGTATGGACGTAATTAACAAGCTTAATATTTCAATATCAGGAAATGATTTAAGGATTTTGAGCTTTCGAGAAAATTCTATTAATCTTTCTTTCACACACACTTCGGAAGTGAAAGAGTCTGAAAAAATAAAAGCTAAGCGTTTTGAGGGACCTCATTCAGGAAGTGAAAGTATAAAAACAAAAACGAGTTGCCGAAATGGAGCCACTGTTTTGGAATCCGAAAGTAATGAAAGGCAGATGTTTGGTATCCCCTCCCCCCTGACTCACCCCTTCAAAGAAGAAAACAGGTGTGAACTATTGGCGACTGCCATTAATATTCCAATGATAGGCGTTGCGTCATCTTGTGCACAGGATGTTCAAGAAAATGATTTGACTTTTAATCCTTTATCCGAATTGCCGATTTCCTTGACAGATGAAATTGAATTGCAACATATAAAAGATCCTAAAATAAGAAACGAGTTAGATATTTTGATTAGTGAATATAAGCCGCATAAAATTAAAGACACAGAAGTAAAAATGACTTTAATTTTAACTGATGATATACCGATTTGTCAGAGACCGCACCGAATGTCTTTAAAAGAACAGAAAATAGTTGAGGAACAAATACAAGTATGGTTAAAAGACGGAATAATTAAACCCTCCTGTTCCAACTACGCTTCACCCATTGTTTTGTGTAAAAAGAAGGGTAATAATTCATACAGATTGTGCGTTGATTATCGATCGGTTAATCGAAAATTAATCAAAGATAAGCACCCACTCCCATTAATTCAAGATGTTTTAGATTGCTTGGGAAACGCACAGGTATTTTCCACTTTGGACTTAAAAAACGCATTTTTCAACATACCAATGGACCCTAATTCGACACGTTACACAGCATTTGTCACCCATGAAGGACAGTACGAATTCAATGTTGTACCTTTCGGATGTAGTAACTCACCAAGTGTTTTTGTGAGGTACATAAACACGGTGTTTAGAGACTTAATTCGAGACAAGACTATAATAATTTACATGGATGATATTGTTATACCTTCCATTGATGAACAAGAAGGGCTGGAAAAAATTAAAAGGGTTTTGAAGGTTGCGTCAGAATACGGCGTAATAATAAATTTTAAAAAGTGTCAATTTCTTCAACATAAGATAGAATTTCTCGGATACGTTATCGAGGGCGGCAAAATTCAACCTTCCCCATCCAAGACGCGTGCTGTGAAAAATTTTCCCCAGCCGAAAAATGTAAAACAAGTCATGAGTTTTTTGGGTCTTTGCTCTTACTTTCGACAATTTGTCGGTGGATTTTCAAGAATTGCAAAACCATTAAGTGACCTGCTTCGAAATAATGTCGAATGGACATTTGGCTCTGAGCAAGTCAAAGCATTTGAAAGGCTAAAGGAAATTCTCTCAAGTAGTCCGGTATTGCATCTCTTTAGGCAAGGAGCAACCTTAGAATTACATACGGATGCTAGTAGCCACGGCTTTGGAGCTGTTTTGCTTCAGCAAGCTCATGATGGGAAATTTCATCCCATTCACTTCATGAGCAAGAAGACTACTCCTCAACAAGAGAAGTATTGTTCTTACGAATTGGAAGTACTGGCTGTAATCGAGGCTTTGCGAAAATTTCGCTACTACTTGTTGGGTACTAAGTTCAAAATAGTGACCGATTGCGCTGCATTTCAGAGGACTATGCAGAAAAAAGAGCTTACACCAAAAATTGCTCGATGGGCATTGTCACTCGAAGAATATGATTATGAGGTTGTCCATAGATCAGGCACCCAAATGAAGCATGTGGATGCCCTAAGCAGGAACATATTGTTGATAACAACTCGTGCACAAGGAGAATTAACAACCCAAATAGAAGCTGCACAACATCAAGATGATCACATTAAAGCAATTAAAACTCTAGTTGAAGAAGGACATGACAATGAACATTTCATTAAAGCAGGAATTCTATACAAGTATGAGAATGGGAAACAACTACTAATGGTTCCTCAGGCGATGCAAAATAACATCATTAAAGAAGTTCACAACAAAGGTCACTTTGGCGCTGCCAAGACAGAGGAAATTCTTAAGCAGCAGTTTTTTATTCCTAATGCAAGAAAACATGTTGAAATCGTTATTTCTAATTGCGTACAGTGCATCCTCTGCAATAGAAAACGTGGAAAAGGCGAAGGGTTTCTTAATCCAGTGCCGAAAGACAACGTTCCACTTGGGACTTACAATATCGACTTTTTGGGACCCCTTCCAACAACGAATAAAAGATACCAACATATTTTCTCGGTAGTCGATGCCTTTACGAAGTTTGTCTGGTTGTACCCAGTGAAATCTACCTCGGCTAGCGATGCTATCGAAAAGCTGAAATTACAACAAGCTACTTTTGGAAACCCATCACGAATAATTTCAGATAGGGGATCAGCGTTTACATCGAAGGAATTCACTGATTATTGTACTGATCAGGGAATTGAACATTGTAAAATAACAACCGGAATTCCTAGAGGCAATGGGCAGGCAGAAAGGATGATTGGTCTGTTGATTCCTGTTCTTGCCAAACTTTCAATAGAGGAGCCTAGCAAATGGTTCAAATATGTTCCAAGTCTACAAAGTATCATAAACAGTACACCATCCAGAAGTACGAAGCATACGCCATTCGAACTGATGATTGGCATCACAATGAAAAATAAAGAAGATCTGAAGATAAAAGATATATTGGAAGAAGAGTATGAAAAGTCCATGATGAAGGAGAGAGAAGAATTACGTGAACAAGCAAAAGACAATATTTTCAAATTGCAACAGGAAAATAAACGTCAGTATAACAAAGGGAGAAAAAAATCAAGAGTGTACAAAGTAGGAGATCTAGTGGCCATTCAGCGTACGCAGTTTGGAGTTGGGCTTAAGCTGAAACCTAAATTTTTGGGACCCTATAGAGTTGTAAAAGTGTCTCCTAATGACAGATATGCCATTGAAAAAGTGGGCGATCATGAAGGTCCACGCCTAACTACTTCAGCAGCTGATTACATGAAACCCTGGCCCACTGGTCAACAGTAAAAAAAAAAAAAAAAAATTTATATATGAGCCTTTTTTCCCTCTTTCTTTCTTCTTTTTTGTTTGTATTTTCAGATATGTGATAATGTTATGGCCTGTTTACTGATGTTGAAGACGGCGAATTTCGAGGACGAAATTACAGTCAGGATAGCCGATTGTGGGATTGTGCGACGAGCGCGCCAAAGCCTGATACGTCCGCAGCAGTAACGCCACCTAGAGGAAGCGTCCGCTCAGAAGCGACCGCAGCAATGAGACAGATGTTCCCCCAGACACCGAAGCTAGCAGTTGGGCAGACGGCCCATGACTTTTTAGGCAGATGGCCTCTTAGTTGTCGGATATTCTTAATTGTCAAAGATGTTTGTAAATATACTGTAAATACATTAATTTTGTAATTAAACTTAAATTTAAACTTTAAGAGTTATTTATCTTTTACCTTTTACGAACCCACACATATATATATATATATATATATATATATATATTTATTTATTTATTTATTTATTTATATATATATATATTTATATATTTATATATATATATATATATATCTCCTCTAGGAGGTATTGTATGAATTCAAATTGAGGCGCGAGGTTTCGGGGTAAACAAACAATCGAACAGAGTTGCCAAAACGCGATAAAAAAAAACGTCTTTTTTGTGTGCCACGTAAGAGATATATATATATATATATATATATATTTATTTATTTATTTATCTCTTACGTGGCACACAAAAAATACGTTTTTTTTATCGCGTTTTGGCAACTCTGTTCGATTGTTTGTTTACCCCGAAACCTCGCGCCTCAATTTGAATTCATACAATACCTCCTAGAGGAGATGAATCTCCTAAATCTAGGAGATGGCGATTTATAGCGTTGTCGGATAAAATTTTATTGCAAAAAAAAATTAATATTAAGTCCGTTGTAGCTTACAAACAACATGCTGGGTATTCGATTTCCAAAGCAGCGATCATATTTCGAGTCAAAATTTTCTCAAAGTTTTCATTTGAATTGCAAATTGCTCGAGTTCTGATTCCAGAGGAACTGTATAACTTTTCTGTAGTACAACAAATTTATACTTGAAAAATGTTTTTTTGGATTATCATATTTTGTAAACAATCCCTTCTGCTAGGACACGTGTCCTTATTGATGCGAGCGAAGCGAGCAATCCTCCGGGCTTTGGCGAGCTTTAGTGAGCATGGAGCGGGGGCCCCTACTTGAATAAAATTATTTAAATATATTTGGTTTACAAACTTCTGGAATAATCAAGAAGAGGGAAATCTATATCTATGGACTTGAGATGACTATATACGCTATGAATATAACTCTTTATGTAATCGTGTTGTGGGACATCGCTTAAGACAGCAGGTTCCCTCTAGTAGTGGTACGAAATAGTTTTATAACAGTGTTATGCATTTAACAAATCCAACAACCTGGTTAATTGCCTTTCATGCCACGTATCCAAGGGGCTTATTTATCAGCACGATTACAAACGGCAACTCTTCAATCGCCTTTCCCAGGAATGCCTACGTAGTTTTGAAACGCGTCCTTGGCCAGTATGATCTCCAGATCTGTCACCCATTGAAAATGCCTGGGATTCCTTTAAATTTGTCGCAGGATAGCATAAGGACTCCACGGATTTCACTCCACGTCGTATATCGCCATGTATCGCAGCCATGGGGGACAATTTACCAATTTATAGTGGTTGTTGGGTTGGGTGTTACATGGTCATATTTGGCCATGCTGTGTCAAACGCAAAACATACAATATCAATGAATAGACACACACAACAGTGGACACGGGAGAGTGTGATGGCGTTAGGTGGTATAATTTAAGGTACTCTAAATAAGTTTTCTCGGTCCTCGTAAAATTGAGAACCACTGGTACAAAGCCTCAAAATATTAATTGAATTCCCGTGCGAGTGACTGTCGAACACACACATCATCACAAAGTGAGGTTTTCTAGAAAAGAACCTTTCAGAACATTTCCTTCTGAAAACAGAAGGAAAAAAGAACACTTCAGTCTTGTTTGACTACCACCTCATGACTCAACTTCTCTTGTTTGTGTAATCCGCTTCCAGCCTTGCCAGCTGTCTTGCCGAACCCTCGATTTCGTTCTATTTCGCCTGCCTTCATTATGGAACCGAAGAGAAGTCACGCCACACAGAGGTTGCTCAATGTTGCCATTTTTTTCTCTCTCTAAACCATTCTAAATAATTCAACCAAACCCTTTTGGCGGGAAAAAGGAGATGGATTTTTATTAGGGCCAAAGGTTCAAGGCTGATGGTTCGAACTGCAGCTGCCTCACCTTTCCTTGATACGTTCTCTGATCGTTTGTGGAAGACATTTTGTTTTTTGCTGTTGGTGGTCGTTATTGGTTAAATTATTCCGAGTTCATTGTTTGCGAAATGAGTGGACAAGGTTAGGATATTATCGAAAGCAAGCTCCTTTGGGGTAAAACAAAACACGTCGAATGACCTCTGGCGTAGGAAGGTATGGATGTTAGGAATAATTGGCAAACGCAAGAGCTAGGTTTGTGCGATTTGGTAACAGTTTTGAATAATAGTCTTTCCACTTCTCAAATTGTCTGAATTGGCAAGGATGAATTTCGCAGCTGGTCGTGAAGGTCTGCGGGTTAGGTGATTTTCGTTTCTAAGGTTTCCGTCTGATTAATTTGATATTTGAAATCTAAGTTACGAAATAAAGATTCGTAAGAGTTGTGTTAATTGAGTTCCGAGTGTTTTTTATTTTTGTTACCTTGCAACAAGGCTTTTGTAAAAATTGGTAACACTTTTTTTGCTCTTTCTTAATGAAATTCAATGGGGAATATCAATTTCATCGCCTTTGGCAAAGAAACTTTCAAATTTTCTCTATATTTACATTATATTACATTACAAGGCATTTGTAAAAATTGGTAACACTTTTTTTGCTCTTTCTTAATGAGATTCAATGGAGAATATCACTTTCATCTTCTTTGGCAAAGAAACTTTCACACTTTCTATTTATATTTACGCCAACCAACCGGTATAGTGGTTAAGGTGTTAGCCTCTAGATCGGAAGGTTCCTGATTCGAATCTGGGTCCGGGCATGGATGTTTGTAAGCTTATGGTGTAGAGGCGGCTGGTTCACCTTAAATCTGTCGTGGCCGAAAGTCCTCACGTTGGGTTGATGTGGAAGTTAGGAGGGTGGGGTGCCAGCTCAGGTATTGCTTCGTCATCTGACCGTGGTTCAAAATTACGAGGTGTTGTCCTCGGATCTTTCCCTTAAGGGACTGATCCCGGACCGTCGTCAATAGTCCGTTGTGTTGCTCTAGTACGACGTTAACCAAAATGACCATTACCTATTTATGTTTACAGGTAATATGGATTACCTTCCATTTCCTTCCGTGTAGATTTTTCAGCTAATGGCATGGATTGCATTTGAAGATATATTCTGACAATTTAAGTTGTCCCCGAGATAGCCCGGTCCGTAGAGTTACGACTAGCAACCGGAGGGTTGAGTTCGAAACTCGATCCAACCAATGATCGTCGTATTCGTGAACGCTGATCCTCGTTTAATTAGTCGTGACTCAAATGTCCTCACATTGGCGTGGTGTGGAAGTTTGGAGAGTGTGGTGCCAGCTCATGTGTTGACCTCGTCAACATGACCGTGGATCAAAAATGAGATCTCTTCCTTCTGTATGAATCCCCAACCACCAATAGCCCATTGTGTCGCTACAGAACGACGGTAATTCAACAATCCACCTACCCATTTCCAAGTTATTACATTTATTATAAACTGTTCGTTATATGAATAATTTACTTTCACATGATTTTTTCTGAACATTCAGAAGTGTTTTTTCCTATTCGTTAAAAGTTGAAAATGCTTTATCAAATTGAAGCAATGACATGATTTAACCTTGATGAGAATGGATAAACGGTTTCCTTTGAGTCAAGGTACATGAAAGATAAACATCCTTCTATAGCTTCTAGAAACTATAAAAACAACATTTTTCAAGTTCTAAAGAAGAATTGCTAATGATATGGTAGCTTAAAAATAATGTGTTCAGAACTAGTTTCAACGCAGCTCAAAACACATTAATAAGCGTAATTGATATACATAAGCTATTCCAAGGATTGTAAAGGTTTCTATTTTGGATTGGAAGGGTTTTTTTTTTCTTTGGTTAGTGAAGGTTGGAAGAAAAGTTGCTGTGAGCAGCACTACAAATAAGGACACGATCAAAACGTTTGGACCCATCGTTTTTGACCATGATACACTATTTGAAAACAATACTTGAGCAAAGTGGCACGAACTTAGAGAATTCATTAGCATGTGGTGGATCACTACAAAAATGAACGTGCAATACAGTCGTACTTAAAGCAGTTTAACCCAATCCCACCACGAAGTACGTTTAAGTAAACAAAGTTGCACTGCGTTTTACACGTTCAGCTAAATTGGTGACTGGTAGACGTAATGCAAACACGCACGCTTTCAAAAAAAAAATAGATCAGACGAGAAGCACCAGATGGCGCTCGTAACACTAGGCACGCACTTCGATTGATGGTCCACGGTGAACAGTTGGTAGGTATTTAAATTGACGTCTCACTGAAGCAGCAAACGGACTATTGGCGACTGTCCGGGATCCATCCTGAAGGGAAAGATGCGAGGAATTGGCTTCGCAATTTGAAACCACGGTCAGAAAACGAGGTCAGCACCTGAGCTGACACCCCACTCTCCAAACCTCCACACCACACTAGCGTGAGGGCATTTGAGGCCACGACCGATTTAATGTGTACCAGACCTCCATGTACACTACGGTCTTTGATTGGATTCGAACTCGCAACCTTCCGGTTGCTAATCCGTTACTCTTCCAACCGGCTACCGCGGCCCCGGCGAACAATTGGATTACCGTGGAGATGTTAATCACTTGCAATAACTGTCTGAAGCCTGGGATAACAGGCACTGCTTCTATTCTTATCACGACTTCAGTCTTCGTTGACACTCCGTCTTCTCTTAACACGGCGCCTCATACTCGGCTGTTGAAGGCAATACTGGACAATAGGTCTCAATCGTCCATTACACGACCACGCATACACAAAAACACCCGCGATGTCAATACAAATCTCAAGCAATCAATCTTCTCGTTCTAGCACCTATCGAATTCAGCCGCTACTAAATTATTTAGGGAGAGCATTGTGGGGAACTTATACAAAACTTAGTCACCACAACAAAACTTAACTTATAATATAGTAGTATTAGCTGAAAAACCCGGTGTTGTTCGGGTTTCAGATATGACCGCGACATCTAAAATATGACCGCGACATTTCCCTGTGTTAAGTCAATTACACAAAGCCTGTAGAATGTGTTTCCTGCCGCGACAGCTAAAATATGACTGCGACATTTCCCTGTGTTAACTCATACCCAAACCCTGTAGAACGTGTTTCCTTATCCATGTACATTTACTGCAGAAAAACAAACTTTAGATTTTGAAATTGGGGCTTCGAGAGGCACTTTTAGAACTACCTGTGTGCTAATTTTCATGGATACAGATGAGTCTGAAGACTGGAAAGAAATAGCCTATGTTTTCTGCAGTGTTCTAAAGTATAAGTGTGCCAGATTTCGTGTGGATTGGTCAAACGGTGTGGATTTGTATACAGAATATATACACACATAATTTTTTTATATAGTATACCAGAGGGTATACTATATAATATAATATATTTATACTATACTATATAATATATATTTATACTATACTATAATATATATTTATACTATACTATATAATACTATATAATATATTTTTATATAGTATACCACTTACAAATTTTTAATTTTGACAATAATTTATATTTTAATAAAATAATTTATATTTTGAACCAATA
Source organism: Metellina segmentata (assembly GCA_947359465.1). NCBI lineage: Eukaryota > Metazoa > Arthropoda > Arachnida > Araneae > Tetragnathidae > Metellina > Metellina segmentata. The sequence goes on along the minus strand of OX375877.1, from coordinate 120,319,597 downwards.
ATATATATTTTGACAAGTTTATAGCTCACTTTTAGGAAGGGGCTCAACCAGAGATAGCAGATTGGGCCCTGCCCAGAAAAACCCACCCGGGTTTATTCTAAAAGTGGGTTTTTGTACAAAAGATTTGGGATATTTGAAATATTTTAAATTATGATAATTTATATAAATTGCATGATTATACCACTGTTTCTAAAATGTTGCATTTTTGTGTTATTGCTTATAATTTGACCTTGTAAGTACACACACACACACATTTCTATCTATTATAAAACTTGCTTTAGACGTTTTTTCTGTTAATAAATCTGTTACATAAAGAGGCATTACCAAAAATGTGTATACAAATTAAACCATAGCTTGTAAAAAAATATATAGTTCATGAATTGAAAGGAAATTACAGTAAATGTATGATCTACTATTATATGAAAGACTACATTTTTAGATCAAACTTTTATTCCAACACACTATCCATCCCTTTGTGTGCAAAAAATATTGGATGAACCTGCCTGTTTTGTTTGTGTGCTTTATGTTAAACAAGCTTTCCAGTAGCGGGGAGGAGGAGGGCCCTAGGCAAAGAAAAAAAAGCAAAACCTCAAACTCTAAAGAAATACGTGATCACAATGCTTTCTCCCCCTCCAAAAAGAAATTTTCTGGTTACGCCCTTCGCGCGCGCTTTAGGTCATAAAACTATTCAACCAAACTTAGCTATTTTTGTTTAAAATTTAAAAAATGAAGGTAGTTTATATTTTTATATGTCAAACATAAAAAGACAAGAAATTCGAACATTATTATTCAAGTATTTGCAAATACCCAGAAAAACCCAGATACCCAAAAAATAACCGTGCGGGCTGGGTTTTTGCCAACCCTGGGCTCAGCCCCCACCCCAATCCAAAATTATTATTAATACACTGAAGGGGTTGGGCCCTGGAATTTGCCTCTTTCGAGTACAGACTCTAATGGTTTCTTGAGAGCTCAATTCCTATAAATATCCATTAGTATAGAAGCTAACACCTATCGGTTGATGGACATCCAATAGCTCCTGTTATGGATTCCTCTCAACCAACTCTAATTAAGACCTTACGGAAAATCGGTTTTTACTTTGACTTCCTTTCTCTAATTTTGGGGCTGTGTTAACCATTAATGGTAGGGATCTTCCCAGTAGAAATTGGATCTATTTTTAAGTTGGATTGTATCGCGGTTGTATGACCTCGGTGGTAAGCATAATTAAGGTCAAGTCATAGCAAGCCACAGTTTGCACAGAAAGGATAATTATGACGCTGCACTCGCATATATTCAGAAAGATAAATTGTAATCCGTGGAATCGGTTTCGATTCATTTATAAAAACTCATTTATTTGCTCTTAAGTCTCAGCGTACCTTAAGATCAGGTGTTGGCCGCTTCATTTGACCGTGGTTCAAAATTATGAGGTTAAGTTCTCGAATCTTTCCCTTCGTTACTGATCCCAGACCGTCACCCACAGCCCGTTGCGACGTTTCAATGCAACGTTAATTCAACTACCGCAATTAACGTTGGTTAATTCAATTAACCAACAACCTCAGCATATCTCAAGTTTAATTTATGCAACGTATATCTAGTCTAAAATTAGCAGCAGCAGTCAAAAATAGCAGTCTAAAATTACTAATTTTAATAGTTTAAGCAGTTAAAATGCTCTTTAGGATAAATGGGAATATGGACATAAGATTTTCAAGTCTGCAATTCACATACAGCTGATAATCGCTCTTGTTTCTGGTACAACCGAATGGGCTTTAAATGTAAAACTTTATTAACCCCTTCCGGGTACGATTTAATGAACCTTTTGACTGCGTCTTGAAATATAACGCTATGATTCGTTATTGGTGCGGTTCTTATAACTTTCAAGATACAGCTGGCTGTACTCGTCATTACACTAACTTTAGTCGGTACATTGTGCGGTATGGCGTAAAAAACCATTGACGAGCTAGACTCGTCATTTTACCGGAAGGGGTGAAGATAATACGTAGACTGTCCAATTATGATCAATTGGTAAGTATTTAATTAACGTCACGCTGGATTAACACAACGGGCTATTGGTGACCGCCCGTATCAATCCCGAAGAAAGAGATCCTTGGACAATGCCTCGAAATTTTGAACCACGATCAGATTACGAGAACAACACCTGAGTTTGCACCCCACTCTCCAAACCTGTATACGATCCCAACGTGAATTAATTGTGACAAAAGCCTTTTGCTATCCGTCCTACTACGTCATACAAAGGAACTTTCAGGTTGCCCTCTCTAGTAGATTGAGAACCAAATGAAGAACTTGGACAATGCCAACTTCGCAGCACAAAAGAATGCATTTACCTTCATTTGCTTCATACACCCCGAAATGAGAGCCGTGCCAATTTTGATATCCCCTAGTGAAATACCACATTTATTAGCGCCAATGGTTTGCATTAAGAATCGTTTTTAATAAGATTTTGTTAGAAAATGATGCACAGTTAAATGCAAAATAAATTAATGTGCCTTTCTAAGCTTGTGAACAGAATTTCTCCAATGTGTTGTTGTTACTGATCTCCGACATGGATCTCCAAAATTAGACCAAGTCCATAAACCTCCAAAAAGTCCAAGAAAAGTAGAGGTTCCGAAAAAGCCTTGTCCATTGTAAAGTCAATCTATTTATATAATTCTCTTACGTGGCACGCAAAAAAGACGTTATTTGTAATCGTGTTTTGGCAACATTGTATGATTGTTTGTTTATCACGAAGCCTCGCGCTTCCATTGAATTTATAGCGTTATCAGATGAAATTTTATTGAAAAAAAAAATTAATTTTAATGAGCTGTTGTAGTTAATAATAGAAATCAACGAAAGCGTAGGATCTCTTCAGGGCCATTTTAAAAAAAATGTTATTTTCAGTGCCAACAATTATAGTTCAACAAGACGCTTGCACTACAACTTTCGACAACAAACTCAATAAAAAGGCGTGGGTGGCTCGAGCGCAGGGGTAAATGTACACACAAACAACATGCTGGGTATTCAATTTCCAAATCAGCGCTCACATTTCAAGCCAAATTTGCTCAAAGTATTCATTTGAATTCTGATCCCATAGGTACTGTATATATATTTTCTGAAAAACAGCAAAAAAATTTAGGTTTGAAAAATATTTTTTTGGAATATTATACTTTGTAAGCATTCTCTTATGGTAGGACACATGTCTTCATTGATGCGAGTGAAGCGAGCATATGTTCGCGCAGCGAACCAATGAGGATTTGAAAGCAATCCTCCGGGGGTTGGCGAGCGTTAGCGAGCAGGGGGCGGGCCCCCTAGTACATTTTAAAATATGAGCTGTCGAAGCCTGATCAACTCCGCACTTGGCACAAGTCCTGAAAACCTTCTGGCTCTGTTCGTAGGAGAGACTCCTCAAGTGTCCACTGGCAAATTATGAAATACAAGTCTGCTGACTTCTATGGCCCTCAAAGAGTAGGGCCCCTCCAGGACGACTTCTCGAGTACCAGTCATGTACTGGAGGGACATTCCAAAGATCTTTAGACGTCTTCCTGCACTCTGAGAACGAAGGACAATATGTACAAGACATATCTGACTGGAGAGTCTCTAAGGAAGCAGTCTTTGCCAGGGAATCCACGAACTCGTTGCCACTTATACCGACATGGGAGGGAATCCATTGGACGTGGATTCCCTCCCATGTCCTCCCATCCTTTTTTCTCCAATGTTTTAGTAATTGATGAGTTTATATATATTGTCGTAGCCCTGAACAAGGTGTGAAAAAAGTATCCAGACTGGAATTTTTTTAATGGAATGATTAGGAGATAACGGAGCACTTTCGATCCATTTAATGGTCATAGATTGTTGCCTTAATATGTTTTTTAAAATAATTTCAATAGTTAAATGTTTTCACCTCCTATTTACAGAAAAATGAGGTAGTCATGAGAAAGTTCGAAAACAGCAAATAATAGTTACGAAATAGAACTAACCATGACATCAAGTCATTGAACCAACAATCCCCATCCAACGGGGTGGGTTGATCCACTTGTTTGATTAGACTTTCTAATATCTGGGGGAAGGGGTGGGAAATAACAAAACAAGTATTGAAATGTCAAAAAACATGAATTGCTATTTTTATTCCTTTTATATAAACAGATAAGAGATTCTTGTATATCATGCTAGTAACTAACGCAGATACGAAATTTCTAAACTAAATTAACATGATAAAGCTACAAAGTTCTACTAATATTCAACCCTCGAGAATATTGCACATCCGTAATACAGTCATTATCAGTTATATGGTCAGCTCAGCGGTTCAGAAATATCAGACAATTTAAGCGGGGTGACCATACATGCGGAACAATACTAAACTATTTAATTATGTCAGGATTATAGTCACCTATCAGAATATAATGCTCGTAAAAATAATTAAACTTTTAAGAACATTTAAAAAATTAATGGTACAGCTACACTCTACGTTTATGAGTGATGGCAACGGCTTGGCGATTTTTTTTTTGGCGCATTTCTAGTAGCGAGTTACGATAATTTAAGACAACCCATCTTTCGTTTCGGCTGTTGTGGTTTTCGTGGCAACCTCGGCAAAGGGAAACTTTTAATTTTCATTTTGAATATTCTAGAAAGCTCTTCCAAAATCCGTTAAAATCGTTTGATTTCACTGATTTGTTTGAAATTCTTTCTTTGCTCCCATTGGTTATTTTGTTTTTAAAATATCCTTTGATTGCATTGGTCTTTTAAAATCGTTTTCTGTGATACCATTGGTCCATTTATTTGTATTTTGACAGTTGTGGAATTTTTATTTTATTACAATAGTTTTCACAAAAGGATTATTAGTTTTTTTTTTTTTTGTTGTCCATTTTCGTTTTCATTATGTTTTTACGAAAGAATTCTGACGTTATCAGGTTGTATTACTTCTTGCTTTTTATTCTTTTGTAAATCTTTTTCTTTTTCAACATGCGCACTGTATTTAGTGTAATTGATAAGTTTCAAGGTATTCTTACCCAACATTCGTAGCTTAGTTTCTCTGCTGGTTCACAAATGTATTTTTATATGTGCTTAAGTTTACTACTTTTTGTGAAAGTTTTTAAAAAATATACTTTTCAAAACGTTCTAAAATGTGTTTAAAAAGTGTGTTGTAAAAAAAAAAAAAAAATTGACGGAAAAAGAGTTAGGAAATTATTTTTTCCTTGGCGACTTTACAAGTTCGCCAAAACAATCGCCAAGGCCGTTGCCATCACTCATAAACGTAGAGTGTAGCTGTTCCAAATGAATTCTATAAAACGGGTTCTCTAGAGCGACGAATCACAGTTCACCCTCCACCGTTCGGATGGCAAGGTCTCGCGTCTGTCTGGAGAACGCCTCCTGCCAGAATGCCATTGTGCCCACAGTAAAGTCCGGCGGAGGTGGAATTAGGGTCTGGGGGTGTTTCTCCTGGTATGGACTGGGATGTTGGTCCAAATTCATAGTAAGCTCAACGCCGAGGCCCACTGCATTACAAGGTGAAGCGTTCCTTACTTTCTTTCCCCCTACACATTTTTCACCTTCGAAACAAAGAGTTCTGTCTGGCATGATCCGATAAAAAAAAGTCCACATTCATCAACGTTGAAGACGTTGGCAGATTCATATCTTTCGAGGACTTCTTTTCTTCTGGTCATTCCCTGTGTTGTTCTCCGCTTCAAGATTTGTTACAACAGTTACTATTTTTCAACGACAAAAAAATCCGATAACCTCATTGAAAAGATAAAAAACGACCCTATAACCGATAACTAGGAAAATAAAACGACTGTATACGCGGTGCACTTTAACACATGTTCCCTATTAAGTTAGACGGGACTTTAAAAAACTGACCACATAAGCGGGGTGACCTTATAACTGGGTGACTATATAGCCGGTACTGACTGTACATGGAAAATCCACAAAATATTGGTCATGTTGTTCTAGTACGACGTTGATTAAAATTACCTTACCTTCCCATAAAATATTAAAAATCCCCATAAACTATTGAAAATCCGTAAATTATTAAAAATTTTGTAAAATACTGAAAACCCATAAAATATTGAAAATCCCTAAATATTGGTTGTGTTGCTCCAGTACGACGTTGATTAAAATTACCGTAAATCACATTAAAATATTAAAAATACATAAAACATTAAAAATTTATAAAATATTAAAAATCCTCAAAATTTTTAAAAATCCAAAAATATTAAAAACCAATAAAATATTAAAAATCCGTAAAATATTGAAAATCCCTAAAATATTGGTTATGTTGCTCCAGTACGACGTTGATTAAAATTACCGTACCTCACAATAAAATATTACAAATAAAATAAAACATTAAAAATTTATAAAATATTAAAAATCCACAAAATATTAAAAATTCACAAAATATTAAAAACCCATAAAATATTAAAAATCCCTAAAATATTAAAAATTCATTTAAAAAAATTTACAAACCAATAAAATATTAAAAATCTATAAAATATTAAAAATCTGTGTAAAATATTAAAAATCTGTAAAACATTAAAAATCCATAAAATATTCAAAATCCGCAAAATACTGAAAATCCATAAAATATTAAAAATCCTTAAAATATAGAAAATCTAAAATATTGAAAATCCATAAAATATTAAAATCCATAAAATATTGAAACTCCGTAAAATATTAAAAATCCATAAAATATTAAAAACCAATAAAATATTGAAAATCCAGTCCAGGGTTTGCATTTGATGCATTGCATTTCTCTCTTCAACGATAAAAACACTTTGGTTCCACTTTACAAAAACATGATTTTGTTTTGACGCTGACGAGGAATACCTCGCCGACAGCTGCACAAAGAAGCCGAGGGTCGTTTCCGACAAGGTCGTAGAGGTTGTGTTTTGTAATCAAGCCTCGACAAAAACATTTGCGTTTCGTTAGCGTTCGGGACAAACAATGCGATCTTAGCCAAGGAGGGAAGGTCACGTTCTGTCTCGAACTGACCATAAAACCCGAGGAAAGAATGGATCCCGAAAGGCAGAGGAGTCGCAATTAAAGAGAATCTTAAATTTATACTTCGGAATCGTTTTTACTTACTGAGGCACCCGCGTGATTGTTCCAAGTCGCATTGTGAGCGGAGGGTTTGAGAACCCTTTGAGTCATTCGGAATTGTTGAACGGTTGCATATGTTATACTGGGTAAGGAAGGTCTTGACCCGATTCGAACAATGTACTTATTCCTTACTTTCGAATGTTTGGTGGAATGAATTATGCAAAAGAATCAAATGAAATGCTCACGAAGTTTTCTGGGTTTTGCTTTCTTTGTTTGGAATTTATGTTGTTCTGGAATGTGGTGAAAACTTTGAGAAATTATTGTGAGGGAGTCCATTAACACCCAAACTTCTTCACATACAGTATGTATTTTCTGAACAAAATAGTTCTTATGCATTTCATTATCAACGATATACAAGAATCCATAATTTGGATGACTTAAGTGGAGAAATCACAGAATGTATTCAAAGGGCATTACAGTCATTCCATGCTGAAAGGAAAAAACTTGAAAAAATAATCATAATAATAAATATATTTTACATAATTTTGGGCTTAAAAAGTCTGAGGTTCTTTGGTAGATACTAATTTTTTTTTAGAATTTAAATGAATTTAGTTAGATTTTAGATTAGTTAGAATTTTGAATTAGAATTGGAAAAATAAAGAAGTGTTACATAAGTTACTTTTAAAAAAATTGTATTAAAATTAATTGGTGAATGACAGTTTAAAAAAAATTGCATGACTACAATTATGAAAGGCTTTAGAAAGGAATGTATATACTTTTCAGACTTTTTCGTGTTGAACAGAACAAATTATATTCAACCTGCGTGGCTAGCCCGGCGTTGCCCGTGCTCGTGGTGTAAGGTATTAAGCTGGTGTAAAATTTTCCGCAGATTTCAAATCCTTTGAAGATATATTCAATTAAAAAATTATTTATTTAAATAAAATCATATTTTTAGGTATCAATCTAAACTGAAATTTTCCGCAGATTTCAAATAATTTGAACTTTTTATTCTTTCTTTAACGGTCTAGGAGATAGAAAAATAACTTTGACTTCAGTTAAAAGATTTATCGTCTGGCTGGGAAATCAATCGCTCAAAATCAAAGCGGAAACGAAAAAAATAATTTTCTCCGCGTTCTGCGGATGAAAAAAACTTGACATGGTTCCAAACCCTGATTGCAAGGTCAAATGAGTAGAAAACGTTGTCCGCGTTTGAAAAACTGATGGAGAATAAAACTATGAAATTCATTTAAAAATCTTCTAGATTGAATTTTAAAATTCGCCGCTATCCAAAAATTGCAAATAATTCGGACTATTTGTGTGCCAAATCTCATTGCTGTAAGTGCCATAGAATCGTCAGGATTTTGCGACCCCAAGCAGACAAACAAGCAAACAAACGCTTTTTTTTTATAATAGTAGAGATTTGTCCATGAACCTTTTCTGTTATTCCTCTTTACTGTAACATAGTTTACTACATTAAATTTAATTCTTTGAACTTAAAAATATCACTTAATTAATAACATTCACATCAAAGTTTAGCTTTTTATTAGTTTGTTGAACAATTCAAGTAAATATTTTGTTTTTCATTAGTCTTTGCTAATATATTTACACTTCATGAGCAGTATATTTGTCTAAAGGTAATGTAAGTTACCGTGGAATTGCCCATTTCTGCAATGTTCAATTAAATTTCAAATTTATCGCAGTAATCATAACAATAATATAAGTGGATGAGAAGACGTAAATAATTAAACACAAGGTTAACTTTTCCTTCTTTGAGCTTTATTTGAACATTCTTTAAGCTTTAATGCTAGTTTACACACCTGTTCTGTTATAACTATTACTTGTCTGGGCCGGCGGTAGCCTGGTTGGAATAGTAATGGATTACAACCGGATGGTTGCGAGTTCGAATCCAGCCAAAGACCGTCGTGTAGAAAGGGGACTGACTGGTGCACGTTAAATCTGTCGTGGCCTCAAATGTCCGTACGTTGGGGCGGGCTGGAAGTTTGGAGCTCGTGCGTTTCCTCTTTACGCTGTGTTGTCTTCTGATATTTTCCTTTGGAATTGATCCCGGACCGTCATTAATAGCCCGTTGTGTTGCTCCAGTGCGACGTTAATTAAAATAACTCCCTACCAAGTACTTGTCTAACATCGATGTAAAAAACATCGATGTTTTTAAAAAAAACATCGATGTATTGGGGTCGATGTTTTTGTAACATCGATGTTTATACTTGTCGATGTTTTTACGTTGTCGATGTTTTATTTTTATATGAAAAAAGTACCGTTATAAAAATTTTAAAAATAACCGAGTAGCATAATTTTCATAATCAGCAAATTGAACATACTTTTAGACCAAAGGTGAAGGGTCTGAAAAGTAGTGATACGACATCGATGTCGATGTTTTCAAAACATTGATGCTTTATAAAAAACATCGATGTATTGGAGCTGATGTCACATCACTAGTTGCTAAACCAGTTATAAGAAATGGGGTAAAACGTTTAAATGCACTGAATTTTAAAAACATCGAAAGTTTGGGGGCGATGCATTATCAACATCGATGTTTCAATTTTGAACATCGATGTTTTGCTGTCGATGTAGCATCACTAGGTGCTGAACCAGTTTTAAGAAATGAGGAAAAAAAGTTTGAATTCACTGAATTTTAAAAACATCGATAGTTTGGGGGCGATGCATTTTCAACATCGATGTTTTGCTGTCGATGTTGCATCCTTAGTTTCTAAACCAGTTTTGAGAAATGGGGGAAAAAGTTTAAATACACTGAATTTTAAAAACATCGATGTTTAAAAACATCGATGTTTTTGGAACGATGTTTTATCAACATCGATGTTTTAATTTTGAACATCGATGTTTTGCTGTCGATGTCGCATCCCTAACACTGACCCGAATTCGAACAGGAACCTTCCTATCTAGAGGCTAACTCCTTAATCACCAGACCGGTCAGGATATTGGATTCTGGTTCTGAGGTTCTGGTTCGTATCCGAGGTAAGGCAGGGATGTTTGTCCGTCTGGAATGAATGTTGTTGGACAAAAAAAATTATTAATAAAAAAAACATCAGTCAAATCTTCAGTCAAAAAACTTCGAAATATGACAAGATTAAAGATGATGAAAAAAAGGTCGATATCTATTTCGGTGGAGCAATTCCAACCGTGGTGGATGTTTTCCTCCATCAAAATAGCTATTGACCATTTTTTCACCTTTAATTTTGTGATATTTTCAAGTTTTTAAATTGTTGACCACCTGTTTGATTAAGTTGTCAACTCCGCGTCTAAAAATAATTTTCTCCGCGTTCTACGGATGAAAAAAACTTGACATGGTTCCAAACCCTGATTGCAAGGTCAAATGAGTGGAAAACGTTGTCCGCGTTTAAAAAACCGATGGAGAATAAAACTATAAAATTCATTTAAAAATTTTCTAGATTGAATTTTAAAATTCGCCGCGATCCAAAAATTGCAAATTTGGACTATTTGTGTGCCAAATCTCATTGCTGTAAGTGCCATAGAATCGTCAGGATTTTGCGGCCCCAAGCAGACAAACAAACAAACAAACGCTTTTTTTTTATAATAGTAGAGATTTGTTTTTCTCTTATGTTTGAGGGCAGCAGGCAACATCCGAAAACATTACATTTAAGCTGTGTCTTCTGAAAAGCATCCAAGCAAGAAAAGAAATTAGCAGTATCTGTAAAACTGTCTTTTTTGCATGTACGCAGTGTTCTACGAGAAGCACCATAATAGGAAAGAACGTTTTCATTTTCATGTACGCCAAAATGTCTGAAAAACATTGTAGCAGGAAAAAACAAGCATTGTCCAGACATTGACATTGATACGAAGGTAGTAATTGTAGATGTTTTTTCTGGAAAGCATTCGTGTTTAAATCTTATTATGATAAGATAGGTATCCGGAAGCTTCAATGACAAGTCACGTGTTTTTTCTTTTCCTTATTTCTGTTATAAAGTCAAAATAAGCATGTTTTGGTGCAATATGATTGAAATGAATCACGATATTCGGAGCACAGAACAAAACATATTTCTATGAGTCGAATGTCCAAAAATATCCAGAAAACTAATTCAAATTCTTGTTATTGCTGGTGCTCATCCTTTTATAAGCTGTTCTGCAATAAGAATTTATTTTATGATTTTATTGGTGTTTCTGGTAGAAAAGGTAGATTATAACTTAGCACTTTATAAATATGACAATTGAAATTTATATAAAGAAAATACTATACAGAGTTATTTTTAGCGAAATAAGTAAATACATAGCTTACCATTCCTATAAAAATTAAGTTACTTATTTATTTTTTTCTGGACTTTTAAACAAATCTCTTCTAGTTTTTTACTTAATTTTGAGAGCCTCTCTATATACAAGACATCGGTACAGCTTCAGTCTACGTTTATAGCGTTGGCAACGGCCTTAGCGGCTTTTTTTTTTTTTTTTTTGGCGCACTCCTAAAGTCGCCAAGGAAATAGTTATTTCAAATGATCCAATGAAATCAAACGACAGTTTAACAGATTTTGAAAGAACTTTCTAGAATTATAGAACTTTCTATATTTAAAATGAAAATTTAAATTTCCGTTAGCCGGAGGTTACCATAAAAACCGCAATAACAGTAATAAAATGGGTTTCCTTAACCTGCTATAACTCGCTACTAGAAGTGCGCCACAAAAAAAAAGTGCCAAGGCCGTTGCCACCGCTATAAACGTAGACTGAAGCTTTACCAAGACATCTAATAATCATCAACTCAAAAATATAAAGTTTGAAGATATTGCCTTTTTGACAAACAGCAGTACTTTCTTCCAATCTTCCATTCTGCCAACAGCACAATTATTTTCAAAAGTCAACTTTCTTTGTCATCATAACAATTCAATACTGGTGCCATCCTCAAAAATTAAATAAATAGTTTTGCAATAAAAGAATGGCTAGCACAGTCAAGTTATTTCTTAAATAGTTTTTGGTCGGAAGAGCAGCGGATTGGCAAGTGGAGTGTTTCAAGTACGAAATTCGATCCTACCTAAGACCGTCATATACGTGGGGGCTGGTGTTCGTTGAATCTGTTGCAGCCTCAATTTCCTCACGTCGGTCACGTCGGAAGTTCGTTGAGCGGGGTGCCAGCTCAGGTGTGACCTCGTCATTTGACCGTGGTTCAAAATTACATGTTGCTGTCCCCGGACCTTTTCCTTTGGGATGGACCGTCTCCAATACCCCGTTGTGTTGTTCCAGTGCGACGTTAAAAATAATTACATTAAAATACCATTTGTGCTCACACACGTGCGAGATAATTATCGTTTGTGCGCGCATCGATATCTTTGATCGCGAAGAACTGAGAATCGTTTACTGTTTTTTATTTTTGCTTTTATTCTTTACATGAATTGCTTTTATCAACATCCAGAATGATACACAGGTGACTCTCTTATAACACGGTCAAATGGTACCGTGTTATAAGGAAACCGTACTTTTCGAAACATGGCGGTCATAAAATTTTGTATATTTGGTACCGTGTTGTATGGAAACCCTGCTATAGGATAGTCCGTGTTGTACAGAAACCGTGTTAAGAGAAACTTAGGAATTATGTAAAAGTAGAGATTGCGTTCCGTGTAATAAGGAAACTAAAACCGTGTTATATAGAGTACTAAAAGCATAGAAAAAGTTAACATATTTATTTTTATTTTAAATAAAGACACATAAGGGATTATTAAATAACATAAGTTAAGTTCATTTAAGTTTAAAAAACATTATAACTATGTATTAAACCGTGGACGTGTTTTACAGATGAACAGACAGACCAGACATATGAACAGACAGGAAAGACCTGACAGAAAAGACAGACGAACAGAAAAGACAGACGAACAGAAAAGACAGACAGACGCACAAGAAGGGTCCAAAGCGGACAGAAAACTTGAAATGGATCGAAAATATTCAATGTACAAACAAATACTCCATTCTTTATCATTGTTAATGTAAGCCGTGTACTATGGAGAACCTAGGCTTGTTATACGAGGGATACCGCCATTTTTGTACCGTGTTGTAGTGAATGCGTGTTATAGAAGTACCGTTCTATACGACGGTTGCCTGTATTTAGAATTTGTGTTCTTGTCGTTAGAGCTGTTGATGTTACGCTTAATTTTGGGCCACCAGATAATATCTTACAAATCGTTTCCTTGCTAGAGTTTTTCCTCGATATGCTTCTATGTAAGTTTATTCTAAATTATACGTAATTTTTATCGCTATGAATTCACGATACAATAATAATTCGATTCCGTCGTTTCAAGAGTAACTCGTGGCGAATTAATAGCGAGAATAATCGAAACGCACGATTCAGAGTTGCGATGTGGCAATGTTTGTCTTGCAGTACCCGCATGGATTGCACGAGGTGTTCACGTGAATTTTTCAAGATCACCTGCTTCGAAGAAAATCATATCGCAGCGCAAGTGGTAGCAAAAGTGAAAATATCATCTTAGTTCTTCCTCGGTTCATTTTACTCGTTCACTGTCGGTCCGAAACTTTATTTGCCAAAAGTAAACAGGAGTTTTTCCTTTCGGAACAGAACAGTCATAGCAATCGTTTTTTGTTTTTGTCTCGTTGGCATTTTCCCAGAAATCAAACCGGGAATCGATCTGTCCCGGTATTTACCCAACGACTGTTGCTTTTCTGTTTGTTGATGGTAACGCTTCCACTAAATAGAGTTATTGAACTTCTAGAATGATCGTAAAAAAATGGTTTTTCCTTCGTCAAGAACGAAAGCAATCACGTCTGCGGAATTTTCCCGTTTAGTGTTCTGAAACGATTGTGCAAAGACCTCGACCTGAATATTTCGTGTATCGTGCTGTGAAACAAACAGTGATGTTTGTTTAAAGTATTTTACAAACAATGACTCAACGGAATGATACCACAACCGGCACCGGTGTAGCAAATATAATTGTAGAGCGGCAAAACAAAAACAGCCACCAACAAGACTTGGATTGCACGTTCGATTGGTTTATACCAGGGGTGGGCATGCATGATGTCAATGATAGCCGCATTACAGTTTTACATACAGCAACCAAGCAAGAAAAGTGACACAAATCAAAAAATAAAAATTTTGATGTTATATCATTGAAAAAGATGTATGAATGAGGTGCCCCAGGCGTGTTATTGCTATTCTATAGAATATAACAGAAGTTACCACCATAAATACTTACCTAAAATTTAAAAGAAGCTTATACTATTTCAATATAAGTTTTATAGTATCCTTTAAGTTGATGTTTCTCAAATTCTGCAATTTTGAGTTGTGTCACTTTTCTTGCCAGAGTGCGATATGTTATAAAAAGCCACTATCATAGTTCCGTAGTATTAAATATTGAAATTTAATTAATATGGTTACATATTCTACACAAGTGCACATAAATTGGGTTCAATCGCTCAATACAGTACATTTAAAACAGAAATGTGAAACTTTTTTTTCCAAGCATAAATGTTCAATCACTCATTTACAACAGAAATGTGAAACATTCCTTTTTTCAAGACATAAATGTTCCCACAATACAATAATACATTCAGAGCAAAAATGTGAAACATTATTTTTCGGAACCAAAATGTTCAATCACACTATACAGTACGTGTAGTACAGAAAGTAAAACATTTGCTTTGATGATATAGCAATCTGTTTTATGAATTTAGAATTTATATATTTTTATAGGGCTAAAAATAAAGCTGTATAAGTGCAAATAAAAATACAACAGAAAATTGAATTGGTACAGGTTGAGCATTGGTACTTACAAAGCACATTTTTAATCTAGAGAAGGACCTATTCTCAACTAAAATGATAGTGTTGTTGTTTTTACTAATTCTCCTTGGTCTAGATCAAGTCCAGAAGATCGCACACCCTCAGAAAGTCCATAACTTGGACAGGATTCACTTTCAAATCAGTCTTGACCATCCCCATACAAGCAAGAAGGTGACTGGGGGAGGCCGGAGCCAAACTGCATTTTCTACAAGGTAAAAAAGTCTTACGTCCCTGGTCATAGTAGAGAGACTTAATGTGGTCACTAATAAGTCTAGTAATGGCAGTCTGCATTGCTCTATCTCCATCAACCTCCAGGGCAGCCCCTGGATGGTCTGCATGGTACCAGTCATGTGATGGAGGTGCTTTCCAGTCGTTGTTGAGAGCAATTTTTCTTATGGTGGCTAGCTCTTAGTACGTGAGGACGCAAGACGTCGCCATTGGTACTTGTTCCCTCCTTTGCCAGGCTGTCAGCAATTTTGTTTCCGTACAGGTCAATATGAGCAGGTACCCACTGGATATGGATCTCATTCCTGAAAGAGAGGGTCTTAAGTTTATGTAAATGTTTGTATGGTCGTTAATTCTCCTCCAACCTCTCAAGTGTTGGACTGTCTGAGAAAATCCAAATGTCTCGCTGAAAATGATAGTGGGGTCCTTCATCTGAACTGGAACTTGTACCCGTCATCCAATGTTTTGAGGGCCGCAAAGGCCTAGTTGAAAATTTGGCGATTTGGTAATATTTTAGTTAACGTACTAGAGCAACACAACGGGCTATCGACGACGGTCCGGAATCAATCCTCAAAGGAAAAGATCCGAGGACAACATAATTTTGAACCCCGGTCAGATTTCGAGGCAACAGCTGAGCTGGCACCCCACTATCCAAAATTCCATACCAACCCAACGTGAGGACTTTCGGCCAGGACAGATTTGAGATGAACCAGCCGCCTCTACACCATACGATTACAAACATCCATGCACTCGCCATATGTTGCTTCAGTGTCTTAATTAACTAACTAACTACCAACCAATCTCCTTACTAAGTATTCTCGTTCACACACAGGTTTTATTCTAATTACACATCCATGTTATGTTGCTCTAGTACGACGTTAATTAAAATCGACTGACTCGGATTCGAACCAGGAACGATATCCTAGTTGGAAGAGTAATGGATAAGCAATTCGAGGATTGCGAGTTCGAACAAGGTCCAACCAAAGATCGTCGTGTATACGGGGCTGGTTCACGTTAAATCTGCCATGGCCTCAAATGTCTTCATTTTGTCGTGGTGTGGAAGCTTAAAAGAGTGGGGTGCCAGCTCGTGTTGCTATCGTCATCTGAATGTGGTTCAAAATTACGAGGCTTTGTACTTGGTTCTTTCATTATGGGATTATCCCTGACAATCACCGATAGTCCGTTGTGTTGTTCCAGTGCGACATTAATTAACTACCTACGTCTCTATCTCAAATATGTACAAGTGAGAAATCACTAGTATCATTCCCAAAATAAAAATTGATGAGATTTTTTGATGAGATGAACAAACTTGAAATATAAGCAAACTGAGCAAGAAATTGATGAGATGAACAACCTTGAAATATAAGCAAACTGAGCATTGCTATTGTTATGAGCTACAAAAAGTGTGGACAAAATGTCAATAGTAGTCTGAAAAAATTTGGATTGGTTGGCCGATTTGGCCTTTTATCGCGTAGTTTGGTGATATGACCTTATGACATTTATGGTGTGTGAAGGCGGATTTCCATAGAGTGGCGACATAAGTGGTGAAACCGCTCAAGTCAACTAAAATGTCGCAATGACCAATCAGACAATGAATCAGTGGATGGGCGGCGTCTTCTACTGTCCTGTGGACGCATCAGATGATGAAGGTTCGGTTCCACCCGTCAGACGAATTTTAGTTTGACGGTCACGTTACTACTACTACTTTACTACTTTGGTCACATGATCTTGGGCACTTAAAGGTTACCATCGCTACCTCTACTTCTACACTTCCTCTATGGTTTGAAATCAAACTAGTGAGAAAATTCCCAATGGCGCATTTGTTGATTTTTACCTTATTTTTGACGCATCGCTGTGCTTGTCTTTAACTTAACTAATAAAATCAAAAAATTTCGAGGAAATACAATGCTATTCTTTCCATTAAAACCAAGGATTTTTATTTTCATCTCCAATATAAACTAAATCTATTTCAAATCTGCATGAATCTCACGGCAATAATAAAAACAATCCGATTTCGAAAAGACATTTCATAGACAATATCAGATGAAAAGACATATTTCATACGCAAACAATCAGATGAAAAGACAATAAGCGACTGGCAGTATTTAACTGCTGATACACAATGCGCAGCAGGATACAGTTGTTTTGCTTGGCTTCCCAAAACAAAGCTATTATTGCTAGTTTCTTGTTCCATGAAAGGTATTGTTATCATCAGCGAATCCTCGTCACATCTAACGGAACACGCGTGTCCTATTATAGATCGGATCCCAATTCAGGTTTTCCGGCAACGCTTTGTTTACATAACTGAAAGAAAATTGTAAACAGCAGTTTTCCCGGTTCTGTATCGATTAGTTAGCGGAGGGTTTTGCGAGTTTTAAACTCTATCCAACCAGACTTTCGCATATGTGGGGGCTGGTGCAAGTTAAATCTATAGTGGCCGAAAATGTCCTCACGTTGGCATGGTGAAGAAGCAATCATTAGCACAACTGACCAAGATCTGGTCAGTTGTGACGGACGAGATATCTCGTCATTAGGAAGACTAACTATATCTGGCATCATCAGGTAATATCTTAATGACGAGATATCTCGTCATTGACAAAATTGGCAAGACCTCGATGGACTCGACAGCTCGTCGAAACCATGGTCCGCGGTAGCCTGGTTGGTAGAGTAACGGATTAGCAACCGGACAGCTGTGAAATCGAATCCAACAAAATACCGTTGTTTCCAAAGGGGACCCGTGCACGTCAAATCTGATGTGGCCTTCAATGTTCTGACGTTGGCGTGGTGTGGAAGTTTGGAGAGTGTTGTGCCAGCTGAAAAGCTGACCTCGTCGTCTAGTTCAAAATGACGAGGTGTTGTCCTCGGATCTAACCCTTCGAGTTACCTGGGTGTGTTTTGTCCTTGCGTGTGTCCATTTATTGCTTGGCGAAAAAACATTACTTGGCCATATCTGGCCCTTGCGCTCTTTAAAACAAGCAACCAAACTAACATATTTCCACATGTTATGTCACGACTACGATAAAAGCCTGTCAAACGACGAGTGCATAACAAAATTTATTTATTTTGGTCAAAATTCACTTATAAATTTTTTTTAAATTACGGTGTGTGATCAATGGCTATGAATTTATAAACCTTTTCCCACCACTATCTGTCAACTTGCCTTGCTTTCCATGGTGTTGTTTTTTGAACAATACTACTGGTAAAGTAATATTACGGGAAAACTGAATTTTTTATCAACACTGGTAAAACAAGGAACTGCGTACGGCAATCGTTTAAAACTCAATGTTATTTCCATGGCGATTTCGAATGTAATGATTTTTGGTATTTCGTATCTCGTCTCGCTCGTACCATCCCACAACCAATGAAAACAATTAGAAACTCCGCCTACAACTGACGTCACACAACCATTCAAAACAAAAAGAAACTCCGCCTACTCCTGACGTCACACAACCAATCAAAACTTTAATAGCCACGGAAACACAGGAGAACCTAGCATTTTTTGTAATAAGTTGCAGTGTTGACGTTAGGAGAGTGGGGTGCCAGCTCAGATGTTGTTCTCCTCATCTGAGCGTGGTTCAAAATGACGAGGCGTTGAGCTTGAACGATATTTTCGGGAGGGGGGAGAGTAGGTAGATACTTAAATTGACATCGCACTGGAGTAACACAACGTGCTATTTGGACTATCTGGGATGCATTTAACAACCTTTACCTGGAATAGAAGACATGGGGAAATTTTAAACCAGCTGATTCGTTGGTTTCAAATTATCGACTATGACGTCACTACGTGACATCGTCTTTAATCGCGATGCTTCACGTGGACTCTCATTTTCGGTAGTTTCCACTTGGACTGAAAGCCCGTGGCAAAACCTCTGCAACATAAATAACGAATCTGTACAACAGATCCCCAGTTATAACGAACAACTCCCCTGTTTCCGCCTTGTTTTCTGTTGAAGGAACCAAGTGTCCTTTAAAGTTCGAAAATGGATTATTTTTTAATTATACGTGTAGAATCTATACTGGAATTAAAACTAAACACAAAACATTTACGATCAAATTACGAGCACATGGCACAAGCCGTTGAACTGTAGCTAGGTAATCATCTAAAAGCTATCGCTTTCTTTTTTATTAGTTTTCTATTTTCGGTCGAAGCAGTTTTAACTTTTTTTTTCGCAAACATTGCAAGTAAATAGTGATACTTTTCACACATGCGGAGTGCACACTGTGGGTGAGTGACGTCATAGATCTCGGTAATGGTAATGGTAATTTTAGTTAACGTCGTACTAGAGCAACACAACGGGCTATTGACGACGGTCCGGAATCAGTCCCTTAAGGGAAAGATTCGAGGACAACACCTCGTAATTTTGAACCACGGTCAGATAACGAAGCAACACCTGAGCTGGCACCCCACTCTCCAAACTTCCACGAGGCCAAACTTCCACTTCTTTCGGCCACGACAGATTTAAGGTGCACCAGCCGCCTCTCTGAGATTTTTTGTTTTGTTTTGCTTTCCTTATTGATTTTTCGACTGCGAAGGTCAAATTCGTGTGGGATAAAATATAGAAGTTCCAATTTAAAATAATTTATCTAAAGAAAATCATATTTTTAGGTATCGATCTAATGTGAAATTTAACCGCAGGTTCCAAATCCGTTGAAATTTTTATTCTATCTTTAACTATATATATATCTAGGAGAAAAAAAAATAACTACATTACTCCAGGTTTTTTTTTTTTGTCAACTGAAAAATTGTTTCTCGGAAAATGAAACAGAAACACGCAAAAAATAAACATAGAATCTGTCATTCCTTTATAGTGTTGTCGTTCTAAGAAAAACAGTAATTATTTAATTCCGTTAAATTCATTTTAAAATGTTCTATGCATGGAAAATGGTGGAAATCGAAATGGAACACATGGAAAATGAAACAGAAACACGGAAAAAATAATATAGAATCTGTCATTCCTTTAATGTGTTGTCATTCTAAGAAAAACAGTAATTATTAAATTCCATTAAATTCATTTTAAATTGTCCTAAACATGGAAAATGGAGGAAATGGAACGCATGGGAAATGAAACAAAAACAAGGAAAAAATAAATATAGAATCTGTCATTCCTTTAGAGTCTTGTCATTCTAAGAAAAACAGTAATTATTAGATTCCATTAAATTCATTTCAAAATGTTCTAGATTAAATTTTAAAATTCTGGCTGGGGACACAAAAATTGCAAAATATTCGGACAACGTCGAATTTCATTATTGTAAGTGCCATAGATTCGTCAGGACACTGCGTAGCGAGACACAAACATTTCTTTCATAATAGTAGAGATGCTGTGGAAATCCAAAGAGTAGCCACCAGAGGTCGATGATCCATTCGTAAACACTACTGTACTGTCAGGATTTAGAAGTGAGCATATGACCTAGCTAGGAGGTGTGATATGTTATCGGTGAGAACGAGAATGCTCCTTTCTTCGGGATTGTACTGTCTGTCATGTTTATCAACCAATTAAATGTTTGTTCACGAATCGTATCAATCAATGTCACCAGATCGCAATCCAATAGATGCTCTCGAATGTTACAGTGAAGGGCCAGGGGCATCATTGCAGCATCAGCATCGAGGGCTGCAAAGAAGTAAAGACGAAATATAGTGTGCTCATGGGACACCTAGTTACTTAAGTACCACAAATATTTGAGGTCCACACTACCATTTTATAAAGTCATTCCTGCACTGAGATAAATATATATGCTTCGCTTTCACACAGGTAGTCCAAACGTTTTGCGATTTTTGTACGAAGCCTGTATTTTAAAATTCAAACTAGAACATTTTAAAATTAATTTTTGAATGGGGGGAATTTAATTGAAAGTATGGGAGGGTTGCCGAAAGCGACGTAAAACCAGCTCCTTTCTACCGGACCCCGAAAGATGTTCCACACCGCATCATCTACTTGCCAAAGCCGTCAACGATTTTGACGCAGTGACATCGCAGCCTTCGCAAGATATTGTGACGTCACTCCGATTGGATCTCTTCGCAATTCGAATTGGGCCGTATTTGACATCGCCCTGATGGCTGTTATCCAATAGGCTACGAATTCCCATTTGGTTTGCTGTAAGTGATAAAAGCACTGAAAAAGAGAGAAAAATTAAGTAAAACTTACAAATTCTTGTAAGACATACATCTTTATTTGTCATAAAAATTAGGTTCCTAATTTTAGCCCCCTCTGAAATAAAGGGCCATGGTAGTCCGCTTGGAAGGGTAGCGGTTCAGCAACCGGAGGATAAAAACTCGATCCTATCAAATACCGTCGCGTACACGGAGGGGCTGATGCACATTTTATCTGTCGTGGCCTCAAATGCTTTGAGGTTGGCATGATACGGAAGTTTGGAGAGTGGAGAACCAGATCAGGTGTTGACCTTGTCATCTGATCGTGGTTCAAAATGACGAGGTAAGTAGGTATATCAATAAACAACGCCCTAGAACAAAACAACGGGCTTTCAGCAACGGACCGGGCTATAACCCGAAAGGGAAGATCTGAGGACAACTCCACATCATTTTGAACCGCGGTTAGATGACGAGGTCACACTTAAGCAGGCACCCTACTCAAAATGAGTTGTTGAATTTTTTCCTGATTTCTGAAATGAGACCCGGGCTGCGCTGCTTTCCTCAAGAAGGTTCGATTCAGTCCAACCGTTCCTTGTCATTCTTCGCCTCGAAAATCTCTGTTTAGAATGTTCTAGACTGTTTGTCGATGGGCTGGCAGCCAGACTAAGATGGACTGTTTGTCACTTGGGTGTCGGATTGGAAATTAGGCTCTAGTCCAGAAGGGAGTGAATGCGGATATTTCAAGCGCGAAATTTGTTGATGTTTCCACAGAACCCAAACTACAACGGATTTTGATTTGAATTTTTTGGGGTATTCGGTGCATGATTCGATATATACGGGTATTCTTTTTAGTTTAGTTTTTAAAAATTAATGCCACTCAAGAACAGTATGCCGACCAACCGGTATAGTGGTTAAGGTGTTAGCCTCTAGATCGGAAGGTTCCTGGTTCGAATCCGGGCATGGATGTTTGTAAACGTATGGTGTAGAGGCGGCTGGTGCACCTTAAATCTGTCGTGGCCGAAAGTCCTCACGTTGGGTTGGCGTGGGTTTGGAGAGTGGGGTGCCAGCTCAGGTGTTGCTTCGTCATCTGACCGTGGTTCAAAATGACGAGGTGTTGTCCTCGGATCTTTCCCTTAAGGGACTGATCCCGGACCGTCGTCAATAGCCCGTTGTGTTGCTCTAGTACGACGTTAACTAAAAAATTACCAATTACCAAGATCAGTACAACGGGCTATTGGTGACGGTCCGGGATCAATCCCCGAATGAAAAGACCCGAGGACACAACAACGTAATTTTTAACCACGGTCAGACGATGAGGTCACACCTGAGCCGGCTTTTCACTCTCCAAACGTCCACACTACGCCAACGTGAGGACATTTGAGGCCACGACAGATTTAACGTGCAACAGCCTCCCTAATATATGATGGTCTTTGGTTGGATTGGAACTCACAACACTCCGTTCAAATCCGTTGCTCTTCCAACTGGGCTACCTCGGCCTCTCCTTCTTGAGGGGTAAAATCTGGTTCTGATCCGAGGTTCAAAATGACCTGGTGTTGTCCTCGAAACTTTCCCTTCGCGTTTAATCCCGGATGCATATTACCAACCTTTACCTGGAAATTTGGTAATTTTTAGTTAACGTCGTACTAGAGCAACACAACGGGCTATTGACAACGGTCCGGGATCAGTCCCTTAAGGGAAAGATCCGAGGACAACACCTCGTAATTTTGAACCACGGTCAGATGACGGAGCAACACCTGAGCTGGTACCCCACTCTCCAAACTACCATGCAACGCCAATGTGAGGATATTTAGGGCCACGGCAGATTTAACGTTCTCTAGCCCCCTTTTAACAACAGTCCGCTGTGTTGCCCCACCGTGCGATGGCAATTAAAATACCTATCTACTTTAATTGTTTTTCTCGAAATCTGAGTTTCTCCCGTTGCAAGAAAAACACTGTTCCGAAGAAAAAAAACGACAGGCAAATCTGTTTTAAAATATACGTTTGGCTCAAAAGTAATTCCCAAAATTACAGTGTGGGAAACAATCACAATCGGTCTTTCGTTTCAGAAACTCAAAATAACCTGTGTTCTTTTCCTTTTAAGTTATTCCTTATTTAAAATTTTTGTTTTCCATTCATTGCAACGGCTACTTTGAAGAAAGGAGTTACGGTTGCAGTCATTCGAGACAGTTAGTTATTTCCCTTTTCAGCGTTTTTTCACCCAATATTTTTTGCGGTGACCTTCGGGCTCTTCCGAGGACTTCAAACACGGCAGTTTTTTAAAAATAGAAGTCTAACAGCGTGTCTGCAAAGGGCAAAGCATCTCAGTGTGTTTGACCCTCTCCCAACACTTTTGTAAAGAACCTGATCGTTGGGAAATAGCCAAGAATTGGCTTTTTTCACGATGCGTTTTGTCTTTTAAAACCTGAAAGCTTGGATTTCCTTTAGTAATTATATGAATTGTGAGAATTCATCGCGTGGGTTTCACAGTGAAGGTTTTGGATGGTTCGGGGGGTCGCATTTCCTGCCGCACGGGCCGTATGTGTCTGAGGGTCATTTTACTACTAGTTTAAGTCACGTGAATACGGGCACACAAAAATTTTATTCACCGAGTCACCCAATCTGGCTGATCTCTGTTTTCATGATGCGAAGAGTTCATACAGTCGCGGCTTGGCAACCCGAGAGTTCTCGATCCAACCCAAGAACATCGTGTATATGTAGGCTAGCGCATGTTAAATCCGTCGGGACTCCCTCCCCCCCTCAAAAAAAAATATCAACAGGTTTGGCGTGGTGTGGATGCTTTTAGAGATAGTGTGCCAAATCAGGTGCTAACCTTGTCATCTGACCGTGATTCAAAATTACGAGGAGTTGACCTGGAGGATGGATCCCAGACCGTCGCCAATAGCCCGTTGTGTTGCTCCAGCGTGACGTAAATCCAACTACTAAGTAGTGATGCGACATCGGCAGCAAAACATCGATGTTCAAAACTAAAACATCGATGTTGATAATGCATCTCCCCAAATACATCGATGTTTTCAAAATTCAGTGTATTTAAACTTTTCCCTCTATTTCTTAAAACTGGTTTAGCAACTTGTGATGTGATATCGACAGCAAAACATCGATGTTCAAAACTAAAACATCGATGTTGATAATACATGTGGGTTCGTAAAAGGTAAATGATAAATAACTCTTAAAGTTTAAATTTAAGTTTAATTACAAAATAAATGAATTTACAGTATATTTACAAACATCTTTAACAATTAAGAATATCCGACAACTAAGAGGCCATCTGCCTAAAAAGTCATGGGCCGTCTGCCCAACTGCTAGCTTTGGTGTCTTCGGGAACATCTGTCTCATTGCTGCGGACGCTTCCTCTAGGTGGCGTTACTGCTGCGGACGTATCAGGCTTTGGCGCGCTCGTCGCACAATCCCACATACATCTCCCCAAACCATCGATGTTTTTAAAATTCAGTGTATTTAAACTTTTCCCCCCATTTCTTAAAAATGATTTATCACCTAGTGATGCGATATCGGCAGCAAAACATCGATGTTCAAAATCAAAACATCGATGTTGATAATGCATCGCCCCCAAAACATCGATGTTTTCAAAATTCAGTGTATTTAAACTTTTTTCCCTATTTCTTAAAACTGGTTTAGCAACTAGTAATGCGATATCGGCTCCATTAATCGATGTTTTTTTTAAATCGATGTTTTTTATAAAACATCAATGTTTTGAAAACATCGACATCGATGTCGCATTGCTACTACTAAAGCGTCAATGTTTAGAGGAGTTGCATTTCAGAAATATTTAGGGTCAGGCGAGGTAATTGTAAACAAGCTATACAAGCGCCCACGTGGGATTCCGAGAAACTAAAAAGTTGTGAAATGTGAAAGCTGGCAACCCTGAAGCTGTAATATGGGGATCCCGTATTTCTTTGAACCACAGCTGATAGCAATTTGTTTAGTTGAAAAATTTGTGGTTGAAACATTTGGGTTTTAAAGTTGTGTGCTGCATTTTCTGCTGCCTTCCATAATATATTGAAAAGTATGTTGTCCCAATTCTTTACTACGGTCAGTTATGTTTCTATCGAACATTGATTTTTCCTTCTGTGAACTTTAAAGCACCTACAGTTGTTTACAATTACCCCATATTTTTCAAGGGACGGGGTAATTGTAAACATAACATTTGCTAATAGTTTCGTTCAATTTGGTAATTGGTAATTTTTTAGTTAACGTCGTACTAGAGCAACACAACGGGCTATTGACGACGGTCCGGGATCAGTCCCTTAAGGGAAAGATACGAGGACAACACCTCGTCATTTTGAACCACGGTCAGATGACGAAGCAACACCTGAGCTGGCACCCCACTCTCCAAACTTCCACGCCAACCCAACGTGAGGACTTTCGGCCACGACAGATTTAAGGTGCACCAGCCGCCTCTACACCATACGTTTACAAACATCCATGCCCGGACCCGGATTCGAACCAGGAACCTTCCGATCTAGAGGCTAACACCTTAACCACTATGCCGGTTGGTCGGCTCGTTCAATTAGGATGGAAAGCCAATGTGTTTTTCCGTGCAATTTTGTATTTAATCGTATTTAGTACGTTTGAATTGTGTTTTATTGCATTTTCTTTTTCTTGGGGAGCAGGAGGGCAGATTTATTAAAACGTCATACATATGGTGAAGTTCTGAGAACTGATCAAGTACTGTCACGCTTGAAGGAGGCAGAAGAGAAAAAGAACATAAGGAAGCCGAGTGAGAAGAAAGGAAAAGAGCCAGGAGTAAGCAAGAAATCAAGAAAGAAGCAAATGGAAAGGAAAGGAGGAGGAACTATTGAAAGAATTGACTAACATTGACGGTGAAGAGTTTGAAGTTCTCCAAACATTCAAGCAAAATATAGAAGACTAGCTTGTAGGGAAAGTTAAATATTTTTGATCCATTCATGGAAGACATTGAAACGACTACGTTTCTGCTTGTAGATGTTGAGGGGAAAAGAGAAAGAAAACCCATTTTTCGTATGTATGAAGGGTGGATGTCGTTTCAGAAGAAGAGTTTGAGATTACCGGACTCAAATGCATCGATAATGCATAGACTAAATTCGCTGTGGCTGTAAAAGATTAATTCTGTGCTACCAACGACCATGGCAAGGCAATTTTACCTACTCCAACCTGCATCAAAGAAGGCCGTAAAAAAATTTTCCCAATTAGAGGTCACTGTTAATGTATAAGAAATGTAATGTTTGTTTGTTTTTTGGTACCTAAGTTTGTATTTTCCAATTTTTAGTAGTATTTCTTTAATTTTTAAATTTTTAATTTTCTATTTTTTACACTAAATACAAATCGTTGTTTACAATTACCCCTACTTTCTGGAGTAATTGTAAACACGTGGGGTAATTGTAAACAACCGAGTACGGTGTTAAATTTCTTTTCTGGAATCTTCGTACTAATTAAATATCAAAGTGAATAGTGACAAGTTAGTTTAGTAGAGTGAATAAGGTTTTATTACTTTATCAAGAGTTTGAAAATTGGGATTGAAAGTAAGCTTACAAAATTTGTTTAAAATTAACCCGCCTTACCCTATTGAGTTTTATGGATATTTTTTATGTTCTATGAATCTCCTTTCTCGTGACCTCTAAAAACGTTTTAAAATGTAATTCGGGATAGGGGGGGGGGGAACGTAGGTAATTACGATTCTCAAATTCTACTTGGAAAAGGGGGCCGCGGAAGCCCGATAGGAAGAGCTTCGGATTAGCAACCGGAGGGTCGCGAGTTCGAATCCAGCCAAAGACCGTCGTGTACAAAGGAGCTCATATGTTCTCACGTTGGCGTGTTGTGGAACTTTAGAGAGGCGGGTTACCAGTTCAGGTGGTTGCCTCGTCATCTGACAGTGGTTCAAACTTAAGTAGTGTTTTTTACTTATTCGAATTTTAATTACTTACAAACTTAAACTTTTTTTTTAATTACTTGCAAACTTAACTCGAATTTTTCTCTTAGAGGATTAATCATGGACCGTCGACAATAGCCCGTTGTGTTGCTCAAGAACGGCGATAATTAAAAATTACCATTACCATTACTTCAGGGCTCGAAATACCCGGGTGCACAGGTGCACTGTGCACCTGAAAGTAAAATTGTGCACCTAATTTTTGCCCTCTAGGTGCACGCAGTGCACCTTGTCGTTAAAAAAAGCGGGGAAAATGTACTTTATGTTATTTTGATGCCTGAATAAAATATTAGTATCGACCTCTCTCGCTCTAAAGGAACGTAATTAAAATTCCTAAATACACACTATGCAAAAACTTTAATCCAGAAAATGCTATGTTGCAATGAAGGGAAAATACAAAAAGAAGGGTGGGCACTAAATCTTATGGGTAAAGATCTGCCTTAAACGTAGACGTTTCTGATTGCCCAACAATGTCTGATGATGACTGAATATTTGTAAGTAATAATTTTGCAGATAAAAAAAATGTTTAAATATTTTTATTTACTATCTACTATTAACATATCCAAACATACCCAACTAATAAAGTAGTTTACATTACATTAACGCTCTCTTACATTACGTTTTTTTTTAATGTGCACATAAAATATAATCTGTGCACCTAATTTAAAAACTTACGTGCACCTGTATTAAAAAATCTATTTCGAGGCTTGCATTACTTAATGTAAATGAGTGAGAAAACGGTTTAGGTGAAACTTCGTAAAGTAAAATTAAAATGTATGATGTATTCGAGTCGTCGAAAGATACAAGACTAACTTCAGTTGCTCTATGTCTTAGCAGAACGGAATTTAGATAGGAATGAGTCTAAAAAAAGAGTAGTGGAGGGGCAAAATGGCGTCATGGTAGTAACATTATTGAGCAAAGGAAAATATAGTTTTCTCACTGACAAGTCGTAACAAAAATCCCGAGAAACGCTGAATTGGATTAAATAAATTTGAATTTTTTTTACAAAGTTTGCCAAGGAATAAAATAATAAAACGTCGAACAAATCAAGGGTGAGTGATGGGAGTATTCGAATACAAAATTACTTGTGTACTCGATTCTTAAAAGTATTCGTTATTCTCGATTCTTAAAAGTATTCGTTATTCTCGATTCTTAAAAGTATTCGTTACTCTCGATTCTTAAAAGTATTCGTTGTACTCGATTCTTAAAAAAGTATTAGTTTTACTCAATTATTTCTCGAATTCAACAAAAAAAAGTGGTTGGTATTCATACAAAGTATACATCCCAAAGTATTCAGATACAAAAGAATTCATACAAAGTGTTCCACACAATACTAAACTATTGGACCAAAGTATTCTGGTACAAAAGTATTCACAGTTTTATAAGGCAGTTAGATTGATTCTTGCTTTCTATTAATCGTTTTTTGTTTATGTATTCGAATACTTATTTGATATATGAAAGAATCGAATAAAATTCGATACGTGAAGAATCGAACGAAAGAACTTTTAAGAATAGAATACCAAGTATTTTATTCTTAAAAGTAGTCGTTTCTGTCCATCTCTAAAAATAAGGAGCATTACTGAATTCAAAACACATCACACCTCCAGGTGTTCAGAAGAGTCAACATAATTTATGGACAATTGTCGTTGAGAATGCATTTCATTCTTTTAACCTGTAACACCAGCAATTTTTCATTCTGTCAGTCTAATACAGTAGTTTCCAACATATTTTGCGCGTACCAACTGTGATACATGCGGAACAGTTCAGGAGAACACACTTTAAAATTCATTCATTGTTACAAGTATAAAATACGTGCTAAACCGAATTTCCTCCGTTTAATTTGCAAAACTAATCCAATGAATGTTTTGCAATGTGAATACTTTGAACACATTTTTTGTCATTTCACGAGGGCCACAAATCTAACCTGGCACTGCGGCCTAGAGTACAAGGTATGTAGAGAGGTATTTTAATTTACGTCGCAGTGGAACAACACAGTGTTCTATTGGTGACGGTCCGGGATCAAAACCAAAGGGGAAGATCCGAGGATAACACCACGTAATTTTTAAACCCTAGTAGAAGAGTTAGAGTAGCCCTGAGTAATTGATATCGAAGATAATTACACAATGGTTGGTGTTATTTCAGAAAACCTCTACGGAAATACGTTTATTTTATGAATTGCTTGAGAATTCTGCTCCTTCAAAAGCTTATCTGCCTCATCCACTATCTGCACAACGATATCAAAGTCTTGTCCTATCAGAGTAGAGAACACGAACTTAAAACCACATGAAATTCGATAATCGATTTCATGTAGAAAGATCGAGTTGCCTCTGCGTTTGTTTTAAGAGATTGTAAAAACAATCGATCCATTTTCTTTCTGGTCCTTCCAATCTCAAGAACATCGATGTATCATTTCAAGCTGAGATATACCTAAACATTTTGATTTCCTGACCCACCAACCTTCTTTTATCTCTCCTTGAACTGTCCTCACTCTGGAATGGTGGGAAAGTTTATAGTGGCGTGGGGTGCCAGCTAAGTTGCTGACATCGTCTTATGACCTAGGTTCGAAATGACTAAGTTCTGTCCTCGGATCTTTCCCTTCGATCCCGGAACGTCGCCATTGTGTTGATCCTAGTGCGACCAAAATTCAATTACCTTCTATCTCCTTACAAATCCATCGACAATCAGTCGGGTAGGTGTTCCAAATATCGCCTACCCTAACTATTTCTCTGTAGGTTAAAGAGGAGAAACGGACTGATACAGGGAGTCACCGATAAAAGTGACTCAAAAGAAAATTAAAGATTAGCTTAAATTACCAAAGTACACGTGTTGTGGTATCTGAAAATGTTTGGGACCATACAAAAGAAAGTGATTATACTGTTTGATAAATAAGAGGTTTTAAAAGCATAATTGAACTTGTTTCTTGAGTCTTTGAATAACTTTGCGTTTCTCTGGATTTTTGCCCTTCTACGGTTTTTTAAATAAATGATGGATTCTAGTGACATTTGACTTGCAAACAAAATGCATGCAGACAAAGAACAATGTTTTCAGAAATATTGTAAAGATTCTCTATGCTATGAGTATGGTAAATTGTTTACAGATCGTGGAAAACGAATTAATAGATTTAAAGAAAGAGGAAACTACGATAGAAATTTATGGTAAAAAACCACACTGTGCCTCGACAACTTGTAGCACACGAAGACGAAGGAATAAGCTATACCTTTAGCGGATCTTCTATTGCTGCCAAGCCATGGTCTCCTAGACTATTGGAAATAAAGGGAGAAGTGGGATGAATAATTGGTGCAAGATTTAATTATGTGTTGGTGAACCGTTATAAAGATGGGAAGGACTGTATAGGTGCCCATAAAGACAACGAGAAGGACTTGGTGAAGTATCCAACAAACCAATTTTAGTTACACAGCTTCCCCTTTTAAATGCATCATGCCCAAGAATTAACTCAACGTTTTGTAAAATTCTTGTATAAATTAGCGATAAACCCCATATGTGCCCCTGAACTGGAACTCAGTGCCGATGGGATTGAACACTAGACGATGGTTGGAAAAGGTTATAATCTATATATATAATTCTCTTACGTGGCACGCAAACAAGACGTTATTTGTAATCGCGTTTTGGCAACACTGTACGATTGTTTGTTTATCGCGAAGTCTCGCGCATCGATTGAATTTATAGCCTTATCGGATGAAATTTTATTGAAATAAAAAAAGAGGAAATTTTAATGAGCTGTTGCAGTTAGTTTATAATAGAAATCAAAAAAGCGGAGGATCTTTTCAGGGCCATTTAAAAAACGGTCCTTTTCAGGGTCAACAATTATAGTTCAACAAGGCGCTTGCACTACAACTTTCGGCAACAAACTCAATGAAAAAGTGTGGGTCGTTTGAGTGCTGGGAAAATGCATACACAAACAACATGCTGGGTATTCAATTTCCAAAGCAACGCTCACATTTCGAGTCAAAATTTGCACAAAGTTTTCATTTGAATTCTGATTTTAGAGATACTGTATATATTTTTTCTGTAATACAGCAAATTTAGATTTGAAAAACATTTTTTTGGTAACATATTTTGTAAACAATCCTTTCTGCTAGGACACATGTCTTTATTGAGGCGAGCGAAGCGAGCATAGGTTCGCGCAGCGAACCAATGAGGATTGCGAAGCAATCCTCCGGGGGTTGGCGAGCGTTAGCGAGCAGGGGGCAGGCCCCCTAGTTAATATTTATTCCATTGTGAATATTATTTTTTATGCTTACATCTTACTGTTATTTTAAAGAAACTTTTTGCGTGTCTTACCAAATACATTGTATTTTGGATTTTTTTTTATTAAATACTAGTTTTATAAATTGTCTTTAATAATGCAAGATCTGAAAAAAAATTTTCTTTGCTATAAATATTTATGTTTTTTTTTTTAATTTAGATGCTTTTACTTAAACATTAATTATACATTAGATCCTACAGCACATATTTTATTGCAAAAATTACTTTTAAATACTGTACACTTGGTAAAAGCACACTGTAGTAAAAGTACAAAAATCTTTTTTCTTTTATTTGAAAACTTTGCAAGACCCATACTGTGTGAACATGTTTTCTTGTACATTTTTTTAATTGAACAAAAGAAAACGCACCCATATACCCACAGACGTGCAACACGGGAATTACAGAAGTAAGTTGATTAAACAAAGGAACAGTTAAACAAAGTTAACTAAACTTACAAGATTTTATGACCTTAACAAATGAGTAGAAACACAGATGACTCCTTGTACATTTGAAGAAGTTATAATAGTATTGAAATCTAAACCATATGTTATTTTATAATTATTCTTTCCTTGCCATATTATTTTTAATTTAAATAAATCTTCTTGAATTTTAGTGATTTAATTTTTTAGATTTACAAACTTTTTGTTCTTTGATTTATATTGTAAAAAGTTAGACGTTTTTGCACAAAAAATAGATACTATTACACACATTTTAATAATGAAGATTTTAAAAACATACGACCGAAACATATACATTAGGTACTATTAAAAACTTCTACATGCAGATTAAAAGTTTTTTTTAATTCTACAATCAAGACATTTAGCAGTTTGATTCGTAAAGCGTGTTTTGTGTTTTTATGCATGATAAAAAAAAGAAACCTGTAAAAGTAAAATATGTTTTAGCCTTTTTTTGAAACTTTTCAAGATTTATGAAGATGTTTCCTTGCACATTTGAAGTGAAGAAGTGAAAAATAGTATTAAAAACCATTTGTCCTTGAAGTTCTAAATTAAAGTCTCTAGCAAACCATACATTTTACAAAACATATGAACTTCCTTTTATTTATTTGAAAATCTTGTGTTTATTATTAGGTTTTTAAATTATTGAGTCAAATATCCATACTGTACAAGTATTTTACAAGATACTTTGTATTAGTCGTTTAATTTAAAATACACTACATTGCTACGTTAAATGGATAGTTAGTGGGTTTTCTGAATTTAAAAATAATATGTACACACTTCTGTGCTGCTAAACAAACTAAAATTTTGCCCTTTCTTGATAGTTATTGCATAATCTAAAAATTTACTCACACCACTGATAATTGTACACGTGAATAAAATTAAATAACAACTTAAAATTTTAAATACTAATTAATTTTTAAATGTACAAATATTATTGAAATAATAGTTAAATCTGAACTCTATGTATTCTTCAAACAATCTCTGCAAAAACAAATTGTTCTAAAACATATTGAAAAAATAATTCTAAAACATATTGAAAGAAGTCAACTGAAACAAAGTAAATTATAACACTTTTTAATAAAACAACAACCAGGATGTATATATTTTACACAAAATAATACATTATAGTAAAAACAAAAGAACTTATTTTTACATACCTGCATTTTTCAAGAGACATATATTTCCTATGAACAAATTATTAAATGCCGTCACCTCAGCTTTTGGGCAATGCAGATTATTTTTGTGATGACCACATGATAGTTTTTGGATATCTTTGTTGCTATTAAGACCACATAGTGAATCGAATTTGGGACACCCAAAGTAATGCAAGTTGATGTTTGGAATATTCAATGCATCTAAGCGTTGCTTCTCAACACAACCTCCTTTGTAAACAAATAGATACTGAGAGGCAAATAGGTAGAAAGAGAAATATGTACCATCATTTATTTAAGAAACCGTAGAAGGGTAAAAATCCAGAGAAAAGCAGTTATTCAAAGACCCAAGAAACAAGTTCAATTATGCTTTTCAAAGCCTCTTATTTATCAAACAGTGTAATCGTTTTCTTTTGTATGGTCCCAAACATTTTCAGATACCACAACACGTGTACTTCGGTTGTTTAAGCTAATCTTTAATTTTCTTTTGAGTCACTTTTATTGGTGACTCCCTGTATCAATCCGTTTCTCCTCTTTAAACTACACTTGCAAAACATAATCCTCAGTCATATTCTCACAAATTCCAGAGGCTTCTAGACATTTCAATCCTTGGTAGTATGTCTAATTAGTTTTCTTACTGCCTTATGGGTACAATTATTTCTTAATCACCCGTTCCAGAAGCTTCTATCGGTTCCTTTATGAATGCATGACGGTTAAAGTGCTTGTGTAAAAAACGGTTGGCTGCGATCACCTTCTGCTGGGTTCAAATTCACCTATTATAATATTATTTTCTTAAAAATAATTCCCCATTTAATTCTAAAATACAAGTCTACAACTAGAAAATAAATCCTTTTAAAACTAACTGTTCCTTTGTTCACCCTAGATGACAATATCTGTCATTTTAACACCACTTTAAAATATATACAAGAAAAAACTAATCACCGTTTAAATATATCTTCGTTCCTTTAAAAATCACTATATGGCGCTACCAATCGTTCAGGGCATCAACCCAATTACTTAAAAAATTAGTTATTCAAAATAGAAATAAAAACCAAAATCCCACCACTCCAAAATATACACAAGTCCATTTCTATCACACTACATTAGTACCTTTAAACACCGCTTTCTCTCGAGTTCCCTATAGCTCAACGGTTAGTATATCTGCTTTCAGATCTCTTGGGGTCCCCTAGTTCAAATCCACTATAATTCTTTTTTAATTCCAAAAATATGGTTGCTCTTGTAATACAACACCAACATGTCAACAAAATGATATCTCACCCACCAAAAATGTAAACAAACGTCAACCCCTCTCCTTATCAGTGATCAATCCCAACTCCTATCAGTAATCCTCCCGATTCCTTACCACACGGCGGCCATCTTGATAAAGACGATATATTGAACCTCATACAATATTGTCGTGGCCGAAAGTCCTTTCGTTGGGTTGGTGTGGAAGAGGGTACCAGCTCAGGCATCCTCGTCTCTCCGAGGTTCAATATGACGTGGTGTTGTCCTCTGATCTTTCTCTTCAGGTTCGATCACAGACCGTCGCCAATAGCCCGTGACTTTGCTCTATTAAGAGGTTCATTTCAATACCTTCCTACCATCCTTTTTTTATAATTACTTGACAGTCTGTCTTGTGTTTGGCGCAGCTTGGCCTAGCACGACGCCATAAAACCCAAAAAAGAACAACCACCTCAAAACCAACCACCTGCTTCAATGATATATC
This sequence comes from Metellina segmentata, assembly GCA_947359465.1. Taxonomy (NCBI): domain Eukaryota; kingdom Metazoa; phylum Arthropoda; class Arachnida; order Araneae; family Tetragnathidae; genus Metellina; species Metellina segmentata. The sequence goes on along the minus strand of OX375877.1, from coordinate 120,284,951 downwards.
TCTGTTTTGTCTTGTGCAATGCGCCTTCACCCTGAGACGGGATAGGAAACCTGAGTTGTTTTCCTTCGTTTGGGGATAGGTGATAGTAAATAGGTGTTTGCAAGAACCCGTGAGGGGAGGATTGAGATCTCTTTCTTCTCGTCAACCTCAACCGCTCTATCCTTGATTGAGGCCTTCAACTATCGAAGAGGGTGGAACCCCTCAATCCTCCGGCCATGGCTTATCAACGTCCACGGACAAGAAGCGAATGTATAATCTATTTTCCCAAGATACAATTAGATGTCGCCTCCTCTTACGAAAGTGGTTCTGACGAAACGCACCGGAACTTCAAAGACAAAGTCGGCGTTTCGAAAGACACCAATGGCCAAGAGAAGAACTGGGCCAATGATGGCGTGTTAACGGGATTCGGCGATACTCTATTAACAAGCGTCCAAAACAAATAACAAGGAAGAGTTGGGAAAAACAATGACGCAAGGTTGTTTGAGTACTTGGGGCGGTGCCTCCGACTGTTGGGCCGGGGTGGCCCGGTTGACGGTGCAACGTGTTATCAACCGGAGGGTCGAGAATTCGAAACCGTGATTCAAAATTATCATCTAACCGTGGTATCGGGTATTGCCTCATCATCTGACCGTGGTTCAAAATGACGTGGTGTCACCTTCGGATCTTTCCCTTTTTGATTGATCCCGTTTTTTGATGATTCCCTTTTTGATTGAATAACGGACTGTGTTGCCCCAGTGCGATGTTAATTAAGGGGATTTGGGACACATTGAAAAAAAATTTGTATTAATTAATTTAGAATTTTTTTTGTACTGATTACCCATCTAACTAATAAGCGAAATCAAAACACAAAATTTTTCCAAAAGTTTTTTTACATATTTTAAATTAAAATCTTTTGAAAAAAAGAGGGGTTATTTTAAATTGCTAAAACTCAAAATATTCTTGATCAATTTTCAAAATTCTTGCAGTAAATTATTCACAAATTTATAAACTTTAATTTTGATTCAGTAATTTAAAAAATATTAATTTAAAAAAAAAAAAAATTTGAATGAAAATTTTCGAAAATTTTAAGGTATTTTTTTTTTAAGTCATATTTTTAAAAGTAAATATTTGTTTCAAATTTGCTGAATCAAAATTAAAGTACAATGTTTGAAAAACATATATTCCAAATTTCAACCCTTAAACTTTATCGGTTTTCGACTTATAACAATTTGAATACAGGAAATCTTGAAAAAAGTATCATGGAGAAAAACGCATTTAAAGTTTTAAAGACAGATGCTGTTGCCATGACAACAACTGTCAAGAGTGTTAGATTTTCAAAACAACGCACCACAAAAATTATTATATCTCTAGTTCTAATTAAGATAGAAACATGATTAAGACGTCATTTTAAGCAGAAAAACACAGAACATTTCTTAAAATAATAAAAAAAATTCGAAAATTTGACGATTTTTGTGTCTTGGACCCCCTTAAAAATACCTAAATACCAATGTTCAATGAATGGTTTCATGCAGTCATACCTTTTGAACAATTCTAAGAGAAATTCGAATTGAATTTGAAGACTATTTATCATCTTTTGTTGATTATATTGTCCGTTCCTTATTAGTTTATGTTTTTTCTACAGAGAGCTTAATAGACATGCGCAGAAGCATGTCTTTTGTGGACATCCGATTGGGAAACTTACCTCGAAGAAGGCTACCGTATACACCGCAACCAGGTAGGGTTTGTTGTCCTTGGGTCTTTCCCTTCGCAATTGATACCGGACCGTTACCAATAACCTGTTCTGTTATTCCAACGCGACGTTAATTAACTACCGACCAGCTGGCCAAAACCGTTATCAAAACTCATTTATTGTAAGGGATTTATCATCATAGACATTTTCTACGTTATAGTTGATGATAATTTTTGTCAAATCTTTCAACGTGTCCACCATATTAATTAGGGTATGTAGTTTAATCAACGTCGTAATTAAACTACCAACTTAAACGTCCAAAGTGGTGTTGGCAACTGCCAGCGATCTATACCGAAGAGAAAGATCCGAGGACAACACCTCGTCCTTTTAAACCATATGACGAGAGCATCGTATTCTCCAAACTTCCACACTATGACAAAGTGAGGGAATTTGAGGCCACAAAAGTGTCAACAAATTATGTCAGACGATGTCGACTGAGGCCTCGAAGTGCACCAGCCGCCACGCGCACAATGGTCTTTGGTTGGATTTCGAATTGGCTACCATGTGGTTGCTAATCCGCTTCCAACCGGATTACCTCAACCCGAGATAATTTTCTGAACTCTCTTGTGAGGTATTAAGCTGTGATTTATGCACTCGGGGCATTTTTAGAATTGTTTTTCGTTTACATTTGTACAAAAATGTAAAGATTATTAAGATTAAACACATCGTAATTTTGAACCATGGTCAGCTGCCCCAGTTGAATGATAGTAAACTAAGAGAGCAAACTCGTCGTCTGATCGAGGTTCAAAATTACGAGTGTCGTCCATTGATCTTTTTCTTCGGGTTTGAACCCGGATCGTCGACAATAGTACGTTGGGTTTGCTCCAGTGCGTCGTTAATTAAGAAATACCAATACTTTGGTAATTGGTAATTTTTAGTTAACGTCGTACTAGAGCAACACAACGGGCTATTGACGACGGTCCAGGATCAGTCCCTTAAGGGAAAGATCCGAGGACAACACTTCGTAATTTTGAACCACGGTCAGAGGACGAAGCAACACCTGAGCTGGCACCCCACTCTCCAAACTTCCACGCCAACCCAACGTGAGGACTTTCGGCCACGACAGATTTAAGGTGCACCAGCCGTCTCTACACCATACGTTTACAAACATCCATGCCCGGACCCGGATTCGAACCAGGAACCTTCCGATCTAGAGGCTAACACCTTAACCAATACTTTGGATAGCAAAAGATTGACTTCTGATTGACAAACCAAATTAAATCTTATTTAACCAGAAAGGATACCATGTGGGAGATCTATAGTTTTAAATAGTTTCAAATCTGAAGGTAAATTGAGTTCGTTCATCTGTCGTAAGAAAACTCAAATAAACGAGACTTTTTCAACATGCATAATTCTCGCTCATTTTGTCGGACGTGGTAGGTTTGGATTTCAAACACTTGCGGGTCATGCACTTGCGGTTCAAACATTTGTGACTCAAGCCTTGCGGTTCGCGGTAATTTTTTTTGTGTGGTCCTAATTAGAATTCTCATTTCTTTACAAATCCGAGTGGTATCGATGAGCTATTTCGTCATCACGATCTAACCAATTTTCCAGTGCGACGTTAACTAACTATCACACATACTCCTTAAAAAAAGCGTTAATGCCTTCTATTGGGTTGATGCAGTAGTTCGTCCCTGTTTTGTGAAAAAAATTGAACAAATTATTTTATTGGCTAAAAATTACAAATAATCAAAATATTATCAGTCTTTCTGTTTGATGACCTTTCTCCATCTCTTCGGTAGCTGCATCATCTCGCGCTCATAAAAATTCTAGAGGTTTCTGGCTCAAGATCTGATCTAGGTGACCAAACTTTCCGAGCCACTTACGGCGCGGGGAATCGTCCACGGCACTCTTACCCTACATAACACATACACTACCCTATAATAATAGACCAAACGCCAGCGGATTTGCATAAAATCCGACTGCTTGTTTGGGGGTATTTTTCGTGGTATGGCCGGGGACCTTTGTATGTTGTTCCTGGTCATTTCAATGCCGACGCCTACATGAACATTTTGATCCATCAGGTTCTTCCTACACTGTGGCAATTCTATGGAATGGATCAAAGTTACTTCCAGAACGCCAACGCTGCACATCATGTTCCAGCCTCTGTCAAGCAGTGGTATCGAGAATGGATGTAAAACGTATTCCCTGGCCTGCTCAGAGTCCCGATCTAAATCCCATAGAACATTTGTGAGACGAGTAAGAGCGACGTTTACGGACCAGGGAACCACGTCCGAAATCTACAGCTGAGCTGGCGACATTCTTGCAGCAGGAATGAACACCAATACCCATAGCTGTGTATCAAAACCTTGTTGAAAGGATGCCCAGAAGGGTTGCTAGGTGATTGCAGCTCGCGGGGGACCATCCCCCTCTTAAAACATGTATTATTTCCCTTATACCATCACATCTTGCTGTCCGGTCCATTATTGTAGGGTAGTGTATTTCTTTTGCGTCTGCGAAGCATTCTTGCCCTTTTCGAAAATAAAAAAAAGCATCATAGGCCGAAAATGCTGCCATTTTGAATGCTCAACCAAATGCAAAAATCCCGACCCGATAACGCTATTTATTCCCCAAGTACTCGCTGGAAATTCCTTCTTTCAAACACCATCAAAACTTCACACAAGTAGACAACACTCCGGTTTCGCAAAGCAGTGCCATCGAGCGCCAGAAACGGGACGAACTTTTGCATCAGCCCAATACTTCAGACAGACATTGACGAGCGATTTCGCCGACGCAATCAACGACAAGGATGAACTACCCCTGCAAGATGGAGACCCACTTACCCAACTCTTCGTCGCATCATCCACTTCCCAGAGAAGTTATTCATAACTGGGAGGCAGGTGAAAACTCCCAGACGACGACTTACGTGCGACGCAATCGTCCTTAGGTCACTGTTATTGTGATTACTGCACCATTAGGGTGTAATGGAGAAGATCCTTGAGGTGGTCATGGCCCTTCGCGGAAACCGGGTCAAGGGTATGCGACGTCTGTTTTCCGTTCGAATGGCCGTCACTTTCTTCGCGTTGGTCGTCGCGTCGGTGGGCTACCCCTTTCCCGTTTCGAGATGTTCCAATTCCTCAGCGCTCATTAGGATCGAAGGGGGGGGGTGCACACCTTACGTTACACCGTGTCCTGGTTACGTGGATTTTTGCAGAGAAGCCAAGACGCTTTCTTGGCAGTCCTTATGAGACTCACCTGTGCGCGTGTGAACGCACCCGTTTGAGATGGAGAGATATCGGTGACGAAACCCAGGAAGAGAGTTGGGACTCCAGGGGTTATGACTTGGATGGGAATTCGGAATCGTGTTGTTCTTCGGAGGTGGATGAGATAAGGCTTCCACAAAGGGAATTCGCAACCAAATGGGAATTTGTAGCCTATTGGATAACAGACATAACGAAGTTGCCCGTGGTGTTGGTTTGCTTCGCAAACCAAAAAATATAAATATTTAATTGATACAATATTAATTAAAAGAAAATCTAACGTATATAAGGTATCTATCTGCTGTAAAACTTTCCGCAGATTCAAACCCGCTGAAATTTTCATTCGTCTTTGACGATCGCTGAGATAGAAAACAAGCACTGAAGAACGCAAGTGATAACTTCAATAATTTCTTTTGTTTCCCTCGAATCCGTTTATCAGGAAATCAAAATGAATAAATCTCGAATCAAACGAAGGTCATTCGAATCTGTTCGCTCCCATTCGAGACGGATGATGACAAAAACTTGGCATGCTTCCAAGGGCTAACGTCAATAGTGACGTGAGGGAGAAGTCTAAATTTTGATGCTTCTTCATTTTCGAAAGAAGAAAAAAAACGGTGAAAAAAAACTATTAAATTCATTTTAAAATGTTCTAGATTGAATTTTAAAATTCGTAGCGACCCAGAAATTGCAAAAAATTCGGAATACATGTGTGCCAAATCCCATTACTGTAAGTGCAATAGATTCGTCAGGACTTTGCGGGCAGAAAACAAACTAACACTTCCTTTTATAACAGAGAAGACAGGCAAACCCTCGGATAGCATCTGTCTGCGGCGAATAACCCGTTATGTTGCTCCAGTGCTACGTTCATAAACTACCTTCCTAAGTACTACTTGCATCTGTCGATGGCAAAGTGCTTTTCATCTTACTAGGGCCGCGGTAGCCTGGGCTGAAGAGTAACGGATTAGCAACCGCATGGGTTGGGGGTACGAGTTCGAATCCAACCAAAGACCGTCGTGTACAAAGGGGGAGGGTACACGTTAAAACGGTCGTGGCCTCGAATTTTCTCGCATTGGCGTGGTGTGGAAATTGGAGAGTGGGGTGCCGGCTTAAGTATTGCCTCGTCATCTGAAAGTGGTTCAAAATTACATGATGGTGTCATCGGATCTTTCCCGTTGTGATTCATCCCGGACCGTAGTCAATAGCCCGTTGTGATGCTCCTTTACGACATTAATTAAAATACCAACCTTTAATTCAATTCATTCGCTCCATACTCTTATTTCATCCTTATTTCAATCCATTATCTTACTTAATCCTTATATCAGTCCATTATCTTATTTAATCCTTATTTCAATCCATTATCTTATTTAATCCTTATGTCAATCCATTATCTTATTTAATCCCTATTTCAATTCATTATCTTATTTAATCCCTATTTCAATCCATTATCTTATTTAATCCCTATTTCAATTCATTGTCTTATTTAATCCCTATTTCAATCCATTATCTTATTTAATCCCTATTTCAATTAATTGTCTCACTAAGGCTGGTGCACACATCCGGTTTTTCAACGTGCGGCGCCACTGCGGCACCGAAGCCCAACTATGCACACATAACCGTGAAATGACGCAGGAACTCATTTCGCGCCATTTGCGACAAATATTCCATCGAGGAAAACGTGTTTATTTCGCTTACTTGGTGTAAAAAAAGTATATTTTGAAACACAAAATAGACGTTACTGGATACAACCATTTATTAATTATTATTTATATTCCATTTGTTTATGAAAACAAGGTACTTCAGAACGGAGACTTATGTGCGGCGACGTGGGGAACTGCGGTACAAATTGCACGCAAGTTGGACGTTCGTCGCCCCAGCGGCGCTGGAGGCATGTGTGCACTGCTGCATTGGATCTAATGTATCTCAGACCGCACTAGCCGACCAACCGGTATAGTGGTTAAGGTGTTAGCCTCTAGATCGGAAGGTTCCTGGTTCGAATCCGGGTCAGGGCATGGATGTTTGTAAACGAATGCTGTAGTGGCGGCTGGTGCACCTTAAATCTGTCGTGGCCGAAAGTCCTCACGTTGGGTTGGCGTGGAAGTTTGGAGAGTGGGGTGCCAGCTCAGGTGTTGCTTCGTCATCTGACCATGGTTCAAAATTACGAGGTGTTGTCCTCGAATCTTTCCCTTAAGGGACTGATTCCGGACCGTCGTCAATAGCCCGTTGTTTTGCTCTAGTACGACATTAACTAAAATTACCATTACTCAGACCGCACTTGCGTTGCGGCAGCGGAGCCGCACGTTGAAAAACCGGGTGTGTGCATCGGGCCTTAATCCTTATTTCAATCTATTTCATACAATTCCTAATGAATGTCTTTGTCTAGGGCAGCAGGTTTGCTTCGCAAGCCAAATGGGAATCCGTTTTTAATATAGAGAGATTTATAAGTTTTTTTCTCCCTTGAACCAACGTTTTCGACCTTCTTGGAATTGTCAGTGGCTAATCCCCATATAAATTCCAAGTTGAAACTACTTGTACAAAACTGAGTGAGACTATCGAAAAGTATTATCACTTCAGCGTCTGTATCTTCTTGCGAACACAGAAAACGTAGAGTTCCCGAACAGGAGATGAAAAGATTACAATGAAGGAAACAATATTTATCTTGGGAAAAGTGATGAGCGCGTTCGTGTTTAGCGTATCTCACAAAAGAATTTTATCTCCGATGTGTGTCACCGGCGCCTATTGTTTGTAAATTGTCGCGCCTACCTTGAAGGCTTGTTTTTTGTTTTCCTTGACACAAGAGGGACGAGAATAGACGCCTCTTTCACTGAGGCCGTGTTCGGAGGAGATGGAATCACCTTTGCGAAATGGAATGCAAATTAAGGATGGTCGCATCCGAGACACACAATCGGACATCAAATGTAGCCGGCTCTATTTCGGTGAGGCAAGACGATCAAACAATAGAAATGGAATTAGTTGCCCAAGTCCATCGGTGGACTGGCTTACAAAATTTAATGTCGACAATTTTTAACCGTCGCGTGTCTTGAATCCTACTGGGGCCTCACCAACCAACCGGTCTGGTGGTTAAGGTAATGTAATGGTAATTTTAGTTAACGTCGTACTAGAGTAACACAACGGGCTATTGACGACGGTCCGGGTACTGGTAATGGTAATTTTAGTTAACGTCGTACTAGAGCAACACAACGGGCTATTGACGACGGTCCGGGTAATGGTAATGGTAATTTTAGTTAACGTCGTACTAGAGTAACACAACGGGCTATTGACGACGGTCCGGGTAATGGTAATGGTAATTTTAGTTAACGTCGTACTAGAGTAACACAACGGGCTATTGACGACGGTCCGGGTAATGGTAATTTTAGTTAACGTCGTACTAGAGTAACACAACGGGTTATTGACGACGGTCCGGGTACTGGTAATGTTAATTTTAGTTAACGTCGTACTAGAGCAACACAACGGGCTATTGACGACGGTCCGGGTAATGGTAATTTTAGTTACCGTCGTACTAGAGTAACACAACGGGCTATTGACGACGGTCCGGGTAATGGTAATTTTAGCTAACGTCGTACTAGAGTAACACAACGGGCTATTGACGACGGTCCGGGTAATGTTAATTTTAGTTAACGTCGTACTAGAGCAACACAACGGGTTATTGACGACGGTCCGGGTAATGGTAATTTTAGTTTACGTCGTACTAGAGTAACACAACGGGCTATTGACGACGGTCCGGGTAATGGTAATGGTAATTTTAGTTAACGTCGTACTAGAGTAACACAACGGGCTATTGACGACGGTCCGGGTAATGGTAATTGTTAGTTAACGTCGTACTAGAGCAACACAACGGGCTATTGACGACGGTCCGGGTAATGGTAATGGTAATGGTAATTTTAGTTAACGTCGTACTAGAGCAACACAACGGGCTATTGACGACGGTCCGGAATCAGTCCCTTAAGGGAAAGATTCGAGGACAACACCTCGTAATTTTGAACCACGGTCAGATGACGAAGCAACACCTGAGCTGGCACCCCACTCTCCAAACTTCCACGCCAACCCAACGTGAACTACTGGTTGGGACCTAACATTAGTCACCCAATTAGCCCATGAGATGGGAGAATACATACATCCATTGATTCAATATCTTATTCACCGGTATAGTGGTTAAGGTGTTAGCCTCTAGATCGGAAGGTTCCTGGTTCGAATCCGGGTCCGGGAATGGATGTTTGTCAGCGTATGGTATAGAGGCGGCTGGTGCACCTTAAATCTGTCTAGGCCAAAAGTCCTCACGTTGGGTTGGTGTGGAAGTTTGGAGAGTGGGGTGCCAGATCAGGTGTTGCTTCGTGGTTCAAAATTACGTTCGTGACCGTGGTTCAAAATTACGAGGTGTTGTCCTCGGATCTTTCCCTTAAGGAATAGCCCGTTGTGTTGCTCTAGTACGACGTTAACTAACAATTACTATTACCATTACCAATATCTTATTCGTCCATTGATTTATTTTATGATAGTATTCTGGCAATTCCGCCACTTTTCTTGTCACTCTTATAGAAATGCGGATTCACTCATCTAGCCTGGAAGCCGACCAACCGGTCTGGTGGTTAAGGTGTTAGCCTCTAGATCGGAAGGTATACCTATTTCGAATACGCAAAAATCCTTAATAAATCATTCAACCATTGCTGATTTAATAAGGAATGTCAGCGTGTCAACCAGTGTTTGTAAGCGTATGGTGTAGAGGCGGCTGGTGCACCTTAAATCTGTCGTGGCCGAAAGTCATCACGTTGGTTTGGTGTGCAAGTTTGGAGAGTGGGATGCCAGCTCAGATGTTGCCTCGTCATCTGACCGTAGTTCAAAATTACGTGGCGATACACTGAATTGCTTGGGCTAGGACGGTAGTAACTAGTTGAATTATGGTAGATAAGTAGGTATTTCTATCAACTGGAGTAACCCAACAGGTTATTGGAAACGGTCCTGGTAATTGGTAATTTTTAATCAACGTCGTACTAGAGCAACACAAAAGGCTATTGACATCGGTCCAGAATCAATCCCCTAATGAAAAGATCCTAGGACACCACCACGTCATTTTGAACCACGGTCAGATGAGGAGACGGTCCGTGATCAATCCAGAAGCAAAAGATCCTAGGACAACACTACGTCATTTTGTACCATGGTCAGATGACGATGTCGCACTTGACCTGACATCCCACTCTCCAATTTTGCACACTACGTCACGACAGATTGAACGTGCACCTACCCCCCCCTTTGTGCACAACGGTCTTCGGAAGGATTTGAACCAGAAACTCTCCGGTTGCTAATCTGTAAATCTTCCAACTGGGCTTGCACGGCCCTTCAAGAATGTTATAATAAAAACAATGAGTATAAACAATGAAGATAAACAATGAAGATATACAATTCGTCTAATCTGCTTTTCTCAAGACGGGAACATCTGCTTTCGAGGAAAATACATTCCCCTTCCTTTCTATGCGGTTTCAACCCAGGCGGACACTAACCGTGACGCTTCTATTTCAACAAAAAGTGGAGGTAAAACACAATAAATAAAATCCTATCATCGTTTCTGGAAATCCAGACGCCATATCTGACTTTCTTCCCTCACCTGGCGCCACAGATCTGTACCACCTGCTTTTCATTCTGCACTTCTTATCATGAACGATGGTGATTCACTCTTGAACAATGTTGAGCATGCTAGGCTACTCGAGGACGGGTCATTCGTGGGTAGGTAGCGATTAATGTCGCACTGGAGCATCGTAACGGGCTATTAGAGACGGTCGGGAAAGGAAAGATTCGAGGACCACACCACACCATTTTGAACCACTGTCAGATGACGAGGCAACACCTAAGCTGGCACCCCACTCTCCAAACTTCCACACCACGCCAACACGAGGACATTTAAGGCCACGATAGATTGACCGAGCACCAACCCACTTTGAACAGGAAGGTTCCTGGTTAGAATCCTGGTACGGCCATGGATGTTTGTAAGCGTATGGGGTAGAGACGGCTGGTGCACCTTAAATCTGTCGTGGCCGAATGTTCTCACGTTGGGTTGGTGTGCAAGTTTGGTGAGTGGGGTGCCAGCTCGTGTTGCTTCGTCATCTGACCGTGGTTCAAAATTACGAGGTGTTGTCCTCTGTTCTTTCCCTCAAGGGATTGATCCCGGACCGTCGTCAATAGCCCGTTGTGTTGCTCGAGAACGACGTTAACTAAAAATTACCAATTATTTTACCCACTTTGAACACGACGGTGTTTGTTGGGTTCAAACTCGCAACCCTTCGGGTGCTAATCCGTAACTTTTCCAACCGTGCTACCCCGGCACCAGATGTTTTGGGGTATCAGAGATTTGAGTTTAGCGAAAGGTAATGGTAATGGTAATTTTAGTTAACGTCGTACTAGAGCAACACAACGGGGTATTGACGACGGTCCGGGGAATGGTAATGATAATTTTAGTTAACGTCGTACTAGAGCAACACAACGGGCTATTGACGACGGTCCGGGATCAGTCCCTTAAGGGAAAGATCCGAGGACAATACCTCGTAATTTTGAATCACGGTCAGATGACGAAGCATCACCTGAACTGGCACCCCACTCTCCAAACTTCCACGCCAACCCAACGTGAGGACTTTCGGCCACGACAGATTTAAGGTGCACTAGCCGCCTCTACACCATACGCTTACAAACATCCATGCCCGAACCCGGATTCGAACCAGGAACCTTCCGATCACGAGGCTAACACCTTAACCATTACCATTACCGGTTGGTCGGCGTTATCGTAAGGTAATTTTGATTATCGTCGTACTAGAGCAACACAAAAGGCTATTGACGACATTCTGGGATTAATCCCCTAATGGAAAGATCCGAGCACAACGCCACGTAATTTTGAAGCACGGTCAGATGACGATGCAACACCTGAGCTCACACCCCACTCTCCAAACTTCCACACCAACCCAATATGGATTTTCGCCCACTACAGTTTCAAGGTGCACTAGCCTCCTCTACAACATACGCTTACAAATATCCATGCACTGACCCAAACCAGGAACCTTCCGATCTAGAGGCTGACACCTTAACCACCAGACCGGTTGGTGGGCTGTTGGTAATGGTAATGGTAATTTTAGTTAACGTTGTACTAGAGCTACACAACGGGGTATTGGTGGGCTGTTGGATAGAAGTGAAGCAGATTGAATTGAATTAAATTATAGGTAATAAAAAATCGGAATTTAATGAAAAATAATAGTTGATTTTAATTAAAAGTTAAGGTCTGCATTTTTAAATCATTTAATACTAATTTTTAACACTTAAAAACTTCAAATTTGACGCTAGTGTCAATTTCTAATAGCTGATAATAGTCATTAGATTTTGTTGCTATCTGCGAAAGTCCACAACTTACTGATAACGAAACTGTTAATTTTCACAGTTAATACTGTTGGGGTAATTTGGTAATTTTAGTTAACGTCGTACTAGAGCAACACAACGGGCTATTGACGACGGTCCGGGATCAGTCCCTTAAGGGAAAGATCCGAGGACAACACTTCGTAATTTTGAACCACGGTCAGATGACGAAGCAACACCTGAGCTGGCACCCCACTCTCCAATAATACTGTAGGGGAGAAGGGAGCTAGTGTGGACAATTTTTATAAATTCGGCAATAAAGTATACTAAATACCTAAAGTATAATAAATGACTCATCAACTATTTTTTTTACAATAATATACTATTTTACTTTTATTTTGATTGATATATTAAAGTATTTGGCAATATAGTTTTTTAATAATCTTTTATTTGAAAAAAGTTTTTTTTTTCACACTAGCCCCATGTCATGGGGCTAGTGTGGACAAGTTGGAATACTGATTATACATGTAATACAACCCATAAAAGCGTGTAAAACCATAATGAAATTAATTTTAACGTAAACAGTATAATTCCTTATAAATGTTAATCTTAATAAAGTATATTTAACTAATTTTAATTCCAATACATTTGTAATTAGGAACTGCACTACATTATAGATGTACTTCAAAGACAAATCAACACAATAGAAAGCTATTTTTAAGTTTTATTTAGTGGAAAAAGGATTTTACTGTAGAATGGAATTATGCTTCTATTTTGCAATGCAGTTAGATTAATTAACATTAAATGTCAACTGAGATGCAGTGCGAATTGTGCTACAGGCAACAACTGGTGATGGTATATAATTCAGACTACAATTTCATTTCTTTAGATTTGTGATATGTCCTTTACATCTGAGGAAAAGAAATATTCACTCTGCTTATTAGAAGGGCTGATTTGTGTGTACAAACAAATTATTTTACCATTTTACAAAAAGAAATTTAATTTAAAACAAAAAAGTCTAAAAAGTAAAAAATAGAATAATTAGTGAATGAATTTTTCGCAAAAACAATCTTATTTAATAAATAAATAGCCTAAAATGTAATATTTAACCCATGTTTTTGCCACTGAAAGCTAAATGAAGTTAGTGCGAACATGTCCGCAGTAGCCCCACTACCATCTGTCCACACTAGCCCCATGAGCCATTTGTTTATTTAGGCCTACTCCTGGTTAATTTAAACCATGTAGAGCAAAAGCGAATATCAAAATAGCTATTGAATATATTCATTTATAACACACTGTTACCTTTTAAAAAAATGTTGAATTAAAATAGTCTAATCTAGTAATTAAAAAACAACTCAAGAACTTACTTTTCCACCATGAAAACCTAGTTTTATATATTGCTACTGAACTATGCAGTGTGTTGTCATGTAACAGCGCATGAAAGTTTATATTAGTGTTGCTATTCTGCAAAAACTTGCAGATAGATTTTGACTGACAAACAGCAGAATTATTCAAGTTGTCCACACTAGCCCCCTTCTCCCCAAAAACAATTTAACAGTATTTAACAGTAATGTAAAATAAAAGTTATTCCCATCTGTACTTTCTAACCCTCCCCCTTGTGCGGTCTTGGAAATAATTTCACAAACCACGTGATCCTAGATAAATGACCAGTTTGGGGAGGGGACCCCTTAGAGAGCTGATCTTCAGGACATTTCCCAGAATATTCTTCTCTTCCCCAAAGACACCAGGCTATTCCTCGATCATCATGAAGGTCACCCGGGCAGATTACCACTCCCACAAGGCAACGACCCTAGTCCAAACCCTCATCCATCAGAAGTTTGAATCCAACAAGACACGGAACATGGTACTGAGCTATAAGCCTTGATAAGGCCTGACAAGGATACTACCAACAGATTAGCAGAATCGTAGATTTTTTTTTAATTGAATACTTTTTCAAGTATCGGGTTCAAAATTACATACCGTTGTCCTCGGATCTTTCCCCTCGCTTTGATCCCGGACCGTCACCAATAGTCGTTTCCAGTGGGACGTTAGTTTAAAAATGCTAAATATTTTCAAGCATCAAATAAATATTCGAATACATGTCACTCAGTCATTATCGCGAGCCTAGAGCGATCTTCTAATTGGTTGGAGTTCAGTGTGTGCATTCTGGTTGGTCACTATGGAAATGTTCAAAGCAGAGCAGAAAAAAATTTAATTCTTACTTTAGAGCAGGGATTCCCAAACGGTGGTAAACGTACCACTGGTGGTACGCAAGGATGATACAATCGACCCAAATATTCTACAAAGTTTGCTTGATTTTTTAGTATGTACAACTTTGTTATAGGAAAAATGGGATTATATAAAATCAATTTTGTGATTATCGTTTTTATTACAGTGTAATAAATGACGCTAACTGATATTTTAATAAAAGACAAACAACAAGTTTCGCACTAAAAATTGATTTTTGACTGTGTTAATCTTTGTTTGCTTAGTTTGTAGTTCGAGAAACTTTGTTTGCTTAGTTTGCTTAGGTTGGGAACCCCTGCTTTAGAACATCGGATTTTTCGCCCTCCTGTAATATTTTTCATCTCAGCATCGTTAATAAATAGTAATTTTAAATGTGTTATCCTAGAATCTTTCCTTTAGGGGATGGATCCCCGAAAGTCGTCAATAGCCCGTTTGGTTGCTCCAGTGCGAAGTCAATTAATTACCTTTCTCAATTACTTTGGTAATTTTAATTAACGTCGTACTAGAGCAACACAACGGGCTATTGACGACTTTCGGGGATCCATCCCCTAAAGGAAAGATTCTAGGATAAAACCACGTAATTTTGAACCACGGTACCATAATACTGAATTGAACCATAATACACATCGGGGAAACCTTAAAATATTGGGCATTTGGCCAATAAACATCATTTAACTGTTTGTTCTTTGAAATTTTTATTGCTGAAGTACTGAAAATCGTATTGGAATAGCAAGCTCATGTTCAGAAAATGCACAAAAAAACACAAATCACCGCAGAAGCACTACCACCGCCAACATTTAGCTTTTCAGAATTGGTAATTTTTAATTAATGTCGTACTAGAACAACGGGCTATTGACGACGGTCCGGGAAGAATCCCCCTTAGGGAAAGTTCCGAGGACAAAACGTAATTTTAAACCACGGTCAGATGACGAGGTAACACCTGAGCTGGCACCCCACGCTCCAAACTTCCACACCAACCCAAATGTGCGGACTTTCGGCCACGGTCAGATTGAAGGTGCACCAGCCATCTTTACACCATACGATTACAAATATCCATGCACTGACATGGATTCGAACCAGGAACCTTTCAATCTAGTGGCTAACACCTGAACCACTATACCGGTTGGTAGACTCCCGATTTAGGTATGTTTTTACTCAAAACAAATCATACTTTTCTAGCTGTGCCACTATACCCCGAAGTCCTTGGGCGATGTTACTATTCCATTACATGCCTACAAGTGGCAATGGTAATTTTAGTTAACGTCGTACTAGAGCAACAAAACGGGCTATTGACGACGGTCCGGTATCAGTCCCTTAAGGGATAGATCCGAGGACAACGCCTCGTAATTTTGAACCACGGTCAGATGACGAAGCAACACATGAGCTGGCACCCCACTCACCAAACTTCCACACCAACCCAACGTGAGGACTTTCGGCCACGACAGATTTATGGTGCATCAGCCGCCTTTACACCATACGCTTACAAATATCCATGCCCGGACCCAGATTCGAACCAGGAACCTTCCGATCTAGAAGCTGACACCTCAACCACTATACCGGTTGGTCTCTACAAGTGGCAAACAATGTGCTAAGAGCTCAGAGCTTAGAAGGACAACATGGCAATACAACACCAAGTAGCGGTAATTCAAACGACTCAAAAGCAGGATAATTCCACATATAAATAGACACAATTTCTCTTAAACCGTCCGACTCCAGCGATTTATAACCTGATTACACTATCATCTGCTCCTCCAAATCCTTCCACAGGATCAGAGCATCTTCATCTATAAACAGATTGCCATATCTCGCGCAATCAGCTGGCGCTGGTCGTATTTTCGTTCTCGAACGCTCCAAAAATGTCAACACTTCCCTTCTATCTGCTTTTTTATAATCGATGAGTGATACACATGTAAAGTGTTGCATCGGGCCGTTGCTAGGCTGCTGGGTTGTCCCGAAGTGCTCCGTAAAAAAAGAGTTCCCTTTCTTGAATGAGGTTTAATCGAACAGTGAGGGAATTGGGACCGAACGAGTGTGTGTTTAGGAACACCCCACTTAGCATCGCGTGTCGTCGCGGAACAGAAGGGAAATCGATTGAGAAAGCTTGTTCGAAAAGGAGCGATTTCCTTCTCTCTGACGTCTGCTCTCAAACTATTTTTGTACTCTTTAAGGGCTCTTTAACAAATAGGTTTTTTTTTTGTTGATAATGCATCCTACAGTGACACACGAAGCGTTTTGAGCAGCGCGATCCGATGCATTACATTTCTACTACTCCTGTTACTCAGGGCAGCGGTGCTTATCACATCGCGCCCGACGGTCGACCACTTGCTGCTCAAGTCCTCCACACCTTTCCTTTTTTAGGGGGTGAGTAGCACATGAGGCGAATTGTTCAGCGCGATCAAGGTTCTCCATTTCTTCTTTACAGGGTAGAGAACAGGGTAAGGTAATTTTTAATTAACATCATACTAGACCACCACAACAGGCTATTGACGATAGACCGGGATCAATTCCCTAAGGGAGAGATCCGAGGACAACACCACGTAATTTTAAAGACCGGTCAGATGACGAGGTAACACCTGAGCTGGCATCCCACTCTCCAAACTTCCACACAACACCAACGTCTAATATCGAGATATCTCGTCCATCACAACTGTGCGAGATCTTGGTTCGTTTGCTAACAGTTGGTTCTTCACCACATCGACGTGAGGACACGACAGATTTAACTTCCACCAGCCCTCTTTGCACCCGACGGTCTTTGGCCGAATTCTAACTCGCAACCCTCCGCTTTCTAATTCGTTATTTTTTTCCAACCGGTCTACATCGACCCCTCATGTGGCAATATGTGAAAAATAATTGTGAACAGAATTAATATTTTACTAATTAGTGTATTGTATATCAATAAAACCACTGTACTTTGTTACAAGTTTAATTACGCGAATTTTGATTCGGGTAGTTAGCGCCATCATCCCGATTTGTGTCCTAAATCCTAAACAGTCTACCTTAAACCCTACCAAAGGCGTATCAGCCTTGCGGGCAGGATCGTAAATGGTCCTAGGTAGTGGAACAAAACCAGATCACTCTGTCAACCACTGTACGTCTCTCTTTAAACCCGTTCTTCCGAGGAGGTTCTTCCAAATTTCTCTGAACATGAGAACGCTTTGAGGAAATCTCCCGAAGAAGATTAGCAGGCGACAGGTCATTTCAAGGTCAGACCGAAACAAGAATGAATAGGACCCCACGGGCTCGCTTTCGCTATCTAGCGGGGGCTTCTCAGAGGGGGTTTACATGGGGAAGCAACACCTCTGCATGGTCCGAAGAAGGCCGCTACAAAACTTTTGTGCGCTATATGTGGACTTTTATTTATGTCTTCATGCTTTGAAAGGTTTTCGGCAGCATCTTGTCTAGTAACAGTAACATTTAATCCTACTGGTGGTTGTCTCACCGATGTGTCTCGGCAACAGAAAAATATTTATCAGATCTCGATGGACGATATATTTCGTCGATAGAAATATTTTGACCAGATCTTGAATGACGAGGCTCGTGTATATAAAATTCCACATCTTGAATGACGAGGCTTGTCTATAAAAAAATTGACCAGATATTGAACTATATCATCGCTTATATGTGTAAAAATATTGATCAGATCGTGAATGATGAGGATCATCTCTGTAAAAATATTGACCAGATCTTATAAACGAGCCTCGTTATTCAAGATCTGGTCAATAATTTTATAGAAATGAGCCTCGTCATTCAAGTTCTTTCTCGGCTGTAAAATTATGGTCTTTTTTTTTTTTTATTGAGGAATCAACGCAGTTTTGTTCAACTCTCCAAGTGGTTTTGACGAGATTCTTCGTCCAATACCAATCGTACTAATGACGAGATATATCGTCCAATACCAATCGTACTAATGACGAGATATATCGTCCGCAAGGTATTGCCGATTTTTTTATGATGACAAGATCGGGACCTGTTAAGTTTTTTTTTTTTTTTTTTCCGAGATATCTCGTTCATCAAGATTTGGCCAGTATTTTTCTATTGAAGGGATATCTCATCTATAAAATTATTGATCAGATCTTGAATGATAAGACTTCCCGTCAATAAAAAAATATTGGCCAGATCTTGAATAATGAGGCAAGTCTATGTAAAATTATTGATCAGATCTTGAATGACGATGCTCGTCTGTACAAAATTATTGACCAGATCTTGAATGATGAGGCTCGTCTGTACAAAATTATTGACCAGATCTTGAATGATGAAGCTCGTCTGTACAAAATTATTGACCAGATCTTGAATGATGAGGCTCGTCTGTACAAAATTATTGACCAGATCTTGAATGACGAGGATCGTCTATGCAAAATTATTGACCAGATCTTGAATGACGAGGCTCGTATATGTAAAATTATTGACCATATCTTGATAGATGAGATATCCCGTCAATCGAAAAATATTGACCAGATCTTGATGGACAAGAGATCTCCCCAATAGAAAAAAACTGAACAGGTCCCGATCTCGTCATCATAAAAAAGAAAATCGTCAATACCTTGAGGACGAGATATCTCGTCATTAACACGATCGGTAGATCTGGATGGACGAAGTATCTCGTCAAAACCACTTTGAGAGTTGAACAAAACTGCGTTGATTCCTCAATATGAAAAAGACCATAATTTCACAGTCGAGAGAGAACTGAAATTTAAAACAACTTTTTCGTAAGGCGTAATCCAATCACAGAGATATTCATAGTTAATGGCTTCCACCTTATGTAGAGGCCGCGGTTGTGGCAACACCTCAGCTGCCACCCCACTCTCCAAACTCCCGCACCACGCCAACTGGCGGACATTTGAAGCCACGTCAGATTTAACGTGTACTAGCCCCTTTGTACACGACGTTCCTTGGTTGGATTCTTACTCGCAAACCTCCGCTTTTGATCACTCTTCAAACCAGGCCACCATGGCCCTATCAACACAGAAAAATTACCTCAAGCGAGCATTTGGTACGCATGGTATGGCATGTAGTACTTCAATTAACGTCGCACTGGAGCACACGACGGACTATTAGCGATGGTCCGGGATCAAACCCGAAGGGAAAAGATCACAGGACACTAATAGCCCGCTGTGTTGCATTATTGCCCGACGTTAATTAAATACTTACCTAACCTACTACAGTCTCATGGAAAAGGCGGCCGACCAACCGGTATAGTGGTTAAGGTGTTAGCCTCGAGATCGGAAGGTTCCTGGTTCGAATCCGGGTCCGGGCATGGATGTTTGTAATCGTATGGTGTAGAGGCGGCTGGTGCACCTTAAATCTGTCGTGGCCGAAAGTCCTCACGTTGGGTTGGCGTGGAAGTTTGGAGAGTGGGGTGCCAGCTCAGGTGTTGCTTCGTCATCTGACCGTGGTTCAAAATGACGAAGTGTTGTCCTCGGATCTTTCCCTTAAGGGACTGATCCCGGACCGTCGTCGATAGCCCGTTGTGTAGCTCTAGTACGACGTTAACTAAAAATTACCAATTACCTCATGGAAAAGGAAAGTCTTGTGGCCCCTTGTTTTTAAGCTGTCCATCGTCGTTAATGAGGTACAGGAGGTGACGCTGAGTTCTGTCCTCTCAACAAGACAGAACCGCTGGTCTTTAGGAAGTGGTAATGGTAATAGTAATTTTTAGTTAACGTCGTACTAGAGCAACACAACGGGCTATTGACGACGGTCCGGGATCAGTCCCTTAAGGGAAAGATCCGAGGACAACACCTCGTAATTTTGAACCACGGTCAGATGACGAAGCAACACCTGAGCTGGCACCCCACTCTCCAAACTTCCATGCCAACCCAACGTGAGGACTTTCGGCCACGACAGATTTAAGGCGCACCAACCGCCTCTACACCATACGTTTAGAAACATCCATGCCCGGACCCGGATTCGAACCAGGAACCTTCCGATCTAGAGGCTAACACCTTAACACTATACCGGTTGGTCGGCCTTTAGGAAGTGAGTTGGTCTTAAGGTTGCCTGAACATCAAAGAGAACATGTCCTCTTTTCCAACTCAGATCTCTTTTGTCCTCTTTTTTTGGTTCACTTTTAGACTTCTTCGTTCATCATTTCGGATTGCCTTAAAAAATATAAATTTCACATTTCCAACTTGACGCGCTAATATATTCACATTAACTGGTGTATCCTTTGTAAACCACAGCTATTCAAATACGGACTAGATCTAGTACATTGTACGAAAATCGTACGTATTAGTAAAACGCATCAACGTATATGAACTCCTGTGTATATTGAGCTCCATGTTGAAACGTCCTTCGCATTGTTTATCTAGTGAATCGTTCACTCATATTTGAAGATATAAAAAAGTGAACAATCTGGTTGTAAACATCTTCCATTTTAGAAATATTTACATTGAGATTTGAAGAGTTTTTATACATTTGATGTAAAAACCAATTATTTACCCCAATGATTTTGATGGTAATGGTAATTTTAGTTAACGTCGTACTAGAGCAACACAACGGGCTATTGACGACGGTCCGGGATCAGTCCCTTAAGGAAAAGATCCGAGAACAACACCTCGTCATTTTGAACCACGTTCAGATGACGAAGCAACACCTGAGCTGGCACCCCACTCTCCAAACTTCCACACCAACCCAACGTGAGGGCTTTCGGCCAAAACAGATTTAAGGTGCACCAACCGCCTCTACGCCATACGCTTACAAACATACATGCCCGTACCTGGATTCGAACCAGGAACCTTCCGATCTAGAGGCTAACACCTTAACCACTATACCGGTTGGTCGGCTCTTTTTATTGGATACCAAACAATTATGCACTAATAACGCTTCCTCCTTTCGTATGAACAACCACTGGGGACAATGGTAATCGTAATTTCAGTTAACGTAGTACTAGAGCAACAGAACGGGCTATTGACGACGGTCCGGTAATTGTTGGGTTAACGTCGTACAAGAGCAGCACAACGGGCTATTGACGACGGTCCGGGATCAGTCCCTTAAGGGAAAGATCCGAGGACAACACCTCGTAATTTTGAACCACGGTCAGATGACGAAGCAACACCTGAGCTGTCACCCCACTCTCCAAACTTCCAAGCCAACCCAACGTGAGGACTTTCGACCACGACAGATTTAAGGTGCACCAGCCGCCTCTACACCACACGCTTACAAACATCCATGCCCGGACCCGGATTCGAACCAGGAACCTTCCGATCTAGAGGCTAACACCTTAACCACTATACCGGTTGGTCGGCTCTTTTTATTGGATACCAAACAATTATGCACTAATAACGCTTCCTCCTTTCGTATTAACAACCACTGGGGACAATGGTAATCGTAATTTCAGTTAACGTAGTACTAGAGCAACAGAACGGGCTATTGACGACGGTCCGGTAATTGTTGGGTTAACGTCGTACAAGAGCAGCACAACGGGCTATTGACGACGGTCCGGGATCAGTCCCTTAAGGGAAAGATCCGAGGACAACACCTCGTAATTTTGAACCACGGTCAGATGACGAAGCAACACCTGAGCTGTCACCCCACTCTCCAAACTTCCAAGCCAACCCAACGTGAGGACTTTCGACCACGACAGATTTAAGGTGCACCAGCCGCCTCTACACCACACGCTTACAAACATCCATGCCCGGACCCGGATTCGAACCAGGAACCTTCCGATCTAGAGGCTAACACCTTAACCACTATACCGGTTGGTCGGCTCTTTTTATTGGATACCAAACAATTATGCACTAATAACGCCTCCTCCTTTCGTATTAACAACCACTGGGGACAATGGTAATCGTAATTTCAGTTAACGTAGTACTAGAGCAACAGAACGGGCTATTGACGACGGTCCGGTAATTGTTGGGTTAACGTCGTACAAGAGCAGCACAACGGGCTATTGACGACGGTCCGGGATCAGTCCCTTAAGGGAAAGATACGAGGACAACACCTCGTCATTTTGAACTACTGTCAGATGATGAAGCAACACCTGAGCTGGCACCCCACTCATCTCAAGACAATGGAAATGATCCTTCTATTGACTGTAAAGTTCGATTGTAAAACACCAAAATAACTTTAATAAAATGTTTTTAAATCTGTTTTTCTTGAGAAATCATGTTCTTTTTGTTCTCATATAACCTCAAAAATTACCTTAATTTGTTAACTTTGTAAGGGTGCTGCATGTATTAAAGCGGTTTTTAATTAGCCTATAAACCACTCGCCACGTCAGTTTATCTCATTGCGTTACTCTACCCAGCTCCACAACACGTAATGTTTTTTAACCTCGGTCAGATGACGAGCGAGGGAATATTACACGATTTCCGACGGAAAAGCAGACGATCTCTCCCATCGCCAGCTGTCCACTCGTCACACAATGACACACCGATGAGACATGGGACCGTAGCGTAGAACGCGATGCGTCGCCATTTCCATATTTGTCTTCGATTACTCCTCTCCGGCGGCGGTTGGGTAATTGACCTTGAAACGCGGTTCTCCTGGAGTCAAAATATACCGTCGGCCTTCAACTCGTCGCACTTCCTCTCTCCCAGAGATAAACAACCTGAGTTGTGCCAACTCCTGCGTGGTGCCGACTTTGTTGTGGAAGAACACCGCTCAGAATGAGAACCGGCGGATTATTTTGCCCACTTGTTTTAGAAAAATAAATCGTAATTTGCGACGATCGGTCTTGCGAATCGTTTGAGAAATGTAGAAATTTCGTAGAAGCAAATCGAAAATCTAGAGACTCTTTAGAGGCGGTGGCTAGACATATTTGGGGCCGCTGTATCCTGACTGAAAGAGTCCAACCGGAGGGTTGAGAGTTCGAAACTCCGTTTAGTCAAAGATGGTTGTTTACACGGGGGTTAGTGCACGTTGAATCTACAGTGGCCTCAAACGTCCTCCCGTTATAGTGGGTGCCAGCTCAGGTGTTGTCACGTCATCTGCCCGTGGTTCAAAATTACGTGGTGTTGCCCTACCCCTTGGGCCGACCAACCAGTCTGGTGGTTAGGTGTTAGCCTCTATATCGAGAGGTTCCTGGTTCGAATCCTGGTCAGTGCATGAATGTTTGTAAGCGTATGGTGTAGAGGCGGCTCGTGCACCTTAAATCTGTCGTGGCCGAAAGTCCTCACGTTGGGTTGGTGTGGAAGTTTGGAGAGTGGAGTGCCAGCTCAGGTGTTGCTTCGTCATCTGACCGTGGTTCAAAATTACGAGGTGTTGTCCTCGGATCTTTCCCTTAAGGGACTGATCCCGGACAGTCGTCAATAGCCCGTTGTGTTGCTCTAGTACGACGTTAACTAAAAATTACCAATTACCTTAATAAATCATTCAACCATTGCTGATTTAATAAGGAATATCAGCGTGTCAACCAGTGTTTGTAAGCGTATGGTGTAGAGGCGGCTGGTGCACCTTAAATCTGTCGTGGCCGAAAGTCATCAGGTTGGGTTGGTGTGGAAGTTTGGAGAGTGGAGTGCCAGCTCAGGTGTTGCTTCGTCATCTGACCGTGGTTCAGAATTACGAGGTGTTGTCCTCGGATCTTTCCCTTAAGGGACTGATCCCGGACCGTCGTCAATAGCCCGTTGCGCTGCTCTTGTTCGACGTTAACTAAAATTACCATTACGTATCTGAATGTTTAAAGGATTGATCCCTGACCGTCGACAATAGTTCGTTGTGTTCCAGTACGACGTTAATTAAAATACCTACCTACCTATGTGAATGTTTAGAATTGTGTCGCTTTAATTTGTTCTATTCGATTCAAGATTATTAGTTAGGACCAGACTTTTCATAGCAAGTGTTTCGTATTGTTTCTGAACTAATTTGAGAATTTTCCTCGAGTTGATAAGCTTGTCTGAACAATGAGAATTCCATTTACTAAACAAAAACTTGCTTAAAAAAGTGGTACACAACTGCCTAAAGGGTTAAACGAATGAGTCAATTTAATTCCACAAGCATAACAATTATTATTTTATTCCTGCGCGATTATATATATTTTCAAATCGGAATGCACGTCGTTTCCTCTTTTATTTTTATTTCAAAAAATATTGTTTATGCTGCCTAATTATGTCTACTATTGTTTCGATGGCACCATTATGCTACCACAAACATTTCCAACATTCCTATTGCAATTTTTTCGATGAAATTTTGTAATAAAAGTATTTTTTTTTTTTTTGTGTTGAAGAAATAAAAATATTTTTCGTAATGAGAATGAAATGCATTTGTTTTTTATTCAAGCTTCTGTTGGTCGCTGTCGTTTGAAAAAAAGCCAACGATATCTTCACATTAAAAACCACAGAATAAATTTATAGTTGGTTATTAACTTTTGAAATTTTATTTTCATTTGTGAGATATTTCTACAAAGGCGTAACCAGAAATTTCTTTTGGAGGTGTCGCAGATGAAATAATTTCCTTCCCTTTCTAAGTAAATAGAACACGCCTAAATGACCCAATATTTGAACTCTTTGGTGTGTATCAATTAAATTCTTAGGTCATAAGAGGTTATGACCTCTGGACTTCTATACTTTTAGAAATGAACAAGTTTCATCAATAATTATTTTGCATATTTTTCATATGTGCAGTGGAAGACTGGTTGGAAAAGTAAGGGGTAGCAATCGGAGGGTGGTGCAAGTTAAATCTGTCATGGCTTTGACATTGATGCTTGAAGAGTGGGGTGTCTGCTCAAGTGTTGACCCTTCATCAGACCGTGGTTCAAAATGTCGAGGTGTTGTCCTCGGATCTTTCTCTTCGGGGAGGATACCGAACCGACGCCGAATGTCGTAGACGAGGTATGAAAGTTTGGAGAGTGGGGTGCCTGCTCAGGTGGTGACCCTGTCATCTGACCGTGGTTCAAGATGACGTCCGGGATGAATCAATCCCCTAAGGGGACTATAGCACGTAACTTTGAACCACGGTCAGATGACGAGTTACATGTGAGCTGGCACCCCACTCTCCTAACTTCCACACCAATCCAACGCAAGGACTTTCGGCCACGACAGATTTAAGGTACACCAGCCACCTCTACACCATAACGCTTACAAACATCCATGCACTCGTTGACTGATTTATAAAGGATTTTTGCGTGTTCGAACCAGGTAATGGTAATGGTAAGTTTAGTTAACGTCGTACTAGAGCAACACAACGGGCTATTGACGACGGTCCGGGATCAATTCCTTAAGGGAAAGATCCGAGGACAACACCTCGTAATTTTGAACCACGGTCAGATGACGAAGCAACACCTGAGCTGGCACCCCACTCTCCAAACTTCCACACCAACCCAACGTGATGACTTTCGGCCACGACAGATTTAAGATGCACCAGCCGCCTCTACACCATACGCTTACAAACATCCATGCCCAAACCAGGAACCTTCCGATCAAGAGGCTAACACCTTAACCACTATACCAGTTGGTCGGCTTACAGGCCAGATGAGTGAATCCGCATTTCTATAAGAATGACAAGAAAAGTGGCGAAATTGCCAGAGTACTATCAAATGACCAATCAATGAATGAATAAGATATTGAATCAATGGATGGATGGATTCTCCGGTTTCTAGTCCGTTGCTCCTCAAACTGGGCTACCGGGCCCCAATTGAGTACAAAATAATTTGGTATTTTTTAATTAACGTCGTACTAGAGCTACTCAACGCGGGCTATTGACGATGGTTCGTTATCAATCCCCTAAAGCTACGGTTTCCTAAGAAAGCGGAGCCGTTATCTAGCAGCCGTGATACGTTTTGATACGACGTTCATAAAGCTTTGGTTTCCTAAGAAAGCGGAGCCGTTATTTAGCAGCCGTGATACGTTTTGATACGACATTCATAAAGCTTTGGTTTCCTAAGAAAGCGGAGCCGTTATCTAGCAGCCGTGATACGTTTTGATACGACATTCATAAAGCTACGGTTTCCTAAGAAAGCGGAGCCGTTATCTTGCAGCCGTGATACGTCTTGATACGACATTCATAAAGCTTTGGTTTCCTAAGAAAGCGGAGCCGTTATCTAGCAGCCGTGATACGTCTTGATACGACATTCATAAAGCTTTGGTTTCCTAAGAAAGCGGAGCCGTTATCTTGCAGCCGTGATACGTCTTGATACGACATTCATAAAGCTTTGGTTTCCTAAGAAAGCGGAGCCGTTATCTTGCAGCCGTGATGTAGCTGTGGGTGACGTCACAAAAACGTTGTTTATACAAACAATAGTCGTTGGTGTCCCAGAGAGCATAACGAAAATTAGCGGAGCCGCAATTTGCATACGATCGTCATAGCGGTCTAAAACAGTTGGGGAATGTTTATTCTCTTGTAGCTGCGACATTTCATTTCCTGCGCCAAACAATTCGAGCGGAGGGAAGCAAAACAAACAAACAATTTTGACTGGCATTGTTTAACTCTTTTTTGTAAATTGGTAATTTTAGTTAACGTCGTACTAGAGCAACACAACGGGCTATTGACGACGGTCCGAGATCAATCCCTTAAGGGAAAGATCCGAGGACAACACCTCGTCATTTTGAACCACTGTCAGATGACGAGACAACACCTGAGCTGGCACCCCACTCTCCAAACTTCCACACCAACCCAACGTGAGGACTTTCGACCACGACAGATTTAAGGTGCACCAGCTGCCTCTACACCATACGCTTACAAACATCCATGCCCGGAGCCGGATTCGAACCAGGAACCTTCCGATCTAGAGGCTAACACCTTAACCACTATGCCGGTTGGTCGGCTCATTTTTGTAAAATCGGAATCTTTAAAGATCGATTGAAAATTTCAACGGTTTTGAAATCCGTGGAAAATTTTACACCATAACGATACCTTAAATGTGATTTTATTATTTAATTAATAATCAACTGTAACTAATTGAATAGTAAATATGTTTTTGGTAACGATCTCGCGTAGAATTTTACGCTGATTTGAAATCCGTTGATATTTTCACTCTATCTTCAATGATCCCGAAGTTAGAAACTTAAACTAAAGAATAAAAAAAAAAGCCACTGGTTTTGTTTCTCGAAAAAAATAAACCACGACAGCCGTCGTCTGTATTGCCTAATCTCCACCGCATTCTTTCTCAAATGAAATAAACCACAATAGCCGTCTGTATTTCCCGTTCTCCATCGTATTCTGCCCGTCTTTGTTGACACCTCTGGTCACTGTTAAGACGGCCGCCAAGTTATGCCCGCGGCTGCTAGATAACGGCTCCTCTTTCTTCGGAAACGGTAGCTTTAGCAAACGGAGGATTGCGAATTCGAATCCAAACAAAGACCGTTGCGTGCAAAGAGGGCTGGTGTACGTTGAATTTGTCACGGCCTTATATGTTCTCGCGTTGGTGTGGTGTGACATCTCAGATCTCCTGACCGTGTTTCAAAATGACGTGGATCTGTCCTTGGGGATGGAACCCGGCCGTCGCCAATCGAATATCGCCCCAGTGCGACGTTAGCTATAATATCTACCTTCCTACACCCAATCCAAGATTAACCACGGTGGCGATTTACGCACACCCAAAAAGGACGATCTGGACCCGCGCCAAAAGTGTCGAAGCACTCTCGCAGATAATACGCACATTTTCGGAAAGCGTAACCTTGAATGTTTCTTATCCCTCATTACGATGCGAAAACAGAGATTACATAACAACCCGAGCGCTCTTCTCTCCTGTCCTGGGACTCCGCAGTTCCCTTCGCGCGTCTAGCATGACAATTATTTGCAGAATTTAGGGATCCTCTTGCGCAACAACTTGTCCCCCCACTCCCCTATCACGTGTCTCCAATCAGCTGAAATTTACGTCGCGGTGAACGCTCTTCGGAGCCGGTTTCCTGCCTTTGAATAACAGTTGACGAAAAAAGAAATAACTAGATGAGGGTACTTCGCGAGTGCTAGACTAAACATTCGTTTTGCCACTTTCCCGACCTTGTTTTCAGATAGAGAGGAATTTTCACCGATTCGAAACTGTCTGGACATGTTTTTGCAAAGCGGGCAGCGATAGCCCTTTTGGAAACGACCATCTCACGGGTGTAAGAATCATAGCAATTGCGCATGCGTCAATTTATTCCGGTCCGGACTTCTGTTGCAACCCTTTCTTTACGAGTGGTTTGTTTGGCGAAGACGAGGATATTTTCACCCCGCGCCAAACCAAGCATCTGTCCGCTGTCGTTGACATTCTAGAATGGATGAACAGTATAAATGCGATTCTTGTGACAAAACTTTCCAGTATCGACATAATTTATTACGTCATATAAAAAAGGTGCACATTGTGACTAATGTCAGCAGCAAAAGAAAATTTAACAAAAACTGCCCTGCAGTATCGTGTGAACAAACATTTTCAACACGAACAAAGCTGAGGGAACATGTGACGAGTGCTCATAATGTAGTATTGGATGTAGAGCACATGGATATAGAGCACAATTACAAGTTATAAAATAATTTATTTTTCAGAAACTCAAAATGTGTGTGTTTGACATTTAAATAAACTTTTAAATTATGAATTTACACAAATTAACTTTTCGTAGAAAGATAGTATAGAATAGATAGTATTTAATACTTATTTACTGGTCGTAAATAAGCCTTACTTATACTAAACTATAAAAATAGGATTCTAAACTGGCCGTACTTATTACTTTAACATCTGACAGCAAACTCAAAAAATCCTCGTATTGTAAGCGATAAATTGCCAAATTTGGCATACCTTTCCCCAGAACCAAACATGGAGATAAAAATTTCCAACTCCATACGCATGCGCAATTGCTATGATTCTTACACCCGTGAGATGGTCGTATTTGGAAGAGTAGCAATCGCTCGGTTGCGAGTTCGAAACTAGGTCCAGCCGAAGAGTCGTTTACACGAAGGCTGGCGCACGTTCAATCTGCCGTAGCCTCACGTTGGTGTGGTGTGCAAGTTTAGGCCCGGTACACACTTCCAACGCAACGCAACTGCGGTCTGAGATACATTAGATCTAATGGAGCAATGCACACTAGGGATGCGACATCGATGTCAATGTTTTCTAAACATCGAAGTTTTTAAAAAAAACATCGATGTATTGGAGGCGATGTTTTTGTAACATCGATGTTTATACTTGTCGATGTGTTTACGTTGGCGATGTTTTATTTTTATGTAAAAAGAGTACCGTTATAAAAGTTTAAAAAATAATCAAGTAGCATAATTTTAAAAACATCGATGTATTGGAGCCGATGTCGCATCACTAGTTGCTAAGCCAGTTTTAAGAAATGGGGAAAAAGTTCAAATACACTGAATTTTAAAAACATCGATGGTTTTGGGGATATGTATTATCAACAACGATGCCTCCGGTGCCGCTGCGACGACGCACGTCCAACTTGCGTGCAAATTGCACCGCAGTTCCCACGGCGCCGCATCTCGCCGCACATGGGTCTCCGGTCTGAAGTACCTTGTTTACATAAACAAATGGAATATAAATAATAATTAATAAATGGTTGTATCCAGTAACCGTCTATTTTGTTTCAAAATATACATTATTTTACACCATGTAAGCGAAATAAACACTTTTTCTTCTACAAAATATCCATCGGAAATGGCGCGAAATGAGTACTTGCGTCATTTCACGGTAATGTGTCCACAACCATGAAAACCGTCCCACTGTTTTGTTTCAACGTGCGACTTCGGTGCCGCACGTTGAAACAACTGCTATCTGCTGCTGCAAGCGCAACATCCTCTACGCTCGACATTTTGATGAATGGTAATCACTCTCCTCTGCAAAGTAGTGCTCGCCCCACTGCGTTGCCAACAAAAGTCGAAAAAGTGTTTATCACCGGATTGAGTGGAGAACGGGTCGTGAACTGTCTTCGTCACAAAAAGGGGGAGAAAAATATTTGCAACTCCCCGGTGTGCACATGCATTTCTCTCCTTTTTTGTGGTGAGGACGCTTTACGTTCCCCTATGCTAACCCCTTTTTGTGGTGAGGACGCTTTACGTTCCCCTATGCTGACCCCTTTTCGTCCCTTTTTTCGGGCGAGGACGCTTTACGTTCCCCTATGCTGACCCCTTTTCGTCCCTTTTTGTGGTGAGGACGCTTTACGTTCCCCTATGCTGACCCCTTTTCGTCCCTTTTTGTGGCGAGGACGCTTTACGTTCCTCTATGCTGACCCCTTTTTTGTGGCGAGGACGCTTTACGTTCCCCTATTATGACCCCTTTTCGTCCCTTTTTGTGGCGAGGACGCTTTACGTTCCCCTATGCTGACCCCTTTTCGTCCCTTTTTGTGGCGAGG
This sequence comes from Metellina segmentata, assembly GCA_947359465.1. NCBI lineage: Eukaryota > Metazoa > Arthropoda > Arachnida > Araneae > Tetragnathidae > Metellina > Metellina segmentata. The sequence goes on along the minus strand of OX375877.1, from coordinate 120,254,226 downwards.
ACGCTTTACGTTCCCCTATGCTGACCCCTTTTCGTCCCTTTTTGTGGCGAGGACGCTTTACGTTCCTCTATGCTGACCCCTTTTTGTGGCGAGGACGCTTTACGTTCCCCTATGCTGACCCCTTTTCGTCCCTTTTTGTGGCGAGGACGCTTTACGTTCCCCTATGCTGACCCCTTTTCGTCCCTTTTTGTGGCGAGGACGCTTTACGTTCCTCTATGCTGACCCCTTTTTGTGGCGAGGGCGCTTTACGTTCCCCTATGATGACCCCTTTTCGTCCCTTTTTGTGGCGAGGACGCTTTACGTTCCCCTATGCTGACCCCTTTTCGTCCCTTTTTGTGGTGAGGACGCTTTACGTTCCCCTTCCTTCCTTCCTTCGAATGGAAGCCGTGACCCCTTTTCGTCTCTTTTTGTGGCGAGGACGCTTTACGTTCCCCTATGCTGACCCCTTTTCGTCCCTTTTTGTGGCGAGGACGCTTTACGTTCCCCTATGCTGACCCCTTTTCGTCCCTTTTTTCGACCGACTCCGTTGTAAACGCTTTTAGGACTATCGACAGCCATCCGAGCTCACTCTTCTCACCCCTTTGTAGAGAAGAGTGATCACTTTTCATCAAGATGTCGAGTTCCTCACCCATTTCACTCCAGGCATTGTTCTTTTGGTTTGTGTCTTTGTACTCGGGTGTAGTTTGGTCACAGTAAGGACAGCCCTCTCTCTAAATAGTTCTATTAATTATAACCAGCTCTCTCGTCCACGCCATTTGAATCGAATGGTCACTCGCTGGCAGTTTGGCGGGACATGGGGTCAAGGCAAGCAATGAGTGCAAAATATCACAGAGAGCAAAATATCAAAAGGCGACCACGGGGGCCGAAGGGCAGCGGTTATTGTCAAGCAATCGTCTCGGAGAAATCTCTCCCAAAAGTTGCAACTCTTTGATCTTTACCGACTCATGGTGGAGAACAAATCTGGCTATGCAAACTCTCCAAATCGCCACCCCGACGCGAGATCTTGCAATGAGTGCAAAATCATGTGACGATAAAATCAAGGCCGTTTCTCGGAATAGCTTCGATGTTTGGAGGGAGAGAAGTAGTGCAAATCCAGTGTAAACGCGGTTTAAGGATGTCCTGGGACATTACATTCGGATCCAATGCGCAGCCGCACAGAGAGCGAGGAGGGGCTCCGCAATGTGTCGAAATTCTACGATGCTGGGCAAGCCTTGGGCCAATGTCACTTTGGATTGCGTGGAGTGAGGACTGCTTCAGTGGTGTCATTCAAAAACTACCGAACTACGCTACGCTACAATTACACAGGAATTTAACCAATAAAATATCCTCCAATATCAATATCAAATGGCACTGTAATACAAAATATGGGCAAAAAAATTCTTAACAATATTCTATAAATAGTTCACATACAATTCAAAGAAATATTTCCGCAATCTTTTTATGATTATTTTTGGTTGATAACATACTATGTGTATCCTGAATCCCAAAACATTAAACTAATTACACAACGTGTTTGGAAATGCTAGATAATTTTATATTTCAGTTAGAAATTAGTAAAAAATTAAATAGTTTTCATATATTGTGGGTTTACCGTAGGGGGTCCCTCTAACCACAGCTTTCATGGTGGTCCTTGAATTTATGACCGGATGGGGGTATCTCCTTCTCTTTGGACTATAGCGGTTTCGGAAGAACGTGTGGGGTCTTCTCTCGAGGAAAAGGAGAATCGTGGAACGCAGGACCGTGAATGGACGCAGAACGACTCTGCTCCGATTGAAGCCGCGGGACTGAAACCCTAATTGTATACAATTTCTATTAGCCTCGAAATAGTTTTAACTTATATGTATATCGTCTATAATTAATTAAATGTGCTGTAATTTTAAATGTCGTTTTAATTACCTTCAAGCCACGCAAACTATACCCACGACGTTATATATATATTCGTTCAAAAATTCTTCTATAAATATTCATACCAAACCATCGTCCGAATTTCCTATATCTACTGTCATTCATTCCACAGTGCAACATCACGCCAGAGTATTTACGTCGTATTGCTTCCTCTACGTAATCTACAAATTGTTTGATTTGTTCTATCAAATGTCGGCATCTCCTTGTTACGTAACCGTTATAACCCAGATTTATGTCAAGAAGTGTGAAAGAATAAGTAATTGACAAATTGTCTGTACTATCAAAATCCATGTTAGTCGGGTCTTACAATAGAAGCGTCGTTATCTGAGGAAGATATGAATCAGTGTTGCTCGATAACCAGCTTCCAATCGAGAAAATTCAAAATATTTGTCTTCCTATTGTTATTTATCTATCAGTTGACTAAGTGAGCACAACATTCCATCGATAGAAAGGTCCATAATTAAAACAATTATCACTTACAGCTCGACTCATGCGAACGACGAAAACAAAAATATTTTTCAATCCCATTTATTTCAAAGATTAGCAAACATGGATGTTACTATTTTTTATATATATAGAGAGGGAGAGAGAGAGAGAGAGGGATGGATAATTATAGTTTGATAAGATTTACTACTGACACACACAGCAATCATGAAAAGCGATTAATGTTCGATTAAATTACTCTGTTCTGTTGTTGCTGTTGCACATTCCGTAAGGCTAGCAGAGCTTGACCAGGTCCATGACATTATACACCCCAAATAAATCCAATTCCGACAAAGGATCGGCAGCCAGATCACGCCTGGAGAGCCCCAGGCACGCTAGAATATCGCACCCCGGCACACAAAAAGTGACACATCAAAAAATAAATATTTGTATGTTATGTCATTGAAAAATATGTATGAGGTGCCCCAGCGTGTTATATTACTATTCTATAGAATATATAATAGAAGTTACCACCATAAATACTTACCGAAAAAGTAGCTCTTATACTATTTCAATATAAGTTTTATAGTATCCTTTAAGTCAGGGCTCTCTCTCTCTCGAAATACCCGAGTGCACAGGTGCAAGGTGCACAGAATATTGTATATGTATTCTGTGAAAATAGAAATAGAAGAGATATAGAAATAGAATAGAATAGATAAAGAAATAGAATTGTGCACTTAATTTTTTCCCGCTAGGTGCACGCAATGCACCTAACGTAAAAAAAAAAAAAAGGGGGTGGGGGCGTGTTTTATGTTATTTTGATGTTTGAACAAAATATTAGTATCGACCTCTCTCGCTCTAAAAAACATTAATTAAAATTCCTAAATACACACTATGCGAAAACAAAATCGCTGGGCCATAACGGTTTTATACAGGAGGAAGGTTTACTTGTGCTATGCCACCAGAACTTTCCGAAGATCGAAACATTTTCCAGATGAAGCGACTGTCGCGACAGCCGTGCGACGGAGAAGGAAGAATTTAGATGTTCAATGGTAATGGTAATGGTAATTTTTAGTTAACGTCGTACTAGAGCAACACAACGGGCTATTGACGACGGTCCGGGATCAGTCCCTTAAGGGAATGATCCGAGGACAACACCTCGTAATTTTGAACCACGGTCAGATGACGAAGCAACACCTGAGCTGGCACCCCACTCTCCAAACTTCCACGCCAACCCAACGTGATTAGATGTTCAAATATTTTTATTTACTATCTACTACTAACCTATCAAAACATACCCCCAACTAATAAATTAGTTTACATTATATTAATGCTCCTATATTCCTTTTTTCATTAATGTGTTCCACCTAATTTAAAAATTTAGGAGCACAAGGGGCACCTGTATTAAAAACTCTATTTCGAGGCCTGCTTTAAGTTGATGTGTCTCAAATTCTGCAATTTTGAGTTGCGTCACTTTTCTTGCCGTGGTATGATATGTTGAGGGGAAGTCTACGCAGTGGAACACATGGTGGTGCAGACCTCAGTATAGTTCAGAGATCTAAGATGGCCGCTGAGGAAGCGAGTGAGAGTGGTCTGGCCTCTCCTGTTACAACTAAGAGTCAGAGATCCACCCAGTCGAATAATCTGATACCTGTGATGCATTGGTGAATCTAGCCACTTGGTTTCATTTTGGCTTTTTGTCCGGGAAAAGAGCTCCATATAGGTGAGAGAAGCAAAAGGCACCAAGGCACATCACCAGCACCTCCTTTGACCAAGAAGTTGCCGAGTGTAAGGCCTCTAGATCGGAAGTTTTCTGGTTCGAATCCGGGTCCGTGCACGGATGTTTGTACGCGTATGGTGTAGAGGCGGCTGGTGCACCTTAAATCTGTCGTGGCCGAAACTCCTCACGTTAGAGGTTCGTGTGGAAGTTTGGAGAGTGGGGTGCCAGCTCTGGTGTCGCTTCGTCATCTGACCGTGGTTCAAAATTACGAGATGTTGTCCTCGGATCTTTCCCTTGAGGGATGGATCCCGGACCGCCGTCAATAGCCCGTTGTGTTGCTCTAGTACGACGTTAACTAAAAATTACCAATTACCAGAGACTCGGTAGCCCGATTGGAAGGGTTAGCAACAGAGGGTTGCGAGTTCGAAACTTGATCGAACCAAAGACCGTCAGTATGTGGGGGATGGTGCACGTTAAATCTGTTATGGCCTTCAATGCCTTCACGTTGGTGTGGTGTGGAAGTTTCGAGAGGTGGGCTGCCAGCTCAGGTGTGACCTAGTCATCCGACCGTGGCTCTCAAAATTACGTGGTAGGTGTTTTAATGAACGTCGTTCTGGAGCAACACAACGGGCTATTGACGACGGTATGGGATCAATCTCCCAAGGGAAAGATCCAAAATTATGTGATGGTGTCCTCGACAAATGGTAATTGGTAATTTTGGTAATTTTAGTTAACGTCGTACTAGAGCAACACAACGGGCTATTGACGACGGTCCGGGATCAGTCCCTTAAGGGAAAGATCCGAGGACAACACCTCGTAATTTTGAACCACGGTCAGATGACGAAGCAACACCTGAGCTGGCACCCCACTCTCCAAACTTCCACGCCAACCCAACGTGAGGACTTTCGGCCACGACAGATTTAAGGTGCACCAGCCGCCTCTACACCATACGTTTACAAACATCCATGCCCGGGCCCGGATTCGAACCAGGAACGTTCCGATCTAGAGGCTAACACCTTAACCACTATACCGGTTGGTCGGCGGTAATTGGTAGTTAACGTCATAGTACAGCAACACATCGGGCTATTGATCACGGATCAATCCCCTAAGGGGAAGATCCGCGGACACCACCACGTAATTTTGAACCACGGTCAAATGAAGATTGAATATTTCGGTAGTGGTAATTTTAGTTAACGTCGTACTAGAGCAACACAACGGGCTATTGACGACGGTACGTGATCAGTCCCTTGAGGGAAAGATCCGAGGACAACACCTCGTAATTTTGAACCACGGTCAGATGACGAAGCAACACCTGAGCTGGCACCCCACTCTCCTAACTTCCACGCCAACCCAACGTGAGGACTTTCGGCCGCGACAGATTTAAGGTGCACCAGCCGCCTCTACACCATACGCTTACAAACATCCATGCCCGTACCCGGATTCGAACCAGGAACCTTCCGATCTTGAGGCTAACACCTTAACCACTATACCGGTTGGTCGGCTGAATATTTCGGATAATTCACGTTGTGTTGATTCCGGACGGTGTCCAATGGCCCGTTGAGTCGCTCCAGTGAGACGTTCATTAAAATACCTTCCTACCTGATTGAAAAACGTGGGAAATTTCGCATTTATTGTTGGTACAACCAGCTCGTTACGTATTCGAAGCGTAAACAAAAACTTTTTTTCTTACGATCAAAACATAAACAACGGGGAGGTTGATAAACTCGAAAAAGACGGCGGTGGCAGCAGATTCCCTCGCTTTGTTCCATCTGCATGAAGGTCACGACCGGTCGTCCACAAGTGGTTCCTTTTTATTTCTGCTTCTTTTCCACCAAAATGGGGAGGAATTGGAACGGATGTGCTGCCGAGAGGAGCTCTTTCAAGGTCATGCCAGAATGGAAGTGCGCCTCTCGGGGTCGGGGAATGAAAGGAAAAGGAACGGGGAGGTCCGCAGGGCTCGGTACGGAATGTTGTTTCCAAATACACCCCATTTCGAACTCGTGTTTACGTTTCGGTTTCTAGAACGGAAGAGTCAGATTTGGTAAAGCTGTCACAAACATTGCATGTGTTCTATGGCAAGATCCAGTGACGCACTCAAACAAAAGCATATTATTTTTAAAAACAAAAAATACACGAAGGAAGGTATTTAATTAATGTCGCACTGGAGCAAACACAACGGGATATTGACGACAGTATACCATTGAAGCCACGAAAGATTCTTTGGTTGGATTCGAACTCTCAACCCTTCGGTTCCTAATCCGTACTCTTCCAACCGTTACCGGTCGATCAACCGGTCTGGTTGATAAGGTGTTAGACTCTAGATCGGAAGGTCCCTGGTTCGAATCCGGGTCATTGCATGGACATTTGCAAGGGTATGGTGTGGAGGCGGCTAGTGTACCTTAAATCTGTCGTGGCCGAAAGTCCTCACGTTGGGTTGGGGTGGAAGTTTAGAGAATGGGGTGCCAGCTCAGGTGTTGCCTCGTCATCTAACCGTGGTTCAAAATTATGAGGTGTTGTCCTCGGATCTTTCCCTTAAGGGACTGATCCCGGACCGTCGTCAACAGCCCGTTGTGTTGCTCTGTACGACGTGAACTAAAATTACCATCATAGCCCGTTGTGTTGCTCTAGTACGACGTTAACTAAAATTACCATTACCATTACCTCACGTTGGGTTGTTGTGGAAGTTTGGATAGTGGGGTGCCAGCTCAGGTGTTGCCTCGTTATCTGACCGTGGTTCAAAATGACGTGGTGTCGTCCTCGGATCTTTCCCTTCGAGGATTGATCCCCGACCGTCGTCAAAAGCCTGTTGCGTTGCTCTAGTACGAAGTTAATTAAAAAATTGCCAAATTAATCCAACAGCTACCGTAGCCGACACATCTTCCTGAATTTTAACCTGTCTGGTAGGTACCTGAATTTATGTCGCTTACTACTCAAAGGAGTATTGGCTACGGTCCAGGGTCTTCCGACCGTAGCCAATACCCAAAACCGAGCACAACAACTTCGGAATTTTGAATCACGGTAGGATGACGACCACGCCACTCTCCAAACATTCATGCCAAGCACGACATTTGAAGCTACGACAGATTTAACGTGCACCGGTGCACGACGATGTTCGGCTGGCCTGTTTCAAACTCACTGCCCTCCGGATGCTAATCCGTAAAGCTTCGGTTTCCTAAGAAAACGGAGCCGTTATCTAGCAGCCGTGATACGTCATGATGCCGTGGGCATAACTAGGCAGCCTGTTTTAACAGAGACCAGAGGTGTCAACTTAGACGGACAGAATACTGTGGAGAATGGACAGTACAGACGGCAGTCGCTGTTTATTTTAGCCGAGAAACAAAACAAAGTGGCTTTTCTATTCTCTAGCCCAAGTTTCTAACTTCGGGATTGTTGACGATGGAGTAAAAATTTCAACGGATTTCAAATCAGCGTAAAATTTTACACCATATCGATACCAAAAACATATTTATTATTCAACTATTTACCATCTGATTATTTAATTTAGTAAAAGAAAATCACATTTAAGGTATCAATCTGGTGTCAAATTTTCCGCATATATCAAATCCGTTTAAATTTTCAATCCATCTTCAACGATCCCGATTTTACAAAAACGAGCTGAACAATTCCAGTCAAAATTTTTTGTTTGTTTTGCTTCCATCCGCTTGAATTGTTTAGCGCAGGAAATGAAAAGTTGCCGCTGCAAGAGAAAAAACGTTCCCCAACTGTTTGAGACCGCTATGACGATCGTCATGCGAATGGCGGCTCCGCGCATTTTCGTTACGCTCACAAACAACGCTCTCAGAATACCAACGCCATCTGTTTGAAAAAGAACGTTTTAGGCCCGGTGCAGACTTCCGGTTTTTCAACGTGCGGCTCCACTGCGGCACCGAAGCCCAACTGTGCACACATAACCGTGAAATGACGCACGAACTCATTTCGCGCCATTTGCGATAAATATTCTATCGAAGGAAACGTGTTTATTTCGCTTACTTGATGTAAAAAAAGTGTATTTTGAAACAAAATAGACTTTACTGGATACAACCATTTATTAATTATCATTTATATTCCATTTGTTTATGAAAACAAGGTACTTCAAAACGAAGACGCATGTGCGGCGCCGTGGGGAACTGTGGTACAAATTACACGCAAGTCGAACGTGCGTCAGGCATGTGTGCACTGCTCCATTGGATCTAATGTACCTCAAACCGCACATGCGTTGCGGCAGCGGCGCCGCACGTTGAAAAACCGGATGTGTGCACCGGGCCTGTGACGTCATCCACAGCTAAATTACGGCTGCTACATAACGGTTCCGCTTTCTTGGGAAACCGTAACTTTAAGCCACGTTCACATGAGGCGTTTCAACGCGCGCTTGGCGAGGCTAGCGATGACCCGCCACTAAATAATGTTTTTTTATTCCTCTAATTCAAGTTTCTATCTTTGCGACCTTGAAGAGTGGGACCTCGCTTGCCTCGCCAAACGCGCGTAATGTGAACAGAACTTAATCTTCTATCTGGGCTACCGTAGTCTAAAAGCACAGTCAGAGAAGGCCACGATGCCGAGTTAGTCGCAATTATTCTCCGATGGGGGTCTCGGCCAATGGTAAGAATGCTTATCTGCATCGGAAATTAAAATGCAACAGTGTTACGAGGAGGATGATTTTGTCTTCCGATATCATCTTGGGAGATTACGAATACCCTTGTGTGGAAGTCAAGTCCAATAAGTGTACGGATAGGAAAGAATTCGAGATAAAGTGCTTTTGTTTAATCGAAAGTCTTTCTCTGTCTGGAAACGACGCACACTGTTATCGTACGGCTTATCTTCAATGACAATAGCTGCAATGTTTACTACCGTGCAAGGGAACTTGTGTTTGTGTACAACCACTCAACTGATTCACCGAGCTGCAGTTGCTCGGTTGGAAGAATAACAAACTACCAACCGGGGGTTGCGAGTTCGAATCCAACCAAATACCGTCAGGGGGGCTGGTGCACGTTAAATCTCTCGGGGCCTCAAATATCTTGACGTGGTGTGGAGGTTTGGAGTGTGGGTTGCCATCTCAGGTGTTGCTTCTTTGTCTGACCGTGGTTCAAAATGACGAAGCGTTGTCCTCTTTTCTTCGTCGACCAACCGGTCTGGTGGTTAAGGTGTTAGTCTCTAGATCCCAAGGTCCCTGGTTCGAATCAGGTTCACTGCATGGATATTGCAAGCGTATGGTACAGAGGCGAATGGTGCACCTTAAATCTGTAATGGTCGAAAGTCCTTACGTTGGGTTGGTGAGTAAGTTTGGAGAGTGTGCAGTTCCAGTTCAGGTGTTGCCTTGTCATCTGACCGTGGTTCAAAAGGACGCGGTCTTGTCCTCGGATCTTTCCCTCGGAGAATTGATCTCACGTCATCGTCAATAGCCGGTTGTGTTGCTCTAGTACGACGTTAATAAATTTTAAAATTTCCCATTGCCTAGCTAGCCGACCAACCGGTATAGTGGTTAAGGTTACAGCCTCTAGATAGGAAGGTTCCTGGTTCGAATCCGGGCATGGATGTTTGTAAGCGTATGGTGTAGAGGCGGCTGGTGCACCTTAAATCTGTCGTGGCCGAAAGTCCTCACGTTGGGTTGTTGTGGAAGTTTGGAGATGGAGTGCCAGCTCAGGTGTTGCTTCGTCATCTGACCGTGGTTCAAAATGACGAGGTGTTGTCCTCGGATCTTTCCCTTAAGGGATTGATCCCGGACCGTCGTCAATAGCCCGTTGTGTTGCTCTGGTACGTCGTTAATTAAAAATTACCATTGCCTAACTAATCGTTATCAGAATTTGATAGAGATGCTATTTAATGCGGGAATTCATTTATGGGGGGGAGTTATAAACTTAAGGGTATAAAACGAAACATATCTCACCGATGCTTTAGGGTCACGGTAGCAATGTTGGCATGGTAACAGTGTAGTAACCGGAGCGTTGCGAACTCGAAACTCGGTCCAACAAAAGACCGTTGTACACGCGGTAGCTTGTTTCACGTTAAATCTTTCTTGGCCTCCGGTGTCTACGCGTTGGCGGAATAATGTTGCTGTTGTTTTCTTGTGTTAGATTTAAAACCCGACTCCCATATAAATTGCCGACCAACCCCGTTCTGGTGGTTAAGATGCTAGCATCTAGATCGGAAAGCTCCTGGTTCGAATCCGGGTCAGTGCGTGGATGTTTGTAAGCGTATGGTGTAGAGGCTGCTGGGACACCTTGAATCTGTCGAAAGTCCTCACTTTGGGTTGATGTGGAAGTTGAGAGAGTGCATTGCCAGTTCAGGTGTTCTTGTCATTTGACCGTTTTCCAGCGTGACAAGGTGTTGTCCTCGGATCCTTCCCTTCGGAATGGATCCCGGACCGTAGCCAATATGCTGCAGTGCGACGTTAATTAATTACCTAACACCGATGTGGGGGTGTCTTCTCTAACTGCTGATGGCAGAGGAGCACGTTATCTTTCCTGCGAGATTTTAACAGGTGGTTTCATATAGCTACTACTACTAACTTGAAAGCAGGCTTCATAATATATGGCTACTAACTTGAAGACAGGCTTCATAATAGCTGTAGTGCTTCGTTTGGCACCTGAGGTGGGTCTGGCCGAAATTTCAGTTTTATGACCTTGAGTTTTATGGGCATCCAAGTTCCTTCCTTCCACCCCTTCACCAGCCATAGTCATAGAGGAGAAATAGGGCCCTTATCTCTCCTCTAAGGCCATAGTCCCTTTTCCAAGGGTCCCCCTTTTGTCTCCGAAATTCCTTTCCCATCTCTGGTCCCATACACCCCAAAGGTTATCTTTTTACAATGGAAAGGGTCACTTTGCCCCCTATGTCCATCGGGGATCGAGTGGAGCAGGATGGACAATTTTCTTCTTGTCTGGCCGGAGGCCCTCCTATGGGCCATTGTACATTTAGATAGCTCAGTGGGTTTTGTCCGTGCACTAACAACCTAAGTTGGAGAGGTTCGCTTCTTGTAACTTACTTACCCACGCCAATACCAGAATAGATTGGCAAAAGCTCAATCAACAAATTTGCAATTTCATCATCTGTTAGAGGCTTATTTGATTGCATTTTTCTTTTGGGGGGACGTGATGGCCCTACAGAACTATCGTCTCTTCACAACTCATATTACAATATTTTTGTTATCGACTAACTAATAAAGGCTATAAATTCAAAGCCACAAACCTTTACAACTAGCGTCTAACCTTTACTCCACGCCAATTCCAGCAGACACCTAACATATAATACCAATTGAAGCGGAGAATAAATGTTGAGGCGCAGTTTTTCCCGCGCGAACGGGTGACTGGCTAATGGGACATCACGCCACGCGCTGGCGCGTGACTGGCTCTTAAGTATTGACATCACGCGCTAGCTCGAGATCGGAAGTGAAAGTGTTAATTAAAATACCTATATTCTTCTCTTCTGTGTCACTCTTTCGGAGGGTTGCGAGATCGAATAAAACCAAAGACTTGTGTACGAAAGAGTACGTGGGGGCTGGTGCACTTTAAATCTATCGTTCCTTCAGGGACCGTCGTGGCTCAGTGGGTATGCCGACTGCCACAACGTATGGGATTGGTTCTGTTCGACCTGGTATTGGCGTACTTTTCAATCATACTTGTTTCTTGCCACTGCCTGGCTAGCCCGGCGTTGCCCGTGCCCGTGGTAAAGGTATTATATAATCTGGTGTAAAATTTTCCTCAGATTTCAAATCCGTTCAAGATATAATCAATTTATAAATTATTTATTTCAAAGAAAATCATATTTTAAGTATCAATCCAAACTGAAATTATCCGCAGATTTCAAATCCGTTGAAGATATATTCAATTTATAAATTATTTATTTTAAAGAAAATCATATTTTAAGTATCAATCCAAACTGAAATTAACCGCAGATTTCAAATCCGTTGAAAATGTAATCAATTTATAAATTATTTATTTAAAGAAAATCATATTTTTAGGTATCAATCCAAACTGAAATTTTTCGCAGATTTCAAATCCGTTGAAGATATATTCAATTTATAAATTATTTATTTTAAAGAAAATCATATTTTAAGTATCAATCCAAACTGAAATTATCCGCAGATTTCAAATCCGTTGAAAATGTAATCAATTTATAAATTATTTATTTAAAGAAAATCATATTTTTAGGTATCAATCCAAAATGAAATTTTTCGCAGATTTCAAATCCGTTTAAGATATATTCAATTTATAAATTATTTATTTTAAAGAAAATCATATTTTAAGTATCAATCCAAACTGAAATTATCCGCAGATTTCAAATCCGTTGAAAATGTAATCAATTTATAAATTATTTATTTAAAGAAAATCATATTTTTAGGTATCAATCCAAACTGAAATTTTTCGCAGATTTCAAATCCGTTGAAGATATATTCAATTTATAAATTATTTATTTAAAGAAAATCATACTTTCAGGTATCAATCCAAACTGAAATTTTTCGCAGATTTCAAATCAGTTGAAGATGTATTCAATTTATAAATTATTTATTTAAAGAAAATCATATTTTTAGGTAACAATCCAAACTGAAATTATCCGCAGATTTCAAATCCGTTGAAGATGTATTCAATTTATAAATTATTTATTAAAACAAAATCATATTTTTAGGTATTAATCTAAACTGAAATTTTCCGCAGTTTTCAAATCCGTTGAAGATATATTCAATTTATAAATTATTTATTTAAAGAAAATCCTATTTTCAGGTATCAATCCAAACTGAAATTTTTCGCAGATTTCAAATCCGTTGAAGATATATTCAATTTATAAATTATTTATTTAAAGAAAATCATATTTTTAGGTATCAATCTAAACTGAAATTATCCGCAGATTTCAAATCCGTTGAAGATATATTCAATTTATAAATTATTTATTAAAACAAAATCATATTTTTAGGTATTAATCTAAACTGAAATTTTCCGCAGTTTTCAAATCCGTTGAAATGTTTATTCCATCTTTAACGGCCCAGGAGATAGAAAAAAGAACTAAGTGACTCCAGTTAAGATTTATCGTCTGGGTGGAAAATCATTCCTCGTGCAAAATCAAAGCGGAAACGAAAAAAATAATTTTCTGAGCTTCTCCGAATCAATGAAAAAAACCTTGGCATGGTTCCAAGCTCACGTGGGGAGAAAAAATCAAGATTGGGGCTATTCTTCTTTCGTCCGGACGAAGAACCACGTAGAGAATAAAATTATTTTAAATTCATTTTAAAATCTTCTAGATTGAATTTTAAAATTCGCAGGGACCCAAAAATTGCAAATAGTTCGGACTACCTGTGTGCCAAATCTCACTGCTGTAAGTACCATAGAATCGTCAGGATTTTGTGACAAGACAAACACTTCCTTTTGTAATAGTAGAGAAGATAAAAAGTAAGTCGGCATTTGGGAAAAACCCATTTCTTCGTGACTGGCAGCGAATGTGTTATGGTCGTACTGCAGCAACACAATATGCTAAGTGACGGTCCGGGATCAAAACCGAAGGGAAAGATCCAAGGGCAATACCACGTAATTTTGAGCCACGGTCAGATGAGGACGTCACACCTGATCTGGCAACCCACTCCATAGATCTACTCTATGACCCACTCTCCAATCTTCCACACCCCACCTACGTTAGTACATTTAAGGTCACAACAGATTTAACGTGCACCAGTCACGGTTGCTTTGATGCATTTGAACTCGCAACGCTATGGTTGTTAATCCGTTACTCTTCCAACCAGCCTACGGAGGCCCCATAGATTCAGGATAGTCACCAATAGCCCGGCTTTAGCTCCAGTGCGACGCTAATTCAACTACCTGCCTACCCGCAGTCCTTCTTCGCCTGTATGGCCGAAAGTCCTCAGGTTGGTTTGGTGTGGAAGTTTGGAGAGTGGGGTGCCAGCTCAGGTGTTGCTTCGTCATCTGACCGTAGTTCAAAATTACGTGGTGTTGTCCTCTGATCTTTCTCGTAGGAGATTGTTCCCGGACCGTCGCCAATAGCCAGTTGTGTTGCTCTAGTACGACGTTAACTAAAACATTACCAATTATATTCGACTGTATGCGGTGAAAATCAAACTTCGAAATTAGCGTCTCATACAGATTTACGTTAAAAAAATCGTCGTCTTTGTCTAAGGTGTCATCGATTTTTATTCATTTTGCTGGGTCTTTGGCGTACATTGACTAAAAAGAAAAACTGCTAAACTGGTTCTCAATCATGAGCGGAGCAGGCAGAAAGGGTAGAAGGATAAGTTAAAGTCGCAGTTTAACTAGTGACGCTGGCTTAGTGCCGTGTTTTTTGTGTGCGTCGAGAGGTGAAGGCACTCCCAGCCGAAAGATTGTCGCAAATGACTGCCTTCTATCGGGAATAAAGTAAAGTCCTGGATTTTAAAGCTATTATAAAACTAATCATCTCATCGTCCACACCAATATTGCTTTGTCCTTCAAGTAACCTTTGTTTATTTTGAGAGGCTTTTTCTCTATCAAGCTAAATCAATGTCAAGTTACGGGCCGGTTGGAAAAGCATGGGATTAGTAACTGGAGAATAGCGAATTCGAATCCAGCCAAAATTACATCCTGTACATGGGGGACTGGTACATGTTAAATCCGTCGCAGCCTCAAATGTCCTCATGTTGTGTTGGTGTTGAAGTTTGTAGAGTGAGGTGCAGGCTCAAGAGGCCTCGTTATCTGATCGGGATTCAAAATTGCGTGGTGTTGTCCTCTGTTCTTTCCCGATATGATTGATGCCGCTGTCGTCAATCGCCCATTGTGTCGCACCCAGTATGACGTTAATTAAAATACCTACCAATATCGTTACCTGTTACGGGTGGTTGTAGCGTTACTTCAGCCATACTTGTTTTTTGTTCGTATTCCAATTTGATTCAACCGAAAACCCTCGTGTACGTAGAAGCTGGTGCACTTTAAATCTGTCATGGACTTCAGATTTAATGTGTACCAGCCCCCTTTTAAACTACAGATAGACCTAGTTTCGAACTTGGAACACTTTTTCTTCCAACGGGACCACGATGACCTGGTTGGAGGAGCAAGGATTAGCAACCGGAGGGTTGCGAATTCGAATTAAGACCGTCGTGTACAAAGGGGGCTGGTGGATGTTAAATCTTTCGTAGCCTCAAATATCCTCACGTTGGAAGTTCGGAGAGTGGGTCTGCTCGTCATCTGACCTTGGTTCAAAATTAAGTGGTGCTGTCCTCGGATCTTTCCCTTAAGGGATTGATCCCGGACCGTCGTCAATAGCCCCTTGTGTTGCTCTAGTACGACGTTAACAAAAATTACCATTACCATTACCTCGGATCTTTTCCTTGGAACCTTTAATTAACGTCATACTGGAGCTATTTCCTCAATAGTCCATTGTGTCTCTCCAGAGTTCGACGAAAATTAAAATACCTACCTTCCAATGGCCCGAGTCATTGAAATATAAACATTTTGGAGAAAAATATAGGTTGAAAAAACGCCATTCGAGGCAATTTGAATCTCAAAACACTTCGAAGTTGTTTTGAAGAGTCATCAGTATTTACGGAGATTCTGTTCCTTTCAGACAGATCGAGATTACAACTCCGACACTACAAACAAAAGAGAAATGGCGCACACGAGTCTGTTGCATTTCCCTGGATGTAAATAAATATTTTTCCTCGAGTGCCCTCAAGTATGACGTCAGATTCAATCAGGCGTTGATAATGCCACTTCCATTTCACCTGCATCCAGCAATGTTTTCTTGGTCACGCCACGTTAAACCCGATACGCGGGCTGAGTTGTTGACGAGGCTTTCTGTTGTTGTTGTTGTTGGAAAGGCACGGCTTGGCCCAGTTCGGGGTTTGTGAACTTGCCCAGTTAGATGGATCCTTCGCTCTCTCAGGAAGTCGGCTCTCTCTCCTCAGACCCGGCAAGCTCAACCGGTTCCTTCTATAGGCGGAGGATGGACAGAGCTGATGTTTCACAGTTACAGTGGACGCCGCTCTACTTATTTTGCGAACTGTTAATAACAGTTGATACTGTATCTCTCCCTATAGGGGAGAAGGGGGCTAGGACTAGAGTGCCTATATATAATAAGAGTGGCGACAAGGGACAAAATTTGGCCCAATGCGAATGGCATCCATTTTTCTACCAGAATCGTCTCAAAGCAGGTTGCTGGGCGACTTCATACATCATTCCAAGGAGAACAAAAAGCATATGATTGTTATAAAATGGATACATTCGGTATAAATGAATCATATAAACGCTCAATTACATGCGTAATTGATGAGATGGATTACACAACGCGTCAACTTAGATTGCGGGAAACACCACGTTGCTAAAAAAAGCTATTTATTTAAAAAGTCTTCAAATTTATACTGACAAAACACTGAAATAAAAATAAATAAACATTCTAGAACTCGAAATGGAACAAGAGTAAGCTATATTTTCTTTTTATTTAATATACACACGTTTTCCTCGAACACACAAATTGTTCCCATGTTAAGTCTACGGGAGCTAGGAAAAGACCGCCTCGGGCGGTAGAAAAGGTCTCTAAGCCAATCAAAAAGTGTTTCCCGCCTGTCGCCACTCTCATTATATAGGCACTCTAGTGTGGACCAATCTATCTATATATATAATTCTCTTATGTGGCACGCAAAAAAGATGTTATTTGTTATC
This sequence comes from Metellina segmentata, assembly GCA_947359465.1. NCBI lineage: Eukaryota > Metazoa > Arthropoda > Arachnida > Araneae > Tetragnathidae > Metellina > Metellina segmentata. The sequence goes on along the minus strand of OX375877.1, from coordinate 120,237,549 downwards.
GCGTTTTGGCAACATTGTTCGATTGTTTGTTTACCACGAAGCTTCGCGCCTCAATTGAATTTATAGCGTTATCGGATGAAATTTTATTGAAGAAAATTGAATTTTAGTCTAGCTGTTGCAGTTTATAATATAAATCAAAGAAAGCGGAGAATCTTTTCAGGACCATTTAAAAAAATGTTCTTTTCAGGGCCATCAACTATAGTTCAACACAACGCTTGCACTACAACTTTCGACAACAAAGTCAATAAAAAAGCGTGGGTGGCTCGAGTGCTGTGATAATTTACTCACAATTAACATGCTGGGTATTAAATTACCAAAGCAGCGCTCACATTTTGAGTCAAAATTTGCTCAAAGTTTTCATTTGAATTCTGATTTTAGAGGTCTGTATATATATTTTCTGTAACACAGCAAATTTGGATTTGAAAAAAATATTTTTGTTGGAATATCATATTTTGTAAACAATCCCTTCTGCTAGGACACGTGTCTTCATTGATGCGAGCGAAGCGATCATTGGTTCGCGCAGCGAACAATCCTCCGGGAGTTGGCGAGCGTCAGCGAGCTGGGGGCGGGCCCCCCTAGTTTTTATAAATTTGGCAAAAAAGTAAACTAAATATCGTTTTTGACCTATCAACAATTTTTTGCAATACCGTGCTCTTTTACTTTTATTTTGGTTGATATATTAAAGTATTTAGGAGTATAGTTTTTTAATAATCTTTTATTTAAAAATAGTTGTTTTTGCCCACACTAGCCCCATGTCATGGGGCTCCATAAGGAAATCAATTTTAACCTAAACAGTATAATTCCTCATAAATGTTATTTTGTAAAAGCATATTTAATTAAAATTAAGCCCAGTGTATTTGTAATTAGGAACTGCACTATATTATAGAATCTACTTCAAAGACAAATCAACACAATAGAAAGCTTTTTTTTTTTTTTTTTATTAGTGGAAATATGATTTTAAAATGTAGAAATGGAATTATCCTTCTATTTTGCAATGTAGTTAGATAAATCAACATTAAATGTCAACTGAGATGCAGTGCGAATTGTGCTACCAGCAACATCTGGTGATGGTAATTTAGCTACAATTCCATTTTTTGAGACTTCTGATACGTCCTTTACATATGGGAAAAAGAAAGATTCAATCTGCTTATTAGAAGAGTTGCTTTGTGTGTAAAAACAACACAATTCCTTGTAAATTAATTTACCACTTCACAAAATTAATTTAATTTAATACATAAAAGCATAAGAGTAAAAAATAGAATTCTTTGTGAATAAATTTTCATAAAACAATCTTATTTAATAAATAAATAGCCTAAAATGTAATATTTAACCCATGTTTTTGCCACTGAAAGCTAAATGAAGTTAGTGCGAACATGTCCGCAGTAGCCCCACTACCATCTGTCCACACTAGCCCCATGAGCCATTTGTTTATTTAGTCCTACTCCTGGTTAATTTAAACCATGTAAAGCAAAAGTGAATATCAAAATAGCTATTGAATATATTCATTTATAACACAGTTTCCTTTTTTTTCAAAATGTTGAATTAAAATAGTCTATTCTAGAATTAAAAAACAAATCAGGAGTTTATTTTTCCACCAGGAAATCTTGTTTTATAAATTGCTTCTATACTATCAAGTGTATTGTCATGCAACTACCCATGGAAGTTAATATCAGTTTTGCTATTCTACAAAAACTTGTAGAGCGATTTTGACTGATGAGTAGCAGAAATATTCAAGTTGTCTACACTAGTCCCTTTCTCCCCTATGGAGCCTCCGACCAACCGGTCTGGTGGTTAAGGTGTTAGCCTCGAGATCGTATTGTTCCTGGTTCGGATCCGGGTTAGTGCATGGATATTTGTAAGCGTATGGTACAAAGGCGGCTGGTGCACCTTAAATCTGTCGAGGCCGAAAGTCCTCAGGTTGGGTTGCTGTGGAAGTTTGGAGAGTGGGGTGTCAGCTCAGGTGTTGCCTCTGACCGTGGCTCAGAATTACGTGGTGTTGTCCTCGGTTCTTTCCCTTAGGGGATTGATCCCGGACCGTCGTCCATAGCCCGTTGTGTTTGTCTAGTACGACGTTCATTAACAATTTACCAAATTACCACATGTCTGCTGATACTTATGTTAACAGATATATCACAATGACTGTCATTTAAACTGTTATGGGAGTAACAGCCCAACCCTAGTAACAAGTAACAACAGCAGTCGCGGAAAATCCTTTCTTGCGTGTGTGTGTGTGAACAGCGATCTCCTGTTTGTGGATTCGAGTTTGTTGTTCGAACGTCCGGGTGAGGAGGAGTGGAATACGAAGGTCATTTGTAGGTGACACAAATCTTGAGATTCCCCTCCTGCACCCCGTGTGTGTGTTCGGCAGTTCCTTCTTTCGAAAAATGTAAACTATTGGGGTTGAGATTTGGTTCATTATTTGGGTTTTAAAAGGTACGCTTTCATCGTTTCCTGAATCGAGCGACTCGTTACGTTTGCACCAATGTGACGAACCGAGAAATAAAAATTGCCAATTTCATTACGAATGACAACTGGTAGGTATTTAATTTTGTAATGGAGCAACGGGCTACTGACAACGGTCCGAGATCAAACCCGAAGTGACAGTTACCAAGTCTTTTTGAATCACGGACAGATAACGAGGTCACACCTGAGTTGGCACCCCACTCTCCAAACTTCCACTCCACTTTGACGTGAATACATTTGAGGCCGCGACAGACATAACGATCACCCCCACCCCCCTTGTGACGCAACTGGTACTCCACAGACCATTAGAAGGTGGTTTTTAGTAATTAGATTTGGAAATGGTAAAAGGTAATTTTAGTTAACGTCGTACTAGAGCAACACAACGGGCTATTGACGACGGTCCGGGATTAATCCCCTAAGGAAAAATATCCGAGGACAACACCACGTAATTTGAACCACGGTCAGATGACGAGGCAACACATGAGCTGGCACCTCGATCTCCAAACTTCCACACCAACGTGAGGACTTTCGGCCACGATAGATTTAATGTGCACCAGCCGCCTCTACACCATACGCTTACAAACATGCATGCACTGACCCGAATTCGAACCAGGAACCTTCCGATCTAGAGACGAACACCTTAACCACCAGACCGGTTGTTCGTCAAATTGCTCTTGCAGTACTTTTTCTTTTGTTAGCCCCTATTCTAGGGATTTTGCCTTTTGGAATCAAGGAAAAACAGATTCTTAACCTTTTGACAATGGCTATACATAGATATAGCAATCGGTGATTCTTTCTTGGTGCGATTCTTCTAACTTTCAAGGTACAACTGTTGTACTGGCCGTAGTCTAAATTTTATCTAGGCGCGATCAAGATACAACTGCTGTACCGACTGCAGTCTAAAGGTTAAAGTGTTATTACATTCTCAATTTTTTTACTTGCACACACACATCCAATTCTAATCTCAATTCCTACTTTAACCCTCTAAGGCTTCACTCACATAATTCCACCTTGCATCCCGCTTCAATGACTTCCAACCAATTTTGACCTTCTTGACCAATAGAATCCTTCCAAAGCATTCTTCTCTAAAAGGACCAATAGAATCTTTCTGAATATTTCCCATTGTTTTATTTCTGTCTGCTTTTTTATTTTGTATGATAAAATGAAAGACGTTCAAGACTACTTTCTATAACACAGAATTTTAATTTTCTAGGTCATAGCAGCAAAATACACTTTATAACAAAAAAATCGACGCACCAAGAAGGAGTTGTCCGATGGAGACAAAAATTGGTGGATAGGAAAATTATGTACAGAATAGAAAATGATTAAAATTTCAGAACAATTGAATGATTTATTTCAGAGTTACAGTAACGAGCTCAATAAGGTGTTGACCCGCCTCTAGCCTAAATGCAAGCTGCCACACGGCGTGGCATAGACCGATAAAGCTACCGGATGGTCTCCTGCGGTATTTTTTGCCAAATTTGCTCCAATTCTCGAACTACGTCATCAACATTCCCTACCGGATGCAGTCGCCTTCCCATCATATCCCAGACATGCTTGATGGGAGAGAGATCTGGTGTTCTGGCTGGCCAAGGAATTGTTTGACAAGCTTGAAGACAGTTCATAGCAACACGTGCCATATGTGGTTTGGCATTGTCTTGCTGAAAGATAAGCCCAGGGTACTGCGAAAGGAACGGTAGCAAAACAGGTCTCAGAATGTCGTCCACGTATCGCTGTGCAGTAAGTGTACCTCTAATGACGATCAAAGGGGTCCGGCTATCAAGGGAAATGGCACCCCAGACCATAACTCCTTGTTGAGGGCCCGTGTGGCGTGCAATGGTGAAAGCTGTATCGGCACGCTGCCCTGGGCGTCTCCAGACGCGTCTTCGATGATCGTCCAGGACACAGTTGGAAGCGGGATTCGTCGCTAAAGACTATACGTCCCCAGTCAGCATCATTCCAGCCTGATCGAGCCAAGCACCACTGTAAGCTGGCTCGACAGTGTGCAGGCGTGAGTGGCAGGTGGCGTAACGGTCGGTACGAGCGAAGATTTCGCTCTCTCAGCCGTCTGTGAATGGTCATGGTGGACACTCGTGTGTGGGTCGCACGACTGATGGTTGATAGCGATGCATCAGGCGCTGTGACAGCTGATCTGGTAATCACTCTGTCCTCGCGATCTGTTGTGGCCCTACGTCGACCGCTACCATCATGACGCTGAAATCTGCCATTGTCCACCCACTCTTGCCAGCATCTTCTAATCGCCGAATCCATGACGAGCGATTCTCCGATTTGCCCAACCTGCCTCTTTCAATCCAATGATACGACCTCTTTCAAACTCTGAAAGTTGCTCGTAATGAGCTCGAATCTTGCGGCGAGGCATTTTTTCAGTCGTTGAAAGGTATCCTAAATCGCAATGCAGCAGAAATTTTTAATAACAGTTCAAGAACAACTCCATTTATACATCTGCTGGATGCGCAGTTCCGAAGCGCTGGAGATCGCACTATTCATTCGTTGGACACCAAATTTTAATCATTTGCATATTTGGTCAAAACATTTTTGCATACGAAATTTCAAAGCAATCGGATGATTCCTTCTTAGTGCGTCGATTTTTTTTGTTATAGAGTGTATTTGCAATTTTTCGGTCGCGGCGAATTTTAAAATTCGATCTAGAAGATTTTAAAATGAATTTAATCTGTTTTATTCTCCATTGTTTTTTCAAACGCGGAGATCTTTTTCAACTCATGCGCCTTGCATTCAGGGTTTGGAACCATCCAAAGTTTTTTTCATCCGCAGAACGGGGAGAAAATTATTTTTTTCGTTTCCGCTTTGATGTTGAACGATTGATTTCCCAGCCAGACGTTAAATCTTTTAACTGTCTTTTTTCTGGGGTTTTTCTATCTCCTGGACCGTTAAAGCTCGAGTAAAAATTTCAACGGATTTGAGATCTGCGAAAAATTTCAGTTCCGATTGATACCTAAAATTATGATTTTCTTTAAATAAATAATTTTTTAATTGAATATATCTTCAACGGATTTGAAATCTGTGGAAAATTTTACACTAGCTTAATACCTTACACCACGGCACGGGCAACGACGGACTAGCCACGCAGTGGCAAAATAAAGACATAAATGTGAACGATACAAAATTCGAAAAATCGATTCTGAAATGGTTGCACGAGTCTTAAATGCATCTTAATCTTTGGAACATAAGTCATCAATTTCGTGGTGTCGGTTCGTTTCGTCAACTGGAAAACAAAGATGATTCAACACGCTCGTACCTTACTAAGCAATGTTGGTGAATGGCAATTACGCGCATGAATCAGCGTGCAGCGATAGCGCTGATAAACGAAAACAACAATGCAATCGCCAGAACACACCGCAGGACCAGGAAGTGACATCAAAATGTAAACATTTGCATATCTATACTAATCGCCGTTAAACAATTATCCACAAGGTCTTACCCGTTATCTTGTAACGGGGAAACTAATGGTCCTTTAAAACTACGCTCTCCGATGTCCTGGCTCGTTTGTGTCAGGTTTCTTCATCTCAGTAAAAACAGAACTGTAATGAGCAGAGTGATTAAGGTCTGAAAAGCTCAGGCAAAGAGGTGATTGACCCGTTATCGGTTTCGCCGTCCAGAAATAAGAGCCGGTCTAATCAGTTTTGAAAACTATCTGAATTTGTCTCGTACCTCCCTGTACTCCTGGGTAGTGTAGTAGTCGTAAATAAATCAGAGGGTATACCATGGGGGCCCCTGCACTAGTATAGGCAGGGCCCCATGGTATATCCTATGTTGGTACACTCTTTGTATGGTACACTCTGATACCCGCAGAATTTTTTTCCCATGGGGAGGCGAAATATGTATTTAATACTATCACTTTCCAAAAAACATGAGGGGGAGGGGGGGGGCAAAAAACATGTATACACACGCACATACATGTATATATATGTAGGAAATCCTTTCTAAGGACCGGGTAGGTATTCATTAAACTAAACCCGCTCTCGCAAACGGCCGTGAAACATGGTAATATTTTAATTGTTCTTAAAAGAGGCTTTAATTTTTCTGGAACAACTTGGGCGTTTTCATTGGTCCCTTAAACCCATAATAGTGCACATTTCATCTATACCAAAACGTCAACAGATCCTTTTTACCTCCTTTTCTATACGGCGAATATCCCCTGTGTTTATATTTTCTGGATCAAGTATGGATATATCCTTCAAAAGTTGACAATTTTCTTCATTAACATCAGAACATAGTCTGAATTTCATTCTATTGACATTAATTTGAATGAATTGCTTTTGATTAAAAGGTACGATTTTGGAATTATGTACCTAGGTGATATCTTGAAATAGAAACTTTTATTTTTCTTCTACAGCTATCTGCGTTTCACGTGATGTTTTCTAGGAAAAACAAAGCGGTGTTCGTAGTTTTTAATAAAAAGCAGAGGGTATACGGAATTTTCTGGAAAAACAAGAGGGTATGGCGTATACCACCGTATACCCTCCACTACAGCCCTGCTCCTGGGACTGTAGTTGTCTGTCCTGTTGGAAGGGTACCGTATTCCGACTTCCAATGCAACGGCGGTTTACAAAGGGGCCTGGTCGTACGTTAAATTTGTTGTGGTCTCAAATTACCTCACGTTACCGCGTTGTGGGAGTTTGGAGAGTTGCGCGCCAGCTTGACTGTGACCTCGTCATCTGACCGTGGTTCAAAATTCCGTTGCGTTGTCTTCGGATATATTCTCTTTCGTTTTTACCCCGGACCGTCGCCAACAGCCCGTTAGGACTACCTGTGGGCCAATTTTCATGGTCGTTATTATTTAGCTTATTTGACTACTCGCACATATATAATACTCCCTACAATAATAGACCGGACTCCAAGTATAAGGGAAGGAATACATGCTTTAATAAGGGGATGTTCCCCCACGGGCTGCAATTACACTAGCGACCCTTCCGGGTATACTTTCAACGAGGTTTTGATACACAGCTATGGGTATTGGTGTCCATTCCTGACAGAATGTCGCCAGATCAGCTATCGATTTCGGACGGGGTTCGCTGTTTCGTAACCGTCGCTCTAACTCGTCCCACAAATGTTCTATGCGGTTGAGTTAGGGACTCTGAGCAGGCCAGGGAAGACGTTTTACATCCATATCTTGATACATTTGCTTGAAAGAGGCTGCAACATGACATGGAGCATTGTCGTCCTGGAAATAGCGTTCGTTCATTCCATAAAATTGCCAGAGCGTAGGAAGAACCTTATGGTCCACAATGTTCATGTAGGCGTCGGCGCTCAATTGGCCAGGAACAGCATGCAATGGTCCCAGATCATACGACGAAAAACACCCCCAAACAAGTAGTCGGATTTTATGCAAATGCGCTGGCGTCCGGTGCATTATTGGAACGGAACGGACGTATCAATTACGGAGTACCTTGCAGAGAACTGCGAACCTCCACATCAGAATTAATAAGTAATTTAATGATTGTAGACTAAACAATGGAGGAAGAAAGTTAAAGGTAGTGGCATTGCACAATGAGAAAGGTAAATAATTAAGATAGACGATAGAGTTTAATAATTGATACAATTAGGAGTCCAATTCACGTTCCAAAGATGAGGGGCGACCAATCAGTACCGAAAAGAAGTGGCAAAATGCATGAGCTGTGGTGATGATTTGGGGGGTAAGTGGTGATAGGCGAGTGCATTATTGTAGGGTAGGGTATATGTATTACAACCATGCTTAATCCAGAATCCAACATGCGGAATGGGTATACAGTTTGCTCACAATATAGTGTATATTACGCGATACAAAACGAAACTGAACACACTCGACTCCAATAATGCTCCACTACCGACGAAACCAAAGATCTACTTTCGAAGTGATTACGTACGACTTGTACATTTCAATCTTGCCAGTTTTGCCCGAACACCGCTCGGGTGCTGCGAAATGTCACTCTTCGGATTGGCCCGTACGCCACACGGGCATCCTATTTTTCAACGCCAATCCAATGATTTGTCCGGCTTTTTAACTTTTTTTTTTTCGTTTGCAGTGTTTGTAATAGATTGCTCTGGTAGTCCAGTAAAGATTGAAATGCAAAACATGCATACACCGGTTTTAATATCAGCGTTTACTGCTTTTCATTTACTCGGGAGGAGTGAATTTTGTTTTCACTTGTGTGTATCACACGTTGCGAATACTATTTCTTTTGGATTTTGTGCTGAAATAAAAGTGAGAGTGAGCGGCTGTAACGTCGTGGGTCTAGTTTGCGTGTCGAGTGGCTTGAAGATAATTAAAACGACATTTAGAATTACAGCACATTTAATTAATTATAGAAGAATACATATAAGTTAAAACTATTTCGAGGCTAATAGATATTGTACAAATTAGGGTTTCAGTCCTGAGGCTTCAATCCGGAGCAGAGTCGTCCTGCGTCCGCTCACGTTTCGGTTTTCCACGATTCTCCTTTTCCTCGAGAGAAGACCCCACACGTTCTTCCGAAGCCGCTATCGCCCAAAGAGAAGGGGATATCCCCATCCGGTCATAAATTCATGGACCACCATGAAAGCTGTGGTCAGAGGGACCCCCCTACGGTAACGCTACAGCGGCTCATAACAGAATTTAATTCTGATATTGGATCAGATAATGTATTGGAAATTTCTCTAAATGATTCCGTAAGTTGTGAAAGTTCGTTATCGGACTTCTCTAGTGCTGAGGAAACGGTAAATTCGGATGATCTCAGGTGCGGAACTTTTGTAAAACTGATACTAGTAATTCTCCTCCAGCATGGATCAGCATCTCATCAATTATCCCGTTATAAAAAAGAAAGGAAAAAAATATTAGAAAAATATATTCTCTTTCACCTCTGATATATCACTGTGGAATGCTTTTATTTTATACCAGAAGCTTTTTGGGAAAAACCATCATTTGAATGTTAGACTTTACTTAATTGATCGTCTGATCGATAGGCATGGAACAGTGAATGAGAAAAAAGCATGACTAGGAATTTTGCCGATTCCCGTACGATTGACTGAAAGAACACATTTTATAAGTGATGCCACCCACCGAAAAGAAACTGAGACCGACGATGCAGTGCTCTGTGGGTTGCACTCAAAAAGGAATGCTCTTTTCTCACAACCATTTCTGTCAAGTGTTTTTGTAAGTTCTTTTACGGAAAAGCCAACTTTAAGTAAAAATGCCAATTTTTTGCTATAGTAATTAAAAATTATCATAAATTATTAAATTCAATACTTGTAACAGTTTTGACTGCTGATTTGAATTTATATAATCGATTTGAATACAAAATTGTTTATCAAAAATTTGATTATTTTTGGACACAATATGGTAGAAAAAAGAAACTGTTAAGGGGACCGGTGTAAAAAATCTTTCAAAATTTCGATTTTTTAAAAATAAATTTTTAAAAATATTTATGCAATTCTGTTTAAAGTGGCATATTATTTATGGAGATACGTTGAGTACAAGTATTTTAAATAATCATTTGAAAAATACCTGTACGAAACCTGAAGTAAGGACAATTTGGTGCATTGAACTTCAGTATCTCAAGCTGTATTTTTTCCATAAAACATTTTTTCAAAGTCTATTGAAGCAAATATAATAAAATGGTCCACAAGTGTAACATAGCATATAACATATTTTAACGAATGCATTTTTTTTAACTGCTCAGAAAAGTTAATTTTAACTGCTAAAATGAATAAAAAATAAATCATTAAAAAAAAAAAAAAAAAAAAAAAAAAAAAAAATTAGCATACAAAAAATCTTAAAACTTTAAATTTTAAGTATTTTAAAAATCACTACAGGGATTTTTTTACTTTATCACAGGTGTGTTTAAAATTGTTTAAATTGTGCGTGTTTAAAATTGTCCTTCATAACCTGTATAAAAAAATTAAAATCAACACACATAAAAGATTCTGAGAAAATATTCCATAAAATTTTATCTTTTTAACATTACGGAGATAGGACTGCACAGCACCACCTAATGAAAACAAAATGTCACTTAATCAATTCAACAGAAGACCTACTTTCGAAGCTACTGCGTACGACTTGAACGCTTCATTCAGTCAATTTAACAAGATTCGTGAAAAAAGTTCTGAAGTAATATTAAAAAAACGAATTTAAATTTTCAATGGAAGCCGCTTTTAACTCAACTCAACGAAGAGCCGCATTTGCCCACCCCTGCTAATTATACAACTAGTTTCCATACCAGCCTTTTAGTTTTTGCGCCATTTTAGCTTATTCCATTGTTGAGTTAGTGCAATGGATTTAATGATTTGTCAAGAGACAATTGGTAATACGATTTATTCAAGAAAGAAGTATTCTTCACAAAGAAAGTTATGTACGAATAACCAACTGATGAATGAAATTAACCCCTTGGGTACAGATTTATTTGAAAAAGTAGTTCGGATTATCGTTTGCACATTAGTTACTGTTATAATTTCGTATTATCGTCTGCACACTAATTACTGTCATATTTTCGTATTATCGTTTGCACACTAGTTACTGTTATATTTTCATATAATTTCGTTTGATAAGAATGGCAACAGTATGAGAGAGATCGCATAGCTTCTGATCTCCGCGTTCATTCCAAAAAAGAACGTAAATATTTCTATGCATGGAGTCAGATTAAATGGAAGTGTATTTTTGTAGAGAACGATTGAATAATTTGATTCAAGGAGAGTCTCGTAACACCAATCACTCTTGCCATGAACAAGAATGTACATGTTTAATTTTGTCCTAGTTTGAATGACGAATTAGACTCGTCATCCGTAACTTAGGCAAAACAGGTGTATGACGAGTCTCAGAATTCCCCATATCGACGTTTAGGACGTGGGGGAAAGGTGTGGAAATCTTGATCGAAGTGAGATTTAGGTCTTTCCGTGTCTTCACAAGGAAAGAATTTTGTTTAGAAAGAGCAGCAAGAACAAAGCATGTATTTAAATACACGAGTTCTAAGTGATTTGTGTAACCAATTTCAATAGAAACCAATTTTAGGAAAAGACGCGCTTGCAACGGATTTTCGACTCCTTAAAAATGAGTAGCCAAGATTTTATGCATACTTTGGCAACAATTTTTTGCTTTTCAAAAGTTTAAGGTTACTGATGCGGATCATGGTTCTTCGTTTTGAATTCGAAACGTGTATATTCCCCTCCAATACCCGGATGAGAGTCTTCCACCGTGGAATATAAATTAAAAGCATGTTAAGTTGGAAAAAGTATTCAATTCCTTTTCTGTTTGTTTCGGATTCTTGATAACTTCTACAGCTTTGGAATCGATACCTGAGAAAAGCTAATGAGTAAATTCATTGGACTATTCTGAACTTTTTAATGAAATAAATATATTTTTGTTCCAATCATACAAGGAGATATAGAACAAGGATCAACAACATTCTTTCACTTCATTTTATTTGTCTATGTTCGAGTGTAAAATTGGTAAAAGGTACACTTTCAAACGATTTCTGTCTGCAGATTTAATTTCTGTCTTCGCCATAGTGACCTTAATTCCGAAAATTTTTACCTCTTAAATGAAGAGGAGAAACTTCAATGAAGATTTCACCAACCTGTAACTATATATGGGATTTTCAAGTCCCTTTTGGTATTATCACTGTAGCGAAATAAATTAATTCCTTTCAATACAACGTCACCATGACTATTGCCATAAAAACAAACAAAATTAAATTCCCTTTGAGAAAAATAAAAATAAATTAACTTCAAAAGCTTGATACGAGTTTAAAAAAAAAAAACACTCATAAACCCTTATTCTTTTCAAAGGTACTAGTTTGTATTTCAAGAATGTAACTGCTTTGGACAACTGGACCTAATGGATAACACAAACGAAATTAAAAGCTCATCGTGCAATTCAGAACTACTTAGGCCCGGTGCACACATCCGGGTTTTCAACGTGCGGCGCCGTTGCGGATCGAAGCCCAACTATGCACACATAACCGTGAAATAATACAAATTCTCATTTCGCGCCATTTGCGATAGATATTCTATGGAAGAAAACGTGTTTATTTCGCATACTTGGAGTAAAAAAAGTGTATTTTGTAACAAAATAGACGTTACTGGATACAACCATTTATTAATTATATTCCATCTGTAAATGAAAACAAGGTACTTCAGAACGGAGAAGCATTTGCGGCGTCGTGGGGAACTGCGATACAACTTGCGTGAAATTTGTATCGCAGTTCCCCACGGCGCCGCAGTTCGCCGTACACGCTTCTCCGGTCTCAAGTACCTTGTTTTCATTAACAAATGGAATATAAATAATAATTTAATAAATGGTTGTATCCAGAAACGTTATTTTGTTTCAAAATATACTCTTTTTACACCAAATAAGCGAAATAAACACGTTTTCATCGATAGAATTTTTGACGCAAATGGCGCGAGCGAAATGTGTACTTGCGTCATTTCACGGTTATGTGTGCACCGGGCCTAAATACGTCACGAAAGAATATTCCAGATGCATCATAATACTAACTATTTGCTGAAAGGAAGAATTTTTAAATGAAAGAACGCGGCTAAGGGAGGGATTTTCAGAGGAATCAAACGCGAAAAGAGAATATATTTATTCCGCTACCCAAATGGCACTCGCATCATACATATCCGTACCCTAAAATGTAATTTATCGCCATTTAATCGAATCGGCGTTGACTAATCAACTATCATATCGCACCCCTGCAAGAAAAGTGACACAAGTCTAAAAATAAAAATTTTTATGTTATGTCATTGAAAAATTTGTATGAGGTGCTCCAGCGTGTTATATTACTGTTCTATAGAATATAATAGAAGTTACCACCATAAATACTTATCTAAAATTTAAAAGAAGCTTATACTATTTCAACATAAGTTTTATAGAATCCTTAAAGTTGAAGTTTCTTAAATTCTGCAATTTTAAGTTGTGTCACTTTTCTTGCCGGGGTGCGAAATATCAATTCGTAATTCGTTTTACGAATACTTTCTGGCGAAGGTTTGCAATCGTCTTCGAAATACAAGTCAACTAACGTCATGTACAGAATACGACAAGAAACCTATCGCCAACAACATTTATTTCCCTTACGAAATATTTCCATAGAAATCAAAAAACATTTCGAAAGAAAATGTGTTCTATAGAATCCTATAGAATTATGGCCAGGTTTTTTTTCTGAAAGCTCTATAAAGTATATATAATTTCTATAGAAATCTCCATAGAATGTCTGTGGAATAGAATTCTATAGCAGCTCATTTCTTTTGTTCCACGACTGTACTTTTCTATAGAATTCTCTAGAAATATATATTGCAATGGAATCAGAGCTCGATTTCTCTATAGAATGTCTGCATAGAATTCTAAAGAAGAAAATTTCCTTTGTCTCACAAGACTACTTTTCTATACAACTTCTCTGCAGAATTTTAAATAAATACATTTCTAGAGCTTGTTTTCTCCATAGAAATTATAGAATTATATGAAAAGAAACAAAATTTGGTTTCTCTATAGTTCTACGGAACGAATTCTCTATAAAGTTCTATAGAAATGCAATTATATAGAAATACATTTCTCTCTTTTGTTTTTGTTTCTTTTGAAATAATTCTAGAGATTTTTTTTGAGAAACAGCTCTGATTCTCTATAGAAATGTAATTATATAGAAATACACATTTCTCTATAGAATCAGAGCTCGTTTCTCTATAGAAATATCTGTAAATATTTCGAAAGAAACATTTCATTTCTTATGACACAATAGTGGAGCTTTATGAAACTATATAATTTTTCGTGTGGGTTAGCTTGACAGGATATACCCTCTCAGGACGCAGGAAATCATTCCACCAGAATCATTTTTGCACAAGTCGTACTCCCGTCAAGTGGAGAAAAGAAACAAAAATAAATTTCCCCAGCGAGTGATCAAAAATAAACCCGAAGACGCACGCAAAAAAAATCCCAATCCTCGGAACGATAGGGTTGCTCCGGGGTGTAACCCACAACAAAGCATTCCAAAGCCGATAAAATTAGATAAACATGCTCTCGGTATTTTGACGCGCTTTTATTTTTTTGCGACGATCGAATGTCGCACGCTCCGATTAACAGAAATAGTATGGAAACGAAAAGGTGAGGAAAAACAGCTCGATTCGTTTACTATTTCGAGTTGGAAGCCAAAACAAAACAGCCTTTGTTGACACCCACGAAAAACGGGGTCAGTCCACGACAGCGCCGCGCTGTCTGCTTACGATGGGTCTTTTCCGAGGCTGACGTCACAAACAGTGGGCGGGTCTTGGCTGCCTTCCAACCGGTTCCAACCAGAGTCGGCGTCTTCGCTTGCAGAGGCAGGATGTTCGGATTCCTACCGGCGAGGCAAACAAACCACACTGCGATCGAAAAATCGGGCACGGATTTCAGGAAATGCTCTTTTTCGGGGCTCTGGGCAGGATGTTATCGCTTTCGTCTGACGTCGGGGGGAGGGAGCGGTTGTATTTACTCTGGAAACCGGACGCGGCTGGAGAGAATATACGAGTGGGAGTGATTTGCAAACACAAATCATGACGATTCTCCTGGCCGTGTAAACAATGTTGGATGATAGAGGAAATGCTGGGCAGATAAGTCTCACAGGAATTCTCCTTCTGAATACAGATAAAATATTGGCGGTTAAGCCTGCGCTGATGTGGGCCACGGTGGCGCTTGTTGGAAACACAACCGGATTGTTGCCTGTTCGTAACTAGGTCCAAGCAAAGACCGTCGCGTACATGGGGGCTGGTGCGTGTTAAATATGTCATGGTAACCAATGTCTAACCTTGGTCATTTGGAAAATGGGGTTTCAGCTCAGGCGTTATTCTCGTCATCTGACCGTAGTACAGCTGTACTTAAAATTTGTTTCCACTCTGAACCGTCTGTATAGTAATAACATATCGTTATATCTGAAAATATCAATTTTAAAATATCAAAAAGTTCTATTGAATGATATCAGTAGTCAAACATTTTTTTAGAAAAGTCTTCCTTTCATTCGTGTCTCTCAAAAGTCACAACCATTAACTCTCAAACCTGGTGCACGTTAAATCTGCCGTGGCCTCAAACGTCCTCACATTGGCATGGTGTGGAAGTTTGGAAAGTGGGTGCCCAGATCAGATGTTCACTACGTCATCTGACCGTGGTCGAATACATTAGTGGGAGTTCTAATTTACTAGTTTTTTTATGTTAATATTGCCACATTATAAATGCGCAGACGATAAAAGTACGTGGATGGATAAAGTTACAGTGATGTAAGTCACCTTTTCAAAAAAAAGACAAAAGCAACCAGATCTAGATAAGACAATCTGTTGACAGAAAACGTGAAGAAGTCAGAGCTTCATACATAACAGTCCTTCCCCTTTTATGATAACATTACATTTTCGTTCTCAAATTTATTTCAATACCTTTTGCGTTAGGTAAATTTCTGGAAAACGGAGAAAGGAAAAAAATGCTACCCCACTGTACCTTTAATCCGTCCAAATAACCGAAATAACAACTTTAATCTCCAAGTGTTTTAGGGTCCGCGGTAGCCTGGCTGGAAAAAAAAAATCGAATTTTTTTCACCAAACTCTCGAAACTCATAATAGCGTTTGAGGTCACGACGAATTAACCGTGCACCAGTCCCTATGTGCATGAGAGCTTTTGGGTGGATCGAGTATATAAAGAGCGATCCTCCAGTTGTTAATCCGTTGTTCTTTCAACTGAGCTTCCACGACTACCATTTTGGCTAGACAATAGCGTTATGAAGGGGCGCCAGCATTAGTTCAATACTCCAAGATTTGTACATTTAGAGATAGTAAAATGACTCCAACTTCAGTGTGTAGATTTTTATCTAAAATATTTTCACATATCTTGTAACGATCTCCCGACAGGAGATTACGAACACAGATAGATTATAAGAACAGTTGTTCTTGTGTTCTCTGGTTGCTACTTTTCTAGTGGACGAACGAACATCGATGTATGATAGTGCCTGTGTTCTAATACGATCAAGAATACGAAATGTTGGGTGTTGTTCTGAAAAAGAAAAGAAATAAGTCAGAAGTGGGACTTCTTTTTGCACAGGACGGTGCGGCTTGTAATACCTGAAACTTTGTATTATATATTGTAAAAATAATTTTGGTAATTGGTAATTTTCAGTTAACGTTGTACTAGAGCAACACAACGGGCTATTGACGACGGTCCGGAATCAGTCCCTTAAGGGAAAGATCCGAGGACAACACCTCGTAATTTTGAACCACGGTCAGATGACGAAGCAACCCCTGAGCTGGCACCCCACTCTCCAAACTTCCACGCCAACCCAACGTGAGGACTTTCGGCCACGACAGATTTAAAGTGCACCAGCCGCCTCTACACCATACGCTTACAAACATCCATGCACAGACCCGGATTCGAACCATAGAACCTTAAAGAAACCTTAGAAAGTCTTAACCACCAGACCGGTTGCGGAAAGATCCTCGGACAACACCACGTCATTTTGAACCACGGTCAAATGACGAGGTCAACACCTGAGCTGGCAGTCCACAACGGGGCAGCTGTAGCCCTGTTGTAAGAGCAACGGATTTGCAACCAGAGGGTTGGGAGTTCGAAACTCGATCCTACCAAAGACTATCGTATACGTAGGGGCTTGTGCACATTAAATCTGCCATATCCAGTGTATGTATCCTGTGTCATCCTTTTTTAGAATAATGTCCAATGTGGCCCTCCGGTTCGTAGGTTTGGGGATCCCTACCGTAAATAAACTTCGCAACGCACAGTGAAATGACGTGATTAATTCCTCGCATCCATTACCGATTTCCTAGAACCTCTCGGGGCCATTAAGCGACAGCTGAGCGGGTGAAAGAGGTGCAAAAAACTCATTTAAGATGCAGTCTCAAACGCTCTGACCTCCTTCAGAAAGTAAAACAGCGTTTTGGACTTCGCCCAGGAGCTCATTGGGTTGCCAGACATCTCGATGGGACGGCATTGCCCTCGATTCGGATAATCAATCCATTTCCGACGCACCAAACATGGCTTCTCTGCTCCTCACACTGCGGTGGACACATGTCCTTCGCGCTTTCCTCCTCTCAAACTGCCCGCCATGTGCCAATGCTCCTAAGAGAAATCTAGCATAGGTAGACAGGTTGGTAAGGTAAATTAAATTAACGTCATTCTTGAGCAACACACTGTCAGCGACAGACTTTCTAGAGGGATCCTTCTTTGGTTCGGTACCCTACTCTGTGGACCGTGAGGTGTGAACGCTTTGGGGGAAAGGCAGATGGTCGCTCCGGTGATATCTATCTCATGCCAAACGATACGCCACACAATACTACGAAAGGAAAGCGTCAGTCGTAAATGCCACTCAAGGCTCCAACGCTCAAGTTAGGTAAGGGGGATCGGACAAGCAGGCGAAAAAGCCTTTCTGTGAGACGATTGAAAAAAATCTAAGCGCCGCAGCGTAAAGGTGAATTAACGCACTGGAGCAACACAACGGGCATTGACGACGGTTCAGGATCAATCCCCCAAGGGAAAGATCCTAGGACAACACCACGTAATTTTGAACCACGTAGACCGGTTGGAAGAGGATGTGATTAGCAACCTGAGGGTTGCAAGATCCAACCCATCCAAAGACCATTTGTACAAAGGCGGCTGCTGCACGTTGAATCTGTAGTGGCCTCAATGTTCTTACGTTGGAGCGGTGTGGAAGTTTGGAGAGCTGGGTGCAAGTTCAGGTGTGACATAGTAATCTTGCGATGTTGTCCTCGGATCATTCGCACTTTCTGAGCCAACCAACCTGTCTGGTGGTTAAGGTAAGGCCTCTAGATAGGAAGGTTCATGGTTCGGATCCCGGACAGTGCATGGATATTTGTAAGCGTATGGTGTATGAGGTGGCTGGTGCACCTTGAATATGTCGTGGCAGAAAGTCCTCACGTTGGGTTGGAGTGGAAGTTTGGAGAGTGGGGTGCCAGCTCAGGTTTTTCTTCGTCAACTGACCGTGGTTCAAAATTACGGGGCGTTGTCCTCGGATGTTTCCCTTAGGATATTGATCCCTGACCGTGATCAATGGCTCGTTGTGTTGCTCGAGTACGACGTTAATTAATAATTACCTTTCCTCACCCCGCCGGTTGATTCGGGACTGTCACCAATAGCCCTTTATGTTGCCAATTACAACACCTTCCTACGCGTCGAACGGGTGACTGTTTCAAACAGGCTTTTGCGGAAGAACCTGGAAACCACAGGGTAGTTTTCGACGCGAAGACAAATCAAGAGGTTTAATCAACCAGCCACTCAATGTAACAACATTCCTTCGGTAGTTAGTCAAATTCACGACACACTGCAGCAACACAACGGGCTATTGGCGGAAGTCCGGGACCAATCCTCGAAGGGAGATGAAATATCCGAGGACTACAGATCGTCTGTTTGAACCACGGTCAAATTGCAGTGTTCTGAGGTGGCCATCAAACTCTCCAAACGTTTACACCACGCTAAAGGGAAGATATCTGAGGCCATGACAGATTTAATGTGATACAGCCCACGTACCCAATGGTCTTTGGTTGGTGTACGTAGTTGATTTCATATCGCACTGATACAAAGACTGGCACCCCACATTCTTCAAATATTTCAGCACGCCAACACGAGGACATTTGAGGACACGGTAAATATAGAGTGCACTGTCTCCCACGCATACAGTCTTCTGTTGGATCGCAATCCTATGGTTCCTAATCCGTTACTCTTGCAATCGGACCACCGCGACCCCCAGTTTTCTTGTAATGACGAGATATCTCGTCCCTCAGGATCTGGTCATTGTTACTAATAACGAGATCGATATATCATCGAGACGATCCCCAGAGGAGTTAAAACCAAATTGATTCCATAACGTCAAATCTTTCAAAGTGTTTTTCTGTAAACAATGACTTCACAGATTCGTGGTTTTGGCGATATGCCGAGGACTCGACATGCCCCACCCCTTCGATAATAATACAGATGTTTTGTTTGGGAAAGATAAACATGGTGAGTTAAATAAAGAAGATAGAGAGTGACGGAAGGCAACGCAAACAACGCAAGTGAAATTCGACTATTATTAATGAGAACATAAACCATTTGTTTCCCTCGGTCAGAGTAGAAAAAACTTTCGAAGTGAAACGTTACCTATCAAAGGGTTTTGGGGATTAACCTTGATTTACTTGAGAAAACGTTTTCCGAGCCAAATCAGCACAAGTCTTTAGGTTGAATGCCTCTTAGCAGGATATAAATTTACGTATTACTTCTTTATTCTGATGGGGAAAACAACCGAGTGAGTTTTATGGATGGGCGTCTGGAACTCAAGTTCTTTTTTCGCTTTTAACAATGGATTGTTAGAATGACAGAAAGAAGTGTTGATTCGCAAGAATTCAGAAGCGTGACGAATACTGTGTGCCGACATTTTGGATTTCGATTCTATTTAAATTCCAGACAACCTCTGTGGTTCACCGGAAAATGCTCTTATTACCTTGAACAATTTTAACGATTATATAATTTGTTCCTGATTGCCAACGACCATAAAAATTTTAAATATCTGTTGTCACGTATGCAATTGGTGCACGTGATGAATTTTCATAAAACTGCAATTCGAACACACTTTTCCTTCCTCTACACGCAAAAGTGCAACTTTGAATCAATTTTTATTTTGTAATAATGTCTTAAATTGTCTTCCATATTGATATTGAAGTGAAACGTAATCTAGTACGAAACTAATAGAGTATCAAACAAAAATGAAATTATAAATCTGTGGTAAGTACGAAATAAATGATAATTTTTTTTTTCGTATCATAAGATATGAAGTTTCGTTGCCTTAATGTGTTAATTTTTTAACTAAATTACACGTGATTGGGGGTGAAAAGTTAATCATTATACGCAACGTTAAAAACTATCCTGGATAAAGTTGAAAATAAGAAAGAAAGTAGATGAAAAAAAAGGTTCTTAGTTCAATTAAGACTCGAAAAGTCCGAACTACACCAGATTCTTAGATTTGGATTTATTAGTTTATTTTTTGTTTGTAGCGTATTCTGGTTCTCATTTACTGTGGTAACATTGTTAAGAATTATGTAAATTTGTCATTGTATATGGGACATTCCCTCCAAAAAAACGTAAATTTGATATTTTGAAACTTTTTAAAAAAATTGTATTCCCATAACATTTTACTGCTTCAGTGACAGCCAAGATTGAACTTTATCGTGGTATAAATTATAACTTTGTCAAAAAATTTATAGTATGTGTTTTATAATGTTTAGTGATGAGAAATGAAATATTTTGTCCACTCTGTTACATGAATAAACTTTGATTTCCTGTGTAAATTATTCAGTTCAATAGAGCGCTTTTCGACTTTATTTCTTTGCAAATGCTGTATACATTTTATCTATATAAAAAATTTTACAAAAATTCTTAAATTTTATGTTTTTTAATGATATTGCACTCTCCTCTGTTACTAATTATGGAATAATACTTGACAAAAGTTTATTTAAGTGTTATGAGTTAATTTAGAAAATATTATTTTCATGTGTGTTAAAACCAAGTTCCAAAGTTTCTAAAATAAGAGGACACTTTCACTTCACATTATTTTAGCTATGTGATCCTATAATGCAAAAAATATGTAACGTAGCAGAGTGAACATCTCTGTAACAGCTTTGTAACCGAGTAGACCGATTGGAAAACATCAACAAGATTATAAGGTATAAATAAATAAAAACACACTTACCCTCCACCTAATATTTTATTTGTCAGATAAGAAGATTTACTATAAGAAGATAAGAAACTTAAGCTTTTTGGAATACAATTATTTGGACACTCGTAATATAGACGATCACCCTGCAATTTACATTTGGGTTCCAGGAAGAATTTTTATGATTTGTTTTAAATAAATGTAGGAAATATCGTTTTCATCAGCTCGAAACAACTTGCACCAGTCCTGAATAGTCTTTAAACACATCACTTTTACTTCTCTGTCATCCATATCTTCTTGAGCAGCTACGACATACTTGTACTTCATATTACGTGTAGCTCCATCTTCTTTAAATGCAGTCAACATATTTCTTCCCAGCTTTTACATTACCAGGCAAAACGTTTTGTACGGATTCGTCAACTTTCACTTCACACTCTTCAGCCGTGGATAATCCATTTGAGTCTGATGAGTCAGAAGAATAAACATATGATACTTGGAGTATTTTGTGAATACTTTCATGAGAAGCATGGTTAGGTTTTATTTTACAGTTGTATTGCCCAACTTATCATCTTTTCCTTAGAATGATACATGAAACAAAAATTTTACATTAAAATAATTCTGACAACCGATGATAAAAAACTTTAATGCGAACCTTTAAGAACTGAGCTGTAATTTCTGCATTCATTTATGTGGCTCATAATAATGTGACCATACGTCCCGTTTTAAGGTAGGATTTTCCCTGTTTACAGAAAGTGATCAACTCACGGTAACAGTTTCAAAAAGAAGCGCCAAAAATAAAAATAATAAATATGACGGTAGCGCGGCAATGACGCCATGCGCAATACGTCTCACAAGTCGGTCAGAAGGAGGGATGGAAATACACTACAAAGTCCCAAATCCTGAATCCTTCGGACCTCGGCCATTCCGGATTATTTGCATTTTTTGTCAAAAAACCATAATCTAACCCCACCCCCCGCGGAAATTGCGATTGCAACAATAAAATTGCAGGTATATAAATAGGAATAATTTTTGTTGAAGGAAAAAACCTTTTTAATACAATGCAACAAATTATTTACTTGCAAATCTTCTCATTTTTCTGCGTGGTATTTACTCTGAACATGTCCGTCATTTTGCTTTGTTTCATCAATTAGGTCCAGGTTTAACTCCTTGTTCTTTAAAAATTGTCGGAAAGCTGTGAAAAAGTGATAAAACCAAAAAAACGCTGGTTAGCTAAACGTCCGAATTTTTGACACTTCCGGATTTGGGAATTTGCTCTGTTCTTTTCCGTTCCTGTTTTTTCCAAAAGAACTGTTCATGAAATTCTTCTTCCCCACTACTGTTCTCACATTCAACTTAGGACATACGATCCTGGTTCCTATAGCAACCGCCACCTTTATGGCGGGAGTTTTCGTGATAGACACACAGGGCCCAGATTCTGTCGACACCTCATCTTTTTGTAAGTATTTATTGTAGATTATTCCGGAAGCAGAAAATTGAATTAAGTTCAGCAAAAAAAAAAAATTATTGCCATCGTTTTCGCGATCAACGATTTTTTTATTGGGGAAGATCGAGAAGACTTTTTTTTCTCTTGTTTTGACAGAAGAAAACGAGATGATATTGCTTACTCTCACTTTCTTTCAAAAGGCGAACATAATTATTTATTTTCAGGTGTTCATTCCTGTTTTTTTCATGAATAAATAAAAATAAAAAAGAAGTATGTGTTTTCTTGAATACTCAAACAATAACCCAAAAATTAGTAGGTGTCCCATTTTGAGGAAAAAAATAAATGGTCACGTTACTCATACATGATGTACAAGTGGTGGGTAAAAAAAAATTTGTTTTCTTGTTTTGGTTATATAAACAAAAGAGTAACGAACATTCCTATAGTGTGCAAGAAATAAAATTTAAAATTTCCAAAAAATAAGCTTCATGATTTTGTGAACTTTTAACAACTGAACTTTGGTGTGCAATATTTATAACGCATATTATTTCAATTGCTATTCACTTACCTTTCTTTCTTGTATCTTTTTTATAAATTTTACTTTTTATTTATTTACACTTTTGTAAATTTTTTTTTTTTTTTTTTGTTCTATCTGAGCATCTAAATTTCGACGCTGTCGATAACTACGTTGACGTTCTGCATCTGCATTAGTCTCTTTTAGCATTATCTAAAAAATTATATTTGATATTTAAATTTAAGTGTTAAATTTCGTGTACATAATATTCTTAAAAGTAAAAATGAATAATAATAGTAAAATACTCTTTTAGTAAAAGAAATAGCATGTCTGTAACAAATTATCCACTCTGTTACGCTGTATATGTAACAGAGTGGACATTTTAACACTAAAAGTAGAATTCTAGCTTAAAATTTCATGCACAGTCAAAAAACTGAAGAGTACTTAACAGCTGTTAATACTATGCTTCCTCTTCGTGATTTATTTCATTAAGAAGTAGCTATTCGATAAAAAAAAATGATGTAACAGAGCAACACTACCAATAACAACATTTACTAATTACATTTAAGTAATCATAGACACATTAAATCCATCTTACCTTGTTCTTGAATATCCAATCCAATATGACTGACAGGAAGTGAACCAAAACCCTTCAGAGCGTTCAGTCCAGTTGTCAACTAAAATATAATTTCATTTTTATACTTAAAACTCATTGTAACAGAGTGGATTTAGGCACGGTGCACATATCCGGTGTTTCAACGTGCGGCGCCGCTGCCGCAACGCAAGTGCGGTCTGAGATACATTACATCCAATGGAGTAGTAGACACATGTCTCCGGCGCCACTGCGGCGACGCACGTCCAACTTTCGTGCAATTTGTACCGCAGTTCCCCACGGCGCCGCACACTCTCCTCCTGTCTGAAGTACTTTGTTTTCATAAACAAATGTAATATAAATAATAATTAATAAATGGTTGTATCCAGTGACGTCTATTTTGTGTTTCAAAATATACTTTTTTTACAACAAGTAAGCGAAACAAACATGTTTTCTTCGATTGAATATTTATCGCAAATGGCGCGAAATGAGTACTTGCGTCATTTCACGGTTATGTGTGCACAGTTGGGCTTCGGTGCCGCACGTTAAAAAATCAGATGTGTGGGCTGATTAAAATTTGGGACACTCACATAAAAATCTATACATCTAAAAATTAAAATAAATTTTAAAATGTGTTTTGTCAGTAATTTTATTAATTAGGTGTTTAATTATATATTATATGACTAATTTTATTACTCCCCCCCCCACAACCAGTTCATTACAAACATCTTCAAATGTTCTAAATTTGAGCCTGGTGCAGCTTGTTTTCTCTGCCCAGTTATACATATTGTTTTTTGTAAATTATTGTAATTAATTTTCACACTTAAAAATATTCTTAACTAAGAAAAATATGAACTATTTTTCAAAAGCATATTATTTTTTATTTAAATAAAAAATATTAACTTCTTGGACATTGTTTTTATACTTTTTTTTGGGGAATGACCCATACACATCGATCTAAAAAGAGGCATAATCTCTTTCAGATTAGATAGTATACCCAACATTCTCGATTATCACCAAACGATTTTGTTCTCAAGTTTGACTTTTTTTATTCTGGTTTATCTCAATTCTTACTTAATTCAAGTTTTATATTCGTAAAATGTTTGGTTTTAGAAAACTATACTGAGTGAGATATTTTAATGGTAACCTTTCTGAGATTAAATTGCTTTGGACATCAATTTTATTTAGTTACTAGCAAAATACCCGACCTTACTCGGTTTGAATTGGTTTACTCTAGATTGAAGAGATAATCAAAATATATAATGATTTACGTTTTTTGCAGAATAAAAATTTATTTTAACACCTTTTGCCATCTTTATATTTTCTACAACTTACTTTGGACACAAATCCTACACATGCATATCCATTCATGTAATACATTTCACATACATCGCACAATTGCTGTATGGCAAAGCTACAAAATGACGAAAGGTGATACTAAGATTACTACTATAAAAGACGATTTTGAGGGAGATTTGGAATTCCCTTTCTTAAGTTCTTTTCATGTTCAACTCAATTAATTAAAATTACGATTTACGGCGAGTGCTCTCGCACTCATAGTCAACAAAACAATATTTTTTTTACTTGTGGCATTTTTGCCTCCGGTATGCAACATTGTGAAATTTTGCAATCTTCTCCTGTCATTATTACAACGAATTTTTTAATGTTGGAAAAAGTTCTAGTTCGGATTTTTAAACATTATTATTCTTTCCATAACGGCATTATTCTTTCAATAACAGCATTATTCTTTCAATAATGGCATAATTACACTTAAAATTTACTGAAAATTTATACTGACTTAACTAACATTTTTAAGTCTAAAACTTTGTGGTGCTGTTGCGTGTGATGAGAAGGAAAACACATTTATTAAAATAATAAATATTTAAAATAGGAAACAGTGAAATAGAACAAAATAAAAGATGTCGGAAAAAATTGTTGTAAAGACATTAATTTGTGATTCATTTTTATCTCTTGATCTCGCACAGTTGCCACAATTTACAACTAAAAGTGCACAAAATTTAGAAATGTGAAATTAATTCAGAGCGAAAGAAACAGAAAATATCACTGCTCACGCGATCTTGTTCATTCTCGTTACATTGAAAAATATCGTCTGTCTCAAATATTCCGAAATCGTTTTCATTGCGCAAAGAACAAAAATAAGACTCGCAATAAATGAAGTATCAGAGCTTAAATTCCATTAAAAAATATAATTTTTTGAAGAATAATTACTTTTTCAGCAGTGCTGGTAAAACAATCGAAGTAATCGTAATATTCAATAGACATTCCAATTTTTTAGAAACTACCAAATTACGGTTGATTTAAGAATACTTACTCAGGTGTTTTAGCATGAAACTCATCTAAATATACCAATAAAGACATGTTTAATATTGCATTCACTACACTAATAGATAATGAAAAAATAAAATACACTGCAATCAAATATCTGGAAAACAATTCATGTGATACGTACCAAAACACACAAACACAAAATCGAGCATAGAACAGACAGACTTTCGCAACCAATTCCACTCACTAAACGAAGATAAGTACTCACTGTATGCAAATTTTCATGAAAATATCTTAAACCGTGTGGACGTGTATAGGGCACAACATACAGACACCAAACGAGAAAAAGGCGGATTCGGCATCAGAAGGGTCCAAAACGGATAGAAAACTTGAAATGGGTCGAAAATGTTGAATGTACAAACAAACACTCCATTCTTATTTATATAGAAGATACGGCAAACAAAATTAAAAACCCCAAATAAATACTTTTTTAGCTTTTCTATTTATCAGGATTAAAAGTGGCGAATGAATGTTTTGTACGGAAGCATAACATATTTAATGCACCTGTTCGCAAAATAACAAAATACAGTTAGTTTGAATAATTCTGTAAGACAAATTCAATAAAGGGCAATGTTTCTTTTTGCCCCGAATCATTTTTGAAATTTCTGGAGGCAAAACATTTCTATCAGTAACGTCCCATTTCTAAAGCAATGCTAGTTTGCATTTGAAACACATGAAAGAACAATAAAAAGCGGTAAAACACTTTAATGTAATTTAGGATGATTTGATCAGATTGCTTTTCCTTAAGAGTGAAAATGTGCCTTGTCGCTATCTTGTCCTAATCCCCTCAATTACTATGAACGAAAAAGGAATCAATAGCATATGGAACGCCTAAAAAAAGAAATGTGCATAGAACATTCAAATCTCCTTTCAAGTCAGAGAGAACCGAAACTTCACTTTGTATTCAAATTTAGCGAAATATCAATCAAAATGGCACATCTGTCCAGACTAGGATGACAGTCAATACGTTTTGGGAAAATTTAGTAATCTATGCAGACAAAATGGCGCGGCGGCTCTTCTGTGGATACGCTCTAGCGCAAATGGTTGATCATTAATAAGATTATCTAGCATCCACAAAATTCCCAAAATGACAAAATAAGTATTTTTATGGAATAGATGATCAAGTTCAAGTGCTGGAACACAATTTCAACATGGCGCAATACAGAAAAATAGTCATTTGATTTTTCTGTCGTTCTGGCCAAGTAGTGCGCTTCCCAGGGACCTAGCCTAGGGTCAGTTGATTTCTGTACAGTTGTGAAAGCTGGTTAGACTATCACACGTAAAATCATGAATAATGATAGCCATGGATGTTTTCCTCTGTGAACTTGTTATAGATACCTTTCGGCACAGAACGATAAACGTGGAACAAGAATCTGCGATATAGACGTCAATCGCTGAACGGATTTGTTAGCGCTTCCACCAGTCCCCTAATTTAACTAATACAGTTTTTAATTTATGACACAACTGCCTTCTCCCAAGAGGAGTACTATTTTTCAAAATAAAGAATCTTTTTCCAAGTTTTGTCATTTCAATCTACTAAACACCACCCCAGACAGCAGTATGATAACTCAATCAACTGTAAATTGAGAATTCTGAAAGTTTTTTTAAAATACCTGGTATTTTGAATCATTTTTTCAAATAATCACAAGTAATTAGGTTTGAAGAAAAATGTTACATAAATGTGAATTAGTTAACTTACAAGAGTGCATTTGTATATCAGAAACTAAGCGATTAAATTCGAAAATACCAGAACATTGATCAATGTTATCTTGAAGATTTTGAAGTTTTAAATTTATATACTTTGTAACCATTAATATAATTTAAAATTTTTACACGCAGCTTGATTCGCACAGGAAAATTTATTCGATACAAAATTTTAAACTTATTGATAGTAAAACTTTAGACTGTTGTTTTACTGATCTGACAGAAAAATGGATATTCCTTCAATTTGAATTATTCGGTGCCCAAATTCGTTAATCAACCTATTTGATTTATTTTAAAATTGAACACATTCACTTGACATGTAAACCTTGTGCTAATTTCCTCTAAAGGATAACTTTTCTTCTGAAAATACCAATACCTTAACTGCTCAAAATAAATTTCTGAATGGCTTTAGTACAGGATCTAATGAAGTTTTCATATATTTTTTTCTGAAAATATAAAGAACATTTAAGGAGGAACAATGAGATTTTTTGTCTCTAAAACATTCAATTTTTCTTAGAAAAATTAAAAAGGTTCAACAAAGTAATTACTCAACACAAAATTGTTTTCAATCAAGAAAGAAGAGAGAATCACTCTATTACTTAGCAAATTATGTTTACTTGATTCAGACGGGAGGAAAGGATTTTTGAGAAATCAATGTACATATTTGTTTTAAATGGAACTTAGTATAATATTTTACGAGTATACTAAAATTAGTACAAAGTTACTGTGCTTACTTTAACTAAACTACATTATTAGTAAAAATTGGCACAATTCACTCTTCCTTAGTAGTGGAAAGTAGACCTTAAAATAGTCAATACTTTGTAATCTCTACAGATAAAATGTTATCAGAAAAAAAATTAATATTAACCTTTTTTAGAAATCCTTATCCTCTTGATTGAGTGGTAGGAAGGATTGATTTTTACCCTGCTCAGGTCATTTGACATTCTTCAAACAGAAAATTATGAAGCAATATTTTTTCCTGAGTTGAAATGACAAATTTGAAATTCATAAATACTTGCTCCGAATTTGTTTTGAGGCAAGAAAACTGAAAATGGCATTCAAGTTTCAACTTAGTGGTTACAATTAAACGTTGATAACCTTGTTTATTACCTTTTGGAAAAATGACCTTTTCTCCTAGTCCTAATTGAAAAAACAAAAAGTGTCAATTTTTTGATAAAAACTGTTAAGGAATCTTACAAGACAGATAATCCCCCAATGTTAGAAACACATCACAATTCGTTCCAATTTTTGAAATTATCTTTATTTTAGTTTAGTTAACCCAACTATGAAGAGAATATTCCCTCAAATGGTAGTGATGTAGCATTAGTTAGAAAAATTTAGGATCTCTGAAAGGATGTCACAGACTGCAGAAAATACTGAGGTATGCAAATATAGTATCAAAAGCTATATATATTGAAGAGCTCTTTGGTAATGTTATTAACACGTTGAAGAAATAAATGTTTATTTTTTTTGTAAAATAAAACAAGCTAGGTATGTTTCAAAAATGAAATTTGTGAATGAGAAAAAAATGTTTTAACCTGTTGTTTTTCCAGATAAAAAATTTGAACATTTGGAGTACTAAAGTAGTTTTTTTGGAGTATCATTTATTATAAATAGGAAATACTTTAAGTTTTGACATGAAACCACTGAAAAATATTCAGAAATGTTTAAAGGAGGCATACATATCCAGAGGAAGACAAGCAATAAGCTTCATTACTCATCATTTGAGCACATTGCAGTAACCATTACTACACGAAATAAAAACATCAACAAAGGAATTCATAATTCTATATATTTTTTGGTGTTTTGTGACAAAATAAGTTTTTAAAACATATCGTTTATATTTTTGATACATAGTTTGAGACAAAAAATATTTTCAATTTAGATAAGTTTAAACATTATAGGTGTTATTATTCTTTCCTCTTTTCTGAATTATAGGAAATAATCAATCTGAGAAAAGCTATTTTAACCAGATACTATTTTAGATGTGATATAAATGAAACAAATTTTAGGTATTGGCATTTTTAATTTATGTCGCACTAGAGCAACACAAATATAAGAAATAAGTTTTTTGAAGTATAAAATGTATGAAAGATGTTCCCTTGCTGTAGTTAATTAACTTGACAAACTACTATACCCAAAATACAGTAAAATAGTTAATAAACTTTACAAACTATTACCTACCAAAATGAAAATACTCTCCATACTTTACGGAAAAATAAAATAGAAAATTACATGTCTCGTGAAGTATTTATCCCGAAAATCAATATTTTAAAATATGAGCAACAGACAATAAATACCCAATTTATGAGATGCTAAAAACCAGAAAATAGTTCTAATATAAATTTCATTGCAATTTTCTTTATAAAATGTAAATCAGAAAAAATATATTTAACGGAAAAACCGTCTTTCAACTTGTAACATTGAAAATCTAGAACACACGTTTTGCTGAATAGATTGCTTCCAGAGATGTAATTTGATGACCTGTTTCCTAAAGTTTTTTTTGTAAAATCCATTTTTCTTGAAAATGCTAGAAAGTACGTAATAAAGGTAAACATAAACCATACCTACTTACCATT
The DNA here is from genome assembly GCA_947359465.1 of Metellina segmentata. Taxonomy (NCBI): domain Eukaryota; kingdom Metazoa; phylum Arthropoda; class Arachnida; order Araneae; family Tetragnathidae; genus Metellina; species Metellina segmentata. The sequence goes on along the minus strand of OX375877.1, from coordinate 120,207,257 downwards.
GTTATAAATTCACACACCATACAGAAATTCAAGTCATAAATCTTACCTTTAGTTCAACCCAAAACCTAAATGTTTTCATGAAAACTAAGTTCATCACAATGCAATATATTGATGTTGAATTTAATCAGTTACGTTACTATGGTCAGATAATTAAACATTTCGAATGTATTCCAAAGCTTCTTGATATGATCAATCATAATTTAGATTCAAATTTTGAAAGCATTTGTTGATTTCAAAACAGTAAATAAGCAGAGACCATATATCAAAAAACTTTTTTATTGTTTCTCCACAATACTCAGTTACATCCATGGCTTCTTACTTTGAGCTTAATATCCACAAACGTCGGAATGAACCTTTAAACACATTTTAGGCATTCTCACATATCACAAAACCAGAGCTACCATTGTGTCCATTGCATAGAGGGTTTTATGAAATAAAATTCAAATGGTTTATAACTCTTATCACACAGTAACAGACTAAGCTTAATAATGAATAAAGTTGAATTTAAATTAAGTAGTTCAAGAAACTACTATTTAATTAAAATTAAATTGTTAAAACTGAAAACAACTTTTGTTAACTGATAATTAACATGGTAACAATAAGATAGGAAAAATTAACATTAAAATAACTTTTTAATTCACATCTCGAACTTTTGAGAAATAAAATACAACTATTTAAACAGTGTCACTAACATGAAAATTAATTATCAATTATGGCGATTAGTTTTTTGAATATCTGTAGAAATCATGAGAAAAAGTGTGGACATTGGTAATACAAGCAAAACTTCGGTCTTTCTCTTGAAAGTGAAGGAAAATTGGTGGGACAGTACATCACATTTTAACAGAACACTTTCATTCATTTGTACTAAATTTGTGGAAGTCATGCATTTCATCCAAGGTGCTTCTAATACCATTTAAGTCACGAACCAGCTGAAGCTGCACAGTATTAAGAAAATTCAATTACTCAACACTTCAGAACGATGTAGAACTTAGTTATCAAGAATCGAGAGTTGCATTTTTGTAACAAAATAGGAACAATGTTACTGGGTTTCATAATACATTCAACACTCATTTGATAATCTACAATTCTACTGAGTTGCAAAAATAATATAAAACAAGTTTTTGAGAGCAATATTTCTTTCATTGTGAATGAAAAATTCAGGTAGACTAATCAAGTTTACTTAAAATATATTTTTTACATATATATTTGATATTTTATAAACCCATAAATTTCAAAATGAATTTTGCAAAATACAAGATTAAACTGCAAAAATTCCAATACATAAATTTTATATTCCTCATTTAAAGTTGTGGAAGAAGTTTTAATTTCCATATTTATTAAGATACATATTGTAAATTGTGAATAATGCAACATCATATTGAACGTTTAGTAAGAGCATAGAAAATATAAAATCAATATTTTTGCATTTTCAAGGCTAATTACACATCAGTATTTTTTAAGAGATGAATTGATACGAGGAACCATAAAGCAATTTGATACTGTAATACAATTATTAACCTCATAAAGGTTAAGTAGTTAATTGGCATTTGAACAATTCTAATACACATGGAATTTTTGACAAATTTCACTGAAATACATTGAAAAATAACAATTCATGTTCAAAATTTATGCAGTCATAATACATATGCTATTTAACATTATTAGATTTCATGCTACGATCCAAACAAATTAAATTGTAGCAATAACATTATTTTTAGATGTATTGAAATATTGCAAATGTAAACAAATTAAGATTTAATGTAATATTATTAAATATGACTACATTTAGTGTTGTACAAATACAAAAAAAAAGACAATTCTGAAGCCTTACCCGAAATTTGAACTTGAGATAATTAAGAAAAGAAATTGTTCTTTTGAGCACATAATAAATAAACCAAAGTCCACAATAGTTATGCATAACTAAATAATCCAGTCATAAAGGCAAAGGAAATGCTGGTCATGGCACTGTCAATTTTTGCATCCAAAAATCCTCTACGCATACAAAGCATCCCAGAAGTCAGGCGTGGTAACGAAAGCAGTGAAAAGTTACACTTGTTCCCCATTCAAATGGTAATAATGTAAATATAAACGATGTTTGAATGAACGTAAAAAAAACGAAGGTTCGGTGAGGTTTCATGGAAACACATAATCCGTTTTTTTCATCCTTACAATAAGATCCAAAAAGCAGGTACTGACGATGAAAAAATGCATCAGGAAAGAAAAACTCAAACATTCATAGTTCATGCGCACGCACACTAAATTGATAACCCAGTTTTTGTTTAGACGAAAGAAATCCAATTTTCAAACACTCTCAATCGCCACTTCTACGTCGTCTAATTCGTAAAAATCTGTTTTCTTGGGCCTCTTGTTTTCAATGTCTTTTTGTAACCTTTTGACGGCTTCATTTATTAGGATACCTTTACTTAGAAAAGTAAGTATCTCGTACGGGTCTTGAGAACTATTTTTGGATGACTTAGACCTAAGTATACAGTACTTACAAGTGGGTGAAGAGTGGTCCATGGCTATTTCACTATTGTTCATTTTGTTCCGACATACAGACCGCACCGGCGCCGCGTATGGAGACATCCGTCTATGTTTGGAATACACATTATGGCTTGGTTTGGATTTCAGGTGTAGATTGTGCTTGATCGCAGCCACCAATTCCTCCATATCTGCAGCTAGGAAATTTTCAGGTAAAGAGTCTTGAACACAAATATCCTCTTTGCTTGGCATTTTGAATCGTGGTTGTACGTAATCCCTGAGATACAGTTGAAATTTAGAGTCGATTTCGACGGAGACTGAACAGAAACAGCGTCTCCAACTGCTCAAGCCGGCAGAAAGACAACACAAACAACAATTCTCTTTGTTTTGGTTGGTTAACACCCAGACAGAGTGTGTGAATGTTCCAAACAAAGTAGTTCAAAACTGTTCGCTGTGTGCCGCGTCTACTAATTTTACAACTTAGTGGTTGAATAGCTTTTATGTATGTAAAAGACGAAATAGGATTATGAAAGTATTTAAGTATAGTTAACAAGGTCAGAAAAGCGTACTGGCTGTTTGCCAAAAGATTCGGTGCTTGTATTCATACGCAGCAGACTGTGCTGGAAAATCACGTAGATTTTAGGGTTACCACGTTAAAATTCATTCTTGGTTGTTTATTATTGCCAACCTAGTTGCCAACAACGCCAAAGGTGGAATTAACATCAACGGCGTTCTCAGCGTTGCATTATGCAATATCTTGTTCTGTTACTTGTGTAGAACTTAATGCTAATAGAATCTCTCAATCGAGCATACCTATAAACCAAATCAATCTTGTCTCAAAATCGAATCAGTCAAGAAAAAATTTCAGTGTTTTTTGTGATGTGCATGATGATTTTTGAAAACTGGAGTAGATTTCAATGGAGATGAAGAAAATGTTCTCTCATTTTTACAAACGCAAAATAGTTGATCGCAGTTTAGATTTCAGAAACTTAGTTTTTGTTGCTTCAACAAGAGCATTTTTCCTTTTTGTCTCCACTATAAAAGGTGTCATTTTTCAAACAAAGAGGTTCGATTCTTTTCAATTAATCTAAATTGTCATCTATGCATTCAATTATTCGCTGCACACACTTACAACTCCTTTTCGCACACATTTTTGAAATTTATTGTAGTATTATTTGTAAAATTTTAATTACTGGGTTAATATAATATTCTACATTCGCTTTCAATTACATTGATTTAATTACAGAGTATTATTTGTAAAATTTTAATTACTGGGTTAATATAATATTCTACATTCGCTTTCAATTACATTGATTTAATTACATTGCTCATTCGTTTAATCGTTCTTGTACACATGCATTGTATTCTTTCTTTGTATTGCAGGTTTCGTTTTCAAAAAATTTGTTCCTCCCTTATTTGTTTTTCATTCGATAGGATTAAAACCTTGTCGGCTACAAAATCGTCCCAGCATTCATAATATTATTATCAACTGACTATTCTTCTGCGAAGAGCAACTTTTTTTGAGTGTGTTTTCTTTTAGTAAAAATCACTTACTACTTTAGATAAATTAGTGTGACGTATCAATAATAAAATAGTTGACAGCCAAAAAGAATGACAAACTATTTTACCTGAACTACTTCTAGAGAATGCCAATATATGGTTCTATGAAGCCGCAATAAAATATTTAATTCAAAAAGTCTTTTGTACATTTTTGTTCGTTATGTGCGTTCTCTTTTTGAAAAGTAGTTTCGAAAAAATCCGCAAAAAAGCACATTTCAAACCTGCAGTCACACATGCTTTTCGGAATTTTTTTTAGTTATATGACTTGCAGGAGAAAACACGCGAGACGTAGATCCGAGGAAATAATTACCGCTTTATTAACCAACACCAAAAATATAAATTTTTGAATCATTTTTAGTTTAAAAAGTATGTTACTGAAAGTTTAATGCGTCGTTTCGAATCTTTCTTTGAGTTCGGATCAACATTGCTGCTCGCGAACTAGTTTCAAGCATTTGTTCTTGAACAGGCCTGGTCATCTTTAACCGCACCATGAGACACCTTGAGGGGAAGCAATTCTGAGGGACTAGTGTAAGATAAAGTGATTTAAAAGTAAAAAATATTGTTTCATTCACTCATTACATAAATTTATCACATCGATGTTTATTTTTCTCAGAGATAACTCCTCTTGGATCTTTGCTAATCGTTGTCCGTTTTCTTCGGAAACTTCCTTCTTGATTACGTTTGAAAAAAGTACGGAATCTTGACGAATTTAGAACACCAGAACAAACATTTACAGAAGAAAAATAATTCTTCAAAACAGAACTTTTAGAAAAATACCACGTAATCAAAATGTTCTTGTTTGGACCATATTTCCAAGGATCCTGCTTTTGTTGGGTTGTTATAAAGCATCGATGTTTTTTTTATTATATAACATCGACATCTATGTCGCATCTCTACTAGGAAATAACATGAAGGAATTCTTTCCTTGTTAGTGAAACACACCAACCACTGAACGAAAACACAATAATCATGGCTATTAAATGACTGGATAGCATGTTCCATGCAAAGAGACAATCTTTTACTTTCACAACAATAATAAAGTAATAACAAAATAGACAATATAAAAGTAAATGCACATCCCTATTTTCGTTGCATACTTCCACGTTTAGAGTAAATACGATAAATGAATTGTGAACATTTTTTTTCTCCCACCACAAGAATTTATATATACACTAGTAAAATATCCGACCTTACTCGGTTTGAATTGGTTTACTCTAGATTGAAGAGATGATGAAAATCTATAATGACTTACGTTTTTCGTAGAATAAAATAATATTTAACACCTTTCGTCATCTTTATAATTTCTACAGCTTACTTTGGTCACAAATCCTACACATGCACATCCACTCATGTAATACATTTCACATACATCGCACTCTTGCTGTATGACATAGCTAATAAATGACGAAAGGTGACACTAAGGTTACTACTACAAAAGACGATTTTGAGAGAGATTTGGAATTTCATTTCTTAAGTTCTTTTCGTGTTCAACGCAATTAATAAACACGACGATTGACGGCGAGTGCTCTCGCACTCATAGTCAACAAAACAATATTTTTTTACTTGTGGCACTCTTACATCCGGCATTCGACATTGTGGAATTTCGCAATTTTCTCCTGTCATTATGCCAAAGAATTTTTCAATGTTTCAATAATTCTAATTCGGATTTTTTAAACATTATTATTCTTTCAATAACGGCATTATTCTTTCAAGAACAGCATTATTCTTTTAATAACGGCATTATTCTTTCAATAATGGTATAGTTACACTTACAACTTGCTTTATTCTGATTTACCTACCACTTTTAGTCGAATACTTTGTGGTGGTATTGCGTGTGATGAAAAAGAAACACAATTTATTAAAATAATAAATATTTAAAACAGAAAACAGCGAAATAAAACAAAATAAAAGATCTCGGGAGAAAGTTGTTCAAAAGATATTAATTTGTGATTCCTTTTTATCTCTTGATCTCGCAGTTGCCACAACTTACTACTAAAAAGTGCACAAAACTTAGAAATGCGAAATTACTTCAGAGTGAAAGAAACACAAGTTTCCGTTTTTTTCCCGTTCGTTAAAAAATATCGTCTGTCCCAAATATTCGGAAATCGTTTACATTACACCCAAGAACAAAAAGACTCGAAATAAATAAAGTATCAAAGCTAATATTCCAACGTAAAATTTTTTTTTGAAAAATAATTGTTTTTTTTTTTAGTAGTACTGGTAAAGCAAATCAAGGCAATCGTAATACTCAATATACATTCCAATTTTCCAAAATACCAAATTATGGTTGATTTAAGAAAACTTACTCTAGTGTTTTAGCATGAAACTCAACGAAATATAACTATAAAAATATATTTAATATTGCATTCACTAAACTAATAGATAATGTATAAAATAAAACACATTGCAATCAAAAATATGGAATAAAATTCATGTGATGCCTGCAGAAACACACGAAATCGAACATAGAACAGAAAGACGGACAGACAGACTTTCGCACTCTACTCACTAAACGAAGATAAGAACTTACTGTATGCAAATTTCCATGAAAATATATTAAACCGTGTGGACGTGTATAGGGCACATACAGACAGACACCAAACGCGAAAAAAGCGGATTTGGAATCAGATGGGTCCAAAACGGATAGAAAACTTGAAAGGGGTCGAAAATATTGAATGTACAAACAAAAACACTCCATTCTTATTTATATAGATTTTCTCTTCTGCAATTTACTTTAAGTGCTCAAAATATAAAGTCTTGTTCAAGTTTTTACACGGTGTTTCTGGAAAACCTTTATCATTTAATAAAATTATATAGATTGGTGTGTAACCAGTAATTACCTATGAGAATATTTATGAAATTGTGTATGCATTTGGAAATCTGAATAATTATATTTTGTTCTTTTATTGTAAATTGCGTTATTCATTATAATGGCTATACAGTGGAGTCGCCATTATTCGAGTTAATGTGGACCAAGACTAACTCAAAATGTTTTGCTAATCGAAAGAAAATATAAAATTCGTAGATTAATTTTTCATACATTTTTTAAGTCGAAAAATTCCACACACGTTTTGCAACTGTTTTTTATAGATTCTCTTCCCGTTTTAACAAATGCTTTCTGAATTTTCTTGATTGTTTTCAATTTCAATGTGGAATTCGCTGTCTATGTTTACACTGCTTTCGTTTCTGTATTTAATACTAGTGTTATCGAAATTCAGAAAGATACTGGAGTCGTTATAGGAGCAGATGGGAAACACAGATACTTTTGCAAATGACGCTCGAATGTTAAATTTCAGTGTACTTGGAAACTGATAAAATGGGCTTAAACGGATAGAGAAGCTAGAAGAATATTTTGGTCCTGGAAAGTTTTACTCTGTTTAAGCCAGAATTGAAGAACTTTTTCTTTATACATTCGGTTGCCCAGTTAGTAAGTAGAGTCGCGTTAAGCAACAGGAGTGTTGCGAGTTCGAAACTCGATCCAACGAAACACAGTCGTATGGGCTGAAGCACGTTAAATCTGTCGTGGCCTCAAATGTCCCGACATTGGCGTGGTGTGGAAGTATGCAGAGTGAGGTGCCAGCTCAGGTGCCATCTGACGGTGGTTCAAAATGACGAGGCGTTGTCCTTGGATCATTTCCTTTGGAATTGATCCCGGACCGTCGCCAAAAGACCATTGTGTTGCTCCAGTGCGACGTAAATTTAACTACAACCAACTTAAGCACATTCACGCCTTCTTCTACAATTTTTCCAGTGTTAATAAAATTCGAAATGATAATTTTTTCTTTGAAACACTGTTTCCATCACATCAAATTTTGTTTTGAGGTTTTTCTACTTTTGGTTAACAAACACGTCCTTTTTTTGTACCTAATCAAATTTTACATTCAGCATGAAAAAGCGAAACTTTATAAAATAACCTTTCAGATCATTTTTCTCTTGGGAAAAAGAATATATTTTTCAACCTCAGAAGTCAAGATTATTTCACAAGAAACAAGGAGGTGAGACAAGAAAGTTTCATTGGAATCAACCCTTCCTTTCCTTACCTCGTAACACCGGAAAATCCCATGACCTATATTTCCTGCCGACAGAATCACACCTTCATAGCGATAAACTCTCTAATATAGCAACTCTATCTAGAATTCCTTTGGCGGGGACTTGGCGCAGGCGCAGTATGAGGGTAAACGACCTGTCTGCGTTGACGACGTGACGTGTACGAACATCGTGTTATGGGGCGGTTCTATTTGAGATCAATCAAAAAGAAAATAAATACAAAAAAGATCGAATGCAGTCTTTGCATTTGATTTTGTTTTTGTGCGTTTGTTTTTTCAACTTCACCCCTTTCACCTTTAGACACGTAAATAGAGCAGGCAACAGATCTGGATTTCGATACAATTAGAGGAACCTGTTGAAGAAATGTAAACGTGTTTACTACATAGATGGCAGACCGATAGGGAATGGGTATTGTGTCGGATGTAACTTGTTACGTCGTTGCGGCTACATATATCTTGCGTAGTTGGTTGAAATACCGTTAGCTGCTTTGTTTACGTTTGAAGCAGGCGAAGACATTTTGCGGAAAGAACGGAGCAGAAAAGGAACATTTCGTTCCAAATAAAACGTTCGTTCTTTTCGGGAAAAGAATGAAAAGGGATTTTTAAAATTACGAAAAAATATTTTTTTACATATTCTCGATCGCTGGACTTGGACACACCGCACTTTGCATCTGAAATGGACAAAAAAAAAAAAAACATGAGATTTTCCAGTTTTTAACGTTTTAAATTTATAAAAAAAACGTGATGTGATTCGAAAGGCACTTCCGTGCATAAGATTTAGAAGAAAACATTCCAGAACGAATATAGCCAAAATTTTGATGGCAATAACTTGCTTACCAACTTTTACGGACTATCCGTAATTTTTAGGGATTTCCACTTGACGTTTCTGATTTGCGGATGTGTCTGCTTTTCTTACGGATTTTCAAAATTTCGATCTAGCAATCGAAATTTTTTATTCTCTGCAACCATCCACTAAAATTTTCTACCGGACTTGATGAGTGCAAAGACGAAGCAGTTGATAAGTTGGAAAATGAGTTTTGTTGTCTTTAGCTGGAAGATTTATCAATAATAATAGAAGAACATGACCGTTGCAGTGGGTTGAAGTGCAGTGGGTTGAAGTAGGTAAAATAAGAGGGCTGATGGACTTCTGAAATTCGCTAGATTGGCCTAAATTATATTTTGTACTCTGGCCGTCCCCATTCCAATGCAGAATGTGAAATAATCTTTAGTCTTGCCAGAAAGAACCAAACTGAATACCATTATCTCATTTCTAACAAAAAGTTGGAAAGTTTGTTGTTGTTGAAGACAAGAAATTGTTTTGCGCAGAAATGCAGTGCAGAATTATTGGAGAAGACCAAAACAGCTACTGCAGCCTCATTGAATTTTTCTGCGACCCCCTCTGCTGGATAAAACAACTTTGCAAATCGAACATTGATTTTGGTTTCTTTCATCTACTTAAAAATAAGCTTTATGGACACCAATGATCTGTAATCCTGACACAAGTTTAAATGGTATGTAACATAACAGTTTCAGATACAATGTGTAGGTACTCATAAAGTGAATGTTTTTTTTACAATGAATGAGTTCAATCTGGTATTAAAACACTACTGTTTTGCAAGGTATAGGCAGTTAATAAAAATGTGAATTTTTACTTATATGCATTTTTAAGCGGATTAGCAACCGGAGGGTTTCGGGTTCGAAACTCGACCCAACCGAAGACCGCCGAGTGCATGTGGACTGGTGCACGTTAAATCTATCGTGTATTCAATTGTCCTCACGTTGTAGTAGTGTGGAAACTTGGAGAGTATGGTGCCAGCTCAGGAGTAGGACATGACCATAATAGAAGGACATCTGACCTTGGTTCAAAATGACGAAGTGTTGTTCTCGGGTTTGATCCCGGACCATCTCCAATAGCCCGTTGTGTTGCTACAGTGTAACATTCATTCAACCATCTGCCTACCTGTAGTAAAAGACAATTACTATCACAAAATTTAAAAATTTCCGAATAATCGAATTACTAAAACGGTTTTTAAGAACTGCATTATGATAGGAAGGTAGGTATTTAAATTAACGTCTAGATCGGAAGGTTCCTGGTTCGAATCCGGGTGTGGATGTTTGTAAGCGTATGGTGTAGAGGCGGCTGGTGCACATTAAATCTGTCGTGGCCGAAAGTCATCACGTTGGGTTGGTGTGGAAATGTGGAGAGTGGGGTGCCAGCTCAAGTCTTGCCTCGTCATCTGACCGTGGTTCAAAATGACGAGGTGTTGTCCTCGAAAGGGATTTATCCCGGACCGTCTTCAATAGCCCGTTGTGTTGCTCTAGTACGACGTTAACTAAAAATTACCAATTAAATCAACGTCGCTCTGAGCAGCACAACGGGCTATTGGCGACGTTCCGGGATCAACCAGAAGGGAAAAAATCCGAGGACAACACCAGTAATTTTGAACCCTCGTCAGATAACAAGGTCACAAATGAGCTAGCACCCCACTCTCCAAACTGACACACAACGCCAGCGTGAAGACCTGAGGCCACGACAGATTGAACGTGCACCAGCCTCATTTGTACACGATGGTCTTCGGTTGTATTCGAATTCGCATACCACCGGTTATTGATATTTATAAATAAAACTGGCTATCACTAGTTTTCATATCGCTCGGTATCCGTTCGATAGAAACCTCCCCTTTCTATGTGCTACTTTAGGAAAACTGTTTTGCACAGTAGAAAGAACGCGTTTCCTGCAAGGCGAGTCGTTATTTTTAACATGTCCTCAGTCTGATACGTCATGTTTGACGAGTGATGGTTTTAGCACTCTGGGTTGGAACCCCTGCCTGAGCATGAATGTTCGTAAAGACTCAGTCGTCGAAACGTACGGTCGAATTAACCTCAGTGTTACAAAACAGTCTCCGAACAGCGACGAATCTAACTAACACTAGCTTTTGATCGCGAACTGGAAAAAACGCTATAAAATCACTTATGAATAGAAATAATTACAATAATTAGGTAATTTAAGTTACTTTGTATTTTTAGCAACGCAGCGGGTTATTGGTGACGGTCTTGGAGGGAACGATCCGGGGACACCTCGTCATTTTGAACGTCGATTAAAGAGTCGGGATCCTAACGTAGCTCTACAAGGGGTTGGTGACTACAAAATCCACCTGTGGCACTTGTGTGGAAAAGGATATTGGGAGAAAAATAAGCGGATGAACTACTCCGTTTCTCCGAACGGTCCCAAATTATTTTGCCAAAAGTTTTTTAGGGTAATATAAGTCCACTTTACATTTTTAACCTTATAAGGCGAACTGAATTAATCTGATTCTCTGAGAAAAATGCAAATAGAAAACGAACCAACGCCCATCTATGCAAAAGTTCTATTCAGATCATCTTTTAAATCGGTGTTCAACTTTAAAATGGGTTAAATACTCTTGAACTTTGAGTTCAGTTCATGTCAAACTTAAATGAGAAAGAGAGTAATAGTTTTTTTTTTTTTTTACTTTAATATAACCTCTGTTTTGTTTGCGGCTGAGACACTTGTATATCCTGCATATTATTCCTTAGCCAAACCCTTAACAAAAAGTTCATGGTCTGTACATGCATGCTCATTTAACGTATTTCTGGCATAAACTAATAATGCCACGCCGACAATAAATACCAGAAAGAGTTCCGGATTCAAAACTAGCAACTGACTCGAACTGCAGACGATATTTTTCCTTAATTATTTTTCCATATAATTTTTTTATTTTATTCTTTTTTCTTTGCTAATGGCGTCATAGAACTTCCTGGAAGCTTCTTGTAACTAATCCTAAAACATCAAACGATTTTTAATATTGTAATCACGTTGATTATTCTTTATTAATTAATCCCAATTCCACTTGCGCTGCTTCTCTTTCTTTCAAACAAACTTTAACAAATTTTATTCTTTCAAAATTTCAATTATTTCCTTGTTACGATCTTTTTTAGTCTTAATTCATGCCTGGTTAAACATTACTAGCTTAATTTTTTATTACTTCCAATGACCAAGGCGGCAAGATTTCAAACAGAAGAAATAAAAGAACGAACTTTTAAAGAAAGGATTTTTACGAATACTTTTAAAATCTTGTCTTTAAGACTAAGCGGCACTAGTGAAACATTAAAGTCTTGTTTCTCCAACAAAAATTTTCTTAAATTGGGTGTTTTGCGTCGTTTTTTCAGACTTCAGAGAATTTGCATTGGTGTTAATAACATTAGTATGTCGGTATATAGTTCAGCCATTTTCATTATAACTGCAGATTTATATTGTATGATAGACAATAAACGCAATGGATCAATAAGATCGAGTCTAGTTAGATAACAGAGACAACTTTCAATTATGTTTATTTTATCTAATTCGCCAGGGGGTCGCTTTTCAGGGACGAGTAGTGATCAGAACGGATGTTCTAGTATATGAAGATCTTGATTACTTCAAAGATGTGGTGTAGTCATTTTGTTAATCAATCGTCCGAAAATATCCAATGTTGTTAACCTTTACGTTGCTGCAGATGGACAATTGTTACCACTAAAATTTCGTTTACACCAGCGGCATCGTATAGATCTGTGTACGGTGGATGTTATCCCACTTTTAAAGTGACCGCTGGCATCAATCACCATTTACGAGCTGTTAGCGACTGACCTTCAAGAGGGTTACTCAGCTTTGGAAGAAAGGCATAAAATCGCTTCGGTGATATCTCTCTAGCGTCAAACGATACGTCACACTATACTATGAAAGGAAAGCGTCAGTCGTAAATGCCACTCAAGGCTCTATCGCTCAAGTTAGGTAATTAGGTAAAGGGGATAGGACATACAGGTGAAAGAGCCGTTCTGTGAGACGATTGAAAAAAATCTAAGCGGCGTAGCGTAAAGGCTAAAGGCACAATAAACCACGCAGGTGTAAAGATGGTACTCAAAAAATACATTGTAAAGAGAATTCGAACTAATAGGTATAATGACTATTGCTACATTTCAAACTACGTCTAAACCATTCTACCGATTTAAGTAATAGATCGATAGATTAATTGTACTTTATCAGCACATTGTGAAGCTCAAAGTAATCTTTAGTCGAAAATGGAATTAATAGTCTTGTAGATTACATCTAAACTCTCTCAGCGATTACTCTGATACCGGGAGACTTCTAATCAAGTTCAGCTTCAGTGAAGCTTCGGTTTCCTAAGAAAGCGTAGTCGTGATCTAGCGGCCGTGATGTATCGTTGGGTGACGTCACTAAAACGTTGTTTATACTAACACATGGTGTTGGTTTCCACAAGAGCGTAGTTTGTGAGCGTAACGAAAATTATCGGAGCCGCCATTTCCATGACTGTCGTCATAGCGGTCTCAAACAGTTGGGGAACGTTTTTTCTCTTGTAGCGGCAAGATTTCATTTCCTGCTCCATACAATTCGAACGAAGAGGAGCAAAATAAATAAAAAATTTTGAATGCCATTGATTAACTCGTTTTTGCAAAATCGGGATCGTTAAACACAGAATGAAAATTTCAACGGATATGAAATCTGCGGAAAATTTGACATCAAATCGATACCTTAAATGTGTTTTTCTTTAAATAAATAATTAATTATTTAATAAATAATTAAATAATCAAATGGTAAATAATTGAATAATAAAACTGTTTTGATATCGTTATGGCGTAGAAATTTACGCTGATTTGAAATCTGTTGAAATTTTCACTCTACCTTTAACGATCCCGAAGTTAGAAACTTTGAACTAGAGAATAAAAAATCACTTTGTTTTGTTTCTCGAATAAAATAAACCACGACAGCCGTCTGTGTTGCCCATTCTCCAACGTATTCTGTCCGTTTAAGTTGACACCTCTGGATTCTTGTTTAGACGGCCGTCTAGTTATGCCCGCGGCATCATGACGTATCACGGCCGTTAGATAACGGCTCCACTTTCTTAGGAAACCAAAGCTTTACAGTAGTTTTCCTCGTAGAACGTTTATTTTTTTTAGAACAACTCTATTATTGTTCGATAGAAAAAGGAAAGCTTTACTTCCGTAATGCGTTTCATTTCCCATAAGTTTTAATTTTCTTAAAAAAGTTTGTTTTTGAATACATTTATTTGTACATGTCTTTACCGAAATCAGTGCTCTACTATAATTAGGGTTGCCAACCCTCCCAGATTGGCCGTTATTGTCTAGGAATCGAAGTTGCTGTCCAGAATCTCGGTTGAATGTCAAACTGTCCCGGAATTTCAGAGAAAGCTATCGACCCATATCACCTAAATTCCAAAACAATTCTTTCCATTGCACATGACTTCTCCATCAAACGTCCATTCCCCCTTCTATTCCAAGCCAATATCGTCACTCAAAGTGCAAACGATCGTATGTTAAAAATATCCAATTTTTTCCTTTTTATTATTGCTATATGTGGAATTTTGAGATTTTCACCTGGTGGCAAAATTCATAATAATAGAATCAAATTATAAGGAACAAATTCGTCCTTTTGCTCTCCTGAAAAATGCAACTTTTAAACAAACGACCTTTTGCACTTTTGAGTTGCGATATAAATATTTTAGTTTTACTGAATATGTCCCGGAATTGTCTCAGAAAAAGTTGGCAACCCTAACTATAATTAGTGTTTGGTCATCTCATCTTTTTTCTGAAAGCGAAAACTGTTTTATTTAGAATTGTAGTACCGTAATTGTATGTTTTCACTTCAAAACATTTTATCATTTTCATTCATGTAAGAGAAAAAACCCATCTCTTTAAAACGACGAACGAAACCAAACCCCAAATTTAAATACGTGTCATTTTTGAACGATATAAGATATTATTTAATTGAGTATACACAGTAGAGGTATATTCTAGAGTAGGCTATTTTTTAATAAATAATATAATTATTTAAGAGTTATTAGTTATTATTTAATCTAGAGTAGGCTATAATTTATTAAAATCTGGAGAAATGGAGACAGGAGAGACCCCTTCAGGCGGGCATGGGCCCATTAAATAGGCCCAAAATTTTCTTTAAGATATTTGGTCCTGGGGTTCACAAACTTTTCAATTCCAGCACTCCCTTGAAAAATTAAAAATTTTTTTTGAATCCTTTGACATTATAAAATTAAATGGAACACATAATACCTGCATAAGATCAGTTTGATTGTTATTTTTCTGCTTAATATTGAGAGTAAAATGTTTAGGTTTATCTAAAATAGGTTGTAAAACGTTGAAACTTCACATTAAGGATTAATGATAGATGGCATATAAAGACTAGAAACAATAAAACTAGAGTTCAGAAGTAAAAGAAATCCGCTCTTTATCTCAATATCATATAAAGTCTTATTTATTTATTAAAATGTATTCAAATAGAAAGACTCATAAAACTTGAAAAATTACAATACAAACATTAAAATATATACTTTAAAGTCGTAATTAAAAAATGAAGCAATTTTTTAACTAAAGCTTCGAATAGTTAAGTTTAATGTCCGATAATTTCAATATTAAGTCATTCTCAATTCCAAGTCTATTTCAAATCAATAAATACTGGAATTTCCAATTAATTGGTTTAGAATTTGAAATTTGGATATAAGAACATAAGAGAAACGGAGAAAAAATGGAATATTTAATTTTTGTTGAAATCTCTTTTTTTTTTACTAGTGAAACATTGAATGTTTTCCGAGGACCCCCTGAATACATGTAGGGAACCCCTGTGGTCCCTGGGCAACACTTTAAGCACCACTACCCTAGACAGTATTCTTTAAATGAGCAGAACAAAAATTAAATCCTTTCAAAAATATTTCGTATGAAAGAAAGATTTAAAAAAAAAATGAATTCACTTCCTCAATCTAATTAATCCTCCTATTTAAATGGTAATCTCTTTACTTTTCAACTAACCTGATTTCTTTGGAATCCTTCAGTTCAAACATACGCTTTTTAAAGTTTGGTTTCTCGAATGAAAAATAAACCTTTCCTAGTAAAAGGAGTTATTAATTTTTCATATTTAGTTAAGAAATTAAACCATCTTTCGAAGTATTTGTAATTAGTTGTTTCTAAGTAAATTTGAGAAATAAAGCCTTGTACACAAAGTTTACTGCTTTTTCCAGACTAATATAAAAAGAAAATCTCTCAATATACTAATTTCAAATTGAAACTTGTGTGATATTAAAAATTGATTTCGTTTCTTTAATAAAGAAACATCATACTCCGATGTTTTGAAGGGTGATTCCTGTACTTGAGTTTTTATTATCTTATATTTGTTGGATTATATTTTTTTTATCAAATATAAACATGTATTATATTACACTTTTGTTTAAAGATTATTTTTGTTAATAGAACCCACCTCAGATCGTACAGAAAATTTATTAAAATTCTATTCATCTAAGTTTTAACTTGTCCATGCTTATCTTTTCTGTTTTGTGAAAGCTGATGTGCTTTTCGTTTACATTATTCTGTTAAAAAACCAAAATAAAATTTACGCATTTTTAAATTTTTAGCAGTAAAAATAGTTTTTTAGTAAACTGACTACGAAATTAATAACCGAAAATTTTATTAACAGGAACTTGAATGTATTTTAATGGATATCAATCCAAATGACAACAGCAAAAAATGTTAGCTCTTTCCTCCGAATATAAATTAGTTTCTTTTAACGAATAATCCTTACAAACAATGATTATTTTTGTTAATAGAACCCACCTCAGATCGTACAGAAAATTTATTAAAATTCTATTTTGTTAATAGAACCCACCTCAGATCGTACAGAAAATTTATTAAAATTCTATTTTGTTAATAGAACCCACCTCAGATCGTACAGAAAATTTATTAAAATTCTATTCATCTAAGTTTTAACTTGTCCATGCTTATCTTTTCTATTTTGTGAAAGCTGATGTGCTTTTCGTTTACGTTATTCTGTTAAAAAACCAAACTAAATTTTACGCATTTTTTAATTTTTAGCAGTAAAAATAGTTTTTTAGTAAACTAACTACTCTCAATAACCGAAATTAATAACCGAAAATTTTATTAACAGGAACTTGAATATATTTTAATGGATATCAATCCAAATGACAACAGCAAAAAATGTTAGCTCTTTCCTCCGAACATAAATTAGTTTCTTTTAACGAATAATCCCTACAAACAATGATTTAAAGTTAAACACAGAGGAAACTGAAACTTTCGCACAGTGATTTCACTTTGATCTTATAAATAATTTAGTACATTATTTATATGTGATTAATTAATATAATTTTAAGTTGTTTTATAGTCTGTTTCTTTTATACATTTTTTCTATTTTTAATAAAAATTTCAAAACATATTTTGGTCATAACTCTTATTATCGAGGCCACGAAATTATCTGCACTTAGGGCCTCAAAATGGCTCAAATCCATTCGCTGCATCCATTCCTTAATTCCATAAATATAAACATGCAGCATTTATTTTGATCTATATCTCTCTCTCAAGTGAAGATGTGTGTTTGGAACAGGGATAAGGAATTTCTAACTCAAAGATCCTTTGTTTCGTCAACCAGGAACAAAACATTGTCCCAGTCACTCTCCCTAGAACCCCCCCCCCCCCAATGTCAACACTACTACTACTTATTTTAATATTTGGTGCTGCCATCTACCTTGTTTAAACAATAACAAAACTTCACCTTGAAAGGGAAGATGTAAGTTAGCATTTGCTAATTAGTTGCTAATAGATCACTGTTATGAAATATTAATCCATGATTGATTGAAAAGATGTAGAAAATTTGTATATGTTATATTTCGTTGCTACTCATTGGACTAATACGATTTAGTAACACAAGGTAATATGGTATCTATACTATATGAATGTTCGAAAGTTATTTCAGTTTTAGTGCTTATTTAAAATAGAAAGATTAAGGGTGGTCATGATTAAAGAGGTGTTTAGAGCTCGATAGTTCAAATCTATTGGACAGCTCATTCACTTGATTTCATCCCTCTGTGACCTTTGGTTGTGAGGTCATATAGGACACTTTTACAGAATCAAAGATGTGTGGATAATTTGCCACTTTGAAGGAACAAAGAACGTTTCACGCCTGTCAAATCCACGGAGAGCTGCTGCGCGCTGCAGTAAAAAATGGGGGTCAGAGAATTCAGTTCTTTGACCACGTGCAAGGAAAAATATTAAAACACTTATGAAAAGTGATAAAAATAAAAACATAACTATTATAAAAATATAATGTCTTACAACTTCAGTTTCTGTAAATTTTTTATCAAATTCTATTTATAACCCTTGGAGTGTAAAAAGATTTTCGAATAGCGTAGTTTTGCTTTCTCCTTACAGCTCATATAATGACTAAATAACAACATTTACCGATTGAAGGAACCTTGAGGAAGATTGCTAACCAAGAAGGTCAAAAATGGTCAGAAGTCATGTAGGAAACGTCTTTCCCGATATTTCTATGCAATTAAAAAAATTTCAAATGCGAATACGTCTTGAAAATCGGAACAGTACTGCGGGCATGCATGAAAAGTGGAGAGTTACCCAAAAACGTTGTAATTGTTTTGTGTTATGATTTCAGAGCTTGCAGAAACCTCCAGAAGATAAATATAGCGTCGTGTAGAAAAAGAATGTCCGTACATGACATGACCTTCGGAGAGAGGGTGCAGGAGCACTGAGCGCAAGTTCAGGGTACGCAATACATTGAAATTCAACGGTGCTGGGTGAGCTGTGCCAGTGCAACAGTGAATTGCGTGAAGTGAGGACTTTTATTCTTATTTCTTATTTTTAACCTTTTAATATTGTTGAGCGAATTTTATTTTCTTAGCCAAATATTACACTGAACAATTAACAAATGACCATTTCGATATTCATATTTTATTACTTCGTAATTTAAAATTTTGCACTCATTGATGTATTTCATATTTCAAAGGATACCTAATTGTTTCAAGGAATTAAAAACACTTACTTTATTCTGAGAACCATAGAGACGAATTTCCATGGAATTATAAAGTTTCTTCTGTTCTAAGCCAACGATACCATCAATTCAGAATTCATTTTTTAGAATTTTTGCTGTCGAAATCGTGTTTGAGAAACAAGTCAAGTGACGTCACATTCGGAATATGTACAGAAGCTCTACCGACCCCTCATTCAGCTCGACAAAAAATACTTCTCACAGGAGCAATGACAAATGGAGGGAGAAACAACAATAATGTTCAATTGTTGCAACCTCAATACTTTGCCTGTGTTGAAAAGGGTATTCAGAACATACAAAAAGAAATTATCGGAAGAAGAAATGCACTTCCGGTTTCAAACTGATTTCATTTATCGCCGTTTTTGCTATGCTTGGCGTTCATTTGAAGTGATATTCTGAATTGTGTTCGAATAACACACACGTTACGAACGAGGTTATACAAAACACAAGCGTCCCCCAGAAACCATCAAACACAGAAACTTCCAATATCAACAATTTCATTTCGTTTTCCCCAATTAAGCTTGTTTGCTGCCAATGTTTCGGAGCCGCAGTTACCCAGCTGATAGAATCGCAGATTAACAACCACAGGGTTGCGTGTTCGAAACAATCTTACCAAAAGCCGTTGTGTACATTGGGGCTGGTGCACTTTTATGTCGTGGTCTCAAATACTGGCATGGCGTGGAAGTTTGGATAGTGGGGTGCTAGCTCAGATGCTGACCTCGTCAGCTGACTGTGGCTCAAAACGACTAGATGTCTTTCCCATTGGGAATGTACCCCAGGACCGTCCCCAATAGCCCGTTATTTTGCTTCAATAAGACAGAAATTTAACTATCTTCCCTTCAATGTTTCTCTACTGGTGGTTCTGGGGCCCTTGTGGTTCACTGTGCTAGCAACCTTCGAGTTGTAGGTGGTGCAGGTTCGAATCCTACAAGGTGCATTCCTCCCAGAGTGTCTTTCTCTCTTCTGTATCAGAAAAACTTTAAATGTGTGTGTGACAATTGCTTGATATTGTGTGCGCAGCATGGCCATATATGGCCCTTGCGCCATGAAACCTTCAAACCAACCAATCAACTACTGGTGGTTCTATCTTTTAATTATATAGAAAGCTGGAAAGGTAATTTCAAATAACATAACTTCTTGAAATAATAGTCAGAAACTCTTTTTGGTAGGATAAACTATTTGAACAGACATTTTGTCCTCATTCTTCAATACACCAGAATACCAACTCCGATAATCTCGATTTCAATCCAACTGGTATAAATAGTTATATTTTGGTTTAGATAGTACCCTGTATAGACGTCATCTGACCGTGGTTCAAAATTACGAGGTGTTGTCCTCGAATCTTTCCCTTAAGGGACTGATCCCGGACTGTCGTGAATAGCCCGTTGCGTTGCTCTAGTATGACGTTAACTAAAATTACCAGAAAACCAAATAAAACAAAAACTGTTTTGCCTTCGACTGAGCCTTACTTTCCGAACTATTAGATATTAGAAATTGGCAACAGCTGAACATCTGGAATTGGAATTGTTTTGTTTTTCGCATCCGCTGTAAGCAGAAATTATGACAAGTGTATAGTACTTCCCTAATTAAAAAATTATTCAGTTGAAAGACGCTTTGTTGACCTTTTGTCTTTCACATCCTCTTGCAGCTCGAATGCTATGATCAATTTAGTATAAAACGATTCACGTTGCACAGTAAAATCCTATTGATTTTTGGTATGCGATTTCAATTGTCATAATTTGATTTTAAAGAATGAAGTGTACTTAAATTTTGTTTTTTTTTCTTATTCCCGTGAGTTCCTCCGAAAGTGAATCTCAACTGATTAATTGTATTTTCTCCAACTACCGCGTTCCTTTCCTTTTTTATTTCTTTATCGAAATCTTATCACTTCCTTCTTAATCATTCAATTGGCATTACCTATCATCTTGTCTACTTCAATTATGCTTTGGCACTTTTTCAAAGGATATTTGTCACCTGTTAACCTTCTCTGTAAAACAGATTTAAGATCGATTCGTGAGGCGGCGTTCGTTACTGTATATTTATATAGTAACTTGCGTGGGCGTAAGCCACCATAATGTATGTTAACTTTGCATAATAAGAATAACGCTTAATTTTTTACACAGTAACAAATCGGTTCTGTTATCAAATTTATTCTTGGCTGTGTGGATAAACTTATGATGATTAAATATAACTACCTTCATCATGCTTTTAATTTAATTTAATTTTATGTCTGTTAGTGTTTAAATATAACTTCTATTTATAGGTTCTATAGCAGAGCACTACTGAAGAACATAAGAATTATGTCTGCTGCCAAAAATATTACCATTCTTCATTTTAATGATGTGTACAATGTTGAACAGCAACAGCAGGAGCCTGTGGCTGGAGCTACAAGGTTTTGCACTGCTTTGAAAAGTTTTAGTCATTTAGATCCACTTGTTCTCTTTAGTGGGGACATCCTTGCTCCATCTATCAGTAAGTTGCTTTTCTATTCTAATGATTGAGTGCGACATCATTCCTGCTAAATCTTAAAATGCTTGTGATTATAAAACTGCTTTAAACAGTTAGGGGAGACAGGGAGATTTGATCCCTTTTTGCAGTTTTTAATTTTTATCAAAATAAATTATTGTTATTTTTTAAATGTTTTGAATCACTATAAATTCAAAGCAAACAAGCATGGAATTTGCATTTTCATGTCAAATGAAACATTTGAAAAAGTACTACAAATACAAAAAGTACTACATTTACTACAAATACAAAGGCCTAGGTTATTTGTATGAAAAAAATTAGTGAATATTTTCAAAACGTGAAAAGTCGAACATAATGTCAAAACTGTTGCTGTTCGAAGTGTTTCACCTAACATAGGTTTTGGCAACTTTTTAGCACAATCCTCTTTAACAACAATGCTTTTGTCGACTTTTTCAGGATATATGAACTGATTGACACTTGATCCTTTTTTTCTCAAAAAATTCGGAAACAGAAACAAATTTTTTTTCGATTTTTTTCAACAAAGTGATTTAATTTTCTTCCTCCTGGAAATTTCACAATTACAAAATCATTCTCATTAAAAGATACATCTTGGGTGTCTTCATTTTCATCAGAAAATTCATGAAGTGATTCTGCTTCTGTTGAATCGTGAACATTGTAATTGCTATCACTTTCCAATGTATTGTCAACATATCGCACCCCATCAAAAAAAGTGACGCTAGTCAAAAAATAAAAATTTTGATGTTATGTCATTGAAAAATATGTATGAGGCATCCCAGCATGTTATATTGCTATTCTATAGAATATAATAGAAGTTACCACCATAAATACTTACCTAAAACTTAAAAGAAGCTTATACTATTTGAATATAAGTTTTATAGTGTCCTTTAAGTTGATAGTTCTCAAATTCTGCAATTTTGAGTTGTGTCACCTTTCTTGTCAAAGTGCGATATTCTCACCTTGGTAGGTACTACTTTTGGTGGGTTATGCACAGTGGTAAAACCACTTTCTGGAATGTTCCATATTTTTTGTGGGTCTAGCTTTTCTTTGCTTATTTCTTTCTGCTTTGCTTTTTTTTATCAGTTCCAGATTTTCAAAAACATTAAAGTTGTGTTTGTTGAAACTAATGGCACGATTAAGGCTGGTTGCCTCTGGTGTTCAAAGAGAAGAGACAATGACTAATTACGATTCATAACGCTCTGTACCATTCATGCCCCACACATCCTTCTTTTTTCCGTGATTCAGGGATCTTTTTTCCCTTTTTTACAGCATACTGGAATGCTAACTTTCTTAAATGCATAGGAGTAAGTCCATGATCTAATATGCTTGATGTTTTCAAATATTTGCATAAAATATCTTCTTTAACAGAACGTTTTAATGTCATTACATTAATGTCGAATGTTCTTGCCTCTTTATACTGCCACCACCTAATACAATCTTTACTGCTGCCTGCTTACCTTCCACATTGATATTTTGCTGGGCTTAACAACAACAACAACATCATTATGTTTATAAAAACATCTTAAGGTGTGTTTGAGCATCACAGCCCTATGATACCAGAGTAATCTATTCTCCCTTCTGTTTTACCCTGTGAAACCAGATTAATCAATCCTCCCTTCTGTTTTACCCTGCCTTCTTATATTTGCTTATTTTTGTATCTTGTGTTTGCCACAGCCTTGTCAAATATGGCCGTTGCACCATAAAACCCAAAGTCAACGAAATAAAGTAGTGTTATAAATTCATGAAGTAGCTTTTACTTTTTTGCAGGCAAAATAATGGTTGTTTTATTCTTAAAATAGTTATTATTTTTTGCAATCATGTAACATATTATTACTTATATAACAGCTTAATGACATTATTTTCATTCAGAAATATCAAAGTAATCAGTAAGAGTATTGTTTTTTTCAGAGCTGATTCAATCATCTCCCACATTCACTTAACTACGAACCACATTCCTCTTCTAGTGATACAAACATAAAAGTGCTTTTCCAGAAACAGACTTGAAAATTTGCATAATACTATTCAGCTCTCATGGGCCTTAAAAAATCGCAATAAGACTTGAATTTCAATTCAGGGTTCATGGGCCCTTAAAAAGGCTTAATATTCACCAAAATTCTGTGAAATGCCTTGGTTTTTATAAGAGTGTTGAAATTTTATTTGACCTACATTCAAAAGCCAAGAGCAATATTTTTTCAAGGCCAAGTAGCTTGTCCGCTTTTTGACCTTTTGCCAGAAAACCCAAATCAACCAGCCAAAGTCAAGTGCAATAAAAAAGTTTGAGTGAATGATGCTTACATGTTGGCTAAAAATTCGGTGTTAAAAATTAGGTCTGAATCCTAAACATTTCTTTCTCTATATTTATGAATTCAGTTATTGTAATATACCTATGAGAAATGTTAAAGGTTCCAATTTTTCTTTGAGCATAAACCCTGCTATTTAATATATTTTATTTTTTACGTATTTGTGGAACAGCAATTGTAGTAATTTATATATGAACTGGGATGTGGTACTTTTAATTCACTCTCAGTAATCCTTTTAAAATGCAAAGTCTAGTAACTAAAATTAACATTAAAAGGTTCTTTTAAAATGTGATAAGATCTTAAATCAAAAAGCTTTTTTTACAGAGCTTTTAACATTGAATCCCATTTTAACTTTGGGCTTCCTCTGAAATAAAGTCCTGGTCATGTTATTTGTTGTAATCGGTACGCAATTCTTGTAAAGTGTGAAAGTTAGTGTTTTTACCTTAAACAGGGTGTTAACAAAACCGGAAATCAGGGAATTGTCAGGAAACTTTTTAATTCTAGAACAAACAGGGAAACTTTTCAAATTTCACAAAAAGTCGGAAATTTTAATTACTTAAATGGCAACTATTATCGTTTGTCCTATTTAGAGATGCACGATTCTGAGTACTTTTGAAAATCAAATAAATTGCATTTGCCGAAATTATAATTTGAATAAAGAACACTTGTGTCGTAATTTTTTAACACAGTGAAAACCCATACCGCTGTTTTCCCGCGTCTCGTCGCCATGAGGCCGGTGATACAACTGGTATACAATTTGAAATTTTTGTTACTCATAATGTGTTTTTGTGCATTAAATTAATATTTTTTGCTTGCAATTCAATTTTTGTAGAATTTTTTTGTATATTTGCATTGGATTTCGATGTATAGTATGGTAATGTAGGGTCAGATGTAATAAGTTCATAATAAAAATATTTAGTATTTTTCTCTCCACTTTTTTCAATTGCTATTGTAAGAGTTCCATTAAGGGTTACAACCTTTACAATAACAATTAAAATATCTAAAGAGAAAGAATTCAAAATACTTGTGGAGAATGATACTTTCACCCCATCTGATCCTAAATAATTAAAAAGAATGCGTGGATACTGTTTCCTGATACCAATCACGGATCAGAACATTTATTAAGGGAATTGTAAAATCAGGGAAATTTTTGTGACAGTATCAGGGCACTTTTTTCCGAGGATTTTGTTGCCATCCTCTTAAACGTTTATACAAATTACTTAACTTTTTCAAAGAGAGGGGTTGAAACTTTAATTTGCAGAAGATATTTTTTTGCTCAAAGTACTTTTATCCTTATTGTGGAAGAATATTTCGAATGTTCATGTGTGTACTCTACTTTTGATTTGTCTAAATCAATTTGAGATGATTTATTAGGTTGAGGCAAAAGTTGGCTCTGTTTTTGGCACTAGATAACATTGCATTGCAAAATTGAAGCATTATCTTCATATGTGTAAAGTTCTGATGTTTGAAAGTAGATACTTCAGCAAGTACTTCAGAAAAAGATTTTGTGTTATTGGGTTGTGTTCTTAAAATTTTCTAAAGCGTTTAAAAAGGGCAGAAAATACGAAGCTCTTTCGTTATGTTATACTTTTTTATTTTTGAAAAGGCAGGAAGGCTTTGCAGATGCATAAAAGGTATGTGTTGTGTACCTATTGTGAAGGTGGTGTTGATGCTTCCAAGTGCCATAAGTGGTTCAGAATGTTTCGTCACCTGGATCAGTTAGCCAGAAACCTCAGAACTTGTATTAGCGGGGGATGATGCAGCTACCGGAGAGAACAGATAGGACATTGAACTAAACGATGCATGCTATATTGATTAAATTTAATTTTTAGTAAATAAAAAATTATTTTTTCAATTTTTGTCAAAAAAAAACGTGACAAACTTTGCATTTAACCAATATTTTTATCCTCTGTGTGGAATGTTTAGAATATTCATGTGTGTATACTTTACTTATGAATTAAAAATTTCTCTCTCTAAAATAGTTTTGTTGGGATTCTATCATTTCGTATAGTTACTTTAAATTTAATTTTTTGATGTTTCAGTGAGTACATTTACGAAAGGCGAACAGATGGTGCCAGTGCTTGAGGCTTGTAGTATTAATTGTGCTTGCTTCGGAAATCATGACTTTGGTAAGTTTATTATTCTTTTCTTTATACCTCTTTCAGTTTCACTTGATATGTATGTTGTTTTCTGCATGCTTTTAATTAGTGTATTCCAAGGAGTTTTAAAACCTCTTGATTGTTAATAATGGCTAGCCTGTGCCCTTTTCGCCATTTCCTTCACCGTTTTACAAATAAATGAGTTGCATAAGAATAGTTTTATTTCAACTTGTACATCTAGCAACCTACAGTAAAAATTATAATATTTTTCAAAAATGTTCAAATATATTTCTAACATTAAATATTTTCCGAGATACTGCATCTGTTTTCTTCGTAGAATTTTATTTCACTCCAACTGGACATGAAATTTGTAACTGAATTGTAGCAGCACTCCTTTTCAGTTCAGAGTTGCTGAATGAAACTATTAAATTAAGGTAACTATTGGTAAAAATTTAATACAGCACCCATAATTTATGTGTATTGCATATTTTGCTCGCTTCCAAAAAATACAAATTTCAATGATTTCGTTTAGCTACAAATTTTATTTTTCAATTAAAACTGCAAGTATCTTTATTGATTGTTAAAAATCATGACCTTTTTCAGCTGTGCTTCTTAGACATGTAAGTAAAAGAAATAGTTTATCACATCTGATTTATATTTTTAATTTAGCAGGTAGAAAACATTAAAAATATTTTAGACAATTGTAATAAATTTACCTATTTAGTTATACACCATTCAATATGTATGCTAATTTCTTTTTTATCCTTAAGACATTCTATCATTCATAAGGCCCTGTATCTATATATCATCATAATTTTGTAGGTAGTCTCCAAACCATGAATCTGCAATTTTAGGTATTTTTACCTATATTTCCTTCCTATTGAATGTTTTATTCTATGCTAGAATCAAATTCTAATTTGTAGCTTAAACCTTGATACCTAAACTTTAACCATAATACTATTCTTGCAATGCTGAATCTTTAAACATGTTTTACTTGGAACTGGTTTTGCATATTTGTTGGTTTAGTATGATGCATATAATATATTTGGTGATTTGTATTAGATTCAATTGAAGATAGTATTTAATCATTGTATTTGAGTGCATTAAGGCTACACAATACCCTAAAAATGACAAAAATATCGAAATTTTTTTTTGGCATTTTTTGATGGCCTATACATTTGGGAAGCTTGGCTCAAAATTCTATATCTGATATCCAATTAGTTTTAAAGCTATTTGAAGTTTTCTGAGTGTTGTCAGTGTCATTCTTACACTTAATTAAAAATATTTTTGAATAAAATCAATTCCTTAGGTGAAATGGCTATTATCTTCAACTTTCAGTAATAAAATCGTATCTGAGTTTATGTTCTGCGTTCTCTTCTGAGTCTCATTACTAGCTAACCAATATTGATAAAAAAGTCTTTTTCAAGAACAATATTTGGTTGCGATTATTATATATCTCTACTATTATAAAAGGAAGTGTTTGTTTGCGCGCAAAATCCTGACAATTCTATGGCACTTACAGCAGTGAGATTAGGCACACAGGTAGTCAGAATTATTTGCAATTTTTGGGTCTTGGTGAATTTTAAAATTCAATCTAGAAGATTTTTAAATGAATTTAATAGTTTTATTCTCCATCGCTTTTTTAAACGCGGATAACTTTTTCTACTCGTGTGACCTTGCAGTCAGGGTTTGGAAACATGGCAAGTTTTTTTCATCCGCAGAACGTGGAATTATTTTTTTCATTTCCGCTTTGATTTTGCGCTGACGAATAAATTTCCAGACAGACAATAAATCTTTCAACTGAAGTCAGTTCTTTTTTCTATCTCCTAGACTGTTAAAGATAGAGTAAAAATTTCAACGGATTTGAAATCTGTTGAAAATTTTACACCAGATTAATACCTTACACCACGGGCAACGCCTGGCTAGCCACGCAGTGGATAATAATATATTAAATCAAAATTTGGTCAATATTTGATTTGAAAATATTAAGTTAGTGTTAAAATAAATAATTTGTCGCTGCCGTAACAAATGTTATTCATCATAGGAAAACATACTATTTTGAATTTAAAAAAAAATATTCAATTAGTGTTAAATTAGTAATTGATTAAATTAGTGTTTTAGTGCATATTAAAAAATTTGTACAAGCATTATTTGTTTGTGTTTTATGACTTCAAAAACTTAAAATGCATTTTCTCAGACTTTTATTTTTGTGAATGCAAGTGTTTTCAACTCCCTAAGGCTTTTTTTCTGTACAAGATACAGTCTAAAAATTTTTTGTAGATACTTTCATATATATGTACTATAAAAGTTAGTAGGGATTTAGGTCTGAGAATTCTAGTAATTTTTTAAAAAAATGTCAAAATTAATATTTAAAATTTTGTTTTTGTTTTTTTCAAGTTAAGTTACAAAAATAATTATTAAAATTCAACAATGAGACTGATGGTCAATTCCATACTAACTTTTGTTCCCAATTATCCAAAAAATATAAATCACTTGAAATAACTAAAAAATATTAAAAATTAAATATTTTATAAAAGTTTAAAATTTAAAATTTTTTAAAATTTTTTTTAAATAATGGTCCTTGGTTAAACTGACTTTTTTTTTATTGGATTCAAATTAATACTATGAGCTGAAAAAAAGTCATTAATTATTTTTAATGTTGGTGGAAAATTTTTTGAAAAAGGTTACTGGTTAGCCTTGTATCAAAACCTGCTGTAGACTCCACTGTATTCATTTTCACTTAACACTTCACATATTGCTTTTGAATTAAATGGATGCATGAAACAGATCCAGTTATATAATGATCCAGTGATAAAGCCTGAAGCCTAAATCCTTGAACATTTTAAAATGTGTTTTCTTATAGAGTGAAGTTACTATATGAACTGAAAATATTCATTGTGCTTTGTAAATATTAGAATTTTGATCTTTAGATATTTTATGTCAAATCAATTGGTGCTTTATGTCTCAGATTTTGGTGTTGACAATCTTATGGAATTTACTCGAAGAACCTCCTTTCCTTGGCTCATAAGTAATGTTCTTGACAATGGTACCTCTGCACCCTTAGCTGATGGAAAAGTTACCTGTATATTGGATAAAAACGGAATTAAAGTAAGATTTTATGCTCTTTACCCCTTTTATAAAGGGTTTAATATCTTGATTTTCTATATTACGAACTATCTATCCGAAAACCTCTTAGCTATTAATTCTGCTTCATTTTCAGCATTTTTCTGTAACAAAAGAACACATTATTTTTGCTAGTTAAGGTTCTCTTTAAACAAGTCTACAAAAAAATACTTTGTCTCTACAATTTATGTAACAGGTGTTACTATACATATTAGTTATAATTATCTGAAAACATCTGCACTTCAAGTTCCCATACCAGGTTATATGATGAGTCCAGGTTATATGAGGATGATTGAAATGATTGACCATTCTAGATTGAGATGAAGGGCCCAGGAACTAGTTTGATATGATGGGTTTCAGTATTAAGTAGAGATGAAGGGACCAATACGAGTGATCCTCTGGTCGGGATACTTATATGCACACACTATTCTAACTATATACACTTTTATTACTTGGTTAAATATAGAACTAACAGTACAAGGAGATTAAAAAAATTCAGCCTTTCGGGAAGTCGGGAGAGAACGGGGCAGCAGTGTCGAGTGGAGCGTTCTGCTTTGTTGGTCTATTGCGTATGATTCTACTCCTCGGGGCCCCTGCTTGTCATCCTCCCATGCGGAGGGTGACAATGCTTGTCGTCCTCCCATGGTGCCATCTGTTGTGAGCCATTACACTAGGTTGATATGGCAGGATCTGTTACTAGGTTGAGGTAAAGGACTAAATACTAGGTTGAGGTAAAGGACCCAGTACTAGGTTGGGATAAAGGGTCTAGACTAGGGTTGATTCAATGACCCTAGTACTAGGTTGAGATAAAGAGATCAGTGATAAGTTTAGATAAAGGAACTGGGTTCTAGGTAGATATGATATGCCCTGGTACTAGGTTGAGGTAAAGGGCCCAGTACTAAATTGCAACATTGGTTGGTTTTTAGTACTGGGCCCTTTACTAGATTGATATCAAAGAAGTCCCAAGTACTAGACTGATATGTCAGGCCCCGGTACTAGGTTGAGATTAAGGGCTCCTCATAAGACCAATATATATATCCAGTACTCTCTCTCATTGTGCAACTTGCACAAATGTGTTTGTTCTCTATGTTACCCCTTCAAAGTTTTTTAAGTAAGAAAATTCTGTATTTTTTTTGATATTTTCTTTTTTTGAAGGCCTTTTCATGACTCTTTTCAAGTTTTACTTTTTTGTAAGAAAGACAATTTTAAATAAAATTATTTCATTTCTTATTGCAACAAGTAGGTTCGTCCTCAATAAAAAAGTCCTATACTTTATTTTGAATTTTTTTCCATTTCATATACATCTTTTCAATAAATGGTTTTTCATGTCTCTCTTTTAATACTTTGCCTAAATAGCATTTGTCATTCTGTATAATGCCTATGTATTACAGTCAATGCCTAGTGAAAGTATTCTGCACAATGCCTGCTTTTTATACAGTGTTAGTAACATATATTCATTTGCACATTTATTGTGCAGCCTTATCTATAAATACAATGAAGAACATGTAACTTTTTAAACCTAGACAATAGGCAACACATTACAGTATGAGTACTTTCCCCTTTCCTAGACCCCAATTGTCTTTAACTCTCTAGTTGTATGATGGTTACTTTATTATTGTTACTTTAAATGTTTTCCTTTATTTTTTATAACTGTCATCTTTCATCAGTTTGGTATAATTGGACTCGTTGAAGAAGAATGGTTAGCAACTCTAGCAACTATTGACCCCGAAGATGTGACATATATTGATTTTGTCACTGAAGGCAGAAAGCTTGCAAAGCAATTGAAGGATAAGGTAATATTTTTCGTCTAAGGGGGAATTTACTCTCTTATTAGTGATTTGTTTAGTTACATTTTTAATCATTAAAACAGAGTGTGACGTGTTAAGAAAAGTACCTTTTTTTATCAGATTTGTTGGCAAAATTTTGAAAATTGTCTTGTGTCTGAAAATTTATTAATAGAAAATGGTTAACTCTCTCTGATTGAATTTATTTTTTGTAAGTAGTAATGTTTTGTATTTTAGGCACCAATTCAGCATTAACTCTAATGTGTACTCTCTATAATTTTAAAATCTAGTTATGTAGAAAATAGTTTTTTTTAATGGTAAATGAAGAAATTATTTTGTAATGTGTTTATCCTAAGACTTGTAAGTATTGTAAATTGGTTTTTCAGTATGTAGTAAAGCAAAAAAGTTATATAATTGATCGAAATAACAAGTATTTCATTATACATGCTATTTCGTGTATTCTTTGCACAGTTACAACCTTTGTTAATTGTGCTGAAAGCCTTATTATTACTACAATTAAATATTCTATTCCATTTATTGCATATATATAATGATAAAATCCCCAAAATTATGAATACTAAAAAATAAATTTATCAAATTTAGTTTAGACTAGTGATTTTCAACAGTGGTTCTGCAAGAATGGCATTGGTTTGCCGTACAGATGGTTAAATGGTTTGAATTGTGTAAGATTTACTATTTCAATGTAACTTTAGTTTTGAACTTTTGCTAAGTGTTCACAAATAATTTCAAGGAATATCCATTTAAAGAATTTTGAGTACTCATTTTTACTGTATAAGTATAGCAAATAAATAGTTAAAAAACATTTTAAAGCCTATTTGTAGCAAAAAGTGTTGGTAATTACTATTATTTTTGTAAATGAATCAAAATTATGCCTCTTGTCTGATAGGCAAAAATATAAATTCTTAAATGTGTACCAGAAGTTTAGTTATTACTAGAGCTCAGATTTTGCATACATTTTTTTTTTAGTCCCTAATATTGATAGAAATCCGTATTGAGTGTGTTTTAGCAATTTGCATAAAAAAAAAACCACATTTATTTTACATGTTTTTGCATATTTGGGACCATTTTGCATATTAGAATTTTTTTGTATGTTTTGTGCATATTTGGATAGTTTTTCTTTATTTTTAAGCCTTTTTACAAAAAAATTATTTTTTTTGTTCAAAGAACTTGGCTTAGCGTGTTTGGAAGGATGGTTTTCAGAAGCGATCAAATTCAAATTAACTACGACTCACCAACAAAAAGTGGAAAAGGCATAAAAAGATAAGAATGTTCAACTGCCTTTCATCGCGTCAAAGTTTCAATTAGTGTCCCAATATTTGGAGAAGAACAAGATGTACCAAGATCAAGGCAATGTTGAAATCCAATATTGCTTTTTATAAGTTGGAGAATGAACATTTTAGAGCATTCTTGAAGAAGCACACAGGTAAAGAAATTAATCTTGAATCAACACTCAGAAAGAACTACATTACGCCAGTGTACAAGAAGGTGATACAAAGAATACAAAATGAGATAGGTGATTCCCACATTTGGATGTTGATGAAACCCTAATTTATGCGAAGAGTTGGAACAAACAAATTGCTCCACGATGGCCAGGACAGTGGGTGAAACGATTAATAAATAAAATTGTGTATTAATTGAATGAAAGTGTGGCTCATTTTCACTTTATCCCCTCACTACCCTTTGTGTAAGAATGAATTTTTTTTACAATTTCGTATATTTTGGGATTTTGAAATGCATATTTCAGGTCACATTTTTGCATATCAATCCGAGCTCTAGTTATTAGTTAGTGTGTTATGTGTCAAGTTATTACAGAGTTGCCAAGTGCTCTGGAACTTCATGAGTTTCTCCGCTAAAGCATCGAAAATCCACAACACCGCATAATGTATGGTTCACTCCGGAAATCGCGTCGATGCAGGGTAAAGGGAAATTTCCCCAATGAAAAGGGGAAAATGTAGCACTTCTGGGGGAATTTTCACCAGATTTTTCAATCCGGATTGCAGTACTTTTTCTTATGAAAAGGGGAAAATTTTCACTTATGGGGAAATTGTGTATTGGATTTTTGTTTCGATAATTTAAGATCAAAACCTTTTATGTATACATGTAATTTTTTATCCGTTATATATAGTATATACTAAAAGGAAATTATTTGTACTAATAGGGAATTTTATGACTATTTAAAGAAAAATATGCCGGTCTTTCATTTTGGTCCTTAATTTCGCGTTGCTCCTGAAGCAACCTCAAAACTCCTGAAATTTTATGAGAATGCTCCTGAAGCTGCTCAGAAAAGGTTGGCAACCCTGTTATTAGTTATGTGCCATGAAATAAAAAAAAAGGCTGAAAATCACTGTGGCATAGTATATTAATCTGTGTTCAATCATTCCTTAGGTAGGCGTAGATTACGTAATTGCTTTGACACACATGAGGACTCCAAATGATTGCAGACTAGCTGAAAATGTAGATGAAATAGATCTTATCCTTGGTGGACATGATCATGTTTATGAAATTAAAAAGGTATATACACACCACTTTTATATTCCATTACTTTATTTTAATAATTTTATTCTGAATGCGTTATTCATTACGATTAGGCTTTATTTTGATTAGGTATTGTGTTTGCCACTCAAAGGTTTAGTAAATTTTTTGGAATCCTGTGTCTGAAATTTATTGTATCGTGTTGGAGTTATTTTAGGGTTTCAATGTATTTGTGTTTAACAGTTTTGTATTTTTTAATTATTAAGAAATTTACTTAATTATTGGCTAACAACTATTGATCAATTCATTATTGCCAATTTCAACTTCTCATCTTAAACAAACTAAACTAAAATTTTATAATGTAATATTTTGTTACTTACAATGATGGCTTTTTATTTTGAAGATAAACAAATATATTTATTAGCTGAAAATTAAAAAAAAAAAATCACTCTTTTCTGAATTTTAAATATCTATGCAAATTTTGTACATTTTCTTTCATAAAAATGTAACAACTAAACTGAATTCTGATTAATTTGCAAAATGTTTAAAAAAAATATTTTGTTATTATTGACTGTATATCATCTGAAATCTTTACAAGGGTGTTGGAATGTATTTAAATATAATCTAATTCAAAACAGTGAAGAAGCTTTTTGCTCTATACAATGATCCCAAATTCTTTTGATCATCACATCATGATCATCGCATGTCATTTAAACAAAATTAAATATTTACACCTCAAGATAAAACCCATTGTTTCGAATTTCATTCACTTATGATTTTATATTTGCAATATTTAGTATGTATAGGTATACATTTAACAAAATTATGATAATTTTAACTGTTTAATGTTTTAGGTTAATGGAAAATTTGTTATAAAAAGTGGAACAGATTTTAGGGAATTTTCAAAAATTACTTTAGATTTTAATACAAAACCTGTTCAAGTAGACATAGAGAAAATCGAAGTTACTTCCAAGTTTCCTGAAGATGAAGAATTGAAGGAACAACTTTCCGTCTATAATGGTATATCAAATTTTTTTCTTATTACAGTTCAGCCTTATTTTTTGAAAACGTTTTGATTTATATGAGTAGTAACTTAATTTAAATTGAAATGAAATTTGTGAAATTTAAACTTATGTATCACTTAAAAATTTGCATAATTGTAGCAAGTAGAATACCTTGAATTACCGTACATTTTTTAATTACTATAATTGAACTAATGGTAATCTCCCAGCATTGAAGATTTTTATGTTAATTTCATTAAAAAATTATATTTCTGTAGTTACTTTCAGATTAACGTTGCTGAAGTTTTTAAAACTTGGAACTATGCATGAAGAATTATCCATTTAAGAGGGTCTGGGACTCAAAATTCTAAAATCTTCAGTTTTAAAGTTTTTGTTCTGAAATTTTTCTGTATTTTGTATTTTGAAATAATAATAACTATTTAATATTTTCAAACCTTTAAAATTTTATTTATTAAAATTAAAACAATTCAAAATTTTGACGTTGGGCAAAATTGACATATTGCAAAATATTTTGTAACAAATCACTTCATTTTTGCATTAATTAACTTCCAAGAGTTCATACTATAAATTGTCTTTGGGATTTTTGATTGAAAAAATTAGAAAATATTTATAAAAAATAATTTTGCTCAGAAACTTTATAAAAAACACAGTATACAAAGTTCAAAAAATTATACAAAAAAACCTAATAGATATACACACACAATTGCTGAAGACAAATTAAAGAAATGTATTTTGAAAAGTAACTGTTGAAAATTTTGTTCATTTATGACAAGTTGTTATTAAGTTATATCGATTTTAACTAGTGAAATCCCGTTTTACACAAAAGGAGAAAAAGAGCGTTTAAAATTATGAAGGCTCATTGGATGTGCAGCTGTCATGTTTATAAAAAGTTGAATAATTTCGATTCTACGTATGGTAAAAACAATTGTGACATGTCATTTTATTCAGAAAGATCTATATTATTTTTTAAGATAATAATAAAAAAAATAGACATTTTTTCATATTTTGAGTCTTAGACCCCCTTTATCTAGAGAAATATATCCTTGAAGGTCTCTCTTTTATAACTAATCTACATTTAAAATCTAACCTTAGTATTTCATTTCTCATTAGATATGGTTGCTGGAAAAATGGATGAAGTTTTGGGACATTTCTCCGTAGATTTAGATGCAAAATTTTCCAGCATCAGGACACATGAAACCAATATAGGTAATTCTCATGCTCGTTTTCATTAAGCTTTTTCCAATATCTGTTCATGTTTGGAATTGATTAAAATTCCATTGTCGAGTTGCATTGTATTGCAGGGTGGTAACAGAATCTGGAAATCAGGGAATTCTCAAGGAACTTTTTAATTCTGGAAATATAAAGGAAATCTCTCGGGGAAAATTTCCAAATTTCATAAAAACTCAGGGAATTTTTGATAATTAAAGTGACAACTATTATCATTTGTCCTATTTAGAGATGTGGTGTTACGAGTACTTTTGAGAATCGAATAAATCGTATTTGCCGAAATTGTAATTAGAATAAAGAACTCTGGTGTTGTAATTTGTAAACACCCCGAAAACCACAGCCGCCGTTTTTTCCCGAGTCCGCAGTGTCTTGTCGCTGTGATTCCTGCGATACAACTCATATACACTGCTGGCCACCCAAATTGCAACACCAAGAAAGACAAGAGATATCACAACAAAATTTATTTTGTAGATAACATGTTGATCAAGTATCAAATGATTAAATTTATAGATTTCTGTGAAGTGTGGTTCCTGTCAAAATCAGTAGCCAGAGTAGCCGCCATTGTTGGAGATCACCGCTGCCACATGCCTCGGCATTGATTCAAAGAGACTTTGGATGTGTTCTTGGGGTACAGCAGACCAAGCAGCTTCCACATGTTGCCAAAGTTGATCTGGTGTTGCAGCTGGGGATGTAATCTGGGTCAATCGTTGAGCAACCACGGACCAGATGTTTTCTATCGACGAAATATCCGGAGAGCGAGCTGGCCAGGGAAGCAATTCAATCTGGCGATTGACAAAGAACCCTTGGACAATGCATGCCACTTGTGGTCGCACATTATCCTGTTAAAATATGGCTGTGGGCAAGCCCTGAAGGTAAGGAAGGACAACTGGCTCCAATACCTCTGAGATGTAGCACTGGCTGTTTAAAGTACCGGCAATGCGTACTAGAGGAGTGCGAGAGTGATATCCAATACTGCCCCAGACCATAATACCCGGTGCAGGACCTGTGTGGCGGTGCATAACGCAGCTGTTCAGCATCCTCTCTCCACGGTGTCTCCAGACTCGAATCCGACCATCGTGGTGTTGCAGACAGAAGCATGACTCGTCAGTAAAGACAATTTCATTCCATTCTGCCGTCCACATCCTTCTTTCATCGCACCATTGGCGGCGGAGACGTCTGTGACTCTGTGTCAAGGGTAGACGAAGCAGTGGACGTCTTGCGGACAGACCACTCTGCTGTAAACGGCGTCGAATGGTACGCCCAGACACTGGATGATGCGTTACAGACTGAATGTGCTGTACTATGGTTCGTGATGTGGCTGAGCGATCCGTCACTGCCATACGCACAATATGTCTGTCATCACGTGAAGTGGTGCACTGAGGTGGATGCTATGGAACACGTCGGTACGTCATACACTCCTGCATCCAACGATCACATATCTGCATTACAGTTGTTTGGTTTCGTCTAACACGACTACCAATTTCCCTGAAAGATAATCCACAATCTCGGTAGGCCATTATCCTTCCTCTGTCGAACTCGGATACTTGATCAAAAGATGATCGCTGTTTTCTACGAGGCATAATTGATCGTTTTTTTGAAAAAACCACAAGAAAAACACAATTGCCGTACTTGAAATCGTCAAAATCTCCAAGCCTTAAATAGTGCTTTGAAGTGGCGCCACAGGCGCGCGTGATGTGCGTCTGCGCTGAAATTCTAATCATTTGCATATCTCACCTCCGCTAATGCCTGTTGTAAATTTCATATTATTTGCATGCTTCCTTCAGGGCGTTGCATTTACGGTGGCCAGCAGTGTATATACATATTGTGGTATACAATTTGCAATTTGTGTTACAGTCAGTATCGGTTATGGTCAGCTCAGTGGTCCAGAAATATCAGACCATATATGCGGAACAATACAACACTATTTACTATTTAATTATGGCAATATTTTATTCACCTATCAGAATATAGTGCTCATAAACAAAGAATTAAACATTTAAGAACATTTTAAGAATTAATTCGCAAAGTAAAAACTACAGTAAAAAAAGATTCAATATTTTTTTAGTGAAATTTATTAGCTTACCTTACCAATCTAAGTACAGTAAGCATACATAAATGCATCCATATTCAATGCACTTATCTCTACTATTATAAAAGGAAGTGATTGTCTTTCTGTTTTTCATTATCACAGTCCTGACGAATCTACACTTACAATAGTGGGTTTTAGCACACAGGTTCTTGTAAATATTTTGCAATTTTTGGATCGTAGCAAATTTTAAAATTCAACATTTTAAAATTAATTTAATGGAATTTAATTATTATTGTTTTTTTTGGAATGGCAACAGCATAAAAGATTGCAGATTCTAAATTTATTTTTTTGTTTTCGTTTTTATTTTGCACAGAGTCAATAATTTGTCAGCAGACTAAAAAAACAAATAAAAATTTAAAAAATAAATGAACATTCTTTTTGTCTCAATTTTAATGTACTTTTCAAACAGGGAGAGATAACTTCACCAATAAACAGACATATGTCCACCTGTTGTACTTGGGGAGAAGGGAATTGAGGGGTGGGTAACGCCGACGATGATTCAACGCAAAGAGAAATTGTGGGAAGGGGAGGGAAGTAAAGGCGTAAATTCATCTCCTCTCCGGGGTCGCAAAGACTCTTTTTTTTCTTAGTTCTGGTCATTCCCTGTGTTGCTCCCTGCCTCAAGAAATGTAACAATAATTACTATTTTTTGAAAAGAAAAAACCGCTAACCTCATTGAAAAGATGAAAAAACCTATCTTATAACCGATAACCAGGAAAATAAAATGACTATATAAGCGATGCATTTTAACACATGTTCCCTATTAAGTTAGACGGGACTTTAGAAAACTGACCCTATAAGCGGGGTGACCTAATAAGAGGGTGACCATATAGCCTGTACTGACTGTACTAAATTAATATTTTTTGCTTGCAATTAGAATGCAGAATGTTTTATGCATATTTGCATTTGATTTCGATGTATGATAATGTGGGGTCAGATGTAATATGTTCATAATCGAAATATTTTGTATTTTTTCTCAAGTTTTTTAAATTGCTATTGTAAGAGTTCCACTGAGGGTTCCAACCCTTACACTAACAATTAAAATATCTGAAGAGAAAAAATACAAAATATTTTGTGGAGAATTATCCTTTTACCCCATCTAACCTTAAATATTTAAAAATAAGGATACTGTATATCGATACCAATCACGGATCACAAGATTTATTAAGTGAATTGTAAATTCAGTGAAATTTTTGTAACACTATCAGGGAAATATGAGGGAACTATTTTTCGAGGATTATGTTGGCACCCTGTATTGAATTTAAAACAACGAAAATGATTTCAGGCAACTTAGTTTGTGATGTGATGCTGTCGTCTACACATGCCGACCTAGCTCTGCTCAACTCTGGGACGCTGCGAGCCGATCGCATCATTCCAAAAGGAGAGTTCACACTAAGAGACTTAGTGAATCTTTTACCTATGATGGATCCTCTGGTTGTCCTAAACGCTCCAGGTATTAAATGTTTTATTTGCACTTTAAATCTTGCCTGTATTGTATTGATGTCTCAGGATGAACAGGAGTTGGTCGCTGTGTGACTAGAAATACATGGACTTTTTGACTGTCTAGGTTTCATCTTGACTAAGGGGATTAGCAACAAAACAGCTTGAGTTAACTCCTACGTCTAAATTTACAGGGGGACCGTTGTATGCCCAATGTGCTAGCAACCTTCAAGTTCTATCCGGCGCAATATGAATTCCTGTCGGGTACATTCCTCCCTGTGTGCATGTCTCTTCTGTGCCAGTAAAACTTTCATTGTGCATTGTACCATATGGACAATAAAGAAAAACCACTTTCGAGGTTAAAATAGTTATACAGTACAAAGTCCCAAATCCGGAAATGTCCAAAATCTGGATGTTTGGTCAACCGTTTTTTTTCCCTCTCTTTTTTCTATTTTTTTGACAATTTTTAAGTAACAAAGAGTTGAACCTGGACCTAATTGATGAAAAAATGCAAAATAATGGACGTGTTCAGAGTAAATACCACACAGAAAAATTAGAAGATTTGCAAGTAAAATTTGTTGCATTGTATTAAAATGGTTTTTATCCTTTTTTTAAAAATTCCTATTTATATATCTGCTATTTTA
This sequence comes from Metellina segmentata, assembly GCA_947359465.1. NCBI lineage: Eukaryota > Metazoa > Arthropoda > Arachnida > Araneae > Tetragnathidae > Metellina > Metellina segmentata. The sequence continues at coordinate 120,167,574 of OX375877.1, read as the reverse complement.
CTATTGCAATCACAACATTCGCTCTATGGGGGATGGTTAGATTAAGATTTTTTTTGACAAAAAATGCAAATAATCCGAAATTCAGAAAAGTCTGAAATTCAGAATGGCTGAGGTCTGGAAGATTCCGGATTTTGGACTTTGTACTGTATTATCATAAGAATTATTTACAGGTTTTGTACACGTTGTCTACAAGCTACAGTTTTAACAATAAGAAGGATATACATCACCAATAGAATACAGCAGCCAAAAGCTAAAAGTCCCCACAATCGTCTTCGGCTCGAACCGACCTTGCTATCCTCTCCAAAACATCTCCCCCCTGCAGCCTTCTCCAGTCATCACTTCCACAGCCAGACCAGGGGGTGAACATCCCTGTTAAGAGCTCTCGACTGTTTTGAGTTAACGGGTTCTACAACATATTACTTGATATTGCATATCTTGTGTCTGGCGTAATAACATGTCTAAATACGGCTCTTGCACCTTAAACTCCAACCAGCCTAAATTTAGTCTAATCGTCATTGACCAGATCTTTTGGGTGTAGGATGCGTTGCAGGGCTGTTGGCTGGGTATTAGAAATGAATGAGTGAATGTGTAGAGTTTAGGTTTAGAGAGATTTATTTCATTTTCTAAAAATATCTACAAATACTAATGTTCATAAATTCATTCTTCAAATAACCTATTCATTCTACTTAAAATTTGTTCCTCTGTAATCATTATTTGTATGATAATTTGTTATAGGGGAAAATATTTACTTGGCATTGGAAAATGGTGTTTCCCAGTATCCAAAATTAGAAGGTCGCTTCCCACAAGTTTCAGGTGTTAGTTTTGCTTTTGATCCTACAAAACCACCTGGCAGAAGGATTGACCCTAACTACATAAAGGTTGGGGATGAATATTTAGATATGAATCAGGTACTTATCTAATTCATGATTGCAGAATTGCAAATATTGTGTATTTAAATTTTAATTTTATATTATGAATGTTTTTGATTTTTTATTTAAATTTTTAAGTTTCTAATTACATGTAATACAAATCTAAAAATTATATTTACGACTCTCCTTTCAGAAATATCGTTTAACCACTAAGATGTATATGTTTCAAGGAAGAGATGGTTATGATATGTTTAAAGATTGTGAAGTTTTAGTGAGTATTCTCTTAAATTTTTATATTTTAGAAGTTTTTATATTTTTCCATCCTTTATTTGAAAGTTATGGCAATAAAACGTTGATTTAACGTTTGTCAATTATTTCTATTTGGTAATGGAAAATAATGCATTTTGTTCAACAGTAATTGTAAATTAGATTAATTTCTGCCTTTGAGTAAATATGTATTATATCGCATATGTGTTATATGCGATATAATACATATTTTACCATCTTACTTTTAAATACATAACTCATAATGTGTTGTTGATCAACATATTTTAACTGCATCAAAATCTCACATCATTAACCTTTCTAAAATATTTTATCATAAAAAACAAATTTGCGCTAGAATCTTTCCTCACTGAATTTTAATGTTTTTAAATCTAAAATGATTTTATTCTTTTATCTGGCGTTTGGCGCAGCTTATCCATTTCTGGACCTTGCGCCATAAAAACTAAATCAACCAACCAACCGCCTTTGAGTTTTGGCAATCAAGATAAAAGAGAAATATTATTTACTTTTTGTATTAGTGTGTATGTCATATGTATTGATGAACTGTAATAAACACCCATGTCAAAACTAAATGTTGATTTAACATTTGATAAATTATTTCGATTTGGTAATGCAAAGTAATCCATGTTGTTAATCAATAATTGTAATTTATATTGATTTCTTGCCTTTGAGTTTTATCAGTCAAGGTAAAAGAGAAATATATATTATTTGCTTTTTGTATTAGCGTGTATGTATTAGGTATTGATAAACTATAATAAACACATACCAAAACGAAATGTGTAAAAATAAAGCTAGCTAAGTTAATGTATAAAAATCTTAGTCCACAACGTATATTACTTTAAAATTATTTCATATTTTATCTTAAGGTCTGTTTACTTAATTTGCATTAATAGTTTTTACACATTATAGAATCAATTGAAAGTTGTGACCGTGTGCTGAGAAATTCCTCCTTGAAGCGGGCGAACAAGCGACAAACTCTCATTACACTCACAAACATTTATTAATCTAATTTACATTACGTGGACACAACATATATAGTATTTACATAACCTTTCATAACTAACTACCCGACATAACGGACGCTACGACGCGTCTTCATTCTACGCCGCCGATATACTCCCTGACCTCCTTAGGGTGTCCTTGATCGGAGCAGGGGTGAGATTTAGTTTTGGTTCTCACTTTTAGTTCGGAGGTTTATAGCTCTGCAGCTGACGATGCGCTATAGTTCACTTGTTACAGTCTCCCCCCCTGGCTACGAAGACGTCTCGGCGAGTCGCCAGGAGAAGGATCAGATGGTTGTCTTGAGTTTTGTCGCACTGTTGGATCAGCCTTTCGGGGTCGACCTCTCCTTCGCAGTGGGGTGATGGGTACGTTTCCATTTTGGGGTGTGTTAAGGCATGGACGTAGAGCAGATGTATGATATGTTCCGACAGGAATATCAGGAGATTGGGGATTCGCAACAACATAACTTGTTGGAGAACGCTGAGTTAAAATCAAATAGGGTCCGTCTCGGCGAGGTGCAAATTTCGCTGACCTCTTCTTAGCTTTGTTGCTCACAGTATGTGAGGTGATCCATACTTGATCTCCAGGTGCGTATTGGGGAACGCTTCTTCTTCCTCGATCAGCATTTTTCTTTCTCTGATCCTGCTTTTGTTCGACAAGATCTTTTATCTCAGAGGAGATCTTTGCAAATTTCCGTAAATACGGTGTGATCTCAGCAATGAAGTTGTCATTGTTGATCACTGACCTTATGTCATGTTGAACATCGTCTAGTGTTCTAAGTTCTCTTCCAAACTGTAAAAAGGCTGCAGTATGAGCAGTGGTGTCACATTTTGCAGTGTTCAGAGCAAAACGGATAGTTGGAAGTTTTTCTGACCATGTGGTGTGGTCATCACCGACAAGAATGGCAAGTCTTGGTTTTAAATCCCTGTTTTTCCTTTCTACTGGGTTCGCTTGAGGACAGTAAACTGGAGTAAGAATTTGTGTAACTCCGAGAAGATAGCATACTTGTTGAAGGACAGCACTGACGAATTGGGATCCGTTATCACTTATGAGACGACGTGGCAGACCGTATCTCAGAAACACTTCCTCTAATAAGGTTACTGCACACTCCTTTGCAGTGGCGTTTTGGAGAGAGAAAAGCTCCACCCATTTTGTAGAAGTGTCCTCAACAATGAAAATCCATTTCTTTCCATCTGGGGTTTCTGGCAAAGGACCGAAAAGATCGATCGCTAACGTCTCAAAACGCTGGGAATACACTGGTGTTCTCAAAAGTCCAGCAGGCTTTTGGTTACTTGGCTTATAACGGCTGCACTCAGCACAATTCCTTACATAATCTGCGATGTATTTTCTCATTCCAGGAAAGAAATAACGCGTTGCAATCTTGTGAAAAGTGCCCTCGGCACCATAATGTCCACCGGTTGGGGCATCGTGATATTGTTGCAGAACTCTTTCACGTTCCTGTATCGGAACTACCAACTGGGCTTCCTCTGATTCGGAATCCGGGCCGTATCGATATAAAATACCTTGAGACATTATGTAGCCACGATTGGTCCAATTCACGTAGTTTTCGTCCTTGGAGACACTCTCAAAACAGTCAATGATTTTCTTCAAGTCATCGTCTTTCAATTGTCCTTCACGTATGTCATTTGCCTTCCTGGATGGCAGATCAATAATGGTAACAGAACAAATGTCACAAGTGGGCCTTCCATGTGTACATGAAGGGCGGGATAGCATGTCTGCAATGACGTTTGCTTTTCCTGAAAGATATTCAACTTTGATGTTGTAAGACTGTATCTGAAGGGCCCATCTTGCGAGTCGACCGGTTGGTGATTTCAGGCTCAACAACCATTTCAAGGGTTGATGATCTGAAAATACTGTTATTTCAGCTCCTTCGACATAGCCTCTAAATTTGTCCAGCGCCCAAACGACTGATAAGGCTTCGCGTTCTGTAGTAGAGTAGTTCCTCTCTGCTGGGGTTAGCAGACGACTAGCATACTCGATTGGATGTTCTTCAGATACTTGTCCTTGGATAAGGACTGCGCCCAAAGCATAGCCTGAAGCGTCAGTTCTGAGGACAAATGGTTTATCCTCATCTACTTGTTTCAGCACGGGCGGTGAAATTAAGCTATTCTTCAACGATTCAAATGCTGTCTGTTCGTCTTGTCCCCACTTCCAAGGTGTTTGCTTCTTGGTGAGATTGCTCAAAGGCCTTGAGGTCTCAGCAAACTGGGGAATAAAATGACGATACCAACTGCAAGTTTGAAGAAAGCTCTGCACTTGCTTCACGTTCTTGGGAGAAGGGATCTGTACAATGGCATCCACCTTAGCAGGGTCTACTTCCACTCCAGAACTCGTGATGTAATGTCCCAAATATTTGACTTTGGAGCAAGCAAAATGACACTTAGTTCGGTTGGCATGCAGATGGAACTTTTGGAGTCGGTCAAAGACTAACCGCAGGTCCTCCAGGTGTTCTTCAAAGGTTGCAGACATCACAATAATATCATCCAGATAAGCTAGAGATCTGACCTTTAGTCCATTTCGGAAAATGTCCATAAGTCTTTGGAATGTGGCAGGGGCTGTTTTTAAACCAAATGGCATTCGAGTAAATCGAAAAACTCCAAACTGACAAACAAAGGCTGTCTTGTCTTTATCAGGAGGATACATCTTCACCTGATGATATCCTGACTTTAAGTCTATGGTAGACATAAAGGCAGTTTGCTTAGCATTTTGCAAGAGATCATCCATACGCGGAAGAGGGTATGGATCAGACTTAGTTACTGAATTCAATTTTCTGTAATCGATACAAAGGCGGAAATCCCCATTTGGCTTGGGTATCAAGACCACAGGTGCTGCGTAGGGAGAGTCACATTCTTCTATTACTCCGGATGAGAGAAGTGCATCAATCTCTCTCTTCAAAATTTCTTTTCTCACAGGGGATAACCGGTAAGGAGCAGTAGCAACTGGAGGAGCATCACCTGTGTCGATCCGGTGTTCGATGTAAGGTGTTGGTTCTCCCCCCGGACTGAAGTTATTTTCATAGTGAATTAGAAGTGCATTTAATCTTCTGCACTGATCTTCACTTAAATGTTCACCTTCATCGGGACGAAGGAGATATGGATTTTCTGGTCTAACACTTTCTTTAATATCACAGGAGTGGACTTGAGCACTCGCAACGAAAGGGAAATGTTCCTTTGGCTTGTCAGTGTAGAACCAAGCATGGTCACGAAGATTTAGAACAACACCTGCTTTCTTCAAAATATCTGCTCCAAGTAGGGTACGGTTTCCTTTCGCCTCTGGGAGGGCAAAAAGTGTTAATTGAAAGGAACGTCCTTCCAGACATAGAATTACACAGGCTGTTTGAACTTCCTTTTCTGTCTGACTTCCATCAGCGAGGATCACTGAGAGAAAAGACTTTTCGAATACTACTCCTTCATCTTGAAGAATATGGTACAATCTTTCGCCTGCGATAGAGTGACTTGCTCCACTGTCTGCACATGCTGTGCCGAATATTCCATTTATCGTAATATTCATAACTGGAACTTCATTAGACATGGCAGGTCTATCAATTTGAATCTTCTCAAAACGAGCTGAGTCAAATTTTGTGGAAGGATTGCAAACTGGACAGTTAGCTTTAATGAATCCGACTTTTCCACAACCATAACAAGTCCGAGCTGGTCGCTCCTGATTGTCACCAACCTTTATTCGACTAGTTCTGTTTGCCTGATTTGTTTTTTTGAACGGTACAGGCTTGATAATTTCATCTCTACCGTTGTAGGCTTTCCTTTGAATTGGAGGGGATGAGCTTCCTTTTTTGTTGTTTCTGAGACAGTCATAAGTTTCAAGCTTCTCAGCTAGGTAATCGGGAGAAATCAAATTTTCCCAATCATCTAAATAATGTTCTCGGCACTCAGGGTTGCATCTTTTCTTCATTTGATCTGAGATAATCAGATCTTGTAATTTTTCAAAGGTAGTGACACCCAGTTCAGTAATCCAGCCTTCAAAATAGTTCCTAGTTCAAAGTAAAACTCTTTCCATGTGCAATCTGCAGACTTTCTATGTTGACTGAAGAGCTTTCTGAACTTTTCAGCTGTCAGTTTAAAACGCTGAAGGAGTATACCTCGAATGTGTGTATAGTCATGGGATTTTACTTCAGGTTCCCTGGCTATCAGCTTTGAGATCTCTGAAGGGAAAAGTCCTAATAGATGAGTCACCCACATACTCTCGTCAATTTTTAAGAACTTCATTTGTCTCTCAAATAAGACTAGAAACAAGGACATGTCATCTTCTTCAGGCTTGAATTGTGGCAAAATTTTTTGGAGATCCATTCTCATGGAAGGGTGCATTACAGGTTGGGAAGCAGAGGCCTCTACCATACGTTGAGATTCTAGCTGAATCCGTAACTTTTCAAGTTCAAAGTCTTGAACCTGTTTTTCTTGCTCTCTCAGTAATCTTTGCTCTGTCAAGAGTTTGGATTCTTCTTCCATCCTTGTTGACACAATTGTGTCTAATAAATTCTTCACAAATTCTTTGTCGTTTTGGTACTCTTTACTTCCCAAAATTATTTTCTTTAGATCTAAGACTTTTAAGTCATCATCCACGTTTTCACCAAGTTCTACAACCAAACTCTGAAGATCGACCTTTTTTGCCTTGCCGAGATAAGCCATTGTCACTATAGTTGTAAAGTACAGTTCAAAAGTCTCAATCTAAATATCCACTAAAGTTTGTATTAATACTAAAATTATTTACTTAGACACTTTTCTTTGCACACTAGTTCACATAAAAGTTATATAAGGTGTGTTCATATGTAGCACAAGGTATGGGGTATACTAATGTTTTCTAAAAATGAGAAAATTAGAATTGGTATAACCTAGGTAAATTAATGATAGCATTCGCTAATAGCAGGCATACAAATATTAAGAAAAATGTCGTGGGAGATCCACCTCAAATAAAGTATCAAAATATAGTACAAATAAACAGTAAATACCATGTTTAAAGAACAGTATATCTTAAGCATTTGTAGGTTAACTAATACGAAAGATGTTTACCTATTTACTGAGTGAGGTTCACATAAAAGTTATATAAATATATATGAAAAGCACTTTGATAATTATTATGTGGGTTCACATAAAATATTCCATGTTATCAATCTGTAATCATATACCAAATAAAATAATATTGCATAGAATACTCAAATTTTTTTTAAAAACACCATTTTCCTAAAATAAAAGAAATACTAATTGCTCAAAAGTGACAAATGTATGTATTTTTGTTATAATTCAAATATGCATATACAACATTTCGATAATTCCTACAATTAACTTTCTAGAGTCATGAAAATAAATTATAAAATCTTATTTTAAAAGCAAGTATTCGAATTCAACAAAAGCAAAATAAAAGAATTCACTTTTTCAGACACAGATAAAAATAATATACAAAATGCAATTAACGTTTCCTGACTTGTTTATAAACAAATTACTTCCTCACAACAAAATCGCTACTTTCGCAAACAGCAAATAGTATCTGGAATATTTTCACTCTTTCGTTTTATACAAAACGCAACTCTTTAAGAACAATATTCTGGTTGAATATTAATTTTCAAACAAAGGAACTGAATCACTGTAAACTTCTAATTCAAATTGAACGACCTGACGTTTTGAAATTAATTTACACTATTCAGGATGAATATGTATTAGTTTACAGTTGCTCATCGCTAGGTTTAGCAAGAACGTAGGGGCAGTAAGGATTCTAGAAGAATTTACTTATCTTTGTCAGGTTCGTGATCCACGTTTAGGGCGCCATTCTGTGACCGTGTGCTGAGAAATTCCTCCTTGAAGCGGGCGAACAAGCGACAAACTCTCATTACACTCACAAACATTTATTAATCTAATTTACATTACGTGGACACAACATATATAGTATTTACATAACCTTTCATAACTAACTACCCGACATAACGGACGCTACGACGCGTCTTCATTCTACGCCGCCGATATACTCCCTGACCTCCTTAGGGTGTCCTTGATCGGAGCAGGGGTGAGATTTAGTTTTGGTTCTCACTTTTAGTTCGGAGGTTTATAGCTCTGCAGCTGACGATGCGCTATAGTTCACTTGTTACAAAGTTGCATTAAAATTTGTATATAGAAAACAAAGCAAGTTTTAATACTTTTCTATTTCAATTTTTTGTTAAAGCATTAATTTTTTTTGCTAAAAATATTTATTCTGATAAGGTTTGTATATAATTAAATGGGTAATCAGATGTCTCAAGTTCCTGTGGTATCTCTAGGGTTTTATTAACCTGGTGTATTGTAGAGGTGACAGAATGGTAAGAAGGAGCTTCTAACCTTTTCCAAATAACAAATAATTAGGGGAGCATACACATATGCTTTATGGTTCTGGTGATATATTTAGGGTAGGTAGTTAAATTAACATCGCAGGGAGACCTATGGTATGTAGTGAGAACTTTTTAGAGGCAAGGGACTGAAGTAAAAAATATGGGCCAACCAATTTTTATATTTTAAAGCTGGGAAAATATTTTTGGAATTATTTTATGTGCACACTCTACACATTCTACTTTCAATCATATGTAGCTTAAAAGAAATAAGAACTTGGAATTTTGAATTATCTCTCTATATTAAAAAAATGTTACCGCCGCCGCAGGATTGAAAACTGTGTTGTTTAGCTCGATTCTTAGACGGTTTCCCGAGAAAGTACTGATCGGAAAAAAACAAAATTAACATGGTTTGTTCTTCATCGTATTCCCTGGACAATTATTAAGATTTTTTTCCGATGCGGCTATTAGTTTAGGGTTTATTAAGTGTCAAATTGAAGAAGCTAAATTTCTTCCGCAAATGAGCAAAACACATACAAATTTTCAGTTTTGAGTCGTGAGTTTTTTTTAAAGAGTACCTCTCAACGTAAATTTTTGCAGCTCGTCGAGTTTTTTTTTTTGAATTTCAATTTGGTTTTTGATAATATTTTTTTGAAATTCGGGAAAAATCGGGACATTTTTGTTACTTTTTTTTAAAACTGCCGTATCTATATCTTATTACTATTAGTTTTTAATTTTTAAAATATCGTAGTATACCTCAGAATGCACACTTTCTTACGGTACTATTATTTTTGAAATCGGTTAATAATTAAATTGGATGCGATCAAAAGTTGGTCATACAAATTCCGAATCTTTGGATATTTTCGCTTCTTTCTGCTAAAATTGTTATATCTACAGCAAAAAACATTATTTTTTAAATTTGAGAACATCACTGAATACATTACATTACACTCTTTCTTATGGTACAATTATTTTTCAAATTGGTTAATAAATAAAATCGATGCAATTAAAAGTGGGTCATACAATTTTCGAAACTTTCAGATCGTAATTTCCGATACAAAACTAAAACTGTCATATCGATATCGTATTACTATTAGTCATTAATTTTGAAAATATCGCAGTATACCTCAGAATATACTCTTTCTTACGGTACAATTATTTTTAAAATTGGTTCATAAATAAATTCGATGCAATCAAAAGTTTGTGACACAAATTTCGTATTTTTCATTTCGCGGAGCAAATTTGCGGAGCTGATGAGGTTTTTATTTCTTACTATCGGGTTTGCCAGATATCAAATTTATCGTAGCAACAATTGCCATGAAAACGATTTATTTTTATTTGGCGAGGAAAAAGGCTCGCTTTTTTCTCTGTTCTCAGACGGTTTAACGAGAAAGTACAAAGTACAGATTGTAAAGTTTGGAGATTAACATCGTTTACTTAAAATTGTACAGGGAACCAGATGCAGAAGATTTTTTACTGATGCGGCTATTAGTTTAGGGTGCATTAAGTGTTAAAGTAAAAAAAAGTGAAATCACTTGCCAAAGAGTATTGGTTTGCGAAGCAAACCAAACGGTTCTGCGTACCAATTTCCGGGGGGTCAGCGAGCGTAAGCGAGCAGGTTGCGAAGCCCTCGCTGTGACGTCATGGACCGGAAAGTGAAATTAGGTTAATACGAATTATTCAGATAGTTTCACTCTGCGAAAGGAATGTTGGTTTGCGAAGCAAACCAAATGGCATATGTAAAAGGAGTGTTGGTTTGCGAAGCAAACCAAATGAGATTGCGTAGCAATCCCCGGGGGTTGGCGAGCGTAAGCGAGCAGGGGGCGGAGCCCCCTTGTTTTTCAAATAAATATATTTTCAACTGTGTTTTGCAGGACAAAAAACCTAACTGAAATCAATGCATTTAGAGTAAACTGCATGAGGGCATTAGGATCAGTGTGTACTGTTAAAATTTCATTTCAACTTACAAATAACTCCCATTCAAATGAAATTCTATTGTGTTGTTCAAGGGTTTAAAAAAATTAGTATAATTTGTAACTTATGTAAAATGTTTCATCAAATGTTATGATCACGGAAGTTATCTTTGGGAAAGAGCATTTTTTAACCCAAGAGAGAAAAATGGTACTTGAGGTCTACGGGGGCTTGAGCCCCTTTGTAATGACCCTGAGTATAAAGATGGATACTTTTGTATGAATAATCTGGGCATAAAACTAGAGAAAAAGTTTGTATGAATTCGACAAAATTTTCATTGACATCCCAATCTGATGTATGAAATTGGATTTAAATCATTGATTCAAGTAAAAATACCTTAGATATAATAAATGATCTTTCAATTTGTTATTTACTATATAATAGTAATTCTTTTAATTTTATATATAGTGCTGTATTTAGAAATTTAACTGTACCTAACCAAATAGTTGAGCTCTGCCATCTCATAAACTGCTATTAAATTTTCATTTCAGTTTTGAAATTGCATTTTTATGAAATGAATTCTCTTTTGCTACAACTTAAAATTTGTATTTTTTATTATATCAGCTAAGTGAAGAAGAAAGTCCTGAACTACGCACAGCAGTTCAAAATCATTTTGATGCTATTAAAGTAGTTACTGGAGCCGTTCATCATAAAAGCCGCCATCGACAAAGTTTGGTTTGCTTATCACGTCGGTGAGTGAATTTAAGTTTTAAATTTCAGTTTATAAATTGAGTCTTAAAATGAAATGAACTCTTAATTCGTGTTATGAAAGCACTGCTCGTAATTCATTACTTGCCAATTATCAGAAGTAAAATCACCTGGCTTTATAATATATATTTTTTATGTTGGTACATGAAACACAATTGAGGCGTTGACATGGGAAGGGGAGTAAGTGCCAAAAATGAAATTTCACAGGAAAGGTAAAAAAACTGTTGGAAAAATCTCTTTTTCAGCCAATTCTTTACTAAACAGAGTCCATTTAGTGGACTCGACCAGCATAATTTAACACTAGAATTATATAAAAAATTAAAGAGCCTATATGGGCATTTATATAATAAGAATTTTATATGTAAACAAAAGACATTATACTTTGAGACTAGTTAGAATAGATAAAATCGGACATTCAAACTCACAAAACATAGCTCCATATATCTTTTAAACAAGTCAAACTATAAAAGACAACTATTGCACGTAGAAAAAGTCTACAAACCAATATTATAACTACATACTTACATCTCTTACTTTCACCAAACATTAAGCAGTACAATAAAATTAAAGGCAAATGTCACGATAAAAGGGCCTACTTTTCATCCAAAAAGTCAATCATAAAGGGAATTTTTCTTTTTCGCTTTGTTTATTACTGGGACTCTGTTCTCACCAGGTAGCTGCTGGAGAATTATAAGGTCATTGATGGAACGTCCTTTTTTTGAAAATAGGGTATTCTTTCCATAAAATTACGAATTTTCGTGGAAAACCTGGAAAATCATCTCAATGCTTTGGAGAAAAGTAGCCCATAAGATTCGTACACAGTTTCGTATCACTTTATTTTCTGAATTGAATTTTTTAACAAATTTTAAAAGAAACATCTAATATTTAACAAGTAAATAATTTTTGTTTCATCCACCCCTGGCTTAAATTGAAGAATTTCATGCTCATGATACATTAAATCACAAATTGATTTAAGTAAAAAATGTTGGATTGTTTGAATAAGTCATTTTAATACAAAATTGCTTGTGCTTTATGCATGAATTTTTACAGTGCATAGTTCTTAAATTGGTTGTTAGTATTGGCTAATTATTTCTTGGTTTTTGACCTTAAAAATGTTGTGAGTTACCTAAGTATGACCTGGAATTTTGTAAAAATTTGTCTGGAAAACCTGGAAAAGTCAGGGAATTTTATTTTTGAAATGGGGTGGGAACCCCATTTCAGAACGGTTTTGGAATTATGTGGAATATTGTAAGTCATAGATAAAATATATGTCTTAATCGCAGTAGTTTGAAAACGGTTGGGAAATCAATAATTACAATGCTATTTTAAAATACCAGCGTTAAGAGACCTGTGTAAAAGAAGACTACCATCATTTTCTGAATACATACATGGTAAAAAGTGCTCTTTTAGAAAATCAAATAGTTTTGAGGAGGCAGCTTGCTGAGATTTGAAAATGGGCAGTTCATAACTCAGGAATGGACTTGGACATATACATGTATAATTATAGTTCTGCCAAAGGTGACTTCGGGCTACTACTTTTCAACCTTGACACTTAAAGGTATCTTTTAAGCAATATCGTCTTAAAAACTCTAGTTTTTTTCAAATTTTAGTGACTTTCTGAAAATTGTTTTGATTTTTTTTGAAAATTCAACAAAGGTAAATGAAAATTTAGTGTCCGTATTTGAGTTTCAGCGGATGGAGAACAGAAAAACATGTTTCACATTTTTCTTGAGAGAAAATTTTTTAAGGGATACCAATATTTTTCGAAGTTTTGGCCCCAAGCTGTGGTAACCATAAAAGAAAAAGCATCAGAATCTGTAATTGCTAGATTGTAATAAAAATCTTATTAAAAAATATTTAACTTTTTTTTAAATTTAATTTTCTGGCAAGACCATCCACATCTGTTTTTTCTTAATTAGCATTTTGTGTTTTAGATGTTTCATTTTGCAACTCGGTAACTAAAATAATATATAGGGGGATGACTTTTTGGTACTATTTAAAAAACTTATATGTTACTGTTTTGAAGTGCTTTGGATGTGGCAGCCTTCTAATTAGTTACAGTCTTAGTTATTGCATTTTTCTAACACTCTAGATTTAAATATATTAAATCTTTCAAGGAATTTGTGTGAAAATGTAACTAATTTTAATATCTCATGAACTTGCATTAAGAAACAAAGTGAATGCTTGAATGACAATTTACTGACACTTTGGATGCTAGTTTTTGATTGTATGTTTTCTTAAATCTGAAAACAGCGGCATATTCCATTCTGTTTCCTCCATTTACATTTAACGACGTAAATAGAATAGGAACTTTTGCTTCATAAGTTTTGCTCATGCATTAAAATCTCTTACTTTAGGCATAGTGTGGTCAAAATGTTTGAAGAAAGTAGTCAGCCCTCTGCTAGAGCTTCTTTAAAACGAGGATTCAGTTTAGATGCCGTTGCTAAAAGAAATCTTTTTAAATTGCAAGATAAAACATCGAAAACATCCATTGACAAGGTGGAGCATGAGCAGTGCAAGCTGGATCCAAAACCTGAAGGAAGGATTGTGGTCTTGACAGAAGTGGTACGTGATACTTGTGCAAATACCATGGCATTTTTATCTGCTCAGTACATTGATATTTTTCAAGCTTTGAATCTTATGTCGGATTTTGTTTTTCTGTTTATTACAAAACGTTGCCTTTCATTGTCTTATTTTTGTGATTTACAGGTTAGGGAACAGTTGGAAAAGAAAAGGCAAGAGTTTATTGGCCTCACCGTTGATCCTGTGATTGAAGAAGATGAGGATGAAAATTAAATTTATTAAATCTTTCAAGAAATTTTATTGTTTGAGACAGTTTGTTTTTACTGTTCATTTGTTAGGTATTGCTTAAAATAAGTGTGAGCATATGAAGTTAATTTTTGTTCCAAAAAAGAAACAAAATCATTTTAGTGATTCGATTCCAATTCTAAAAAGGGTGAGATAATTCAAATCACTTAGATCTTCTCAACTTTACTCTTGATAACATGGATTTTATTGTTTAGGCTTATTTTATCATAGTACATGCTGCTATTTTTTTACTCTACAGCATCTGAATACTTTAAGATAGTTAAAATAGGATCATAAAATGGCAAGAACTAAATTAGTATATTTGTAAGAATATTTTGATTGTGGCTTTGTTAACCTTTGCATAGAATATCTATACTAAACAATTTTTGATAATAATTTTCTTGACTGGTTGAAGTAACATATTTAAGAAGATTGATGGAAATGGTGAAACGATTCATTGTAGACATAAAACTCAGTATTATGAAAATATCTTACTGTAATAATTTTAAATTTATTGTACCAAAGAAAAGACGTGGTTGTTATGTTGCCATTATAATCCAAATTTATCAAATGCTTAGTATATTGGCTGTTTTATTTTATCATGGAAATATCTTAGGGTTAAAAGCTTTAAATGAATCTTAAAATAATACTGTAGTCTGCTATACTGTTTTAACCAAATAGAAATCCTTTGCAGCCTGATTCCGCTTGTCAAAATTCAAATATATTTTTAAACAAAATGTGTGGATGTTTTAAATAATTTTTTCACTTTTATAAAAGTCCTGCCTTCTCTGTTATGAGGCATGCTAATTTCGCACTGTCCAAGCATTCAACTGTGGAAGCCTTAATTAAAAGTTCGAGATTCTGAAATTTTTTGTTTTAAAACAGCAAAAAAAAAATCATTAGATCTCAGTTTCAATTCAGGAAAGTTCATGTGATTATAACCAAGTTGAGGTTTTATTGGTAGTTAAAAGCTTTATTAAATAAATCTTGTTCCAAAAATGCGCGATCCATATGTTACAATAATGACAATGTCCAGTTTGATAACGCACTGTCAGAAGCAGTGATAAGAAGCTCTGCACCATAGTCAAAAACAGGTCTAATGTAGGAGGTAAACGTGGTAATTAGAACACTGGGTTGCTCCCCTCTTTACCCCAGTAATATTGGACTGCAAGACATCTCATGTCTGAGATGATGGCGGGCATAATTAAAAAAAAAAAAAAAAATCACGACAAATGTGTTTAAAACTAAATTATGTAATTCAAAACTAAATAGTTTTGAATAACTAACTCGTTTTTGTCAAAAATTCAAGGTTCATTCAATCCTCTAATTTATTTTAAATGAGTTGAGGCTCTCCAAAGTAATTAATTTTGTCCTTTACAGGTTTTGTCAATTTGTTTCTGGAAATTTATAAAGGGTTACTATAGATCTGAATATCAACAATAAAACAAAAACATTCATAAAAATTTTTTTCTTCCAATTTTAGTTTTTTTCACCCGTCCATACAGGAGCCAATCTCTTAACCCGTCCTGTGAAATTTTATTGATCGGGTAATTTTTTAAACGAAATCTATTGCACACTTGAATTGAGAAATCACTATTTTACTATCTTCCGCTCATAATGTTTCAACCAGATGTTTTGTATTACTGCTTGTCATACTTTAAAGCTTGCCATTTACAATGTCCATCGGTAAGTGCTTTGTACTAGACCAAATTTCTTTCCTTTTAGAGAAGTATTTGCAAGCATATTTTTATATTTTGATTATTTATTTCTACAGTCCTTTTGGGTAATGAAATAAGCTGCTGGTTTCGTTTCTAAAATTGCATTAAATGTGTAATTTAAAAAAAATGTGTATATAATTAGCACAATCGGTGATATTTGTATTTCGTGAATTTATAAGAACAATGGAACATTCCATTTTCAACTTGTAATATATTAAAGATATTTTGGATTTAAGCAATGCTAGTTTGAGTGACCAAGATGGTGAATAAGTTTAACATTACAAGTGGTACATAATAAAATAAAAACTAAATTTACAATTGTTATGCAAAAAAAGCCAATATTTATATTAAATAAACTATAGCTATTGCAAGCTGTCCTCTTCTATATGAAAGGTATTGATTAAGATTTTATTTTTTATGTAAGAATTAAATGCAAGGATTTCAATTTGTTAGGAATGAGTCATGCTGCAGTTTAAATGTTGCATTTTCAGTAAACAAAAATTATCTGTGTTTAAAAATATTTTTTTCTATTAAATCCTTTCACATTCAACTCTTTCTGTACAAGTGGCAGTATTTATATGTGTGTGACTATAAATATTCAATATCCATTGTATTTAAAACTAAATATTTAATTTAGTATTTTCCTTTTTTTCCCCACAAGAAATTGAAATGTTTTAAAAAGTGTACTTTTTATCTATACCATTACTTTATCAGATATTATCTTTTTAACATATCCTTTTTATCTATACGAGTGCAACTTTATTTCCTGTTTGAATATTTTTCAAATGGTGCCAAATTATACAATTAGCATAGTATAACTTATGCAGGTTTTTTAATTAAAAGAAAGTTCTATTAGGAAGTACAAATATGTTTGGGAATTTAAAGATTGTACACATAATTTTTTTATACATCAAACTTCTAAATCCATTTAAAATCCACACATTAGAAAACACACATGCTTGTTTTAAAATGAAGCAATTTCACTATGCTTATTTTATAAAGAAAAATACGTACTTTTTACAAAGCTGTTATGTTTGTTTAAAATTTACCTGTGCAATATGATTATATTTAAAATTGGTAGTATTGAAATTTCTTGAAATACCCCATTGAACGTGCTATTTTAAAATCATGAATATTAATTATTTTTTATTCTGAAATGTTTATTTCTTCAGTATTCAATTCCATGACAGTAAACTAGCACTTTCTTGTTTATTTCTACTTAATATGATTGTAATATGGTTATGTAACATTCCTTAAATTATCCATACTTTATTACATTTGTTGCATAGGTAACCTGTTAGTTTCTTTTTATTCAGTATTATATTACACTTGTAAATGTGATAAGATGTATTTTTCTTATTTATAACTAACTTTATGTATGCTTATATTAAGTTTCTGTTTTTGGTATTTTACCAATTAATGCTCTTATAATGGTTGTAAAACAGAATAGTAATGTAATTCAGGTTATATGAACTAAATGTCTGTAAATGAAAAAAAAAAAAAAAAAAAGAAACGTTTTAAAGATATTCCAATTGAAACGTTTAAATCGAAACATTAAGTTTTATGCTTTACCATGTACACTGGAGTAAGAACGTCAAGCGTTTGAACTTAATTAAGTACCCAGAAAAAACAGTTGCTAAGCACAAGTTCATTTTATTCATTAAAACATTGAGATGCCACAGATGCTTTTGTGAGATTATAGTGCAGTAAATGAAAAATACACTGTTTAAGAAGTTAAAGCAGATATACTCTTAATGCTGTTCAAAAGTCAATTCATTGCAATCAGTATGAATTAAAAAGTTTGGTACTATCAGTTTTGGATAAACTAGAAAATACATTCCTTACAGTGAGCAAATAGGACTTATCAGTATTTACATTCCATAAAATATGATTTTGCATGGTTTAATAGAAGATTAATAGGGATTGTGCTACTATACTTTTTTTTTAAAACTATAAGATGTTATTTCCATTTTAACATGTGAAATATAGGAAGGAAGAAAAATACTAGCCAATCAGGAGGATTCAAAGCAATTTGAGCAAGAAAATTTTAATCATGAATTGATGATCTTAAAATGAGTTTACTGTACCAGTTGGTTTTGCATTTAATGTTTTAATTTTTTTGTCATGAATACATGAAGTTAACTTTGCCTACGTGGTGAATCAATCTGCCAATTTTTTACAAGCTTGATTTTAAATGTGATTCCTTTTTATGTCTAGGATTGATATAACTAGGCTCAGTTTCGTTATGAGTATTATGTTGCTTTACTGAGCCACAGGGGAGGTATTTAATTACTAGGCAAATGCTGAAAGCAAGATAAAGGAATTTTTTTTAAAATCCTGTATAGACTTTTGTTTGTTTAAGAATTTTATAAGTTTATTACATATTGTTATATTTTTAGGCACCACTGCTTTATTTTAAATCCATGTACACATGTGTATTTTATACCCTATACAATGCTTTTAGATCTTATTTAGGCAAATATTGCTATATTTGTAGTTTATCTTTCATGTTTACAAAGCTGTTATTGTTTCATGTTTGTTTATTAATTGAATGGAATATTGCTTGTTTTGAAACCTGTGGTTTAATGTATATATTTTTTCCTCTCATGGCAATAATGTTAGTATTTTATATGCTTTTGTATATATATTTGAAATTTTCGATTTCATTTAAAAAATCTAGAAAGTTATACTGTTTGTATACTTTACTGCGAGTAAAGGTATTCGAATATTTATTGTATATATTGTATCTTCCTTCCTAATGAAAGTTGTTTAAAGTTTACTTTTTAATTGTGAATTCCTTTTAATGTTTTGTGACAGACTGTTTTTTACATTACATTCAAATATTGATATTGCACACTATCTTTAATTTCTGGACAATGCACAAGTTGTTTTGGCAGCATTTTACCTTAGATTCTTATACATATTGTGTTTCTTAACTAAACATATTACCTCTCTTTTACTTATTTTTCACATAAGCTATTGTTTCATAAAATTTGCTAATTCAGTACAAAACATATAACTATCTGTGAAGCATTTTGTTAGTCGTATTACCTTTTTTACAAAAAGTTTATAAGGACATTTTCGTCAATTGTTGCTAAGTTTTATTCCTTTATTATAAATTTCTCATTGATGAAAAATCAAATTCATTAATAAATATTTAGAAGTTTTAAATCTTTAAGAGTTAGGAATTGTATTGTGCTTGGTTTAAACTCAACCATCATGCCTAAAATACATTACTTCAAATTTGTATACTTAGTGCAAAGTGACTGATTTTAAAAGAAAAAAGTTTGAGCAGCAAAAGGAATGTTTCTGAATTTTTTAGATTAATTAACTGTAAACAAATTCTTAAATAAAGAATCGATCTGAAAGTTCTAAACACATGCTATAAATGTAATTTGAATAAAAAAAGTGGAAAGTAAAAAACATTTTATGGAATTCTCAAGTTTCAAGAAAAGTGAAGAAAATTCATTCATAAACAAAGATGATTTTCACAAAGAAAAATTTTAAGCTTTTTTACTAGTTGGTGAAGAAATAACTGAATAATTCACATATTGATGAATGTCATGTATTCATTTTATTTTAAGTCCACCCACCCAGAACTTTTGTTATACTACAGAACCAAATAAATCATAAATTCAATTTTTGACAAATGCAAAATTAATATTTATTTCCCCAAATCTTGTATTAAAACTCATCCATTTTCCATCCAATGATGAATCAAGTATAAGAAATTTATTGTTAGTATATATATTATCAATTAACTTCCATGTGTACTGCACATATGTTTGACCTCAGTCAATGTTGCTAAAAAGGGCATCCACAGTTATTGTTTGAAAAATTTTAATCTATTAAGAATTTGGTGAAAAGTTTAAATGAAGCAAAGCTTTTTGAATTTGTCAAATTATAGCTGTCAAAATTAATAAATTTTTGTCAAATTAATATTATGTATTTGTCAAAATACATAAAATTGAAAACGAATCCTGATTTATTTTCAAAGAAATCCATTTTTTAATGGAATTTAACATTCATTTAGCTTATTAGTGCTTAAGAAGTTAACATTTAATTTTTTCAATTGAAAAAATGGTAGTCAAATTCATCTTTAATTACAAAATTTAATTATTTTATGGAAATTCTCTATTCTTTTATCTCATATTAAAGCTAAAAGTATGGATCTAAAAGCTATTTTATTTGATGCAAGTCTTGTAATAAGTCTTATTAAAAGTAAAAAATATTGCATCTATATTTGCTTTATACTCTATCAAAGTTTTATTAACTATTAAGTTATTTAAACTATTAAGTTTTTAACTCTATCAAAGGGAATCACCATTTTCATTTATACTTTTTGCTATACAAAGAAACATTCACATTACTGCACACAATTCTGAACGTGGTATTGACGTAAAATTACCATTTCTAAACTGAACTGAATTTTCCTCTAGACATATTCTGCACAATAGTTCGGCATACCTTAAAGTAAATTTGTAATGAAACTAAATTTTTACAAAATACTCTTTTTCAGGGTTAGATAATCACGATGGAGAATATTTATGTGAATATAAATTTTGAATGATAAGTTGAGCACATTTTACTCGTGTTAATATTAGAAAAAAAGGGAAAACATGAATCTCATGTAGTTAAATTCTTACACGTGAGCATTGTATTTGTTCATGGAACAAAAGCAGTGTTGCAATAATCATGCAATAAAAACTTTTCAGCTGTTGTACTAAAAGCATACTGTGAGTTGCAACTGAGCCAAAAAATCCATAAAAGTGTATAAATGTTTCAGCAATATTTTTCAGTACAACAGAAGATTTGTCTACTTTTAATTACATCTATACATAGAGTTAAATTTGTGTTTTCTATGTGCAAAATATTCTGTAAAAATAACTCCGTATTCTATTGTTAAAATTGGACTTGCCAATCTTAAGGAGCTTACTTTTACTTCTATGTTGTATATTAGAAATTTTAATTTTAAGGAAGGAGTGATTCTGTGATCATACATATGCAGTGTTGGATTATCTTAGTAAATTTCGATGACACATTGAAAATGTTTTTTTTCCTCTTCATTTTGTTGAGCACATGTAAAATGTTTTACTCTTCTATTCTGAACATTTGTATAAAAAGCAAGTTCTCTTTTCCATATTTAAAAAAAAATTATAATCTTCTGATTTCTCTCTGCACATTCATTTTAGGTATTTCATTGTTGAATTGAAAATCAAGACTTATGATTTCAGATAGTGATTTACAAAACTTATATGCAGCCTTAGAATTTGCTTATTTATTTTTTTTCATTTAGAGTAGAGTGCATAAAATTTCACGTGCGTGCAGTAGAAATCATAATTATTTTAATACTCAGTAGGTAATGAAAACTTTAAACCTTCAGAAATGTTTGCTGCTTTATTTTCAAGAAACAGACCCATGATTGTACTTCAAATTTCTTCCCCTTTTTGATCATGAATTTGGTACTGTTATAAAACTTTCAGTTCAGCATCAAAACACAAATGAAGTGTATGTGGCAAAAAGTATCTGGTCTTCTAGGGTTTTGCAACAAGAATTTTATAGACAATTAACCCTGCTTCGGAATTCAGCATGAAGCTCAGTTTTATGTTTCTATGAAGCTGAGTTTTTTAAATGAAGCCATTATAAAGTGTTGAATTTTGATTGCAAGAACAATTTTTCGCAAATGCAACTTTTATTTTGAATTCTGATAATAAACAAAATAATGTGTTGGGCGAATTTCAAGTATTTAATATATTTCTAAGATCCAAACCCATCTTTAAACAGTCTAGAATTCCCAATCTATAGGCATCACATATGCTTAATGGGAAGGATTTCGATGTTATTATTTGATGGGTTTACTTCTCATCTGTCAACATCTTGTATTCTATTTGTTATCTTTCAACATGAACAGCATATTTAGTTCGAGGTTTTTAATTCATAAGCCAAAATTTTTACTGCTGAAACTTTCCAAAGTATAGTGATTTACAAAACACATTAGTTGTCTAGATTTACTGCTAATTTAAATAATAGTTTAATTATATTTAAAATGTGAGAACTGTAAAACTATCTTAGAATTGACAAACTAGATTTGTAGCAAAGTCAGGATTTTAATTATTAGATTTAAAATTTTTTTTAGAGAGTATTAAACTTTTTTAAAATTTAAAACCAGTTTATCAAAATCTTCCTGTAGGTCATTAGTATACCTCAAATACTTTATTTCATGGTATAAATGTTGTTACCATTATCCATTGTATGAAAAGAAAAAAAATATGCTTTGTTGTGAAATATAAATGAGTAATAGATTTACGAAAGTTTGATTTTTTTAAACAAGATCATGAGCCAGAGTTGAAATTTTTAGTGACACAATAGTATAATTAATCATTTTTTTTTTGCAATTTTAAAAATATTTGTATATTTAACCTTTTAGTTTATCAATTTTAATTGACTGAAACTCCTCGCTTCAAAAAGCAAATACGTTGCTCAAATCTCTTGGAAATAGTTATTTATTGAATGTCACATACCATGAAAACAATCTTAAAGGATAAGCATTTCTTTGGCTGCACAGTATATTTTGAAGAGAAAACCTAATCAGTTCATTTTCCGACTTTTAATTTGTTGCTTTTCATACATGTGTACTTGCTTGAAAAAATGTAATTGTAAATATATATATATATACTTTTTATAAGCAATTATTGTAGATTAGGAAATTTTTTGATGTACAGATTCACTTATTAAAGCTTTCTTTTCAAATGGTGTGCTACTGATTAAGATTATTTTAAATACAATAAAATTATAACTTGCATAATTCAATCATATCTGTCGAAGAATATCCATATATATTTCTCTAATCTACACAGCAAAGGTATTGGGGCATTTTTTTGTATATTGACAAGTGGTAACAAATGAAAAAAAAAGGTAAATTGGCTGATATTATAAACATAATATAAGCATAGTTGCATGTCATGGATGCGAGATGAGCGACATGCTTTTCCATTAATTTTAAACTAATATAAATTGTTATAAATAGATAGTTGTATAATATAAGCTGTCACACACAATGTCAGGTTATTTTACAACATACATGTACATATTTATATTAAACCCGAGTTGTGAAATAATTCGTGGTCAAGTATTTTTTTCTTTTCAGTTTAAAATATCATTAAAAATAAATATATACACTGAAGTGCCAGAAGTCATGGGATAGCAATATGCAAATGGTAGCAGCATCTTGTGAGAAATGTATAAATAAAATGGTCAGTGTTGTACTCGATTCCGCCGCTAGGTGTCGAGCAGTGTGCGTCGCGTTTTCGGAGCTCCCGCGAAATTCAAGTTTTTTTTAGTTATTCTTCATTTATTTAGTACTAAGCAGTGTATTACTTCTTTTTCTATCAGTTCAAACATTTCTAATTGTTTTTAAAGTACTTGTACTTAGTTTTTGACTTGTCAAATAGTCCTAAGTCAAGTCTCGTTAGGCCTAATTCACGTATGTCTCGTTAGGCCTAATTCACGTATGTCTCGTTGGGCCTAAATATTTTGTCTTGTTTGTTTTCATTCATTTCATTCAAGTGCAGTGCTTTTTCTGTGTAATTGACTTAGTGCTTTTTCTGTGTGTTTGATTTTGTGTAGTGCTTTTTCTGTGCATTGAGTGTTACTTTGCATAAGCATGGGTATAGTTAGAATGTTCAAGGAGATGAGGACAGAGGGAGCCAGTGGGGAGTTCTATGTGGAATGTGACTTGTGTGGGAATATGGTTGAGGCAGGAAAGGGGTGTGTGAGCGGGGTTAAAATGTCAGAGAAGGTTGAATTTACATGCAAGAGTTGTTTAGAGGTGGGTGATTTGAGGAAGGAGCTGGAGGCTTTGAAGGTGAGGGCTGTAGAGGGAGTGGAAAAGGGTGTCCAATGTGTAAACTTGGGGCATGTTGATCAGGGGGATAAGGTAACTAGAGGAGTAGTGGTTGGTGATTCAATGGTCAGGGTTTTGGGAGAAATGGTAGGGCGTAAAAAGCGCAATTTTGCAAGGTGTTGTTTGCCAGGTGCCAGGGTAAAACATGTAGTTGAGGCAGGTGTGGTTAAAGGGGAGGAAAAGGCAGTAGTGTGGGTGGGAACAAATGACGTAGAGAGGACTACAAATGTCGAGTTTAAGAGGGAAGCAGAAACACTTTTAAGAGGCATTAAGTCTCATGGGGCAGAAGTAACAGTATTAGGATTACTACCTAGGTATGGGTTAGGCAATGGGTGGTTAAATCAAAGGGCCAATAAGATGAACGGGTTGTTAAGGGATTTGTGTGAGAGGGAGGAGGTTAGATTTTTAGATGTTTGGAAGGAGTGTAGGAGGGATTGGATAAGCAGGGACAATTTGCATTTAAGCTTGATAGGTAATAGGGAGGTTGGCAAGCGGGTTTTGAATATTCTGGAGTCAAAAAACTAGTATACAAGCAGGGATGGGAAGGACATAGAGGGTTGACAGTACACAGTAATTGCTTAGGAAAACTAACAGGGTCTAAATTGCAGGAGACAAACAATACAAAGGGAAAGTGCAATGTAAGGGAGAAAAACAATACCAAAACAAATAATACAAGGGGAAAGTGCAATCTAAGGGTGAAAAATAAGCTAAAAGTATTTTATTGTAATGCTCGCAGTGTGAGAAATAAAATGGATGAGCTCAAGGGAATTGCACAAGCAGAGGATATAGATATCATTGGGATTACTGAAAGTTGGGCAAGCAGGGAAGATGCACAAATTTTAGAATTAAGTGGATTCACAATGTTTAGGGAGGACAGAGAGAATAGGAAAGGGGGTGGGGTTTTGATTTATGTGAGAGAATTCTTAAACTGTACAGAAATAAAGTTAAATAGTAAAACTGAGGGTATAGAATCAGTCTGGGTGAAACTGAATACAGACAAAGGCAAAGGACTAATTCTGGGTAATATATATAGACCTCCTGTTTGTAGTGAAGAGCAGGAAAAGGGCATGTGCAATCTGATAAACGAAGCATGTCAAAAAGGAGAATTAATTTTAATGGGGGACTATAACTATCCAAATATTGACTGGACAAACAATCTAGCTACAAATGGGAAAGGGGCAGAATTTTTGGAAGTGATACAGGATTGTTTTTTGTACCAGATGGTGTATGAGGATACCAGGGACAATGCAATATTGGATTTGATTTTAAGCAATGATGAGGATAGGGTGCAGGATTTGGTTATAGGTGAGCCACTGGGAGAAAGTGATCATAGAAGTATCAGATTAGGTATAAATTTTCAGTCAGCATACACAATCAATAGTAGAATAATTCCAAATTTCAGAAAGGTAAATTTTCATAAGGGAAGAGTTAAAGGAAACATTCAAAGGGGGATTATTAGCACTGCATCATTCTGAACAATGGGAGGAATTCAAGAATAAGTTAGACATGGTGTTAAAAAAACATGTAACGTTCAGGAAAAAAGGAAAATCTAGAAAATTGCTCCCTATGTGGTTTTCAGGGGAAACACACAAAGCTTTAAAATTAAAACAAAGAACATACAGGGTATATAAAAGCACTGGTAACGACAGGGACATGGAGGCATATCAGA
This sequence comes from Metellina segmentata, assembly GCA_947359465.1. NCBI lineage: Eukaryota > Metazoa > Arthropoda > Arachnida > Araneae > Tetragnathidae > Metellina > Metellina segmentata. The sequence goes on along the minus strand of OX375877.1, from coordinate 120,142,313 downwards.
AAGCCAGAAAGGAGTTTAAAACTATTAGTCGGAAGCAAAAGGTGTCCTTGGAGGAAAAATTAGCAAGGGAAATAAATACAAAACCAAAAGAATTTTTTGCATATGCAAGTGGTAAAAATAAATTTAGCACTACACTGGGACCGTTAGAGGGGAAGGGAGGTGAATTAATTCAAGACGAGGAGGGAATGGCAAACGTGTTAAATGGCTTTTTTCTGGGGGTTTTCAATGGTAACTATAGTTTAAAAAAGGACCCCAAGGATGGAGCCTTTGCAGGGGGTATAATTAAAGAATGCAAATTCAACAGGGAAGAAATAGTACATCAGTTGAAAAGAATTAAGCCATCTAAAGCACCAGGGCCAGACGATATTTATCCGAGTACTAGTGGAATGCGCGGAAGAACTGGGGGAAGTAATTCACACGATATTTAATTCAACATATAGCACAGGTTGGGTGCCAATGGATTGGAAGTTGGCCAACATAACTCCAATTTTCAAAAAGGGAATACAAAGTGATCCGGGCAACTATAGACCAGTAAGTCTAACATCAGTAATTTGCAAAATATTTGAATCTCTGTTAAAAAAGCATATAATGTTATACTTGGAGGAGGGGGGACTGTTATCAGAGAATCAGTATGGGTTTAGGAAGGGCAGATCCTGCTCTACAAACCTTTTGAAGTTCTACGAAAAAATTACTGAGGAGCTGGATAATAAGAGCAGTGTGGATATCATGTACATAGATTTTCAAAAGGCTTTTGATAAAGTACCTCATGAGGCATTACTGTTTAAATTGGAAAGGCTGGGGATTCAGGGAAAAACATTAATATGGATAAAGAATTGGTTATTGGGTAGAAAGCAGAGAGTGCAGGTAAAAGGAAATTATTCACAGTGGACAGAAGTTATAAGTGGGGTGCCTCAGGGATCAGTTTTGGGACCAATTTTATTTATAATTTTCATAGATGATATAGGTCAGGGGATCAAGAATAGAATCAGTATATTTGCAGATGACTTAAAAATATGGGGGACAGTGGATACCAAGTTACAGATAGAAAATTTACAAGGGGATTTTGATAAGATATCCGAATGGGCTGTAAAATGGGGTATGTCATTTAATGTAGGGAAATGTCAAGTTCTGCATATGGGTTACAGGAATAGTGGAGCCGAGTACTGTCTGCAGGGAGTAAAGGTAAAGGAGGGAGAAACAGTCAAGGATCTTGGGGTGATAATTCACAGGGATTTTAAAATGGGTCACCAATGTTCAGCTGCGGGTAAAAAGGCTAATAGGTTATTGGGGTATATTAAAAAGACTGTAACTTCAAGGGATAAGAATATAATCTTGCCATTATATAAGGGTTTAGTAAGACCACATCTAGAATATGCTGTACAATTCTGGGCTCCATATATGAGAAAGGACATAGAATCAATTGAAAGGGTTCAGCACAGAGCTACAAAAATAATAAAGGGGCTAGCAAATTTCGACTATAATGAACGTTTAAGTAAGCTAAACATGTATACACTGGAAAGAAGAAGGAGGGGGGATTTGATTCAGCTTTTCAAGTTTGTAAAACAAGGGGACACAGAGGGCTTAAATTTCAATAGGGATAACAGAACAAGGGGCCATGGGTATAAATTGAATAAGACACATTTTAATCGGGATTTAAGGAAAAACTACTACTTTAATAGGGTAATAGACAGTTGGAACGCGTTGCCAGAAAATATAGTTAATTCAAAGGGAGTGTACGAATTTAAGACACAATTGGATAGTCAGAGTGGGAATTGGAGAATTCATAAACAAAGGACCAGCCTTGTTGGGCTTGAGCCTGTAGCTGGTCGTCAATATTTGTATTTGTATTAGTGATTAATGTGAAAAGTTTTGTGACTTGATTATGGCTGCTGGAAGGGAATTAACAGAATTTGATCGCGGAATGCTAGTTGGAGCTGGACGCATTGGGCATTCTATTTCGGAAATTTTTAGGGAATTCAACATTCCTCAATCCAGTGTCAAGAGTGGCGAGAAAATATAATTTCAGGCATTACCTCCCACCATGGACAACGCAGTGGCCGACCGCATCTCCTTAATGACCAAGACCAGCGACATGTGCGTTGAGTAGTACAAGCAACACTGTCAAATAACAGCAACAATCAATGTGGGACGTACGACAGAAATCTGTACAAAGGAATTTGGTATTGATAGAACATGGCAGCGGAAGACTGACTGGAGTGCCCTTACTAACATGCCAGCGACTGCAGCGCCTCTGCTGGGTTCGTGAACATATCGGTTGGACCCCTAGATGACTGGAAAAACTTTGCTAGGTCATGATTCCAGTAAAGAGCTGGTGTGGGTTTGAGTGTGGTGCACATACCCCACAAGGAACTGTGCAAGCTGGTGGTGGTGGCTCCATAATGGTGAGGGCCGTTTTTACATGGCATGGACTGAGTTCTCTGGTCAAGCTGAAGCAATCATTTACTGCAAATGGTTAAGTTCAGCTACTTGGAGATCATTTGTAGCCATTCATGGACATGTACCCAAACAACGATGGCAACAAGGCGCCATGTCACCGGGCCAAAATCGTTCGCATTTCGTTTGAGGAACATTATGGACAATTCCAGTTACTGTTAAACAATCCTAACAAAATCCACCTAATATTTTGTTTCAAAAATTAGTTTTTTGTATGTAATAATTATTAAATTGGAAAAATTATGAATTGGAACCTTATATTTTGATGGGAATCGATTCAGGACTTCTAATATGGCCATGCAAACTGTCACCTTCCAATAATTAGTTTTTGAGCTACATTACATTTTCCTAATTATTATAATTTTAGGGGGCACCCAAAAGTTTAAAAACATCCGACAAACCTTGGATTGTAATTCTTGGATCGTTTGCACTTTTATAGTAAATATAATTTTGTAACTCCCAAATCATTTGCACTTGCACAGTAAATATAATTCTCGGATCACTGAAAAATAAATTTGAAATAGTGTTCAAATTTAAAATTCGGGTAGAGATTACACAATTAATCTTGATCTATGACTAGCAACTTCCTATTGGAAGATGATCCCTGAAATAGACACGAGCTTGAACATTGTATATCTCTGGATATAAATGTAGTTGTCACGTAATTTCATATTTAAACTAATTTGATATGGCATCAAAACATGGTGTGCAAAATTTGATATGAAGACGTCTCAAGCAATTTTTTTCAATTTGAATTTGTAGAGGATGTTATTCACTATTGAATAATTTTGAATTTGCTGTACTATAAATAGTGCTGAAAATAAAGGAGGTGGTTTGTTTTTTTACCAACTTTCTCGGAATTCAACTTGTAGGGATTCTTATTTTTTAATCCTTCCATTATGATTAAAGTTTTAGCTAGTAAACTAATTATAAAACCCATTTCATTGATAAACTTATTCTTTACAAAGCAGTAAATTCAGTTTGTGTTGTAATTTATTATGCAAGATGGCTTTACGGAAGGATTTAAGAACATTCTTCGGCTTAAGAGACAGAAATATTTCCATTATCTAGTAGAATCTCTTCAATAAAAATAGATCAGAGGTTTTAATGCATGGTCTTGCTTGCACTTGGTCTTTTTAACGAAATATATTAAATTTGTTTAGTTTCCTCAATCAACATTTCTACAGCTGAAAAAATTATTTAAAGTTTACAGCTTTTCTGAGTTACTGATTTTCTCAATGTTGTACATTTTGCTTTAACATATTTCATTTACAGAAACTGAATGATGCATTACAAAGCCTTTATTCGATTATTGTTAGCAATTCACATGATTTCAGATATGGGAGAAAAAAATCATGATAAAAGATTTTCACACAACATGATTAAACTTATTTCTGTCAAAGGATAAAAAATTACAAATGAAAAAATGTATTTACTATAGCAATTAAGATACATGTAAAAAAAAGAAATTTTATGTAGTTCAACAACTACAAGGACCAGTCATGGTAAAGATTGATCTAATTATCTTACTTCAGGAAAGAGTCAACTGAGATTTAATGGCATAGGTTGTCCCATTCTCAGACATTTTTACTGTCATATTTAGTCTCAGATGACATAAGCTGGTCCAGCACAAAGGCAGAAAAGAAAACATTGGCAGGTTTACTCATTTTCAACCCAAGAGGGGTGAAGGATCCGGAGTGAAATGGCCCCCCCCCCCAGGATCCTAAGTCTCTTGTGATGGTCAGACTATCCACTACATTTCGATCAGATTAAAGGTAGGTAATGTATTTAAAAACATCAAAGCAAAACTTATTTGGTATACTTTATAAATAAATAGGAAGAGACAAAACATAAAAAAACTAGTCTTTCAATATTCATTTAAAGGCTGTAATTATTTGTTTTCCTTTTTAAAAAGCAATTTAAATCTATTAACCCTCTGAGTATCACAAGAATTCCAAGTAGTGAAGGATTGCCTTTTCTCTATTTTTATAGGTAATGATATTAAATAAATACATCATTCCAGTAAAGATTCTATTGATCAAATCAAAACTGGTCATGCAAGGAAAACTATATTACAAAACAGGTATATGCATTTGAACGCATCACAGGGTTAATATCAAGTATAAGTAGGTATGAAACACAAGTTGGCAATAAAATAATAATAGCTAATAGCAGTTCTCAAAAAACCACTGCAGTAAATAACTGCAATAAATATGTTACATTTCAAAGTGAGGTATAAATACTACAAAAAGAATAAATATTTTTCTTTACTTTTAGATATACATCAGTAACTTTGTTTCCCAGAACATTTTTTTCATAAACTCGTACTTTTTCTAACAGTGGTACATAAAAATAATATAGCCTTTCATTTGAAGCCATCACAGATCTGCTTTCACTCCCATGCTCAAAGGTATCGATTTCATTTCTGTCCTCATGCATAGGAACTCTCCACATACGCACATCACAGTGACACAAATGATATTCAGCAGCCACCACGAGAAAGTGGATGGAAAGGATGCACTATACCACCAACACAGACAGAGGTGAATCAAGTGAGCAGTCACAGTAAAGTCTAGGCACAGTTTTGTCCTTTGCACAAAGTACCACACGGCCAACGAGCTATAAAACACATGCATGATAAATCGATGCAAAAAAAATATAACAATCTATTAAGAAAGATATAAAAGCATTGCATTCAAGTAATAATAATGTATAGAAAGGTAATTATCTATCTCTACTATTATAAAAGGAAGTGTTTATGTGTGTGGGGACTGTTGTGACGAATCTATGGCACTTACAGAAATGAGATTTGGCACACAGGTAGTTCGAATGTTTTGCAAATTTTGTGTGAAGCCCAAATTTTAAAACTTAATCTAGAAGATTTTCAAATGAATTTAATTATTGTTTTCTTTAGAATGGCAAAGCATAAAAGATCGCAGATTATAAATTTATTTTTTCCGCTTCCATTTCATTCTCCGAGGAACGATTTATCAGCAGACTAAAAAAGCAATGTTTTAACCTAATTCTTTTTTCTATCTGATTCACCGTTAAAGATAGAGTAAAAATTTCAATCGATTTGAAATTTCACATTAAATCGATACAATTTCTTCAAATAAATAATATTTCAATTTAGATTTCTATATTTTTTCCAATACGAACGCTGCTGCGCAGAATGACCTTCGTTTGATTCGAGGAATCAGATTTCATTTCTTATGCTCAGCAAAAGAAATAAACATTTTGACAGGAATTGTTTAGTTCTTTTTTATAAAATCGGGATCGTTTAAGATAAGATTGAAAATTGCAACAGATTTGAAATCTGCGGAAAATTTTACACCAGATCGATACTTGGTTTTCTTTTAATGAATAATTTTTCAATAAAATATTTACATTTTCTCAAGAGATTGTGACGTTACGGCAATTGGATCTCTTCGCAACTGGAATTTGGCAGCATTTGACAATGATGAGGCCATTACGGTGTTGCCCGTGGTATTGGTTTGAGAAGGAAACCAAATTGGAATTCATTCCAATAGGCTACAAATTTCCATTTGGTTTGCGAAACAAGCTAACACTGCGGGCAACGCCATGATGGCTGTTATCTAATAGGCTACAAACTTCCATTTAGATTGCTTCGCAAACCAAATGGGAATTAGTAGCAATCACTGGGGGTTAGTGAGCAGTGGTCACACCTGACTCCAAGAAAAGAACTGTTATGGGCAATGCCGTGCTAGCCACACAGTAACTCATAATCAGGTTCTCACATCTCCATCCCAGTACCAAGTTAAATTGAATGACTGGTTTCTTTCAGGTCTGAATAAGCTGTGCCAAATCATTAGCAATATAATAAAGCACATACTCTATCACTAAGTTATTAAAGATTAACAATAAGAAAAAATTGCTCACGCTGATTAGAAATTTAAATAAAATTATAAAAACTTGGGGACTATTTGTCCCCACCTCGACACGAGGAAAATGTTGGGTGAGGGATGCATAGGTTCCTCATTTTTACATTGATTCCATATCTATACAGTAAATTATACAGAAAAACTGAGCATTGTTTTTGGATAGTTTTAACAACTTAGTTAACCATTATCACCTCAGTAAATAGAATGTGTACATACATACCAGTATAAAATAAAGTTAAAAAGGGCAAGACTCACCTGCATAAAGAATTTAATAGGAACGACCCAGCGAGACACCGTCCATGCAAGTCTTTCACACTGATAACCTGCAATAAAGAAAACGTCAAATTAAAAATGATACAACATCTTTCTGAAAAGTACTTTTTCGTTACAGCCATACCAATCGATTTCGGCAAATTTTTTCTTATTTCTTTGCCCCATTTGTTTTCATACCAGCTTTTTGTTTTTTTAGTGCTATTTTGGCTTTATGTTAGGACAAGATAACAAAGAATTAGTACATACTTTTTGCATATAAATATTCCAATCTAGTTGTATTGTGATTCATTTGAAGCTGTAGTTCATTGAATTCAATAGACGTTAACACTCGACACCATAACTAAATGAATGAAACATACTGCCGAAATGAAAGGAATGATGATCCAGTAAATCACATTTTTTTTCGGGCATCTTTTCTTCTTGCCATGAATTAATCCTACATACATAACCATTTCGGCTTTGAGTCACATTTTAAGTTCATCAGGTGGTTATTCAATCACAATATTTCTTTGAGAAGAATATTTCTTGAAGAAATAGTATTGCTGCTTGCTCATCTCTCGGCAAATCCCACACATCATGAAATCCATTGCATTAACAAAGGAATAAGTTAAAAGGGCACCCCAAAACAAAAATATGGTATAGAAACAAATTGCATTAAGAACTAAGCAAAATTGTGCCAAATTGGCATGCACGTTTATTGGTATGGTTACAACAGAAAAGTATTCTCTAAACTAGGGCACAACGAATCCTGGGTGCCAGGTCACCCAAAAAATTTGGTCTGGTACCTAGAAAACCTACACTGAAGTTTAACTGCCTTCTCATCGGAGCTGCACATTTCTTTTCAACATTCACAACTTCATGTTCCAATCCCCCCCCCCCTCCAATGCCAAATTATTCAAGTAAAAAATTATTAAAAGGGGATAAGAAATTTTTTTTTAGAAAAAAAATAAGTTCGCAGATTGAGTTAACATAACATTAATGCATGGAGTCAAGAGAGATGTTTCACATAATGCAATCAAATTTTTACTCGAGAAGATTCCGATTAGGATTTACAAATCCTTAAAAATTACGAATATTGTGTAATATGCAGATATCTAGGTATGATCGTACTTAAACTTTATACAACCACTATTATGAAGTAGATGAACTAACATAACTATGGCCAATATCATTATTTCCAGTTGGCAATTTCATGATCTATGAAGTTACAAGAGAACAACAAATTTTTTAACAGAACGGAACTAATTTGTACAAAGTTTAATGTCTGTAAACAAACTGATTAAATTAAAAAAACAGATAATCAAATTTCGTTTCTCTCAAAATTTATCACATTTAAGAATTTGTTAAATTTTGTGGCACTTACCTTGTGCAAAAAGATTTGGTCTAGAGATTGGTTATATCCAGAAATAACGTCAGTGAAAAATATCCATACACCTAAAGATACGTAAAAAATAGCTTGGATTGTTATTATTTGACTGATGATTAGTAAGGGATCCCAAATAGAATATCGAAAATGACCACGCATGGTTGGCCTGTGACGTCAGTTCTTTACGTAGATATCTGCATTATTTAATTTTGTAGAAATCGGGAACAAATACGATTAATTGGAATTAAAAAGGATGTCATTCATTCATTAAAATGACTCATAACAGAACTGACTTGTCTTATTTTTGTTTGTAAATTGAAGATTTTGATGCCATTCTTAGGTTTTAGTATATAGTTATATATATATATATATATTCTGCATTTAATTTTCGTCTTTTCCCAATATAAAGTGTATGCTACGTATATCAAACAGAAAACTACTTGATTTAGTTAATACATATATAAACATAATTCTCATGATATAAATGTGCCAGAAATGAATTTTATCTTTAGATTGATTTTAATTTCTTTCTGTCACAAATTCTTTATCGAAGTGAAGAGAGTTAACTTTCAATAAGTAAACAAAAACAAATAATTTTTTTTTCCGCTTTCGCTTTTGAATTCAGCGTAGTTTTCTGCTTTAAAAAGGTGAATAAACTGATTTTACTTCACAAAAAATCTGTTTGACATTAAAAAAAAATTTCTCCACCTGTGCAACTTTTTTCAGTTTTGATGTTTCAATTTCACATTGCTTTATTATAAAAATCTTTGTTTCTTTATTCAACGACGATTTGTTCATTGTGCCTATGTTTCTAAAAAATATTAAATTCTTATAAAATGTTGAATGAGGAACATAACTTGAGAATACATTAGTTCAAAAACAAACGTTTCATTTTTACTGGAAACGCGATATATTAATGAGTTTAGTTGTAATCTTTTTATAATGAATAAAAGCTATAATTTCAAATACCTTGTTTGGAAGGATAATGTTTGAATTTTAATTGACATGAATACAACTGCAAGGTACTATACTATTTAAAGAATACTATTCTTTCGTTGAGAGAGTTTGAGATTACTTTTATATATTTATACATATTTTCAACATTAACTTATAAAACCACTTAAAAATTGTTTACAAGAGTTCAAAGAACTTGAGGATGAATCAGTAAATTCAAGGGTTGGTTCACAGACTTATGAGAGGAACGCAGTGACAATGAATGAAAATGAGTGTGTGGGATTCCAACCTGGAAAGGAATTGTGATAGCTAAATTTTTTTTTTGCATGAAAGTAATTGCAATACAATTAAACTTCGTAACCTTTGCATCCAAAAATATTGAACCTTATGATTGCTGATCATAAATGTTGAGAAATTGAAAAATTTTCTCTTTACTATTGTAATATTTTCTTTCATACTGTAGTTTCAAGGGGATGGCTTGCAGTGGATCTGAACGGAGACCAATAATTGTCAACTTGTGTCCACAAAGCAATGCTAACTCATCTTCAACAAAATGTGATCTGGAAATAGCTAGATCATCTAATTTTCATGTACCAAAGCCAGAATATGTGCTAGAAAGTAAAAATTCCTCTATATCTGGTACCTTCTTTGAAGATTCTTCTGAGTCAGGCAATGAATCAGAGTGTCATCCAATATCTGCCAAGGACTATTCCGATACTGGAGTTGACTGCATCAAAAAAAGAAAATTTGCAACTAAGTGGAAGATATTATTTCCATTCATTGAATATGACCCTAAGAAGAAAGTCATGTTTTGCAAAGTGTGTAAACAATTTGCCAATAGCAAACAGAAAGGTATTCGTTTTGTGATTGGAACTGATAACTTTCGAAGAACTTCAATTCAGTATCACAAAAAATCAGCCCTTCATGTGAAATGCCAGAAAATGTCCGATACAGCGTCAATTGGTGAGCCAATTGAAATTGAAATGTTGGATTATGATAAAAGGAAGTTAAGTCTGATTTTAAAGTTAGTTTATTTTAGCATAAGGATGAAAAGTCCTTACTCGTACTATCCTCTCTTATGTGAAGCACAAAAGAAAGAAGGTGTTGATCTTGGGCCGGCCTACACTTCCCATCAAGGTGTTGTACCTCTATTTGCTCAATATATTGCTAAGAACTTGGAGAAGGAATTAGCAAAGAGACTGTCTGGTTTAGAAGAGTTTTCCTTAGTTTTAGACCATGCATTCAGCAGAACTATTGAAAGCCACGAGCTTGTCTATGTAAAGTACTTGAAAGAAGATGTATTTGAGACAGTGTTTATTGGTGCAGTTGAATCAAATGACTCTCCCGTTTGTTTTTATGATAATTTAACAAAACTATTTCAGAAATATAATATTAAAGACTGGGTTCAAAATGTTGTTTATGTTTCAACTGATACACCTGAAAACTGCCCCTTTTCAATTGATGAATTTGTTAGTCTTCTAAAAGAAAAATCTGCTCATAATTTTATTTGCCTAGTGAAATTTTTACCACATAAGTTTGAGCAGTGCTATGAGGTTTTGTTTAAAAAGTATACTATTATAAATAACTTTTGTAGCTTGATGTATGATATTTTCTGGTACTGCAGCAAGTTAACTGGTTATAAGAGACAGCTGTTGCATATTAATAAGGTATTAGATTCAATAGAGCAGAAATATGGAAGTTTACCAAAGAATGAATATATTTATTTCACTTTTGAAACTCTTGATGCAATAAAGGAAGATTGGTTTTTATTTGTAAAATTTCTGAAAGAGGAAAATAACAGTCTCTTATGTTCAAAACTCAAACAAATTGGTTCGAAAATTCTTTTACTCATTACTAAAAGTAAGTTTCTTTGGGAACTAGCTTTAAATTTAGATATCTTAATTTGCTTGAATGATTTTTCTATCAAAATTCAAAACCAAGAATTAATGCCATTTTCTTTGTACCATGAAATTCAAAACATATGTAACAACATAAAAAATTATGTTGAAGGTAATGGTGCAGTTACTCGATTTTTCGTGCAAGAAATGTCAACTGCAATGTCTTCCTTCAAAAATGTATCTATTAATTTAAATTCCACTGTCACGGACACAGTTATCGAGATGAGAGAACTGGGAAACAGTTTAGTAAATAACTTAAAATGTTCTTTCCCCTGCACAGCTCTATTAACATCTTGTCATATATTGGATACAAGAAATTGGCCTAAAGATGAAAGCCTTTCAACTTTTGGAACTGCTGAAATTTCAAAATTGTATGTTGCAGTTCAAGGAACTGAAGAAAACCTCCAGTTAGCCTTGTCTGAGTGGTGCACCTTAAAAAGTAATGTTAATTTGTGTTTCCCAGCTGATACTCTTATGCATCCTAATCTTGCCATCATTAATATGATAAACGTATTTAGGTCAGAATTACCTTTGTTTACGACTGTATTAGAAAAAGTTTTGTTGCTAAATTTTTCGTGCTGTGAAATGCAAAGGGGTTACCATGAAATGAATCTGCTTAAATCTAATGAACGTTGCACTTTGTCCATTAAGTCCCTTCAAAACTCAATGATCATTTCCATGCATGGTCCTTCGCTCTCTGAATTCGATCCAATTCCAGCAATTAAATTGTGGTTGGATCAGTGTAAAAGACGGTTCCGTAAAAGGAGTAAATATAAAATAAACTCTAAATGTTGCAAATGATTGTGATGAATTTCTTGGAAGTGTCAACTCAACTCAATGAATGAAATACAATAATTGTGTGAATAACTATTTTTGTTCAAAAATTGGACTTTTATTCTGTGCTCAAATGGCGAAATGTTGTCACTTTTCCCAAAAAATTGAGTAAGTCCCATCCTGAAGTCTGGTTTGTTAATGTTTAGAAGGTGGCAAAATTGAGTAAGTCTTTTTCTCAAAAAGATTATGAGAAAGTCTATTTTAGAGAGTCTATTTCTCTTAAGATTATGAGAAAACAAAGGTGGAAAATTGTAATAAATCAAAAACCACAGAACCACATGTTGAATCTTAAAATTGCTGTCATGCAAAATTAAAAAAAGTGACTTATTACATTTTGCCATCTGAGCACAGTATTTATAATCAATGTAAACAATTCCTGTTACTGTGCAATGTTTTATTTGTATGTATTTTTTAACATTATTATAAATTTCGTGTTAAATTATGCTTTCTCTATATTAAAAAAAAGTTACCGCCGCTGCAGGATTGAAAACCGTGTTGTTTAGCTCGATTCTTAGACTGTTTACGGATAAGGTACTGATCAGAAAAAAACGAAATTAACATGGTTTGTTCTTCATCGTATTCCTTGGACAATTATTAAGATTTTTTGGCGAGCAGGGGGCGGAGCCCCCTAGTTATTTAAAATTTGTGAACTTTAATTTTTGTTACCTATATCGTTTGACTAGAAGAGCGCTTTTACAATTTACAAAATACAGATTTTTGTGAGAAATCTTTGAGTTCTAACTGAATTGTAAAGTTTTGAATTAAATTTTGTCTTGAACTTAACCTACTTTTTCTAAAAGAAATGACACATTTTCCTCAATTTATTGACAAAAAGTTGAAATTCAAATTAAATAGCATGACACTCACTATACTGACAAACAAAAGCTGCTGAGTGATATATGCCTGAAATAAACTTATGAAGTTAAGCTAGTTCCTTCATTTATTTGTGAAATAAAATATTCCAACCTTGTAAAATTAACAGAAAAATTATTTCCCTGCATTTTTAAGAACTTTTTACAGACATTGTTTCATTAGTGGATTTTGCACTTCTAAAACCCAAATAAACAAACCAATGCTGACATTGAATCTGATAAAGATATTGGATTGGTAAAAGTTTTCAGCCTGTACTGCGTGTTTCGATAATAAATCAACTCGAATTCAATTTTATCCAAGTACCACTTTTAAAGTATGATTATATCAGTTTTGCTTGAATCAGCATACTATGTTGGGTGATTTTCAAAATTTTGTTTCAATAATTGTAGTAAAAAATTATTTAAAATTGACTTGTCATTGCACATTATGTATGGAAAAAAGAAATCTATTAAATAGTAAGTAACTTTAAAACCAGTCTATCTTAAAAATGAGAAATGCTGGTTCTTATATTTATCTAAAAATACTAGGCACCAATTTTAACCATATATGAAGATTTTGGTGGGGTGGACAATGTATACAATGACTGGATGATGTGGCATGGAATGAATATGGTTTCAGGCCTATCTACTGTGAGTTTGATTTAAATTGTGTATTTTTAAATGAAGACTATTCACATATTGAAGTCATTTTTGAAAATGAAATAATATTTAGTTAGTACTGTGATATTTTTTAGTGTTTTATAAATTTTTTGTTTAAAATTCCATGTGCAATATTTATGTATATTCATGTGCATGAAGCTACTTAATTATTTACATTAATTATCAGCTAAAGTTGTGTCCCAAAGTTAGCACCTCAATCTTCTTGAAAATGGAATGTCAGATTAAAAGTTGATGTGATATTTAGTTTTATATATTCATATTTTACAATTGTTGAATGTACACTTGTTTGCAGTCATGTCATTTTTCATTGTAGTTGTACAAAGAAACTTATTCCTTTATTCGTTGAAAAATTAAAAAAAAAATAAGTATATGGTTTTCTGAGTTTATGTGGATTAACATTTGAGAATATCTTGCCTACGTAGAAATGATCTTCTGATTCTGCAAAGGGGCAGGCACAAATTAAATTTTCTACCGGTATACATTAAAGTATTTGGGATTAAATGTCGTTAGATTTGGCGTATTTGTTTCAGACCAAGACAAGCTGCACAAAATTTTAAACAAGAGGAAGAGATGCTGCAATTGATTTTGCGTAATGCATATTTCACATTGCGACTCGCATATATTCAAAAGAATGTGATACTGGTCTTCAAATTACAAGATGATTCAAACTAAAAGCCTCAGTTGTTTGTTATGCATTTCTATGTAAACGGATAGAGTTGTGCAGCTGCATTTTGAGGAAACGATCAGATCGCCCTAGGCGCCCATATGGTCATTCCTTTCACCAGACCTAGATCCATGCAACCGTTTTAGCTCTAAGGTCAATGACTGATGCACTCGGTTATCATCGATATTCGCCATACAGATGACTGGAAAGACAACATTACCCGACGGGTGTAGCATTTCAGTGTTTCAAAAGAGCTCTACTGTTGAGAATGTGTTTTGTTGGTTATTAACATGTCCATCACTTTGAACACGCCTAGTGATTAACACTGACATCCCAATGATGTATCCTTTACAGCTTTATCATATTATCTGTGTCTAGTTTTAGCTGTTTATTGCTAATAACTAGTTATTAAAGAAGCTGATTATTTTTGAATTTGAATGCGTTCGTTTACTAACGATAAATAACACTTAGCCGAACCTTTTGGAATTACATTTAATTCCTTAAATCTGGTACAAGTGCACACAAAGTTTGACAGTATTTGGCTCTATGGTTATCCAATTTTAAGTAAACTTTAATTTAAAACTGCTTTATGTGGTTGGGATACAAGGTCAAATCAACAAATGGCAAAATCACACCGCTAAAGGGAAAGATCCGAAAACACTTCGTACTTTTGAACTGAGGCCAGTAGGTGATAATTCCTAAGGGTTAGAACCGAGGACATTGTGAACCACGGTCAGTTGACGAAGTCAACACATGAGCTGGCACTATACTCTCTGACAGTGCATCAAGTATCGCCGCTCTTGGTAATCTCTTCTCCCACAACCAGGTCGTCAAGGAAGAACTGCTGGAAGCCACTGAAATACCCCAAATTAACATCTCATGGGTTAAAGCACACGCTGGCATTGAGGGAAATGAACAAGCAGACCTACTTGTGAAATCTGCAGCCTAAATGGAATCTCTCATCAAACAACCAGTCTAAAGTGGCCTAGGTGCAAATTATTAAGTTCTATTGATGCATTGATCTTGAATCAATGGCAAGCAGAATTGGATGCTTCTACCAAAGGAAGATACACTCATCAATTATTCCCGAAGATTTCAACCTACCTAATATACAAGAACTCAAAGCTGGTACAATTTTTCGCAGGCCATGGACCATGTCCGGTATATCTAGAGCGTTTCCACCTTCGAAATAGAGCGCTGTGTATCTACGGCCGAGAAGGGGATCCCATCCACTACCTTTTTGACTGATCTCACAAGTCCTTGGCATCTGTTGAAACCTTCTCTGCAACACTACTCGCATTGGTGCCAAAATACTGCCACCACAAAATACTTAAAGTGATGGAATTTCTCAGCTCCAACATTGATTACATCTGTGAGAGCTGAGAAGTAAGTCTTAAGTCGAAAGTTCTCAAAATAACTTTTCTTTTCTTTCGAAACGAATATGTGTCATTTTGACTGTCTTTTAAACGTTCCGACTTATGGATTTTTTTTTACAAATGATTTTTTGTATTTATGTTTTGATTTTGTTTATGTTTATGTCTCTTTTTTTTGTTTTTGTTTTCTCATTTTGTTCTGTGTTAATTTTTCAAATTTTGTCATCCTTTTCTTTTGTCATTATGTATTTTTGTGCTTCCATGTTTTGCCCTTCACTTGCCTTTCCCCTTCTATGTACTTAAATGTTTTATGTATGTATTGTGGATCGCTCAGCTCTCCCTTATCCCCGAATCTCCTCCGTAAGGCGGAGTATACAGCTGAAAGCCGCGCAGGTGGAACAGTGTCCGCCTACGGCGTCCAATCGAACCCAAGCTTCCATACCAGGCCAACGTGATTCTATTTTAGGCCATAACAGACTGATCAGCCACTAGCTCCCATGTAGACGTCGGTCTCACCTGGATATTATCGAAAATCACGGTTACTAATTCGGTGCTATCGGGATACCGCTGCCAATGAGGTTTATCGCACGGTAAAAGAAACTCTAGTAAAAACTTTAAAATACTTTCGATAAACTACCACTCTTGGTTCTAAAGGTTTTATGCTCTTTGTGGGGAAATTATTTTTAAACAAAGGAATTCTTCAAAAACTGGTGTTGAACCAAATATTATTGAGGAAATTTGATCCAAATGTATACGTGTGCTCTCCAGAAATTAAGATGTCATAAACAATATTGGACATAAGATATCGTATAGCCAAGTCTTGCTCCAGGTTAATTAAAATACTTACGTGCCATAAAAAAAACTATCCATTTGCACCTTCTTGCGCAAATTGAATGCTCTTTGGTACTCTATTCCATCCATTTTTAAATTGTTTAAAATTCGAAAGGAATCAATAAGACAGACATTGAATTAAGAATTAAAGTTCATATTTAGAAAAATAATTTTTTGAAAATATATTTTTATTTTAGAGGTCAAACAAAACGAGTTATTAAAGAGTGCTCAAGTTTCTTGCTATCATCTCCATTCCTGCCTGTTTGGCTGATTTAAGTTTAGATGATGTACTTTTTTAGCGTGAACCACACTTGCCTAAAACGAGGCACAGGAAATGTTTATGACTTCTAACGTGTTATGAAATCTATTATAAAAGGAAGTGTTCGTGTGTGTGTCTCGTCTCTGACGAATCTATGGCACTTACAATAATTAGATTTGACACACAGGTAGTCCAAATATTTTGTACTTTTTGTGTCCAGCCAGAATTTTAAAATTCAATCTAGAACATTTAAAAATTTATTTATTGGAATTTAATTATTATTGTTTTCCTTTGAATGACCACAGTATAAAGAGATCACAGATTCTAAATTTATTTATTTTTCATTTTCCGAGCAACGATATCAGCGGAACAAATAAAGTTTTAACTGGATTTATGTAGTTCTTTTTATTTTATCTCCTAGATCGTTAAAGATGGAGTAAAAATTTCAACTTATTTGAAATCTGCGGAAAATTTTACACTAGACCGATACCTAAAAATAGGATTTTCTTTAAATAAATAATTTTTGAATTGTAACTTTTTTTCCCATACGAATTTGACCTTCGCTATCGAGAGATCAGATTCCATTTCCTGCTGTTTAAATTGTAACTTTTTTATTTTTGCAATACGAATATAGGCGCATAAGACAGTGACGTTACAACTTTAACATGTTCTTCAGTGCTTTTTTCTATCTCAGCGATCGTTAAAGATAAAATGAAAATTTCAAAGGATTTGAAATCTGCGGAAAATTGTACATTAGACCCATACCTAAAAATATGATTTTCTTTAAAAAAATAACTTTTCAATTGAATATATTTGATATTTTCGCAAGAGATTATGACATCACGCATATTGGATCTGTTCGCAATTAAATGGCAATATGTAGCAATCACTGGGGTTGGCGAGCAGTGGCGATTGTATCTGCGTTGCACATGGTGGTGTCGCAAACCAAATGGGAATTCGTAGCAATCACCGGGGGTTAGCGAGCAGTGGTCGCAGCTGACCCCACTAAAAAAACTGTCACGGGCGACGTCGTGTTGGCCACGCAATGGTTAGTACGAGGGCTGTTCAACAAAGAACGATCATAATTTTTTTAAAGGTGATTAAAAAATCGAGAAAAGTAAAATTCATATTGAATGTGTAGTTGGGAGAAGTGGAGAATTACATAGTTAACACCGTCCCATCCTAAGCCATTCGGTGTGAATCTGGGTTGCGACAGCAACCCAGATTCTTGAAATAGAACTCGCTTTCATTCGCATCCATTTGCTCAATTCCGAGATCCAGTATTTTCCTTGTAATTTCTTTCAGTCCTTCACTGGATCTTTTATTTGTCCAGAGTAGTTTTTTGTCTATGCTGAGGTATCCCTTAGGAAACTTTCCGTCCCTGATAGTCTGAAAGTTTTTACAATGGTAAACTACGTAGTCTACGCTTTGGATGTCTTCTTGGCAGTCACATACGTCGCTTTTGTTGAAGAAACGTTTTTGGTATGCGCTAAAACCCCCATGTCCCGTGAGGATCTGATTAAGCTCGAAGGATCCCATGACTTTTTCTCCCTGCTCCTGAAAATACTGAGCTTAATTCTGAGCTTCAGTATTTTCCTTGTAATTTCTTTCAGTCCTTCACTGGATCTTTTATTTGTCCAGAGTAGTTTTTTGTCTATGCTGAGGTATCCCTTAGGAAACTTTCCGTCCCTGATAGTCTGAAAGTTTTTACAATGGTAAACTACGTGGTCTACGCTTTGGATGTCTTCTTGGCAGTCACATACGTCGCTTTTGTTGAAGAAACGTTTTTGGTATGCGCTAAAACCCTCATGTCCCGTGAGGATCTGATTAAGCTCGAAGGATCCCATGACTTTTTCTCCCTGCTCCTGAAAATACTGAGCTTAATTCTGAGCTTCAGTATTTTCCTTGTAATTTCTTTCAGTCCTTCACTGGATCTTTTATTTGTCCAGAGTAGTTTTTGGTCTATGCTGAGGTATCCCTTAGGAAACTTTCCGTCCCTGATAGTCTGAAAGTTTTTACAATGGTAAACTACGTGGTCTACGCTTTGGATGTCTTCTTGGCAGTCACATACGTCGCTTTTGTTGAAGAAACGTTTTTGGTATGCGCTAAAACCCCCATGTCCCGTGAGGATCTGATTAAGCTCGAAGGATCCCATGACTTTTTCTCCCTGCTCCTGAAAATACTGAGCTTAATTCTGAGCTTCAGTATTTTCCTTGTAATTTCTTTCAGTCCTTCACTGGATCTTTTATTTGTCCAGAGTAGTTTTTTGTCTATGCTGAGGTATCCCTTAGGAAACTTTCCGTCCCTGATAGTCTGAAAGTTTTTACAATGGTAAACTACGTGGTCTACGCTTTGGATGTCTTCTTGGCAGTCACATACGTCGCTTTTGTTGAAGAAACGTTTTTGGTATGCGCTAAAACCCCCATGTCCCGTGAGGATCTGATTAAGCTCGAAGGATCCCATGACTTTTTCTCTCTGCTCCGGAAAATACTGAGCTCAATTCTGAGCTCCAGTATTTTCCTTATAATTTCTTTCAGTCCTTCACTGAATCTTTTATTTGTCCAGAGTAGTTTTTTGTCTATGCCAAGGTATCCCTTAGGAAACTTTCCGTCCCTGATAGTCTGAAAGTTTTTACAATGGTAAACTACGTGGTCTACGCTTTGGATGTCTTCTTGGCAGTCGCATACGTCGCTTTTGCTGAAGAAACGTTTTTGGTATGTGCTAAAAACCCCATGTCCCGTGAGGATCTGATTAAGATCGAAGGATCTCATTACTATTTTATAAGTCTTAAAGTCTTCTCGTCCTTTGCTTGTCTGCGACCATCTGTCTTGTCAGTCTGTTAGTTTCTTTCCTGATTAATTTCTTAAGTTTTATTTTGCTCTTTATCAATTTGCTCTTTAGTAGTGGCTTCTTTGGCTGTTGCATCCGCTCTTTCATTTCCCCTGTATCCCACGTGTGCTTTGATCCACTGGAATATTACACAGTCCAGTCATATTAATGTGACCACCTGTCAAAAGCCAGAATAACCACCTTTGGCAGAGCGGACCGCTGCGTGACGTGCAGGAAGAGAGTCAATTAGGTTTCGAAGGTGTTTACTGAGATGTTGAGCCATGCCGACTCCAGTGCCGTGGCCAGCTGCGCTAGATTACCTCCCTCCTCCAGCCTGGATTATTCCGGCAATTGTTGCAGGGTGTTTGCTTTCAGACGTTTCACTACGTATATGCCAACGCCCATCTGTCCGATGGAGCATAAAACGTGATTCATTGGAAAAAGCCACCTGTCGCCACTCTGTGGACGTCCAGTTGCGGTACTGGCGTGCAAATTCCAGCCTTCGTCGCCGATGAACAGCAGTCAGCATATGTGCATTAACCAGGCGTCTGCTGCGGAGGCCCATGCCCAGCAACGTTCGCTGCGCTGAACCGTTGTTGAGGATACACTCTTGGTAGCCCCCTGGTTCATCTGGGCGGTCAGTTGCTCAACAGTTGCACGTCTATTCGCCCGAACGCATCTCCGTAGCCTTCGTTCGCCTCTGTCATCTATAGCCCGTGGTGCACCACATGTGTACGCCGCTGATTTTGGATAGTGCCATTTTGCCATGCACGGTATTCTTTTACCACGGCGGCACGCGAACAGTTCACAAAATTAGCCGTTTCCGAAATGCTTCCACCCTTGGCCCGAAAGCCAATAATCATGCCCTTTTGGACGTCGGATAAATCGCTACGTTTCTGCATTACGCCAACGATTGAAATGCTTTCCGATGCCCTAGGACATCCTTTATATACACTCCTCTGCAATGTGCTGCCACTTGCCTTTTGTGATTGGTTATTTCACGTTGACGTCGAAAGTAGGTGGTGGTCACATTAATGTGACTGGACTGTGTATTTTCCCTCTACGCTCTGTTATATACCATGTTTTAAATTAGCAATTTTATAGTCTGTTTGAGCAGTTAGTCAAAGCCATCAAGACAGATCGTGAGTCTGTTAAAACTCGCACACTTTTTAGTTTATTTGTTCGAATCAGATCTACCGATATTTCTATGGCTTTCAATTCCGCAGTATAGACCGCTGAGTGGTTACTTAGTTGAATTGCTTCTTGGTATATTTCTTCCCCCTTGTACACGACCAGTCCACACTCCACTCTATCCTCCTTCTTTGATCCGTCCGTATACACTGACGTGCCAAAAACATTATGACCATTCCCACATTTTTCAATGAACTCGTCTGGATGACGTGGAGGGCACGTGATTAAGTGAGAATTGTATTTAACTGCTGCTGGAGAAGGTAAGTAATCATTATTGCAATTACTTTTGCGAGTGATGGGGAAGGCTGCTGATCTAAACGAATTTGATAGAGGGTAGATCGTAATGGCCCGAAGACTAGGAACGAGTATCACCGAAACTGCACGATTGTGGTAGGTTGTTCACAATCTGACGTTGTTAGTATTCATGCAAAGTGGATAAATGACGGTGACACCAGCAATTGACACCAAGGTGTTGGTCATCCACGCGTCATCAAAGAAAAAGGACGCCGGAAACTGTCCCGCCTGGTAAGGCAAAATCGGTGCGAGACAGTGGCTCAGCTGACAGCCAAATACAATGCAGGTCCAAGCGTAAGTGTTTCGGAACACATAGTTCAGCGGACACTGTTGGATATGGGACTGTGCAGCAGACGTCCCACTCGCGTGCTTCTTAGACCAAGCGTCATCGTCAACTACGCCTACAGTGGGCCCGGAAACATCGAGACTGGACCATGGATGAGTGGAAGAGAGTTGCCTGGTCAGATGAATCCCGATTTCTCATTCGTCACGTCGATGGTCGTGTCAGGGTACGCCGTCTGCCAGGCGAACAGTTGCTCCCCTCTTGTACAGCAGGTCATACACAGGCTGGTGGTGCCGGTATTATGCTTTGGGTGACTCTGGGACCCGTAGTTGTGATAGAACATACCATGAACGCTGCAAACTGTCTGAACATCATTGCGGATCAGTTGCACCCTTACAAGGCGTCTGGCTTTCCAACTGGAAATGAAATCTTCCAGCAGGACAACGCCCCATGTCACAAAACTCGGATTGTGTTGGAGTGGTTCGAGGAGCATACTGATGAATTCCACTTAATGTCCTGGCCACCTAATTCGCCGGATCTTAATGCGATAGAACACATTTGGGGTGTCATGGAGCGGCAGCTCAGAGCTCAAACACCATGTCCGAATACCTCGACTTTGCGTGACCGCTGCTTAGACATTTGGTACAATCTGTCTCCAGTCATGTACCAATAACTTGTGGCATCTATGCCCAGGCGAGTTCCAGCTGTTTTGCAGACCAAAGGAGGCGTGATGCGTTATTGAGTAGGTGGTCATAATGTTTTGTCTCTTCAGTGTATATGCTTATACTATTTGTGCTTTGCTCCGTATATTCCTGCCAGTCCACACTGGAGGCTTTCCATGGTGGTTCCAAGTTATTTTGATGGTCTTCAATTTCTTCACTTTTTATTTCCTCCCCATTAATTTGCCCTGTTTCTAATAATTTGAATATTCTATACATGTTTACTATTCCTTTTAATTTTAAATCTAATGGGATGCATCCCGCCAAGATCTACAAAGCCTCTGTCGAGACTGTATTGTAACATTTTGTTATGGGTTTTAATCAGTCCCGCTGTATCTGTAAGATCTTTTGTCTTTGTATACTATTTTATTTGTACCAGATTTCTGCGCCATAGCAAATTACTTTCTCTATAACTCAAACATAATTATTTTTTGACTAATGGGTCTAGTCCCCCGGTCCCTATGGAAATTCGATTTAATCTGCCCTGTAATTTTGTCACTTTTTCTAGGAGATAATTTAGATGGGGAATGAAGCTCAGTTTTTATCAATAATAATGACAAAGTACTTTATTTCTTTCCTATATTTTAAATTGTAATCTTCTATTTTTAGTCTGGGCATGTGTGTGTAATTTTTGTTGGCTATAACAGTAAAAATGCATTTATATTTGTTAATTTCTAGTTTGTTTTCATTTAGCCTGGTATTGATTTTTTCTAGAGCAAGATTTGTGGAATTTGTAAATCTATATGTGGCTGTGTCTTTTAGCATGATGACCAGGTCATCCGCAAATGCCTGTATTTCCACCCCACTACCAAGGTGAAGGCCAAGCACTTCATTGATAAATATGTTCCAGAGTATTGGACCCAAACAGGATCCTTGAAGTATTCCTTGATTATATCTCTTTTTATTGCCACCTAAAATAACTGTTCTATTTTCCAAAAAGCTAATTATTATTTGTTTAAGGTAGTTCGGTAAATTGAGGCTACTAATTTTTCGTATCATTTGAGGCCAATCAACTGAATAAAGGGCGTTTCTAAGGTCCAAAGAAATAATGCATGTGATTTGTTTGTTTGTTATAGCAGTATTATTATTTTCCATAATGTTTTTTATTGCATTTATAGTGGATCTGTTTCGCCTAAATCCATGTTGTGATTGTTGTTAATAATTTCTTTTTTTTTTCAGGTGGTAACTTAGTCTTTCCGTGATAATTTTATCAAAAATTTTGCCCCAGGAAGAAAGAAGACAAATCGGAAAATAGGCGCTTGGTTCTTTTAAGTATTTGCCCTCTTTTGGTTATTGTGCAACTCTGGCTAGTTTCCATGGATAAGTGGAGAATAGATAGTGCAAGTTTCACGTTCATGACGTCATTGCTGAGGCCTAGCCGGCCAAGAACGTTTAGTTTTACTTTCACCTACGGCAAAAATGGATGTGACACGCGAAGTGCAATACACTACATTGAAATTTTGTTTTCGCCTTAAATAAATCGTCAGATCTTTCAAAAACCAATGTCATGTGTATTCCCCATCCTCCATATAGTCCTGATGTAGCCCAGGCGAGTTTTTCTTTTCCCGAATTTGAAGAAACACCTCTGGGAAAAGCGGTTTTCATCATCGCAGGCAGTGGTAAAAGTTGCGTAGGCGATTTTGAAGGACCTGTTAAAAAATGGCTCCAGCATGTGTTTGTAGACTGGAAAAGGTGGGATATGTGCATTGCATTTAATGGAGAGTATTTTGAGAAAGACCATACAAATTTGGAGGATTAGTACAGGAAATTAATTTTTATTAATTTATGATCATTTATTGAACAGCCCTCGTACTTTATATTTTCTGAAATTATATTCAATAAATTTGATTTGATACTAGCAGAGGGGATAAAAAGCATTTTCTAGAAAACTATTTTCATTTTTTCGTATTACAAAAATAAATCTAATTTCTTATAAACTTTTTAATATATTCAAATACAAATTGTACCAGTGTTCTATACACCTCTAGGTAGGTTCTAAACCTCAAATATAGCTGGTAAGTATATGTAAATTATTTTAGAGCCATATTTATTTGAAAAAGTGATATATTTTTTTGTAAAATCATTGTGTTTACAAAGTTTGACATATCTCAGTAAATTTAAAGAGGAACTGCAAATATTCTGCTTCACAACACGGGTAAATATGTAATAAATATATTATTGAAAGAAAAAGTGGAGTATATTTATTAGAATTTGATATAAGAGCTTTGGCGTATCGGTCAAATTTCACTAAATTTTGACCAAATATGGCCAAAATTTCTAAAAAAAAAAGAAAAAAAAAAGTCCATTAAAATAGCATTTGAAATAACAGTTTAAAAAACTTTGCAACTGAAAACATAAGTATTGCATAAAAATGTCCTTTTTTTTTTTTTAGAAAAAAGCTCCGAACGTAGGCACATACCTTAAATAAACAAGTCACGTGGAATTTAAATAACGTGTTCTATCAACGTGTTCCAGGAAGTATTTAATATTTTATGAAATTGTAAAAGTGGAAAAATATTTGCTATTGCAGTGGTGAAACAATACTAGTGCTACCAATTTGCTTCCGATATTCTTAAATCCTGCCATTTTGTCTGCTTTATGTGTAGATAAATAAACTGGTTTTTAGCATGAAATACACTAACGTTGTGTGAAATATTTTCAATTTTCTGAAATTGTGTCGACTACATTTTATCTGGTAGGTAGGTATTTGAATTGACGTCGCACTGAAGCAAAGCAACTGGCTATTAGCGATGGTATGGGTTAATTTTTTCTGATAGATACATGCAGTGATCAAAGGTATGAAAAGGGTGGTACAGCTACACTTTACGTTTATGAGTGATGGCAACGACTTGGTGATTTTTTCGGCGCACTTCTAGTAGCGAGTTAAGATAAATTAAGGCAACCCGTCTGTCGTTACAGTTGTTGTGGTTTATATGGCAACGTCGGCAAACGGAAACCTTCCATTTTCATTTTGAATAGTCTAGAAAGTTCTTCCAAAATCCGTTAAAGTCGTTTGATTTCATTGGTTCGTTTGAAATTTTTCCTTTGCTCCCATTGGTTATTTTGATTTAAAAATATTCTTTGATTGCATTGGTCCTTTTAAATCTTTTTCTGCGATACCATTGGTCCATTTATTTGTATTTCGACAGTTGTGGAATTTTTATTTTATTATAGTAGTTTTCACGAAAGGATTGAGTTTTTTTTTTTTTTTTTCCCATTTTCGTTATGATTACTTTTTTTACGCAAGAGTTCTGACGTTATCAAATTGTATTATTTCTTGCTTTTTTTCTTTTATAAATCTTTCTTTTTCAACATGCCCACTGTATTTAGTGTAATTGATAAGTTTCAGGGTATATATATATATATATATATATATATATATATATTCTTACCCAACATTCGAAGTTTAGTTCTGCTGGAACACAATTGTGTTTTGTAATGTATTTACTTTTTGTGAAATTAAAAAAAATATATACTTTTCAAAACGTTATCAAATGTGTTTTCAAGCTTTCATTTCCGTTGTGAAAAGAAAAATGTTTTTGAAAGAAAAAGATTTTTGAAAAAATTATTTCCTTGGCGACTTTAAAAGTGCGTCAAAAAAATCGCGAAGGCCGTTGCCACCACTCATAAACGTCGAGCGTAGCTGTTCCAAAAGGGTAATAGGGCGAAAGTATTCATCATAAAAAATTCCAATCTTATTTACATTAATAAAATGTTTTATTTATTAAATATTATAAATACACACAATTTCATTATTTCTTCATTTTTCAATTCAATATTTCTTTTCACTCATCTATACATTTAAGTTGCGATTGAATATTTAGGTATATAACAATAGATAAAACACTTAGTTTGACAAATCAAACACATGACGAAAGCAAGATCTGAATATTCAGCAAATGACAGGTCAGGAACAGAGTTCAAAGCCACCAATTTTTTTTCTTCTTCCTGCATTGTTGCTCGATGAAATTTCCATATCGGAATGAAAGTGTCTCCATCACCGAATTTCACTTCACACAACCTATCTATCACCTCTGATATTATTCTTTCGTTGAAACAAACGTTTCTAAAAGTACAAGGTCCACTGCCCACATTCACTTTTAAATAAACCCTCAGTTTCTTAAACCAATTTTGTATTCCAGCACTATCGTGGACCCGGCTATCTCTCAGCAATCGCTTGAGCACTATGGATGCAGAAAGTGGTCCAACATTCTTCAAGCGGTAGCAGCGCTGATCGATATAAGATAACACCAATTCCAAAATAAAGGTACATGCAACTATGAAAGAAAAGAACGCGTTATCACAGAACAGAAACGAGCTGTAATTCACCATAAACTCAACGTAAACTTGATCGGAGTTGCAGTGGAAAGGAAACGTTTCTAAAATAGGGCGGATGTGATTCTTGAAGACAGAACGGTACAGTGAAATTAAATGGCTTAGAGTTCGGAGAAAGGCAATATTTGTATTTTTGCACTCTCTGAAGGTAGAAACATTTCTTAGTATCTTTTCAGCATAAATATAAGCAAAAAGATCGTCACAAAAGACTTGAGCATCTGCATATCCGTTCGAGGAGGATTCGACAAATCCATTATCCATAACTGAATTAAATCAAGTTTGCAAAAGCAACGGAAACGTTGATCCTCGTCAAAAAATATAAATTAATCAATAAATAAAAATTACCGTTTACTGGTTGGAATGTTCCAGCTCAACTATTGTCCGTTGATTGTCGAAATCTATTGAAACATTGAAGTAAACTGGCAGAAAATTTCTTAGTTTTCTGAGAAACGAGTGAGAGCAGAAATTAAGATATTTCAAGCGACAAAAAAGGTCACGGTTATGGGTTTTTCAATGCAATTCACTAGACGTCGTTTGAAGCACCTTCAGCTGAATTCTTTCTATGTGTGTCTTCAGACTCAACCTTCCAACCAATGTAAGGCGACCAACCGGTATAGTGGTTAAGGTGTTAGCCTCTAGATCGGAAAGTTCCTGGTTCGAATCCGGGTTCGGGCATGGATGTTTGTAAGCGTATGGTGTAGAGGCAGCTGGTGCAACTTAAATCTGCCGTGGCCGAAAGTCCTCACGTTGGGTTGGTGTGGAAGTTTGGAGAGTGGGGTGACAGTTCAGGTGTTGCTTCGTGTTGTCCTCGGATCTTTTTCTAAAGAGACTGATCCCGGACCGTCGTCAATAGCTCGTTGTGTTGCTTTAGTACGACGTTAACTAAAATTACCATTACCCTCTTAATCATGGTCCATTAGGCCGGTAGGTACTTAATTAACGTTGCAATGGATCAATACAATGAGCTATTGATGACATTAGCCAATGGGTAAAATATTTAAAGTTGGTTATACAACAAACCTTTTAACATGGCTAGAATTTATATTTATCCATAAAATTTATTTATGTGTATTGAATGTCAGATCTTTTTTTTTACATGAGTGTGTCCAATAACAAAATTTCTCTACAAGTTGACAACGATATTCTATCATGGTAATGGTAATTTTTAGTTAACGTCGTACTAGAGCAACACAACGGGCTATTGACGACGGTCCGGGATCAGTCCCTTAAGGCAAAGATCCGAGGACAACACCTCGTAATTTTGAACCACGGTCAGATGACGAAATTGCTACTTTAGGATAGGTAGGTATTGTAATGGTAATTTTAGTTAACGTTGTACTAGAGCAACACAACGGGCTATTGACGACGGTCCGGGATCAGTCCCTTAAGGGAA
This sequence comes from Metellina segmentata, assembly GCA_947359465.1. NCBI lineage: Eukaryota > Metazoa > Arthropoda > Arachnida > Araneae > Tetragnathidae > Metellina > Metellina segmentata. The sequence goes on along the minus strand of OX375877.1, from coordinate 120,114,929 downwards.
AGATCCGAGGACAACACCTCGTAATTTTGAACCACGGTCAGGTGACGAAGCAACACCTGAGCTGGCAAACCACTCTCCAAACTTCCACGCCAACCCAACGTGAGGACTTTCGGCCACGACAGATTTAAGGTGCACCAGCCGCCTCTAGACCATACGATTACAAACATCCATACCCGGATTCGAACCGGGAACCTTCCGATCTAGAGGCTAACACCTTAATCACTATACCGGTTGGTCGGCAGGTAGGTATTGTAATTAATGCACTCCGCACTGTAGCATCACAACGGGCTATTGTAATTTACTTTGCCAATTTATGAAACGAGCAAAACACTTTGAACAAAAAAATAATCTGAAAAGATCAGGCTGTTAACTAAACATATTTAAAACTCAGGCCCGTTTGAAAAGTGGTCTAATTATCTCTCGTTAAGCAAAACAAGTCGTTAAACGACAATGTTAGCCAAACTTTCAGAGTAGGGTTCTAATCAGCTCAAATATATTATTCTCAAAAGTTCAAGTGGACTTGATGAAAAGTACATAAAATTGGCATTTTATAATTTACAATTTTAAACTGAATTGAATGCTATGTAATAGGAGATATAAAATTTATATTACAAGAACTACGATTTTTGTTAAATACCCATTTGTATCTTGGAGAAATTCTAGAATGTCTGTAGCAAAATTTTTTCAATTTTAGTAACAAAAATGCGATTTTCTACCTTTGACATTTAATAAATATGTAGGTAATGGTAATGGTAATTTCAGTTAACGTCGTACTAGAGCAACACAACGGGCTATTGACGACGGTCCGGAATCAGTCCCTTGAGGGAAAGATCCGAGGACAACACCTCGTAATTTTGAACCACGGTCAGATGACGAAGCAACACCTGAGCTGGCACCCCACTCTCCAAACTTCCACGCCAACCCAACGTGAGGACTTTCGGCCACGACAGATTTAAGGTGCATCAGCCGCCTCTACACCATACGCTTACAAACATCCATGCCTGTACCCGGATTCGAACCAGGAACCTTCCGATCCAGAGGCTAACACCTTAACCACTATACCGGTTGGTCGGCGATAAATATGTAGGAAACCATGCATTAAAATGCAAACATCAAAACATAGGAAACTTAAAATTTATACGTTTTAAAAAATACTAAGAGTTTCTTAAAAACTTGTAAGTATTGTTATTGTTGTTGTTGACGTGTGTCTCCTGAACTGTGAAACACGAGATCAGGCCCAATGATCTGAAGTAGGACAGACACAAAAGAAGAATACAGGTTTTATTTTACAAACACACAAATTGATCACTGGTAAAGACATAGGGGGTGCAGCTATCCACTTTTTGGCGAGGAACCACTTTCGCGGGAGTCTGACTTCTTCCTCGGACATCACATACAACCAGCCCTAGGGCAGTAGCCCTAGTCGGGAATCGAAACACGAACCCAAAGCGTGGGAGCAAAGTGCTTTATCCACTATACCACTTGGGCGGCACTTGTAAGTATTCTTGCCTCAAATTACAATGCCAATGGACAATCGATTTTATAGACTTATTTTTCAAATTAAAGACTCAGATTTCAAATTAAGCTTCTAACAAACCGTTAAATGAATGACCAACTGTTTAAGGCAATGTTCAGATTCACGTAAAACATCTATAGAACACGTAAAGAAGGACATCAGGTAAATAAGACAATGTTCATGACACATGATGCAGACTTGACTACCGCGTGTCTGTGAAAGCTAGTGAAATCTGGAGCGGATACCACTGGGATACATTTGAAGTCACATTCATATCCTTTGGGCAAGCACTTTTGTATGGCACTATTTGTATTTTATCCTTTGGTATGCACCCCAGAATGGGTCTTCATATCCACTGGGACAAGTACCCCAGAATGGGTCATATTATCCACTTGGGCAAGCACCCCAGAATGAGGTGTGCCAATCTAAACGAGGCTTCTCTGATGAAGCCGACACAAAGCAGACATATTCCAGAATTCCCTAATAGGAAATCATAAAACTCCTTTCAAGTGATTAACTGTCCATAACTGACCCTAGAAGTACTAAAACTGTACTGCATTTGACATTGCATCGGTCATAAAAGTTCTGGGCACTTGAAATAAACCCTCTTCATCTAACGTTACAATGACACTACGATCTCATAAATCTCAAGCCCCTTGAGAACACTCAAATTTCCATCGACATCTGGGTTCCAGTTGAAAGGCAACCTGAAAGATGCTAGAATTTTCCACAGAGACCACTTAGAGCGAGAAGACCACGCTCGCTAACCTCTGCCGAACCCTTCTTCTCCCAAAATATCAGAAACCTTGCTGTAAATATCTGCTAAGCTGTAGGATGTTAGAATAAACGTTGTTGTGGTGAAAACCAAAGATCTTATTCCTTTACGCTACCATTTAATTTCTGTCACCACACCATTTCGTTCTCTAGCACACCTCGGCGAATTTCTTGGTGTTATTTTGCAGCAATCGGTTAATTTCAAATTGTAACAGTAAAAATGAGTAACCACCAACGTTTAGATGATGGAATGAGGTGGCGAATTGTGGGGAGGATCGAAGCAGTCCAATCTCAAGTCCAAATTTGTAGAGAGTTCATTTTAACGCCCATCGTCGTGTTTAACTTATGGAAACAGTTCCAGGATACCGGATCCATCGAGAAAAAGCCTGGGGGCAAGGTCGTCCAAGAGCCACGACTGCCAGAGAAGATCGCCATTTGTCGATTATAGCGAGGCGTAACAGGAGTGCTACAACTTCTCAGCTCTCTCGTGACTTGTATGCAGCCACAGGAACCCGTGTATCAAGGGTGACTGTTTCCAAAAGACTTCATGAGAGAGGGTTGTTCGCAAGAAGACCTGCTGTTTGCGTCCCGCTCACTTCTACGAACCGGAGAATCCGTGATAAACATGATCCATGAGCAACCATGATAAACATCATGGTGCAGAGAGCATAGAGATTAGAGTATGGATCAATGGTCGACAGTTATCTTCACTGATGAGTCCCGGTTCAGCCTAAACACCGATTCTCGCCGTACGTTCACATGGAGAGAACCAGGGACCCGCTGCTTACCCTCCAATGTCCGCGAAATCGACCATTATGGCGGAGGAGGTTTAATGGTCTGGGCAGGTATCATGTTGGATGGCCGCACACCTCTTCATGTATTTGAAAGAGGCAGTGTGACTGGTGTGAGGTGTAGGGATGAGGTCTTGGAGCCCTATGTTCGCCTTTTCAGTGGTGCAGTTGGCCCTGAGTTCATTTTAATGGACGATAACGCGAGGCCACATAGAGCTCTTCTGGTCGACGAATTTCTAGAGAGTGAGGATATTTGCCGGATGGATTGGCCAGCCAGATCTCCAGATCTTAACCCTATAGAGCATGTCCGGGACGCTCTGGGGAGGGCAATTGCAACTCTCAACCCCCCTCCTTGAACCATCCAGAGAATGAAAACAGCGGTTCTGAACGCGTGAGACCACTTGCCATATGAAATGATAAACTGCCTTATTTCAAGTATGAAATCACACTGCGAGACCTGTATATCTGTGAAAGAGGACCATACCCCCTATTAACCCATTTTTTTTGTTTATTCTGCAACCGCTGTTTCATACCTTCGGACTCCAACGAGTGTTACGCACGATCATGCGTGTGTATTACAATTATTGAATGGTTATTTGTTTTGCATTGTATCAATGTATGTGTATATCAAATTTCATTAAAATCGGTACAGTAGTTATATAGATAATCGACCAGGTCTGGAAATTCTTTTAGTTTCGTACACCAGTATATTATGCCAAAATTATCGCCAATGGTAAATTACATATATTATGCATTTGACAAACTGAGTTCAGGCTTCACGAAATTGAAGCACCGATTTTTCTCTTGCCCGAACTCAGGTCGGGCATTCCAAAATTGGCGCATTTGCGTTGCCGGAACTGAGTTCGGGCGTCACAGGCAAGGGGTTAAAGCATTCCTAGAAAAACTCAAATTGTAGTCTTAATATGTCACGCCGTGTGTTTGACCAGTTTCCAAACCTTGCTTCAGTTAGCAGTGATTAAAAAGATTATAATTATGTTGCGTATGTGTGTGTTGATCATTAAAAAGAATTATGAAGACATGCAATTTCGGTTCACGTACCTACTAGAACTGAACACCCCAGTGATTCCATTCGAGGTAAATGTTGCTGATGTTGAAAGTGATTTACTAGATTAACTTGCTGGAATTGCGGTCTGATGAGACCGTCCGAAATCTATTCACAAAATAAAAGCATGATGTATGGAAGAATAATGACATTGCATGTAAATATCCGCTTTTATGGGAGAAAGCTGAAATGTATGTAATTGTTTTCCCATTGTCTTATAGTGTGGAATCTGACTCTAGTCGTGTAACACAGTTGTTAACAAAATATCGTAATCGACTTAATATAGTTAATAGTAGAGATGCAACATCGACAGCAAAACATCGATATTTTGAAACTTTGATGTTCAAAATTAAAACATCGATGTTGATAATACATCGCCCCAAAACATCGATGTTTTTAAAATTCAGTGTATTTAAACTTTTTCCCTCGTTTCTTAAAACTGGTTTAGCACCTAGTGATGCAACATCGACAGCAAAACATCGATGTTTTTTTATAAAACATCGACATCGATGTCGCATCTCTACTTCTAAAAGTATGTTCAATTTGCTGATTGTAAAAATTATGCTACTTGGTTATTTTTTTAAATTCTTATAACGGTACTTTTTTCATTTTAAAATAAAACATCGACAACGTAAAAACATCGACAAGTATAAACATCGATGTGACAAAAACATTGACTCCAATACATCGATGTTTTTAAAAAACATCGACGTCGCATCCCTAGTTAAGAGTGGTGATCGTCTGACTCACAAAGTTGAAACCAGATATTAATATGCTAATATCAAATCATCAGCTACAAGGATCTCATTAGTAGGGAATATTTAATGGTATCCTATTTAATAGCCTTAGGAATAAATTTATAGATGTTGTTTTGCATAGTATTTAAAACTTCTTACTATTTTTGTCATTACAAGTTATTTTTCAATTTTATCAATTAAAATTTTCAAAATTTGTAATTTACATTTTTTATACTACATTGGAAAATTGTTTAATTATCTCTTATTAACAAATAAATGTTTCAGTTAGGAATTGTTTAGTTATTAGCTTTTACTAACCTACAAGTAAATATTTCATTTAGGAATATTACATATGCGTGTATGGGGTTCACATACGTAAAGTTAGGACTCAAGGGGACCACAAGCAAAAAAAGATTCCAGCCAAATTGAATAGATTGCTGGAAACTTAGAGTGAAAAACACAATTTAGAAAATTAAACATTTTATTAATACATTATTCACATAACAACTTTCTAACAATAACAATGTCTTATCAATTTCATACTTTTCGTCGTCGCTCAATAAGTTATGTTACAGCAAGCCATATGTACACATTTCTTCCTCCTACAGCAGCAATGTTGTATCTCAAAATGTATTTCAGAAATTTATATTCGGTGTACAAAAGTAGCTTTAAAATTTAATTTCTATTTGGTGTAATTTTAAGCTCATTTAGTAGGTTTTAGCTCTATTTGTAGTTGGAGTTAGTGTTGTGTGAGTAGTTTTGCACATTTGTTTTTGCACTGCGATGGAAATTTAGCCAGGGAGTTTGTAGGCATTCAGAAATAGATATTTTCGTTCTCTAGTTGAGTAAAAAAATAGCTTGTAAAAAAAATCTTTGAAAGTGTAAATATCTTTTTAAACACGATTAATTATAAAAAAGATTGATTAAGATAAGCGAATGATATATTAATTTATAGTCGGTTTACGAACTTTCAGTCGCCATTGTTAATTGGAATTTATTTTACGGGATCGGGTACAAGTTTTCTCACGTGTTTTCTTTGATCTGAACAATATTTTTACAGGTTGTAAAGAACATTTTTGTTCATTTTTGCAAAGTAACTATTTTTTTTTGTCTGGAAAGAAAATTTCCAGAGGAAAATAGTTGGAATAAAAGTTTGTCAATTAAAGAAAGTTTAGAGAATAAAAACTGGCACTTCAAGTTTGGTTTTAGTTTGACTTTTAAAATAAAAGTTGCCTTTTAACACTTTCACAGAATATTATATATATATTACAAACATTTTATTGGTAGTTATTTAATTAATCTTTTAATTCGATTTTGGAAAAATCCATGAGTATTCGACATATTGCTTTCCCGGAATTGGCATTTGTTCCATTTGCTTTTAAACTTCAGACGCCATCTTTCTTCCAGTCTGGGGACGAAGCAATGACAACCCTTTTCGCGAATCAGACGGCCAGCAAATGAGATCATGTGATGGGCATTCAGTTAACCATGTTAGTAGCAGCACGGAGCGGCTCTCTCGATGGGAATGCTGTCTGTCCTCTCGAATCGATTCTGAATCGATTTAATGAAGCATCGATTTCGGTGGAGAAGTGTTACTTGTCGACTTTAGTTATTCTTTGTTCTATGAGATTCAGCAGTTTGTCCGAGTACTGCTGCAGGAGCATCATCGCCGCCTGGGGTTCTGACTGTGAATCGGAAGGGGTTGTTCTGGAGGTGAATGCGGTGGGTTGTAAGTTCTGTTGGGCCTGCCAGACACCCTGGGCTAGGGTTGTCGTCATCGTGGCCTTTTCTGTCGTGCTCAGCTGGGAATCGATTGTTACCTGTGCAAAATAAATTCAAATGTTAATTTCTGGGGGTTACTTTTAAGAAATCAACATTTAATACCAATTCCGCGTAGTAGTACAGGGTGTCCATAAAAGAATGTCCCAGTTTCAATGGTATATTATAACAATTTAAGTTAGACTATAGACAACAAATCATAAATCAAATTGAAGGCAAACTAAACTAGTTTTTCTTACAAATGTTCAATATGTGCACCTTTCGTTATACGGCAAACATCCAACCTAAAGTCCAATTTTTACCGTAACAGGGGTGGCTTATCTGGATATGTTGAAAGAATCGCTCTTTCCCCAATTAGTAGAGGGTGAACCTGTAAATTTTATTTGGCAACAGGATGGAGCCCCTCCCCATTGGAATCTCTTTGAACGAGAGTGGTTGAACGTCGAAACCGTTGGATGGGTCGTAATGTTCGAGACGACAGACCTCTTTTTCGCTGGCCTCCACGTTCACCTCATATAACGCCGTGCGATTTTTTTTCCTTTGTGGATTTGTAAAAGATCGTGTCTACGTTCCGCTGCTACGTATTGATTTGCCAGAGTTGAGACACAGAATTGTAGAGGCTATTGCTTCCATTACTCCGGACTTGTTAACCAAAGTGTGGGAAGAATTGGACTTTAAGGTTGGATGTGTGCCGTAAACTAAAGGTGCAAATATTGAACACTTGTAAGAAAAATTAGGTGAGTTTGCCTTCGATTTGATTTAAGATTTGTTGTAAATAGTCTAAATTAAACTGTTATAATATACCATTGAAACTGGGACATTTTTTTTATGGGCACCCTGTCTTATGAAATTATCTCAGCTCTGCGTCTATCAATAGAACACGCTGCAAAATCCACCAGTAGTTAACCCTACAAGTGGTTTCGACGAGATATCTCGTCCATCAAGATCTGCGCTTCCTCTCATATACCTTCTAGACTATCCCAGAAGGGTCAAATGCAAGTCAAAAGTACAACGATTTCAACTTACTCTTTGAAACAGTTGCACGGCGAAGGAGGTGACTTTCTTGAGGTCGTCCGAGACCTTCTCGCACAGCTCTTTCGTCACTAGAAATAAACAACATTTTTGTACTGAGTCGATCACAGAACACACATTAACGCTTGTCACCCAAGAAAGAAAAAGCAACAGAACCTACATGGAGTGACATTCAAGTCCAGGTAGTTGCTAGCCACCGACGGCGTACCGTCTCTCACGGGCAGATCATTGGGGCTCGCCTCCAACTGCTCTATGTACTCCGCTCTACTCTGCTTCAGCTGTGTATACAGGGCGGACTTTGACTGCGACAGGTCGAGCTCTGGTTTTTTGTCGTCGTACTGCGTGGACACCGGGTCGTCGTGCAGTTTCCTCAGGTCCCACTCGCTCTTCGACTTGGAAGGCTCCCTGTCCCCTTTGCTCTTCTGTTTCTTGGAGCCGTCCGGGTTCTGGGCCCGCGCCATCTGCTCCGCGCAGAAGGCCTTCATCCTCCGTGCCACGATCCCTCTCGGCACCAGGGCGTTGGACTTGGTCTCGGTGGGCGACGCCTCCGAAGACGACGAATCGGAATAGTTCAGACGACGGTTCATCCCGGCGAGGGACAGGCGTCGCGTGCCGGAGGTCGCCCGACCCCCAGCCGTGTTGATCGTCAGGCTGGACATGGACTTGTTCAATGGCAGGATTTGGCTGGGTTCGGTTTGGCTCGTTGGGTGCAGGTTCGTGGCAGTTCTCGGCGTCGATGTCGCCGAGGGCGAGGCGAGGCAAGTGGTGCTGGCACTGAGTTTGAGGTTTTTTGTCTGCGGCGAGGGCTTCAGACTCGGTGGAGTGTCTGTCGTCGAGGGTCCGTCGTCAAAGCGTATGGTTTTGGCGTGTTCCCACAGAGGAGCGCTTTGACCACCTGTATTTAACATAGAATTTAAGTTTAATTAAAATCACGGGAAAATAAACACACCAACCAAGCGGGTGACATGTATGTAATACCACGTGAGTCATCCGACGTATCAACGGCAAAACCAGAGACTTACGGTACAAGTCGCAAGAATATTCTGAAAGCGAAAAGTATGTTCAACGAGAACGATTTCAGACGTCAACCGATCAACACGATCTCGCCGCAGAGCATGGTGTGGCGTCAACGCTAAAGAGCCAATCACGCTCCAGCGCGTGGTGTCGAGTGTTGTCTCAGTAGCCAGTCACGCATTCGCGCGGGAAGAGCTGCGCCTCAACATTTATTCTCCGCTTCAATCGGCTGCCATGTATGTAATACCCAGTGAGTCTTCCGACTTATCAACGGCAAATGCCAGAGACTTACGGTAGAAGTCGCAAGAATATTCTGAAAGCGAAAAGTATGTTCGAGGAGAACGATTTCAGACGTCAACCGATCAACACGATCTCGCCGCAGAGCATGGTGTGGCGTCAACGCTAAAGAGCCAATCACGCGCCAGCGCGTGGTGTTGAGTGATGTCTCAGTAGCCAATCGCGCGGGAAGAGCTGCGCCTCAACATTTATTCTCCGCTTCAATTGGTATTATATGTTAGATATTGGAGTGGTGTTCGAATAGTATAGGGCGTGGAGTAAAGGTTAGAAGCTAGTTGTAAAGGTCTATTAGTTATTAAAACAAATATTATAATATGAGTAGAAGAGACGATAGTTCTGCAGGGCCTTCACGCCCCCCCCCCCCCAAAAAAAAAATGCAATCTAATAAGCCTCTTAACAGATGATGAAATTGCAAATTTGTAGGCTGAGCTTTCGCCATTGTCTGTCTGGTATTGTCTGGAAAAAATCCATTTCTACGGCGGGGAAATAACTATCAACGCACCATATCAGCTTTGGCAGCGAACGTGTTACGACGCGTCATTGGCAGACGGCAATCCTCCTTATTTGTGTTTTTAATGGTTGTTATTGTCCTGTCGTAATTGTTATTTTTAAAAATTAAAGGTATTTTATCCTTTAAAGAACTTCTCTTGCCGTATTGACGAGTTCGTGTTAAACCGTGGATCAACAATAATAAGGTGACCAATTTTTTTACAATGAAAAGGAGGACAAAAAAATTTAATAAAGAAGTACAACGTAAATAAATGAAACATTTTATTAATTCAAACAAAAATACACTAATTATGCTAACATCCCTTTTAATCATTTACTTAAAAGAGTATTTTTCCATTGAATGAATATTTTTTGTCAATATATAATTTTCTAGCAGTAACAATATATTGGAAATTTCGGAGCAAGAAATATCCTTCATGTTGAATTTTACGGTAAGTGTTGCAGCTAGAGTATCAACATTCAATCTTGATTTCTCACTTGTCCAAAAATCATTACCAATTGAAAAAACTCTTTAAAATGCTGCATTAGTTCCAAGGCAGCACAACGTAAATTCAACAAGAATAACTAAATTTTCATATGGAATGTGTTCATTTTTGAAATGGTTAAATATTTCCACCCATCTTTTATCAATTTCAACATGTTGATTCTGGCTCTGAATACAGAGATTAACAGATTAGTTTTAAAATATCGAAAAGGAGGACACTTTTCGAGGAAGGACAGAACCTACAAAAGGAGGACGATTGGTCACCTTAACCCGGGTAATCGAAAAAACCGTATTCGCAATGCCCGATCGTGGTTTAAACCGCCGTTTCTGTGTTCCATTTTGATCCTCCAAAATCGGCGATTTAAATCTCGGTTGAGTGTTACGCATGTGCAGTCTATCTTTTTGAGAAAGAAGCGAGATATATGCATACGGGCATTCAACTGATCTTATATAAACGGAAGCAGAATCTGATAACATTTCCTATAAAATAAATATGCCCAGATGTGTTCTGGTTCGAACTATATTCTGGCTCGCCAGAGTAGAACCCAATGAGAGTGCGAACGGTAGAATAATGACCATGGCATATGTAAATACGTCGTGGAATAAAAATTATTTTGATTTATTACGAATGAAAGAAAATTGACAATGCAAGTGTTACTTCACTTTCCACGAACACAATCTCATACTGACAAGTACAAAGGTAATCGGATTACATTGAATTGTCATGGCATTGTGTACAATTCTTTCTTGTATAATTTATTTTTCCATAAAATTTCACTTTGAAATTAAATACCTTTGCATTTCTCTTTCCAAACCCAAATTAAAATGGCGCATGCATTCTATTAAAATCACAATTTGGAATCAATTCGGCTTGCGCAGTTCGTGCTTGATCAGTAAGAATGCAGATTCGGGCGTCGTAACAAATGTTTCAATATCACGTGATCGTGAGGAGACGTTAATAGTCAATCACATTAATCCGTTTATTTTAATTAGTTTAATCCGTGGATCACTTAACCCGCCGTTTGAGAAAATACGGTTCTTGGTTGATTTAACTCTGACCCGCGGATCAACTGATCCTCTGGTCAGTACTCGGGTTTTAACATCCTCTACAGTCCACCCCTCTTCAAAAAACGGTTTTCAAATGGTTGACCTACATACATTACACCTTTTTTCTGCACATTTATATATCGCATAACTTACATATCATCTGTACAACAAATATATCATTTTAATAATACTTCCTTCGGTTGATTACACTTTTTTAACCTTTCTTTTTATTGGTTTGTATCATCTTGCGAAGTATGTCCGTCTTTGGGCATTGCGCCATAAAACCCAAACCAACCAACCATCAAAAAACGGTCGTACTCAAGAACACGCTACCATCGCTAATTGGCAATAACTGTGGAATAGGATTGCCCGTCCTAAGCCTATCCGTTGGACGACCAAAATTTTAGTAGCTAATTTGACCATGGGCCGGTATAGTGCTTTTGGTTTTTACTAACAAACCTATAGAGCCAAGAAAAGGTACTAAGTGATTCAGAAATGATAACTGTTTCATTAAAAAAAGTAATGGTTAAAACGTATCACTTCAAATGGGTACATAGTGCTTTTGGTTTTTACTAACAAACCTATAGAGCCAAGAAAAGGTACTTAGTGACTCAGAAATGATGACTGTTTTATTAAAAAAAAGTAATGGTTAAAACTTATCACTTCAAATGGGTACATAGTGCTTTTGGTTTTTACTAACAAACCTATAGAGCCAAGAAAAGGTACTTAGTGACTCAGAAATGATGACTGTTTTATTAAAAAAAAGTAATGGTTAAAACTTATCACTTCAAATGGGTACATAGTGCTTTTGGTTTTTACTAACAAACCTATAGAGCCAAGAAAAGGTACTTAGTGACTCATAAATGATGACTGTTTTATTAAAAAAAAGTAATGGTTAAAACTTATCACTTCAAATGGGTACATAGTGCTTTTGGTTTTTACTAACAGACCTATAGAGCCAAGAAAAGGTACTTAATGACTCAGAAATGATGACTGTTTTATTAAAAAAAAGTAATGGTTAAAACTTATCACTTCAAATGGGTACATAGTGCTTTTGGTTTTTACTAACAAACCTATAGAGCCAAGAAAAGGTACTTAGTGACTCATAAATGATGACTGTTTTATTAAAAAAAAGTAATGGTTAAAACTTATCACTTCAAATGGGTACATAGTGCTTTTGGTTTTTACTAACAGACCTATAGAGCCAAGAAAAGGTACTTAGTGACTCAGAAATGATGACTGTTTTATTAAAAAAAAGTAATGGTTAAAACTTATCACTTCAAATGGGTACATAGTGCTTTTGGTTTTTACTAACAAACCTATAGAGCCAAGAAAAGGTACTTAGTGACTCAGAAATGATGACTGTTTTATTAAAAAAAGTAATGGTTAAAACTTATCACTTCAAATGGGTACGTTATCCACAGAGGTTAGAACGTTATAATATTGCTAAATGGGGACAGAGCAGGAATTACTGAATATGTATTAACGTTTTGAAGGTGAAAAAGGTGCAGTGAAGAATCCTGTGAAGACAACAAACCCTACCTGGTTGCGGTGTGTACGGTAGCCTTCTTCGAGGTAAGTTTCCGGATCGGATGTCCCCAAAAGACGTGCTTCTGCGCATGTCGATTAAGCTCTCTAGAAAAAACAGGCAATAAAGAACAGGCAATCGAATCAACAAAAGAGGATAAACAGTCCATAAAGCTCTTGAAAATCAATACGAATTTCTCTTAGAACTGTTCAAAAGGTGTGTGATTGTATGAAATTAATCACTGAACATTGATAGTTAGGTATTTTTAATTAACATCGCACTGGAGAAACACAACGGGCTATTCGTGAAGGACGGCCAGGGATCAAACCCGAAGGGAAAGATCCGATGACAAGGCCTTGTAATGTAGAATTATGGTCAGATGAGAACACCTGATCTGACTAACCACTCTCCAAATTTCTACACCATGCAAACGTGAGGACATTTGAGGCAACAACAGATTTAATGTGCACCATCTCCCTTTGTACACGAGCCGACCAACCGGTATAGTGGCTAAGGTGTTAGCCTCTAGATCGGAAGGTTTCTAGTACGAATCCGGGTCCGGGCATGGTAATTTGGTAATTTTTTTAGTTAACGTCGTACTAGAGCAACACAACGGGCTATTGACGACGGTCCGGGATCAGTCCCTTGAGAGAAAGATCCGAGGACAACACCTCGTAATTTTGAACCACGGTCAGATGACGAAGTAACACCTGAGCTGGCACCCCACTCTCCAAACTTTCACGCCAACCCAACGTGAGGACTTTCAGCCACGACAGATTTAAGGTGCACCAGCCGCCTCTACACCATACGCTTACAAACATCCATGCCGGCACCCGGATTCGAACCAGGAACCTTCCGATCTAGAGGCTAACACCTTAACCACTATACCGGTTGGTCGGCGAAAGATTCGAGGAGAACAGCCAGCTCATTTGTTGCTTCGTCATCTGACCATGGTTCAAAATTACGAGGTGTTGTCCTCGGATCTTTCCCTTAAGGTACTGATCCCGGACCGTCGTCAATAGCCCCTAGTGTTGCTCTAACCGACGTTAACTAAAAAATTACCAATTGCTTGAGGTCACGACAGATTTAACGTGCACCAGTCCCCTTTGTTCAAGAGGGTCTTTGGCTAGATTCGAACTCACAACCCTGCAGTTGCTCATCCGTTACTCTTTTAACCGGGCGCCATCAAACGCCCATTAAACAAATGAAATGTCACACTAAGAAGATTTTAAGTAAGGCTTCAGAATCTTTGGTGTGACATTTTCTTAACTAGCACGCCTACGTCTAAGTAGTGTGACTCATTTTCCTATCTGTAGTTCCGTGAAAGATTGCAGTGGGGACACCATAGCGGAGGCGTGACAAATAGAATAAATGTCGTGTTAAGTGAAAAATCACTTCAGCGTGATCCATAACGATGTCTGCTTTTTAGAGTCGAAACACTCCGACAGACAAATCCGGAAACCACTTGTGAATGTCATTCTGTTCGACCGCGAAGAATCATATTTGTGTGTGCCATCGGAATCAACAGCCGTTGCGACTCGGTGCGCTCTGTGCAAGCAACCTGAGAGTTTTAGCAGGGGCGGGTTCCATATCCAATTAATATTCCCTGGGTGCATTTCTCTTTTCTGTGTGTGGAAGTTTGGAGAGTGGGGTACCAGCTCAAGTGTAACTTAACTCCTCATGGGATAGCCGACCAACCGGTATAGTGGTAAGGTGGCTTCTTGATCGTATGGTTCCTGGTTCGAATCCGGGTCCGGGCATGGATGTTTGTAAGCGTATGGTGTAGAGGCGGCTGGTGCACCTTAAATCTGTCGTGGCCGAAAGGGTTGGCGTGGAAGTTTGGAGAGTGGGGTGCCAGCTCAGGTGTTGCTTCGTCATCTGACCGTGGTTCAAAATTATGAGGTGTTGTCCTCGGATATTTCCCTTAAGGGACTGATCCCGGACCGTCGTCAATAGCCCGTTGTGTTACTCTAGTACGACGTTAACTAAAAATTACCATTACCATTACCTCATGGGATACCGACACTACGAAGGGTTTACGGTAACCAAAATGTTTCATAACGTAAAAGATGATTAAATGAGAAAAGGAAAAAAATTTTCTGTGAGGCCAAGCAGAAATTTTGAGCTATGAAATGCACACGAAGATGCTGCTCTAAAAATATTTTTCTATGAGGTTAAAAAGAGGCAATTAAAGTGTCGTAATAAAAAATTCAGGGCCGACCAAGCGGTCTGGTGGTTAGAGTGTTAGCTTTTAGATTGGGAGGTTCCAGATTCGAATCCGGGTCAGTGCATGGATACTTGTAAGCGCATGGTGTAGAGGCGGCTGGTGCACCTTAAATCTATCGCGGCCGAAAGTCTTCACGTTAGGTTAGTGTGGACGTTTGGAGAGTAGGGTGCCAGCTCAGGTGTTACCTCGTCATCTGACCGTGGTTCAAAATTGCGTGTTACTATCCTCGGATCTTCCCCTTACGGTATAGATCCCGGGCCGTCGTCAATACCATTGTGTTGCTCTAGTACGACGTTAATTAAAAATTACCAATTACCCAAAACTGAGGTGTAACCTCGTCATCTGACCGTGATTCGAAATTACTCGGTGTTCTCCCTGAATCTTTCTCGTTGGATTTGATCGCGGACCGTCGTCAATAACCCTCTGTGTTGCTCCAGTGCGACGTTAATTTAAAAACCTACCACTTCTGTGTGTACGTGGCTCAGTTGAATGGTACTTTTAGTTAACGTCGTACTAGAGCAACACAACGGGGTACTGACGACGGTCCGGGATCATTCCCTTAAGGGAAAGATCCAAGAACAACACCTCGTCATTTTGAACCACGGTCAGATGACGAAGCAACACCTGAGCTGGCACCCCACTCTCCAAACTTCCACGCCAACCCAACGTGAGGACTTTCGGCCACGACAGATTTAAGGTGCACCAGCCGCCTCTACACCATACGCATACAAACATCCATGCCCGGACCCGAACCAGGAACCTTCCGATCTAGAGGCTAACACCTTAACCTCTATACCGGTTGGTCGGCTGGCTTAGTTGAAAGTATGCCCAGAAGGGCTGCTAATGTAATTGCAGCACGTGGGGGGCCACTAATCTATTAAAGCATGTATATATTTCCCTCATACCATCACATCTTACTGCCCGGTCCATTATTGTAGAATGTATATGTTGTCTATGTCATAGTTGCAGGCGGCGTTGGTTCGATTCATCTCTCCTTTGATTCCTCCATGGGTGTATTTTTCTTTCATGTGCAAGTGAAACCTTCCATGTGTGTGTGCATGCCCATGATCGAACAGTGAGTGATTTTTGAACAAAGAGCAGTAGTTGTAATTTTCAGCTTTGAATGGTAAAGCAGAGTGAAATTAAGAAATCTAAAAACATTTTTACCTTTTGAATCAAATCTAGGTTTCTCGAGGATATCTACGACATCTCCCGTGTTACTCAGATCTCCTACGCTTTTACTTGAACTCAGACCTCCTTTATAGCCGAGCTATGAAATGAAATAAGTTTTGAAGAAAAAGCAAAGTGAATAATATCTACTAATTCTTAAGAAAAGAAAATTAAACTTTCAATTTAAAGCAGCCTTAAATTGTTGATTTTATATAATACAGGTCATTATTTTATCTTTAAGCATATGAAGATAATTTCAAAGAACTTAATGCGTCTTAGAGAAACGTAACTATGTAGAAGAAATATTGGGTGGATGTCAGAGTTTTTCACGTTTTTATAACAAAACGAAGAAAAATTATTTTATGAACTAAAAATTACATTGAATTTATATACAGTCAGTATCGGTTATATGGTCAGCTCAGCGGTCCAGAAAAATCAGACCCTATAAGCGAGGTGACCATATATGCGGAACAATAGTACACTATTTGATTATGGCAGGATTATATACACCTATCTGAATATAGTGCTCATAAACAAATAATTAAGCTTTTAATAACATTGTAAAGATTAATTATTTCAAATGGGTTCTCTGGAGCGACGAATGAATGTTCACCCTCTGCCGTTAGGATGGCAGGGTCTGGCGTCTGCCTGGAGAACGCCTCCTGGCAGAATGCATTGTGCCCGCATTAAAGTTCGGCGGAGGTGTTTCTCCTGGTATGGACTGGGACCTTGGTTCAAATTCATGGTAAACTCAACGCCTAGGCCTACTGCACTACACGGTTAAGCGTTTCTTACTTTTCTTTACCCCTTCACATTTTTCACCTTGAAACAAAGAGTTCTGTCTGGCAAGATCCGATAAAAAAATCCGCATTCATCAACGTTGAAGACGTTGGCATATTCATATCTTTCGAGGACTTTTTTACTTCTGGTCATACCCTGTGTAGCTCCCCGTCTCAAGAAATGTTACAACAATTACTATTTTTCAACAACAAAACACTGATAACCTCATTGAAGAGATAAAAAACAGACCATATTACCTATAAACAGGAAAATAAAATGACTCTATAAGCGGTGCGCTTTAACACATGTTCCCCATTAAGTTAGACGGGACTTTAGAAAACTGACCCAATAAGCGGGGTGACATTATAAGAAGGTGACCATATAGCCGGTACTGACTGTAGTATGAGCCGTTCTCTGTTCGATGACCTTCATCCATCACTCCGGTAGATGCATCTTCCCGCGCTTGTAGAAGTTCTGAGGTTTCTGGCTAAAGAACTGATTCAGGTGACGAAATTTTCCGAACCTTTTACGGTACGTGGAATTGTCATCCTACACAGCACATATTCTTTTGCGTCAGCGAAGCATTCTTGCCATATCATAAACTAGCCACTGCGTGGCTAGCTCGGCGTTGCCCGGTGCCCGTGGTGTAAAGTATTAATCTGGTGAAAAAATTTCCGCAGATTTCAAATCCGTTGAAGTTTTCAATCTATCTTTAACGATACCAATTTTACAAAAAAGAACTAAACAATGCCAGTTAAAATGTTTTTTATTTTGTTTGCTTTAATTCGCTGACATCAAAAAGCGCAGGAAATGTAATCTGTTTTTTTTTTAAACGTAGAGCAGGAAATGCAATTCTTTTATTTTTGGAAAGCGAAAGTTGACGTATAGTCACAATCTCTTCAATCAAAATATAAAATGTATTCAATTAAATTTGTTTATTTATTTAAAGAAAATCATATATTTAGGTATCGTTCTAATGTGAATCCGTTGAAATTATTACTCTATCTTTAACGGTCTAGGAGATAGAAAAATAACTAACTCCAGTTAAAAGATTATTTGTTTTTTATCGTCTGCTGGAAAATCATTCCTCCGCGCAAAATCAAAACGGAAACTAAAAATAAATAAATTTAGAACCGGTGATATTTTATGCTGTTGCATTCAAAAATAATTAAATTTCATTACATTAATTTTAAAATGTTCTAGATTGAATTTTAAAATTCGCCGCGACCCAAAAATTGCAAAAAATTTGTACTACCTATGTGCCAAATCCCATTACTGTAAGTACCATTAAATGCTTAACAAAAATTTAAAAAAAAAAAAAAAAAAAAACCAATTTAATAATACAATTTTTTCTCCAAGTACTCGTTGAAATTTCTTCTTTTAAACAACATCACAACTTGGAGGTGGTGAAATAGATAACACGATGCAATACCATTTAGCGCCATATCGGGAAGAACTTCTGCATTAACCCAATACAATTCAACGCAGCCTAAAATTACTGATTTTATAAAATTAAGGTCATTAGTTTCTCTGAAAGCGTTTTATAGAGCATTTCTGTTCGTTAAAAGAATTAAGCGTGTATTAGACATGTAACTATGTAGAAGAAATATAAGAAAAATACAAAAAATTTGTATTTGGTACTAATTGTTTACACTACGAAGTAAACTATAAGTAAGAGTTTTCACTTACTGTCTCCAGTTTTTTTCTGGCATCATTTAAAGCTTTTGTAAGCTCTTCTCTCTTTTTGGAAGACATCTAAAACAATTTGAAACATCCGTGTTATTGTTATATGATATTGTTTGAAGAAACTGCATTTATAAAAAGTTAGAAAAATTCAATAGTTGTTTCATTATGCGATGATTTATTTGCAGAGCATAAGAAGAAAAAATGGGAACACATTTGAAGGATAAATTGTGGTTTTCTTTTTGTGATTGAGATTTCAACGAAAAAGAGAGAAGTACTTATGGTTATTTATCAAATACAATTGTCAAATTTTATCTATTTCAAAAAAATGGACAGGTCTTATCCATTTTACTTAAACAAGTTGGATACATTGAAGTTTTCAACCTGTTCTTTATTTATTTTGCTTCACTTTCGACAGTCATCTATGCACGATACTTTTACTTTTACAGCATTTTGAAATAATTTAACCGACCTTTCGAAACAAAATTAACTTCTTTGCAGAATCTAACATTTGACACATTTAATAACAGAACGTATTATTGTCATGTTCCTATTTGCGTTTTGACCCTATATTGATAAGAAAAGTAAAATTTACGACACATTAATATTATGAATGTAAAGGGAATGTATACACAGAAAAAATTAAAATATGAAGGGAAAAAATTCATTTTTTAAATTGCAGATAACTAGGTAAATCTGATTTTCATTACAATTTAATAAAGGTTTAGATGAGAATTGAACTACATAAAAATAACAATTGAGATGAAATTGAGTGTGACATGAAAACAATGGAACTTACCAAATTTGTTCTCCTTCCTAAGGTATTTGACCTGTAAAGTCAAAAACAGAAGGGAAATTAAAAGAATATAAATAAATATAAGGGAAACGACAGTCTAATTGGTAAAGTGAAAAGTATATTTTTTTGAAACAAACAAAAGGAAAACGAAATCACGGTGAGAATGTGATGCAATTACTTTTTTTTTTATCAAACTAGATAAAACAATACAAAAATAAGTTTGATTCGATTTAAAACTATTTAGAAACACAAACTAATTTATACAATATAAACGATAATCGCAAACAGGTTTATAAGTTCATTTCTTGAATAAAAATAAGTCGTTTATGATGTAAACATGAAAAATTTGAGTAATTGATGAACCTTCGAGAGCGGTTTAAGAAAACAATATGGCAAGTGACAAATTATCTAAAAATTAAAAAACCTTGATATTGCAAGTTGGAAAGAAAATATTTCTTTTATTAATTTTTAGAATTTACATTACTTAACTAATTAAATGTACATAATTTTGCTATAAAACGCCATATTTTACTACTCCAAGCTGCAGTCTCGTAACTAAGCCTATTTCTAAGTTTGTCACTGCCTCCAATTGACTAGCGCGTCTTTTTAGTAATGGCTCTTCGTTACGTGGACGATTCTATTTAGGACCGTAGGGAGGTCGGTAGATATTAAACTCGTGATAAGTGAATCGATTCTTCAGTTTGATTCTTTCGTAACTTGTTTTGATCATTTGATCTACAGTGAGCTATGATTATTTACTTGTCTGGTAGTCTTTTTTTGTGTGTCTTCTATGATTTTTTGAAGCAGATTGATGGAATGTATGATTGATGGAAGGGTACTTATACTTTAAAGAGCTTCTTTTCGTGAAGCAACGTTGGCCTAATGGCTAAAGTCACCCACCTTCAGATTAGCGTCGGCAGCGGAGGATGACTTCCCGAGTTCGAACCCAGCTAGCGGAAAAATTTTTAGATCCTCCAAATTATTTTTAAAAAATTCCAATTTAATTCCTTTTCATTCAAATTTACTTTTCCTAATTTTTAATACCCTTTTCATATTTTTCCAAGCTTCCGTTGATTTTACATAAATAATCTAAGAACCACTCCTGAACTCACTACCAGCTGATATTTTTCCGCCCCTCTGCTTTAGGATGATGGTGTCGTATCCACCGCTGGCTTAGGACCATTCTGATGTAACAAAAAGCATACATAAAACACTAACTTATATAATTATTAACTTATATAATAAAAGGATACAATTTTCGGCTCCCACCTCTACCCACCCATTGCCATGGATCTGAAAAGAAAAGAAGAAAGCAGAAAGGAAGAGATAAATCGCCAACAACTATAAACCTTGATGACATACGTATCTAGGTCATGTGATCCGATTAGCCGATCAAGTTGGACTTGCGTAAAGTACTATCATGGGATTGAGGCGCCTGTCCTCCCCACGGTCCTAAATAGAATCGTCCACGTAACAAAGAGCCATTACTAGAAAGACACGCTAGTCCTCCAATTGTGGTATTTTTAATTAACGTCACACTGGAGCAACACAACGAGCTATTGGAGACGGTCTAGGATCAAAACTAAAGAGAAAGATCCGAGGGCAACACCATGTAAATTTGAACCAAGGTCAGATGATGAGCCTCCAATTATAGAGTAAGAATATCGTATCTTTGGGGATTGATGCAGGACCGTTGCCAATAACCCGTTGTTTTGCTCCAGTACGACGTTAATTGAAATGCTTACATACCTACAGGAACCCTCCTCTACGTGTACTATGTACTGTATGAAGATGAAATTGATAGATGCAAGTAGGTAGTAGAATTTAACATCGTAATGCAGCAACACAACGGGCTATTGGCAACGGTCCGGAATCAATCTCCAAGGTTAGTCAATCCGTAGAACACCTAGTCGACCAGCCGGTATAGTGGTTAAGGTGTTAGCCTCTAGATCGGAAGGTTCCTGGTTCGGATCCGGGTCCGGGCATGGATGTTTGTAAGCGTATGGTGTAGAGGCGGCTGGTGCACCTTAAATCTGTCGTGGCCGAAAGTCCTCACGTTGGGTTGGCGTGGAAGTTTGGAGAGTGGGGTACCAGCTCAGGTGTTGCTTCGTCATCTGACCGTGGTTCAAAATTATGAGGTGTTGTCCTCGGATCTTTCCCTCAAGGGACTGATCCCGGACCGTCGTCAATAGCCCGTTGTGTTGCTCTAGTACGACGTTAACTAAAATTACCTTACCGGAGAACACCTCGTCATTTTAAACCTCGGTCTGATGAGGAGGTAATTGGTAATTTGTAATTAACGTCGTACTAGAGCACCCCAACGGGCTAATGACGACGGTCCGGGATCAATCCCTTAAAGGAAAGATCCGAAGACAACACCTCGTAATTTTGAACCACGGTCAGATGACGAAGCAACACCTGAGCTGGCACCCCACTCTCCAAACTTCCACACCAAACCAACGTGAGGACTTTCGGCCACGAAAGATTTAAGGTGCACCAGCCGCCTCTACACCATACGCTTACAAACATCCATGCCCGGACCCGGAACTTTCCGATCTAGAGGCTAACACCTTAACCACTATACCGGTTGGTCGGCGAAAATCCCCTTGGAGGGAATACGCAAGCTTGTGGACCGCTAGACCAAGTGCACCGTAAAGGAAGGTAATTTTAATTAACGTCGTATTAGAGAAACACAACGGGCTACTGACGACGGCCTGGGATCAATCCCACAGGGGAAAGATTGGAGGACAACACCACGCAATGTTGAACCGCGGTCAGATGACGAGGCAACATCTGAGCTGGCACCCCGAAAAGGAAGGAGACTAGAAAAATGACAAACCTGTTCTACATTTCGCATCCCGGCAAGAAAAGCGACACAACTTAAAATTGCAGAATTTGAGATAAATCAACTTAAAGGATACTATAAAACTTATACTGAAATTGCATAAGAGTTTCTTTTGAATTTTAATTAAGTATTCAGGGTGGTAACTTATATTATATTCTATAGAATAGTAATAGAACACGCTGGGGCACCTCATACATATTTTTCAATGACATAACATTAAAATTTTTTATTTTTTGCCTTGTGTCACTTTTCTTGCCGGGTGCGATTTGCGTAAATAGTTTGAAAAAATAAAGTACGGATAATTTTCGACTTTCCCTCGTAATAGACACTCGTCAAAAAAAAAAAAGATTTAACCCTTCTTTGCATAATGGTGGAAATTTCCATCATAACATTGAATGCCCAAAAATTATATAAAAGAACAAGCTCACTTTAAGTTGATCGTGTCTGGATACCTTTTTAATGTCCATTGCATAAAAAAAAACATAGCTGTCAAAAATAAGCAAGTGTCACTATCAGTAAAACGAGCTTGAAGTTGTCATTCCGCTGTTTGTTGTAGTTGCAATAAACGTATGATTTCGTTTTTAATTTTGCTTTATTATATTTGAGTTTCTATTGCTAAAAAAGTGAAAATGAGGGGAAGAAAGGTTTGTAACATGTGTTTCTGTTATTTTTAGAGCAATTTCTGAAAAAGTTTGCGTTTAATTTAAAAAATACCACATGATACCATCATACTGTTTTTTGCTAAATTTATACTATAAATATATACTAAGATTTTTTTAACCATTTCCCCTTTAATTTTGAACATGAATTATATCACCTTGATTTATTTCACCAATAAAGAAATAATCATGCAAAGAAGGTTTAAAGCCAGTGCGTGCGAGTGCTCACTTGACGTTAGAGGTGACGTGGTACTTGGAGGAGATGCTGTATCTGCTGCGGGGGGCGCCGCCGTCCTCGCTCTGTGTCTTGTCCATGTTCTCGAAGTTCTCGAGCATGAACCTCTCCCGCAGCCCCAGCTTCTCCAGGTTCTCCGTGCTCATGCTGAAGGAGTTCGAGAAGGAAGGCTCCGTTTCTCCCGGGGTTCCGGAATCCTCGTCGTCCGTGTTCTCGTTCGCTTTGTCTGAAAGGGAGCGGACTGGAATTATTTGAAAGTCGCGTTTACAAATACAAATATTGACGAACAGCTACAGGCTCAAGCCCAACAAGGCTTGTTTATGAATTCCCCAATTCGCACTGACTATCCAATTGTATCTTAAATTCGTACACTCCCTTTGAATTAACTATATTTTCTGGCAACGCGTTCCAACTGTCCATTACCCTATTAAAGTAGTAGTTTTTCCTTAAATCCCGATTAAAATGTGTCTTATTCAATTTATACCCATGACCCCTTGTTCTGTTATCCCTATTGAAATTTAAGCCCTCTGTGTCCCCTTGTTTTACCAACTTGAAAAGCTGAATCAAATCCCCCCTCCTTCCTGTTTTTTCCAGTGTATACATGTTTAGCTTACTTAAACGTTCATTATAGTCGAAATTTGCTATCCCTTTACTATTTTTGCAGCTCCGTGCTGAACCCTTTCAATTAATTCTATATCCTTTCTCATATATGGAGCCCAGAATAGGGAGTTACAAACAGGGATTGCAATCCGGCTGGATTGGTACTTTGTTAATAAGTCTATCGAATCAGTACGTATTTTTCCAAAATCGGCTGAGTGAAAGTAGGTAAAAAGGATATTATTCCAAATTGACGAACAAAGCGTTTATTTTAGCATTAGAGAATCAACTTTATTAATAATTATCCATAGGTAGGAAATCAATCATCAACAATTAACTATAGTAACTACTAGTACTAGTAGTAGTAAGTATTAAACGATTGATGATGATCAGTCTTACTAGTTTCCACACCAAAAAACACCTGTTTGTTTTATACGTAGTACTTTTCTATTTATCTAAAATTAAGTAGTATCTATCTCTAATGTCGTTGAGCAAATGACATATAAATTGTACCTAACCTTGCCTCATACTAACACAAAAATCTAATCTTTGGCAGTATTTGGTCAACATGACAAACAAGGGAACTCTTAATTCTTATTAATTGCTTAAATCGAAGTTATGTGGTAATGAAAATCACGTTTAAATTTGAAAGAACGATCTTTCGAAACAAATCGTATTAATTGTGGTCGTACCCCCAACCAACTTCTCAATGAACTGCAAATATAACCAGCGGCCGAGAAGGCCCTCTCAGCTTCGATACTAGTTGGTTTAACCGTTATCAAGTAATCGTACACAAGAGACAAATGTCTTCTTTTGATTCCCTCTACTTCATATGAAGTTGCAATAGTCTTCATTTTCTTGCAGAATTTGCTTTTCTAATTCCTCTTTTAATGTTAAATTAGTTTGCAATGAAAGCGAGTTGGAATTTAAGCTTTCTTCTGCCGCAGGTTCCACATTTTCGTTGTCCTCTTTAATGACTTGGTTTAATATTTTTTCATTTCCTGTCGCATAAGATTCTTTTTTGGCATAAGAAACGTATTGTCAGCTTGTCTCATGTTTCGATCCTATTTTTTTGGGTACTTTAAATAAAGTAATATTCCTGTTATTATTGTGTAACGACGTTCTTTTACCCATACACGCAGTGCCTCTGATAATTCAGCTCTCCATTCACCAAATAGGAACCAAATCAGAGTAAGGGCGTTTTAATTTGATACTACCAGAAATTATGTTGATGGAGTGTTTTGTTTTTAAATGTACTTTTAAACCTTTGTAAGTTTCCTTCCTTCGCAAAAAAATATCATTGATAATCTATATATATATAATTCTCTTACGTGGCACGCAAAAAAGACGTTATTTGTAATCGCGTTTTGGCAACACTGTACGATTGTTTGTTTATCGCGAAGTCTCGCGCATCGATTGAATTTATAGCGTTATCGGATGAAATTTTACTGAAAAAAAAAAGGAAATTTTAATGAGCTGCTGCAGTTAGTTTATAATAGAAATCAAAGAAAGCGGAGGATCTTTTCAGGGCCATTTAAAAAACGGTCCTTTTCAGGGCCAACAATTATAGTTCAACAAGACGCTTGCACTACAACTTTCGGCAACAAACTCAATGAAAAAGTGTGGGTCGTTTGAGTGCTGGGAAAATGTACACACAAACAACATGCTGGGTATTCAATTTCCAAAGCAACGCTCACATTTCGAGTCAAAATTTGCACAAAGTTTTCATTTGAATTCTGGTTTTAGAGATAGTGTATATATTTTTTCTGTAATACAGCAAATTTAGATTTGAAAAACATTTTTTTTGTAACATATTTTGTAAACAATCCTTTCTGCTAGGACACATGTCTTCATTGAGGCGAGCGAAGCGAGCATAGGTTCGCGCAGCGAACCAATGAGGATTGCGAAGCAATCCTCCATGGGTTGGCGAGCGTTAGCGAGCAGGGGGCAGGCCCCCTAGTTTGATTTATTATTTTTGCTAGAATTCTCCAAACGGAGGATTGAACAATATAAAATCTATTAAGTCACAATCGATTGCTTAATAAACGATTTTGCGACTTTAAAGTTGGGTTTGAATAATCTATTACATTTTTTTAAAAATTCGGGTTTATCGGATCCGTACCGGATCCGGTAGGTAGCCAAACGATGCCGGATCCGCCGGATCGAATTGCAACCCTTAGTTGCAAACGCTCCCTCAAATATCGAAGATATTCCGAGAAACGGATCATTTTATCGCCAAGATATCGTGTCAGAGTGGAGATTTGGCGAGTTTGCAACTCCAATTTTGTTTACCACCAGGAGTCGGGTAACGATCAAAGGACCGCAACAAGTTGATGGAATACAGCCGAAAGCATTCGAAGGTACTAAAGAAATATTTTCATGACAAATAAGCTAAATCACACGTGATAATTACAGCCTATGGACAACTTGGTCACTTTTAACCCCTTCTGTACTTCAGAGTTAAACAACCAATTTTAAATTTGAAGAAATTTGTAATTTTTAATTAACATCACACAAAAGCAACACAATTGCCTATTAACGAGGGTCTGGTATCAATTCCCTAATTGAGACATCCGAGGTAATTTTTTATTATCGTCGCACCATAGCAACTCAACGTGCTATTTACAACGGTCCGGTATCAATCCCTAAGTAAAAGATCCGAGGCAATTTTTAATTAACGTCGTACAATAGCAACTCAACGGGCTTTTGACTACGGTCCGGGATCAATCGCCTAAGGAAAGTATCCGAGAATATTGGGTAATTTTTAATTAACGTTCTCAAGCACTACAACTACCTATTAACTAGGGTCGTAGTTAAATCCAATAAGGGAAATATACGTGGACAACCACGGTCATATCATAACATAACACCTCAGCTGGCACCCCACCCTCCAAGTAATTGTGACGTCACACCCATTCACTCTCTTCGCAATAACGAGGCCATCACGCCGTTGTCCGTGATGTTGGTTTGCGGAGCAAACCAAATGGGAATGTGTAGCAAACACCGGTGGCACACCTAACCCTACAAAGTACAGCACGGGCAACGCCGTGCTAGCCACACAGTGGCTAGTCTAAAATAAAGTATTCATAAAAAATGTAAAATTTCCAAATGTATTGATAATTTTAGTCGTGTACAACAATATTATAATACATCATTATAAATACAGAAGAACGTTGATGTCGTTGAATGGCCGATCCTTTGCTAGTAATTTCTTTAACATTGATAAACTGCGCTCAACTGAGACTCATGTTGCCTGAAATTGTTGCAGTAGAGAATACTGACTTGGGGGAAATTATTTCGGGAAAGTGCTGCAAAAACCGTCAAAAGAGTCCCAACCAATGTGTTAAAGTACTTCTTGCCATTTATTTCACTTCCTCTCTGTTAGGACGAACACCTTCTTTCCATGAACATCTTGTTTGATACGCAGTACTTCACGTTCGCAAGATCATACAATTCATACACACGTGATCGAAGGGTTGATTCAGAGGGCAACGAATTAAATAGTAATTTCATATTAATTTTAAAAAGCTGCGAGAGGTTGCGTTTATGCAAAAAATTGCATTTATGTAGGAAGTTGCATTTTTGTTGTGGTTATAACTCACTTACAATACACCCCATGTAGGAGGAATTTAGGTTTTAGTACTTAACATGCAGCGTAGAACGTTTGAAAAAAAAGTTGCATTTGTTGCAAAAAGTTGCACTAGTTATTACACTAGATGGTTGAATATACAGGTTGATGATACCAGATGCGTAAAATATCTGCCAAATTGCTCCAAATTCGTGTAGCGATGCGTGCAGTTGAAAATTCAGAGCGGGGAATGATGCCTCACGCCATAGAAAAACTACGCTATCAACTGACCTAAACGCGGTATTTGCGGATACACAATTATTTGTCAAAATATGTTTATTTTTGGCCCCTCTACCGCCCTTTATAATTTGGCTAGATATTTTAGAAATACCCTGTAGATATCTTATAGGTAGGTATTAACGTCTGAAGCAACACAGCTGACTAGTGGCGACTGTCTAGGATCAATACTAAAGAGAAAGATTCGAGGGCAACACCACTTAATTTTGAACCGCGGTTAGATAACGAGGCAACATCCACTCTCCGAACTTCCACACCACGCCAACGTGAGAACATTTAAGGCCCCCAGCAGATTGTACGTGCACCACTTCCCCTTGGTACACGACGGTCTTTGGTTGGATTCGAACTCGCAACACTCCGGTTGCTAGTCCGTTACTCCTCTAACCCGTATCTCCATTAGAGTTATTAAAGTTTCGTACCTGATACGCAGTAAGATGACAGAGATCGTTGAAGACCAGGCTGCTTGCTTTTCGCAAATCGTTTTTCTTCTCGTGTGGCATTTATTTGGAAAGAACTGCAAAGAAAGCGAAATGAAATAATTAGTGGTTACGATGCTTCGATTAGAATGACTACTTATTGAAAAGATTACTTTTATGCATATTTTTTTTAACACACACGAACTAGTTGAACACCTTTACACCATCTACAGTTCCGTTTGAGCAATCAAATTACAGTGCAAAGTCGGAATTGTCCAAAATCCGGACGTTTTGCTAAGCGGCTTTGTTTTTGTTTTTGTTTTTCTCACTTTATTTTTTTACATCTTTCCAACAATTTTTAAAGAACAAGGTAATTTTAGTTAACGTCGTACTAGAGCAACACAACGGGTTATTGACGACGGTCCGGGATCAGTCCCTTAAGGGAAAGATCCGAGAACAACACCTCGTAATTTTGAACCACGGTCAGATGACGAAGCAACACCTGAGCTGGCACCTTTTTCTGTTCGACGGTATTTCTCCATCCTAGCTGCATCATCCCGCGTTCGCAGTTCGGTAACGTGAGGACTTTCGGCCACGACATATTTAATGTGCACCAGCCTCCTCATATACGATGGTCTTTGGCTTCACCGAGTTTCATACTCTCAAACTTCCGATTGCAAATCCGACCGGTATAGTGGTTAAGGTGTTAGCCTCTAGACCAGAAGGTTCCTGGTTCGAATCCGGGTCCGGGCATTGATGTTTGTAATCGTATGGTATAGAGGCGGCTGGTGCACATTAAATCAATCGTGGCCGAAAGTCCTCACGTTGGGTTGGTGTGGAAGTTTGGAGAGTGGGGTGCCAGCGCAGGTGTTGCTTCATCATCTGACCGTGGTTCAAAATTAGGAGGTGTTGTCCTCGGATCTTTCACTTAAGGGAATGATCCCGGACAGTCGTCAATAGCCCGCTGTGTTGCTCTAGTACGACGTTAACTAATAATTACCAATTACCGATTGCAAATCCGTAACTCTTATAACTGGGCTACGGTGTTTTCTGCCATTTTTAATGCTTGACAAAATTAAAAAAACACAACTCAGCAACACAATTTCAAAAATGCTCCTTATTTTCTGCCATATTTTTAATGCGTAACAAAATTAAAAAAACACAACCCAGTAACACAATTTTTGGTAATGGTAATTTTAGTTAACGTCGTACTAGAGCAACACAACGGGCTATTGACGACGGTCCGGGATCAGTCCCTTAAGGGAAAGATCCGAGGACAACCCCTCGTAATTTTGAACCATGGTCAGATGACGAAGCAACACCTGAGCTGGCACCCCACTCTCCAAACTTCCACGCCAACCCAACACAATTTTTGCACAAGTACTCGCTGAAATTCTTTCGTTCAAACAACCACACTGTTTCGATGACACTTCGGCTTTGCGATGCAGTGCCATCTAGCGCCAAAAACGGGACGAACTTTTGCCATTTGAATACCATTTGATTAAATATGCCCACAGGTCTAACACATAATCACATAATCCAAACTCCAGTAATAACAATTTTTATCCCATTGGTTATGGTTGAGCTATCCGAGTGTGAAGATTCACGAGAGCTTGTTATCAAAACATCAGTTCCACTAGGATTTTGAAACACGAGTACAAGAGATTCGAGCAATAATCATAGAATAAAAATCTTCTCAACTTCTGAGTTTGATAATTTAGTATACTTTATTTTTATCGAAAATAAAATGTACTCGAACTCTTCAACTGCAGAAAGAACAATTTTTCATTGTTAAAGGGACAATGCACTTTCACAAAATCTCCAAAATCGTTCTTTAAAAAATTTTTTAGCGTTAAAAGTTAATTGATATCAAACTGTGTAGATAGTAAAAGAAATTTTCAGTAACATTCATTTTGGACGGAATTGTGTATAAAAGGATGATTACTACTGTGATCAAAAAGTATCCGGAGAGAATGTATCCTTTAAAATACATATCGCACCCCGGGCAAGAAAAGTGACACAACTCAAATTCTATAGAATATTAATCTAACACACTGGGGCACCTCATGCATATTTTTCAATGACATAACATCAAAATTTTTATTTTTTGACTTGTGTCACTTTTCTTGCTGGTGTGCGATATATAGTATATATCGTCTGTAAAATTTTATCAAATATTTTTACGACTTATATAAACAGGTGGCAACAATCAGAGATTTATTTAATTTTATCGTCTGAAAATAAATTTGTTTTTAATAAGAGAAGAATTTTCACTTCGTTGATTTTGCAAAATGTCGAATGTAATTGAGCAAACAACATGCATTAAATTTTGGTTTCGCAATGGAATTTCTGCTACAAACAGCTTTTGAAAACAGAAATGTTGCAAACAGCTTTTACAGATGCCTGTTTATCAAAATAAACAGTATTTATTGGTATAAAAAGTTTTAAGAAGGTAAAGAATCGGCCGTAGATGATTTGCTCAAAAATCAAGGAAATATTGACTGTTTTCTTTGATTGTCGTGGTGTTGTGCATTATGAATTTCTACCAAATGGCCAATAAAGATTGTTACTTGAGTGTTTTGCGCCGTTTGCGTGAAGCAATTCGTCGTAAACGACCTGGATTGTGGCAAGATAACTCATAGGTTTGCGTCACGATGATGCGTCTTCTCACAATGCCATTATTATTTGTGATTTTTTGACGAAGCATTCAACAAATACGACTCCCCAAGCTCCATGTTCACTTGACATGGCACGGCTTGAATTTTCTTATTTCCACGGGTGAAACACAATCTTCGTGGTCACCGTTTTGAGTCCAATGAAGCATAAAACAAAATTAGTTATGAACCCCCCCTGGCAGAAATGCAATGAAGTCGGAGGAGATTACTTTGAAGGAGATGTAATAAATTTTGACCAATAAATTGATACCTTTTGTTTTATGACAGCATTTCGGGTGGGTACTTTTTGATCACTGTAGTATATAGAACTATAGTAAGTCTACTGCACAAAAATACGTTTTTCTCCAATTCGGAATTTTCGATATTCTTCTGACCTCGAACTATTTCACCTGGTTTTAAAATTATATGTATCTATATATCTAAATCTATCTATATCTATATAGATATCCATATCTATATATATCTATATCTATCTATATCTATATAGATATCCATATCTATATATCTATATCTATCTATAGTTATAGTTAGCTATACCTATATATCTATATCTATATAGATATCCATATCTATATATCTATATCTATCTATATAGATATCCATATCTATATATCTATATCTATCTATAGTTATAGTTAGCTATACCTATATATCTATATCTATCTATAGTTATAGTTAGCTATACCTATATATCTATATCTATCTATAAGTCTATATCTCTATCTCTGTCTATCTATCTTTCTGTCTATCTATCTATCTATCTATATCACAAATGAAATAAAATGGACACACACGTAGGATATTTCTATGTTCAACTAGAAGGAGTATTATCTCCATTGATATGAACAAATAGTACATATTTTCCATTAATATATTATCCCTGGTAGGAAATTATCCTTATTTAATTACATTCTAATTTTAAACAATAATAGAAGATACCTTCCATTTCATTAATAGATTATTTCTGCACATCTTTATGTTAACAACAGTACTTAAGAACGAGAGCTACGTCCATAATTAACAGCCATGAAGCTTACATCAAATAAAGTAGCTTTAAAGCACCGAGTTACTGCGAAAAAGCTTTCGAACTAATGACAAAAGTGCGTGACACTAACTGCAAACGAGCTACAAAAGACTGCTTGGTTGACTGGACAATTTCGAATTAGTTTAGCGGTGGGAGAAACCACCCATGTGCAAACATCGTTAGAAACCACTCACAAAAGTTCTCAAAGATCTGGAAAAAAAATTTCAGTCATGAAGGTATTCAACTGTAATATGTGTAAGAAATTGTTTCCTATTGTACATTTTGAGGAAGTTACATTTACGGAATACATATAGTGATCACACTTTTTTTTAATCCCCAATCTCTTCTGTTTTCGGCACTACAAAAGGCGAACAGGTGGCTAATTGAAAAGAAGCATCCAGAGTGGGTAAGCCATTGTTACTCCTATCATGACAGTTGGGTAGATATTTAATTAACGTCGCACTGGAGCAACACAAAGGGCTATTGTCGATCGTCCGAAATCTATCCCGAAGTGAATGACGGGGACAACACTTGAGCTGTCACCTCAATCTCCGAATTTCCACATCACGCCAACGTGAAACCATATGAGGTTACGACAGATTTAAAAGTGCACCAGCCCCCACAACGTTCTTTGGTTGGATCGAGTCTCGAACTCAAAGTCTGTCTGAAGAGTAACGGTTAATCATTGAAAACGGCAATATCTTGATGACGAGATATCTCGCCATTAGCTGAATTTTGTCAGATCTTGATAAACGAGACATCTAGTCGAAAGCACTTTGAGGATTAAGAAACCTTCTGGGAAGTATAAGTGAGAGTGAAATTGCGACTCTGCTCTGAAATGCAAATTTGAAGTGTTAATGAATTTTTATTTAGGTTATCAAGAATATCCAACTTTATATGAGACCTAAATTGAACCAATTTTCCTCCTGATATACAATTAAACATTGCCATTAACTAACACTATCTTTCACCCACAAAGAATTTCAGAGCTATCGGGAACAGCTGCAGTCTACGTTTATAGCGGTCGTAACGGCCTTGGCAATTTTTTGGCGCACTTCTAAAGTCGCCAAGGAAATAATTATTTCAAAAATCCTTTTCTTTCACAAATATTTTTCTTTTTACAACGGGAATAAAAGGCTTCAAAACACATTTGAGAACGTTTGAAAAATATATTTTAACAATAATAACAAGTCCACAAAAGTAATGATGCAAGAAATACTAATACAACCTGATACGTCAGAACCGTACCGTGAAAATAATTATAACAAAAGATAATTCCACAGCTGGCGAAAAACCATTAAATAAACCAATGATATCAAAGAAGAAAAAATTAAAAGGACCAATGCAATCAAAGGATATTTTGAAATTAAAATAACCAATGGAATCAAAGTAAAAATTTCAAACGAACCAATGAAATCAAACGAATTGAACGGATTTTGAAAGAACTTTCTAGAATAATCAAAATGAAAATTTAAACTTTCCGTTTGCCGAGTTTGCCATGAAAACCGTAATAACCGAAATACAGATGGGTTGCTTTAACCTATCATAACTCGCTACTAGAAGTGCGCCAAAAAAATCGCCGTTGGCACCGCTATAAACGTAGCCTGCAGCTGTAACGCTATCGCAAATCTGGAAAAATTTTAAACTATATCGTAAGCAAGATTGAATAAAAGTTTACCTGTCTTTGAAATCGGCATTTCCTTCCGGATAGTAGACCAACTCGCTGGTCTCGGTCGCGCCGCTATCCGACCTCTCGTCCTCGGCGTCCCCGTCGTCCAACTTGAGGCTGCTGGCACTGCTAGAGTCGGTGGGATGCCGCACGCGCTCGGACGTTGTCGACGACGCAACGACACTGGTCCGACTGACGGACACCTTGAAATTCAAAATGATGCTGCGGTCAGATTGCACGGAATAATAGAAGACACGAGAAATCACGGTTACAACTGAAATGAACTCTGCTTTATAATTTAAACCTCCTGGTAGGTTGGTGGTCAAATAACGTCGCGCTGGACCAACGCTCTATTGGCAACGATCCTGTCCCTTCGGAAGTTCCCGAAGGGAAAGATTCGAGGACGACGACGTAGTTTGGAACCACGGTCAGATGACGAGAACAACACCTCAGTTGGCATCCCTATATCCAAACATCCGAACCCCTCTAACGCGAGGACATTTGAGGCCACGTCAGATTTAACGCGTACCAACCACCGTGCACACGACGGTCTTTGGCTAGTCCGAGGTTCGAGATCGCGACCCTCCAGAATCAACTACAAGGGAAAGATCCGAGGACAACACCGCGTAATTTTGAATCACGTTCAGATGACTTGGACAACACCCTAGCTTGCATCCTATCCCCTCCAAACTTCCAAACCACTCTAACGCGAGGAAATTTGAGGCCACGTCAGATTGAACGCACACCAGCCCCCGTGTACACGACGGTCTTTGACTGGTTCGAGATTGCAACCCTCCAGAATCAATACCACGCGAAAGAATCTAGGACAACACCGCGTAATTTTGAATCGCGTTCAGATGACGAGGACAATACCTCAGCTGGCACCCCATAAACTCCAAAGTTCCACACCACGCCAACATGATGCCATCTGAAGACACGACAGATTCAACGTGCTCATGACTCCGTGTACACGACGGTCTGTGGCTGGACAGAGTTTCGAACTCGCAACCCTCCGGTCTCTAATACGTTACTGTTCCAACTAGGCTACTGCAGCCCTAACCCCCCTGGTGGTCTATATCCGTGACGAAAACTCATCTGTAGTGGCCAACCCCTGATTCAAAACCTTTTCCTATTTAGATCTTAATTTCCCTTTGAGTAATTGGGCAGTTTTGTCTCGACGAAGTATCTTATCATTAATGTCGAAACCATTTGGAAGGCTAATTTAGTTGCAACTAAACACGCTGTCGCTAATGTTACTCTACAGTAATGTATTACATGAAGCAGAAATGCGCAAGAACTAAATTTGAGTAGAAATAGCCCCTAACCCCAAACCAAATATCGCCGCAAAATTCTTTAATTTATTTTTGGGATAAAGTGTTTAATCAGTTTTACGAACTTGCTTTGTGTATGGAAATTTAAAATACATAATTTACAAGACATATTTACCTGTTTGGTTGTTTCATCTTTAAATATGTTTGTAGCCTCAGAATATGTGTACGTGGACTCGATGCCTTTCTGTTCAGCTGTGAAGGAAACATATCGTTAAAAATACACATATTTTTGAAAAACCTATCTTCTTTGCATCGAAATTTACATATATCTCTTACGTGGCACACAAAAAAAGACGTTATTTGCTATCGCGTTTTGGCAACACTGTAGGATTGTTTGTTTACCACGAAGTCTCGCGCATTAATTGAATTTATAGCATTAACAGATGAAATTTTAGTAAAAAAAATTTTAGTTGAGCTGTTGCAGTTTATAATAGAAACCAAAGAAAGCGGAGGATCTTTTCAGGGCTATTTAAAAAACGGTCCTTTTCAGGGCCCACATTATAGTTCAACAAGACGGTTGCACTACAACTTTCGGCAACAAACTCAATGAAA
Organism: Metellina segmentata; assembly: GCA_947359465.1. Taxonomy (NCBI): domain Eukaryota; kingdom Metazoa; phylum Arthropoda; class Arachnida; order Araneae; family Tetragnathidae; genus Metellina; species Metellina segmentata. The sequence continues at coordinate 120,079,833 of OX375877.1, read as the reverse complement.
AAGTGTGGGTCGTTCGAGTGCTGGGGAAATGTACACAAAAACAACATGCTGGGTATTCAATTTCCAAATCACTCACATTTCGAGTCAAAATTTGCTCAAAGTTTTCATTTGAATTCTGATTTCAGAGGTACTGTATATATATATTTTCTGTAATAGCAAATTTAGATTTCAAAGACATTTTTTTGGAATATCATATTTTGTAAACAATCCCTTCTGCTAGGACACATGTCTTCATTGAGGCGAGCGAAGCCAGCATAGGTTCGCACTGCGAGCCAAGGAGGATTACGAATCAATCCTCCGGGGGTTGGCGAGCGTTAGCAAGCAGGGGGCGGGCTCCCTAGTATTTAAAATATATTATGTAAAATATGTTAGGTAGGTAGTTGAATTTACGTTGACCACAGCTACACAACGGGCTATTGGTAACCATCGAGGATCCATCCCGAAGAGAAAAATCCGACGACAACACTTCGTCATTTTAAACAACGGTCAGACGATGAGGTCAACACTTGAACTGGCAACCCCTAATCTGTAAACTTCCACACTACGCAGGTGTGAAGACATTTGAGGCCGCGACACATTTAACGTGCATCTTCTCCACGTACTCGACGGTCGGTTTGATTAAGTTTCGAACTCGAAACCCTCCAGTTTCTAATTCGCGACTTAACCCAGTGGACCACCTTGGCCCGCAGTTTAGTTTGGGAATAGGGACACTAAGATATGCATGTGTTACTGGCAATGTATGAAAAGCAGGTATTGTAAAATGCCTAGGCAATATGTATAGAATGCCTGGCGTTTTGGGCAAAGTATAAAATATCCGAATTATTTTAACATTATATATACTTTCCCTAGGCATTATATAGAATTTCAAATGCTATTTAGAGGAAAAGTATTAAAAGAGCATCATGAAAAGAGGGGCCTCAAAGAATATACAATATCTTGGTGACGAGCTACCTCGTCATAAGAAGGTAACCCACCAGATCTATATGGACGAGATATCTCGTCATTAGAAGGTAACCCACCAGATCTATTTGGACGAGATATCTCGTCATTAGAAGGTAACCCACCAGATCTGTATGGACGAGATATCTCGTCATTAGAAGGTAACCCACCAGATCTATTTGGACGAGATATCTCGTCATTAGAAGGTAACCCACCAGATCTGTATGGACGAGATATCTCGTCATTAAAAGGTAACCCACCAGATCTATATGGACGAGATATCTCGTCATTAGAAGGTAACCCACCAGATCTGTATGGACGAGATATCTCGTCATTAGAAGGTAACCCACCAGATCTATATGGACGAGATATCTCGTCATTAAAAGGTAACCCACCAGATCTATATGGACGAGATATCTCGTCATTAGAAGGTAACCCACCAGATCTGTATGGACGAGATATCTCGTCATTAGAAGGTAACCCACCAGATCTATATGGACGAGATATCTCGTCATTAGAAGGTAACCCACCAGATCTATATGGACGAGAAATCTCGTCATTAGAAGGTAACCCACCAGATCTGTATGGACGAGATATCTCGTCATTAGAAGGTAACCCACCAGATCTATATGGACGAGATATCTCGTCATTAGAAGGTAACCCACCAGATCTATATGGACGAGATATCTCGTCATTAGAAGGTAACCCACCAGATCTATTTGGACGAGATATCTCGTCATTAGAAGGTAACCCACCAGATCTGTATGGACGAGCTACCTCGTCATAAGAAGGTAACCCACCAGATCTATATGGACGAGATATCTCGTCATTAGAAGGTAACCCACCAGATCTATTTGGACGAGATATCTCGTCATTAGAAGGTAACCCACCAGATCTGTATGGACGAGATATCTCGTCATTAGAAGGTAACCCACCAGATCTATATGGACGAGATATCTCGTCATTAGAAGGTAACCCACCAGATCTATATGGACGAGATATCTCGTCATTAGAAGGTAACCCACCAGATCTGTATGGACGAGATATCTCGTCATTAGAAGGTAACCCACCAGATCTATTTGGACGAGATATCTCGTCATTAGAAGGTAACCCACCAGATCTGTATGGACGAGATATCTCGTCATTAGAAGGTAACCCACCAGATCTATATGGACGAGATATCTCGTCATTAGAAGGTAACCCACCAGATCTATTTGGACGAGATATCTCGTCATTAGAAGGTAACCCACCAGATCTGTATGGACGAGATATCTCGTCATTAGAAGGTAACCCACCAGATCTATATGGACGAGATATCTCGTCATTAGAAGGTAACCCACCAGATCTATATGGACGAGATATCTCGTCATTAGAAGGTAACCCACCAGATCTGTATGGACGAGATATCTCGTCATTAGAAGGTAACCCACCAGATCTATTTGGACGAGATATCTCGTCATTAGAAGGTAACCCACCAGATCTATATGGACGAGATATCTCGTCATTAGAAGGTAACCCACCAGATCTATATGGACGAGATATCTCGTCATTAGAAGGTAACCCACCAGATCTATTTGGACGAGATATCTCGTCATTAGAAGGTAACCCACCAGATCTGTATGGACGAGATATCTCGTCATTAGAAGGTAACCCACCAGATCTATATGGACGAGATATCTCGTCATTAGAAGGTAACCCACCAGATCTATATGGACGAGATATCTCGTCATTAGAAGGTAACCCACCAGATCTGTATGGACGAGATATCTCGTCATTAGAAGGTAACCCACCAGATCTATTTGGACGAGATATCTCGTCATTAGAAGGTAACCCACCAGATCTGTATGGACGAGATATCTCGTCATTAGAAGGTAACCCACCAGATCTATATGGACGAGATATCTCGTCATTAGAAGGTAACCCACCAGATCTATTTGGACGAGATATCTCGTCATTAGAAGGTAACCCACCAGATCTGTATGGACGAGATATCTCGTCATTAGAAGGTAACCCACCAGATCTATATGGACGAGATATCTCGTCATTAGAAGGTAACCCACCAGATCTATATGGACGAGATATCTCGTCATTAGAAGGTAACCCACCAGATCTATTTGGACGAGATATCTCGTCATTAGAAGGTAACCCACCAGATCTCTATGGACGAGATATCTCGTCATTAGAAAATAACTGACCGGATCGTGATGTCGTCATCATCAATGAATCTAATCATGGTGACGAGATATCTCGTCATTATCAAAATTAGTCCAATATTGAAGGACGGGATATGCTGTTTTAAAACCTGTTGGAGGGTTAAAGCGACCTTACATTACCTGTGAGTTGCGGTATTGGTATGACGGAATCTGTGTATGAGTACGATTTGACAATGAGCGACTGGCCTTCCAATCTTTGAGCCCAGCGACCACGAGGCTGGAGAGGGGGAGGGGAGGATGTGTCCCCCGCCTTCCAGTCGTCAGATATCTGTAAAAAAAGATCAGGAAAATGCTTAATCAAGTATTGAAAACGCTGACCAAAATGTTAGTAGGTTTGAGCACATTTTAAGGATTGCTTTGGACGCCGTAGGTGGACTACACTGCCCTACAATAATGGACCGGACAGCAGGATGGGATGGTATAAGGGAAATAATACATGCTTTGATAGGGGGATGGTCCCCCTCGTGCTGCAATTACACCAGCGACCCTTCTGGACTTCCTTTCAATAAGGTTTTGATACACAGCTGTGGGTATTTGTGTCCATTCCTACTGCAGTAATGTCACCAGGGCAAAATTGATTGACAAATCAAAATTGATTCGTTCTTTTCAGATTCTTGTATTACCATTTGTATATTATTTTTTGCAAAACATTTAAAAAAGAATACTTGCTACAATTTTGCAACAAATATTTTCGAAAGTATAATTCTTTCATGGAGGTTGATCTATTTTTAAATGATTTAAATTCAATAAGGAAACTGCCTCACACAGCCAAAGGAGGTTTTGTTTTGTCTATTGTCTAACTGCGTTTGTGCATGACTTTTTACTTGCACTTTGGGATATTTTTATTTTCAATGTACACTACCCTATAATAATGGACCGGACAGTAAGATGTGATGGTATAAGGGAAAGAATATATGATTTAATAGGGGATGGTCCCCCACGTATTGCAATTACTTTACGACCCTTCTAGGCATTCTTTCAAAGAGGTTTTGATACACAGCTATGGGTATTTGTGTCTCTTCCAGCTGCAAGAATGCGCCAGCTTAGCTGTAGATTTCGGACGGGATTCCCTGGTCCGTAAGCGTCGCTCTAACTCGTCCGACAAATATTCTATGGGGTTTAGGTTGGGACTCTGAGCAGGCCTGGGAAGACGTTTTACATCCATATGTTGATACCACTGCTTGAAAGAGGCTGCAACATGACACGGAGCGTTATCGTCCTGGAAATAACATTCGTCCATTCCATAAAATGGCCAAAGCGTAGCAAGAACCTGTTTGTCCAAAATGTTCATGTAGGCGTCGGCGTTCAATTGACCAGGAAAAACATGCAAAGGTCCCAGGCCATACCACGAAAAACACCCCCCAAAGAAGTAGTCGGATATTATGCAAATCTGCTGGCGTCCGATTCATTACTATAGTGTAGTGTATTTCACCTGTACGGCTTTCCGTTATATAGTTCACCTTAATGAGGAGTTACAGTGTTTAGGGAGGGTCAAAGCCTAAAACCAAGGCTAGTAAAGGAGATAATTTCACGGATCTGTGGAATTAAGTAAATGTAAAGGTGTGACAAATAAATTCACACAGATATTACCGGAAAAAGTTCCCAACCAAAATGCTTCAGCTCAAACAAGCTTTGGCAAGAACAGGAACATTTTTCCGAATTAAATATATGAACTGTGCCACTATAAAAAGAAAAAGTGAGAAAAAAGTGCAAAAATTTAAGAAATTTCAGAATTAACAGGAAAGTATAACTATCGCCTTGTTGGAAGTTATTTCACCTCATGGAGAAAGTTGTTTTTAAAACTTATTTATTTCCTTTTTAATTTATGACAAAAGCATTTTCAAGAGTTTAAATGCTGAACAAAGTCCACTTCACCGACAACACAAGAAACCCAATATTAAAACCGTTACGCTGCGGCGCTTAGATTTTTTCAATCGTTTCACAGAACGGCCTTTCTCCTGATTCTCCGAGCCCCCATGCCTAATTACCAAACTTGAGCAATAGGGCCATAAGTGGCATTTACGACTGACGCTTTCCTTTCATAGTATCGTTGGGCGTGAGAAGAGATATCACCTCACGAATTTCTGCTTCCCCCAAAGCGTTCACACATCACGGTCGGCAGAGTAGGGCGCCAACGAACAAACGAAGGGATCCTCTAGAACAGGGGTTCCCAACCTTTTAATAACTGCGTACCACTTGAAATTTTTAGAAATGTTTGGCGTACCACCAGTCCTATATTTTTTTAGAAACATATATGTAATGTCAGAAAAGTGCCCAATGGCTTGTTTTATTTTAGTTAAAATACTAAGACAGCTTCATATTTTATGATTAATGCACTTGTATTTCGTATTAATGATGTTTTAACGCAGAAAAAATAAAACGATTATTTAAAATTACAGTTTTATTTTTTACTCACAGGTCTAAAAACAAATAATTTTAAATAATTAGTGCAAACAAGGATTAACATAATCAAAAATCAATTTTTAGTGCGAAACTTGTTGTTGTTTGTCCTGTATTAAAATATCAATATCAGGAGCAATGGAGCTTAACTTCACTCTTAAGTCCTCTTCAACACTTACTCTATTTCTATACTTATTTTTTATGTACAAAAGTTCAGAAAAACCACTCTCACACAAGTAACTAGCTACAAATGGTATAAGACAGGGAGATATATCAACTTAATTTTGCCGAGATAGTCAGTGAATAGATATAGATAATCATCAACAAAGTTGCTCTTTAAATAGTGTGCTACTGCTAGCTTCATTTATTACAATAATGGATAACATCTACCGCTACCATGCCGCTGGTGTAAGCGATACTTTAGTGGGAACAAAAGTCAATCTGCCGCATCGTAAAGGTTCAGAGAAAGACTATTGGACCAGGGGATCTATCAAGAAAGTTCATTGGTAGAAGTCGGTGGTTTAACGGAGATTTTGAGGTGGCAATTACGGTTCTGCTAGGCAGTGCCATCTAGCGCCCTAACCGGGGCGAACTAGCATCAACCCAATAATTTGCTACATTTTAAGAATAAAAGAATAATTGAACGTTGAGTTAAAGGGGTCCATACTTCTTTTTTAGCCCAGGAGGGTAGTTGGCCATCACTGAAGTCCAAAGGCGCCATGTCTTTTTTCTCCATAGAATAGCTGCTGCTTCGGATAGGTTTGGCAACGGCAACAGCATTTTTTCTGCAATTCAAGAAAAGCATTAATTATTTTAAAATGTATTGTGAGGTTATGAGGTTATTTAATGAGGCTATATAATCCTGATAATGTGTGGGTTTCTGAACGAGTTTTTCGAATAAAAACTATTGATGTTTCTGACTAATTAATAGATAGAAACGTTAGAGAAAATTGTATTTAAATGAGTATATAATTTTCTCAACTCAGCAACATATGCTATATACATAATCATAGAATACGGGATCAAAAGTGCTATTTTCTAATTTTTGATAGGATCAACAATGCTGAAAAAAACAATAAAACAAAATAATGTGTTCAGTTTGGAAAGAAAAACAGGTTAGTATGATTTTAAATACAAAAAATTTCTCCTAAAAATACTGTTATTAATTGTTTTGTTATGTTATTCATCAAAGGTACTCAAAAACATCTTTGTTTTCGAAAGTAAAAATTCCAACGAAAATGGTTTTTATTTTTTGTCTATGTTTTACGAACTTAGATTACTTGAAACATAAGCCTTTGAAAGTGTACTTGAAATTGCAGAGTTTGTCACATATAATTGCCTACTAATGTTTTTATACATCGGAACAGGAACATTATAACAATACTCTTTAAGGTATCAACTACATATTGCTAAAAAAGTTTCATTATATTTATTTGCAAGATAAATGTTCTCATCTGTTTCAATGAATTATAATAGGTTTTTATTGAAATTAATATCAAAAGGTAGGTATTTGAATGAACGTCACAGTGGAGTACCACAACGGGCCATTGGTGTCATTCCGGGATCAATCCCGAATTAAAGCCAAGAAACTGCCTGAGATCTTATAATTAAGATTATTTTCGCACAGTGTTCGTTTTACAGATAATAAAGGAAATTATTTCCAGTTAAAATATGAAATTTACATTGATGTACGACAAGCTGCATTTCACATACACGATTTAACAATGGCTTACCTGGAATCTTGCCAAATGCCGGATGACATCGGTAGTGATACTGTTTCTCCCGCTTTTGTGATTGGCTTAGAAGACTGAAGAGTTAATTTCCAAACGAAAATGCACCTGAAAAAAAAATGAGTACCATTTAATATAAATTTGTAACACAAAAATAAAATACAGGGTGGTCCCGAATTCATGGTACAAACTTTAATGGTAGGTACAGGACATTGTAACAATGATTTATTGTATAGGAATGTATAGTCGCAAGTGACGCGGTGAGGCGAAAACAGGGGAAATAACGGCCGAAAGGAAAAACAAAGATTTTATTGAAAGCGTTGTTGACAAGTGTCATGTTTACAGTAATTGTTCAAAATTGCGTCCACCAGTATCGATACATGCTTGACAGCGTCGGTGGAGCGATTGGCGTACACGTTCAAAGATGCCTGGTATTTCACGCACACCTGCAGCAGCTACAGATAAGCGAGCGACGAGATCCTCATCTGAGTCAACTGGAGTCTCATAAACAAGATGCTTTAGATGTCCCCATAAAAAGTAATCGAGGCTCGATAAATCGGGAGATCGGGGTGGCCAAGGGACTGGTCCACCACGCCCAATCCATCGAGTACCAAACGTGGCATTCAGGTAATTCCGTACATCAATGCTGAAGTGTGCTGGCGCCCCATCGTGCTGAAACCACATGCGGTTACGAATGGCGATCGGAACATCATGCAGCAGTTGTGGTAACACTTCTTTCAGAAAAATAAGATAGCTTCCGCCAGTGAGCCGCGTGGGTAGTAAGTATGGGCCAATCAAAAAGTCGTTCACAATACCAGCCCACACATTAATACTGAAACGTTGTTGAAACGCATGTCGACGCGTTGCATGTGGATTATCGGTTGCCCACACATGGGAATTGTGCGCATTAAAGACACCCTCGCGTGAAAATGTCGCTTCATCTGTAAATAGCACATAATCTACGAAATCCGGCTGCAACGCACATTGCTGCATCACCCACAGGCAGAAGTTCACGCGGCGAGGATAATCTGCCGGATTCAATGCTTGTACTTTCTGAAAATGGAAGGGGTGTAAGCGATTTTCGTTTAACACTCTGCATACAGTCTGATGACTCACACCTACGTCACGCGCAACAGTTCTTGTGCTTGACTCGGGTCTATCAGCCACAATGTTCAAGATGCTTTCTTCCAGCCTTGGAGTGCGTACAGCTCTTACTCGACCAGCGCCATGTCTGTTGACGTCGAACGCACCTGTTTCACAAAGTTGACGATGTAACCGTTGAAAAATTCTATGATCCGGCATTCGTCGATCAGGATACTCCGCGCGATACATTCGTAACGCAGCTCTGCCGTTACCATTTGCACGGCCGTACATGTAATGCATGTCTGCTTTTTCTGCATACGTAAAGTCACCCATCGTCTACGGCAGCACAATTGTGAATGGCGCTTTTCCCTACTGCGATGCATCATGTTCAACAGCGGCTAGACATCTACTGCCCTCTACCGGCAATGATACCAACCGATCACTCCATTTCTCTTTCCTTTTATTTCCCCTGTTTACGCCTCACCGCGTCACTTGCGACTATACATTCCTATACAATAAATCATTGTTACAATGTCCTGTACCTACCATTAAAGTTTGTACCATGAATTCGGGACCACCCTGTATAGTACCTAACAACGTTCCAGATATTGTTGAAGAATATCAGTAAAACATAATTTGGCAAGCTGGTGTATTTTCTAAAATGGCAGATATGCGCAATTCCGTTGGATCAAGAGCAGTAACAACATAATTGAGCGTTGTTGAGTCAACGCTTATATCAATAATTTTAAACTGACAATCCAGTTGTTTGAACCATACTTCCGGACTGTCTCGCCAAAACGGAGGAATTTTAGAAAATACCCCAGCTGTTATACACCAATATATCGTAAAAAACACATTTTTACAAGGAGGTAGGTATGTATTTTAATTAATGTCGTACTAGAGAGAGAGAGAGAGAGAGAGAGAGAGAGAGAGAGAGAGTAACACAACGGGTTATTGACGACGGACCTTGATCAATCCCTAAGGGAAAGAACCGAGGACAACACCACGTCATTTTGAATCATGGTCAGATGACGAAGCAACACCTGAGCTGGCGCCCCACTCTCCAAACTTCCACACCACGTCAACGTTAGAATTTATGCAAGGAAAATACAGCTTTTGTTTATATTAACTTATTTCAAACTATAAGAAACTAAATCTATCTGGAACCTCTTTCCCAAAATGACGCAAACCAACTTTTGTATTTACTCTAATAACAAAATATGAGACAAAAAGACTCACGAGAGAAAGATATGTATAGTCGGGGGGAAAAAACGTCTTCTCATTCCACTTCTCTTCATTCAAGCAATTTGAACAATACTAAAAATTCAAATATGGCGTCTGACATGAACTAATAAAATTTTATAAAATTATATAATAAAATTTTCTTGTGGGGCCGTCTTCTAATTAAATTGAGCACCAACTGCATGATTTCTAATAGGACCTATTTCGACACACAATTTCAAATCTATATCAAAATTTAACTTCAGGTACCAAATTTCATGACATTAGGTCTTACCGTTTCGAAGTTACGAAGGCAAAAAGATTGGAGCTCCTAATGTTAAATCAGTTTCTAAGACTTTTATGGATATCTATCTAAATAATATTTCTATAACACTGATATTTTGTACCAAGTTACTATAAAACAACACAAACACAATCCATTTAGTATTACATTTTAAAAGTAGTTTTTAGTATGCAAATTTAATTATTGAATTAATGTTTGAAAAAATTATGAATTGGAACCCAATTATATTATTATGGGAATCGGTTCAGAAGGACTTCTAGTACGGCCATGCAAAATTTCAGCTGTTTCCGATAATTAGTTGTTGAGCTACATTAAATTTTCCCAATTATTGCGATTTTAGCAAAAAAACAAATGTTTATAAAACGTCTGACAAACCTCCGATCGTTTGCACTTGGAAAGGAAATATTAATTTAATTTTCAAATCGTTTGCACTTGCAAAGTATATGTAATAATATAATTCTCAAATCGTTTGCACTTGTGTAATAAATATAATAATGCTCGGATTGCTGAAAAATACGCTTGAAATAGTGTTCAAATTTGAAATATGGGTAGCGATAACTACAATTAATCTCGATCCCTGAATAGAGTTTTTCAATGTGGAGATGATCTCTGAAATTGAAACTAATTTTAACATTGAATATCTCGGGATATATTGATAGTAAAGTCATGAAATTTTATACTTAAAATAATTTAACTATGCAGAATCTGATTAGGGCGCCAAAACACGGTGTTTAAATCGAAAATTTTTGCGCAAAAATTGATACGAAGACGTCCCTTTATGCACCTTTTTGGGATTTGAATTTGTAGAGGACGTTATTCCCTGTTGAATGATACCTTTGAATTTGCTCTGATATGAATAGTGCTCGAAATAAAGAAGGTGGTCCGTTTTTTTCCCCGCGACGGTACACAACTTTAGAATGCGATAAAATTCAGATCTCTACTATTATAAAAGGAAATGTTTGTTTGTTTCTTGCCCGCAAAGTCCTGACGAATCTATGGCACTAACAGTAATGGGATTTGGCACATATGTAGTACAAATTGCATGCAATTTTTGGGTTGCGGCGAATTTTAAAATTCAATCTAGAACATTTTAAAACAAATTTAATAGTTTTTTTTTACATCGTTCTTTCTTCTTTCGGAAAATGAAGAAGCATCAAAATTTTGACTTTTCTCCCACACGTCACTTTTGACGTCAGCCTTTGGGACTATGCCAAGTTTTTCACCTTCCGTCTTGAATGGGAGAGAACAGATTCTAATGACCTTCGTTTGATTTGAGATTCATTCAATTTGATTGCCTGACAAACGGATTCGAGTAACACAAAATAAATTATATTAAAGTTATCACTGCCGTTCTTCAGTGCTTTATTCTATTTGAACGATCGTTTAAAAATCGAATAAAAATTTTAACGGATTTAAAATTTGCGGAAAATTTTACACCAGACAGATATCTTATACGTTTTATTTTCTATTAATAAATAATTTATCAATTAAATATTTATATCTTTTGGTTTGCGAAGTAAACTAACACCACGGGCAACTCCGTTTTAGTTGTTATCCAAAAGGCTACAAATTTGCAAACCAAATGGAAATCCGTCACGGCTGTTATCTAATATGCTACGAAATTCTATTTGGTTTGCGCAGCAAACCAATATACCCATCCAAAAGCAACTGGCACGGGCAACGCCGGGCTGCATATTAACAACCTTTACCTGGAATAGAAGACATGGGGAAATTTTAAGCCCGCTGATTCGTTGGTTTCAAACTGTCGATTATGACGTCACTACGTGACATCATCATTAATGTCGATGCTTCATATGGACTCTTGTCATTACTCATTACTCGGTAGTTTCTACTTGGACTGAAAGTCGGTGGCAAAACCTCTGCAACATAAATAACGAATCTATACAACTGATCCCCAGTAATAACGAAAAACTCCCCTGTTTCCGCCTTCTATTCTGTTCTCGGACCCAAGTGTCCTCTGTTCCTAAACACAAAACATTTACGATCAGTTTACGAGTATATGGCACAAGCCGTTGAACTATCGCTTGATATAATCACCATCTATCGCTTTCTTTTTTCAACTTTTTTTTCGCAAACATTGCAAGTAAATAGTGATACTTTTCACACATGCGGAGTGCGCACTGTGGGTGGATTGACATCATAGATCTCGGAGAGAGTTAGCAACGAATCAGCGGGCTTAAAATTTCCCCATGTCTTCTATTCCAGGTAAAGGTTGGTAATATGCCGCCGGGATAGCCACGCAGTGGCTAGTTCAGTATAAAAATTGCATTTCAAACTGTGAACCCCTTCGGAAACGACATCCCATCTGTTGTGTGTAGCTGTACTTGGCGGAGAGGTATCGAAAAGTATCACTCACCCGTCTCCCGATACCGATATCAGGTGTTTTCCCGATGGCATGAACTTGAGCCCCGTGACGAGTTCTGAGTGGCCGCTCATCGTAGCAACGCATTGGCCAGTGAGGTAGTCGTACACGTAAATCGTCTTGTCCGTAGAACTCGTCGCCACGTAGGTACCAGATGAATCCATGGTCACCTGCGAATATAAACAGCGTCCAATAATAATTATTTCCAGGATTTTGATGGTTAGTTGCCATGGTTTTTTATGTCACAAGGTCAGTTAGCGGACAATAGAAACAATTTAAAGAAACCCAGACACAGCCAAAGTTGTAATGAACAGCAATCCAAAAATCGTATATACAAACAAAATGAAACTAACGAAGTAAGAAACATTCAAATAATGAAAAAGTAATTTATTTTTTCACCACAATGGAAGGTAACGAGGCGATTAAGGCCCGGTGCACACATCCGGTTCTTCAACCGGCGACGCCGCTGCGTGTGGTCTGAGATACATTAGATAAAATAGAGTAGTGCACACATACCTCCGGCGACGCACGTCCAACTTGCGTGCAATTTGTAACGCAGTTCTCCACGGCGCCGCAGCATAAATAAATGGAATATAAATAATAAGAAATAAATTTATGTATCCAGTAACGTTTTTTTCTATTTTTTTGTACACCAAGTAAGCGAAATAAATAAGTTTTCTTCGATAGATATCCATCGCAAATGTCGCGAAATGAATATTTGCGTCATTTCACGGTTATGTGTGCATAGTTGAGCTTCGGCACCGCAGCGGAAACGCAGCGGCGCCGTACATAAAATTGCTTGGTGTTGTCCTCAGGATTTTTAAAAATACGATACAAGCACGTGGCTTTGTCCTCGGTAGGTAGTTGAAATAGCGTCGCACTGCAGTAACACAACACGCTACTTGCGACTGTCCGGGATGCATCCCAAAAATAAAGATCTGGGTACAACGCCTCTTAATTTTGAGTCACGGCATATTTCACATCCACCAGCACCCAGACCGTACACGCAGACGTACAAGACCTTTATTGATTGGATCGAGTTTCGAACCCGCAAACCATCCGGCTGCTAATCCGCTTCGCTACCAACCTGGCTACCGTGGATCCTTCAACACAAAGAATGATAGGTTGGTAGTTGAATTAATGTCGCCCTGGGGCAACACAACATGCTATCAAAGAATGATAGGTGGTAATGAAAAACCTTAAAGACGTAAAGAAGCTCTATGACCACTATACCTGCTTGGCGGCAGAATTACAATGTACAGACAGTTGCCTCATTTTTAATACATGATCAATGAGAGGGACTCACTTTGATCAAGGTCCCATCCCCCTGTGCCCCAGACATGGACCGGACCTGCTTTCCGCTCGGGATGTCGTATATCCTGATTCTGCTGTCCTGACATGCCGCCAGGACATGAGGTTGGGACGAATCCTTTTCCATGTCGTAGAAAGTAGTCTTCTCCGTTATAACCTGTTCTTGAATGACTTTCACACTTGGTTTCTGAAAGTGGGATATGAAAGATATACTATATATGTTTTTCTTACTATAAAGGTACTTAGATAAATGTATCAAATAAGGGGACGATACTTTTTTCCGTTATAGCGATATCAATATGCTGCGGTGCCAACTTGGCGAATTTTTGCTTATTTCTTGGTGAGATTTGTTTCCATATCAGCTTTTCATTTTTCGGCGTTATTTTAGCACTTCGTTAGGACGAGATAACAAAGAATCAGCATATCTCGGATATAATTATTGCAATATACCGTTGTGGTTGTGGTGCATTTTTGATAATTTCTTGGCGGCGATTTGTTTGCATGTCAGCTTTTTATTTTACTGCCTCATTTTAGATCTTCGTTAGGACGAGATAACAAAGAATAGGCACATACTTATCGGATATAATTATTGCAATAAACCGTTGTGGTTGTGATTCATTTCAAATTGTAATACAGACTTCAATAGACGTTAATTCTTGAAACCATAAATAAACGAATGAAAAGTAGTGTGATAATGAAAGGAATGCATGATCCAATAAACCACGTTTTTGTTCGGACACTTTTTCTTCTTGCCATGACTGAAGGCTATATAACTATGTTGACTTCGAGTCACATTTTAATTTCACTAGGTGGTTATTCAATCACAATATTCCTTTCTTGAAGAAACAGTATTACCGTTTTTATATTTTCGAAAATCCCAAATCATGAATCCATTCCACTAACAGAGGAATAAGCTAAAATGGCGCCTAACAATAAAAAGCCGGCATGGAAACAAATAGCGCCAAGAAATAAGAAAACATGCGCCAAATTGGCGTCGAAGTATATTGGTATGGCTATAACGTAAAAGTACCAAGTGAAATTAGCAGACTATTTTCTACCAAAAAGCCGACATGTAAAGTTTCGTGTCATTTGTAAGTTATTACATAAAACGTGTTACAAATTGTTGACAAATTAGCATAAATGGGTAGGTCCCACGTGCATTAATTTTCCATGTTCTATCAAGCTCTTAATTCACACGGTAGCTTGAATATATATATAAATCAAATTAACATTTCGTAAGTATAAAGCTCAATTGTAAAGCAAATTGAAAATAATTTTTTTTATCTACTAAAAACTTTAAACATGAGAATAAAAGCATAGGTTGAGTGAAATTTTAAACCAAAATGTGGAAGCACAAGTTTCTCATTTGCAGTTAGGTATATACAATAGATTTCAAGGATTATCCAAAACCAGACTGGGAACATTTTGAAATCGAAAGAATGTTAAAATATCTAAATGGGAGAAAAACACGTTTTAGAGTACACTTACTATACTTATACAGTACACTGTACTTGCAAAAGTCACCGGACATTGGAGCAGTAACAAAACATAACTTATTTTATGGCCTGACTGTAGATTTAAATTTTCAATTTCAGAGTCATGATCAACATAGGTAACTACAGAGCTAGCTACTAGTGAATATAGACTGAAATTTAAAAAGGATATAGGAATATGTGCAAATGTGTTAGATCAAAGTCTAAACACTAAGGTAGTGGTCACTTTATTATCCACACTAGCTGAATAACTCGGAGTTACTCGGGTTTCAAATATGACCGCGACATTTTCCTGTGTTACCTCAAATACACAAACCCTGTAGAACGTGTTTCCTTATCTGTATCCATTTATTGCAGGAAAACAAACTTTAGATTTTAAAATTGGGGCTTTGAGTAGTACATTTAGGACTACCTGTGTGCCAATTTTCAAGGATACAGATTGGTCTGAAGACAGGAAAAAATTGCCTATGGTTTTCAATGTTCTAAATTTGTATAAGTGTACCAAATAAAGGTATAAGTGTACCAAATTTCGTGTGGATTGGTGCAACGGTGTAAATTTGTATAGAGAATATACACCAACATACTTTTTTTAATATACTATATAGATATATCCATATTTAGAATATTAAATACGTATCATCGCTAGTCCTAGAGAACTGAACCATTTTGGCTAGTCGATAGTTTTATGAAGGGGCGCCTGCACAGTTCAGTCCCTTAAGAATTCTATATTTAGGGATAAAGTGACAGCTACTTCAGAGTTTAGATTTTGTTATAAAACATTTGCGACGTTCCTTAAATTTTAGTCTCTAATCACTAGTTGCGAGCTCTGTAGCTACTACCCATGTGGATGTGGACTCAATTGGAAATTTTAATATTCACAACGCTACAATAATGGACCGGTCGCCAGCGGATTTGCATAAAATCCGACTACATGTTTGGGGGTGTTTCTAGTGGCATGGCCTGGGACCTTTGCATGTTGTTGTTCTTGGTCAATTGAACGCCGACATGAACATTTTGGACAATCAGGTTCTTCCTACGCTCTGACAATTTTATGGAATGGACGGATGTTACTTCCAGGAGTACAACGTTCCATGTCATGTTGCAGCCTCTGTCAAGCAGTGGCATCAAGATATGGATGTAAAACGTCTTTCCTGGCCTCCTCAGAGTCCCGATCTAAACCTCATAGAACATGTGTGGGATGCGTTAGAGCGACGCTTACGGAGCAGGGAACCTTGTCCGAAATCTACAGCTGAGCTGGCGACATTCTTGCCGCAGGAATGGACACAAATACCCATAGCTGTGTATCAAAACCTTGTTGAAAGCATGCCCAGAAGGGTTGCTAGTGTAATTGCAGCACGTGGGGACTATCCCCCAATTAAAACATGTATTATTTCCTTTATACTATCACATCTTGCTGTACGGTTTATTATTGCAGGGTAGTGTATATGCCATGATTTGCTACTCCAGGTGCTAATATTGCTACTCCAGGTATCCGATGACTTTTGTCAAGTGCAGTGAAGCAATTCTTTGCTATTGTCAAAAATGCAACTACGATGTGATATATACCAGGGCGTTTCCCTGAGCCACCAGAGGACGTAAACCGCTTCTCTGGTGGAAAGGGTCGTCCCACGTTTTGGCAAAGCACTGAAATAAGGCACTGTCCCCTTGGAAACCACCTACCCAGAGCATTTTCCTCACAATCACCGACTTGTCAGCTCCACAGGACACGAAGAAGAGGTCGTTGCCAGCGCGAACGAACTTCGCCGCCGTCACCGAGGAGGTGTGGTCGTCCAACGTTTGAGCAAAGGAATAGTTTTGGGCATCGAAAATATGAACCAGCCTGTCTCTGCTTGCAGAAGAGAGCAACTGCGTTGGATCTGGAAACAATCACGAGACGACAGCGTTAGTTTATTTTAATTTAGTATCGTTTTTCAAGTTCAGAAATGAGCCATAACATATCACGCACGGTCAATAGCGTAGCCGGGATTTTATTAAGAAACAAAAAGTACAGAAGTTAGAAATACCTTTTTACTATTAAATAAAGATCTGAACTAGACCTATAAAATCTATATTATATCTATAAAAAGTAGTATGTTTGCATAAAATATAAGGTATATTGGTAAGTATTTGAATTAACGTCGCACTGGAGCAACAAATGGGATATTGGGATCAACCTCCGAAGGGAAAGATTCGAGGACAACACCACATAATTTTTAACCGCGGTCAGATGAAGAGGTCACACCTGAGCTGCACCTCACTCCAAACTTCCACGCTACGCCAACGTGAAGACATTTAAGGCCACGACAGATTTAATGTGCACCATCCCCCATCCCCAAAACGACGGTCTTTTGTTGGATTTGAACTCGGAACCATTCGGTTGCTAGTCCGTTACTCTCCAAGGTTTTGTCCGAATAAGATTGTAAATAACCTGGACCACAAATGTGTGTTTACTGATAAAGAAGGATCCTGTATTATTTTATGAAAATGGTGGACCATAATGGTGGCTTCACATCAACGGCGACAGCGACAAAATACATGTTTCTTCGCTATTGCGCATGCGTATTACAAACAAATTTTGTTTCTTCCGTTTTGTTTCTGTCGCAGCGTTTTCAAGTCTTGGAAAGAAGTTCTATTTTGTCTCTGTCGCCATGCAAAAAGCCAATCAGAATAAAGATTGTGACTCTTGCTACCAGCGTTTTTGTTTTTGTTGACGTTCTAGATAAGCTTTCTCTATAGCTTTGGTTTCAGCGAACTATTTCAGTGAAATATACGGAAATACTATGGAAGAAATTTAAATTTCTTTGGCAATCGTCTTCGCTGTAAAAGGAGTTTTGTTAAATGCGGACGTGAACTGTCAGCCATCTTGCAAGAAGAAGAAATAATCAAATAAATATTTTGCTTTCGAAAAAGAATATGCGCATGCGCAAATAAATTCTTGTCGCTCGAGGTGTGAAGACTTTTTTAACAGCGACAGAGACAAGCAACAAAATATTGCCTGTCTTTGTGGCTGTCGCCGTTGGTGTGGAGTCACCATAAGTCATCTTTTTTATGTTTCGTAAATCGACGGCCAAGAATGCCTGTTTCAAGCTGATGATTTTAGCGTATATAAGTATCTAATGTTTAACAACACTATATAACAATATGACCGTTTAACAAGCTGTTGATTGAATTTTCTCTAACAGTTTTTAAGCGTAATGAAATTTCAGATACTTTTTATATAAAATATGTTAACAATCGTTTTTTTAATTATTATAGAAGGAAAATTTCGTGGTAGAATATAGATATCACTCAAGAATGCCAAATTGAATTCTAAACTCGAAGTCCAAATTTGGAGAAACCGCTTTCTTAACTGTAACTAGGCAGTATTGATTTATGTAATTATTTTTATTTCATGTAAATAAACTTGTTTAACTGAATGAAAAAATAAATAGTAATAGAAAACGTAGAAAGTTGTAGAACTGAATATAACTTTAAGCTGTTTCTGTTGTATTTATTACAAAAAAAAATCCCGCTTAAAGCGTTGATTTCGATTTAAAATAGTAAAGAAAAAAAAATTGACGGAAGCATTCGAATCTAATCGACAAATTTAAGATTTGTATTCAATTTAGATTTATTGAAACTGCAGACTTTATACAGCTATACTTCAGCAGTGATAAATTTTGAAAATCAACGTTAATTTTTAAAACAAAACGTTGGCGAACTTATAAACCGGCATTAAAAATTGCTAAATTGTTTAGTTAACTGGTAGTAGGTATTGTTTTGAATAAATATAAAAATATAATTAGACCCTTAACTTGAGTTTTTAATGATTAAATTTGAAAAATATACGTATACTAACTGATATTATTATAGTAATAAATAAAAAATGATCTTGTGATAGTAATAAATGAAATCATATCTTGATCAATTTCAGAATTCAGACACATTTCCTAATAAAATAGGGGATTACCGGAATCAGCATTGGAATATTCAAGACATAACACTTCTGCATCATGAGCTTCAATTTTGCAAAGTAGCTCCAAATATTTGAGGTTATATACTCTAAAATAAAAAAAATATTAATGAATAATTTATTCAGTTAACACTTTCAAAAGAAGCATATTTATTCATTAAGTTATTTAAAATTAAATTCTTACAAATAATTTATTGAAACAGTTATGAAATTTTATACAGAAAATCATAAAAAAATCAAATGATCTAAATGGATTCAAAATATATTAATTCAATTTAAAAAATGTTTAATGAAAATATAATTTTTCTAGAAGTGATAAACACGATAAATGATTTAGGAAGATCATAAAAAGCCTAAGAAACTACAGTTATGTTACCATAGTTACAAGAATTATAAAGACTTGAAAAATTAAATGCACTAGTAACAGGAACATCCAGTTGAGAGTTTATATAAGTTCGTTTAGATCAATTACAAAAAAATTACTCACCTCAATTAAAATTCAATAAAGCTATTTTCAATTTAACTTAAAAACTTTTCTTGAAAGTTTTTACCCCATATATTGTGATTTAGATCAAAAAAGGCGAGTTAAAAAAACATTTATCAAAATTTTAGACCAAGCATATATTACATGAAATTTTTAATAAAGCTTTACAATCAGACGAGTATTGGGTGGACAATAGGGAAAGTTGAGGTTACGTAAAAATGGTCATCGAGTTCGGTCTAATACTTTCTATAGCAGTTACGCCACACAAACTTCAAATCAGTTTAACTCGGGGCTGAGTAAAGCTCAACGAAAGTCAACGTCGTGATCTGTCAATGTAAGAGATTTGAAGTGGAATTAAATACAGTTTTGACTGCGAAACTTTGGATAGCAGTTAAAATATTTTTAAATTTTCACAATGCCGACATGTACTTATCGAAAAAATACATAGAACGTAGTCTGTGCGGAACAACAACTTGTCAGCTTTCAATAAACACTAAATTGCCTTTTTTCTGAATTTATCCTTTGATTTACTATAGTAACATAAACGAATTAATAAATGGAATAACGAATATCGAACGGAATAACGAATTCGAATGGAATAACGTTATAGAATGGAATAATGAATTTGAATGGAATACTGAATATAGAATGGAATACTGAATATAGAATGGAATACTGAATATAGAATGGAATAATGAATTTGAATGGAATACTGAATTCGAATGGAATAAGAAATATCGAATTTGAATGGGATGACGAATATCGAATTGGAATGGAATAACAAATATCGAATTTGAATGGGATGACGAATATCGAATTCGAATGGGATGACGAATATCGAATTCGAATGGAATAACAAATATCGAATTAATAAATAGAATAACAAATATTGAATTCGAATGGAATAACGAATATCGAATTTGAATGGAATGACGAATATCGAATTTGAATGGAATAACGAATATAATTACGAATTGCAAATTAACGAACGAATTAATAAATAGAATGAATTAATAAATAGGACCCAATTAAATACTACACGCTAACGTATACACTTTAAACCTTGCGGCCATGCTCCGACGCAACCAACATGCAATAATAATGTTATATTTTCCGCCAGATAACTGTTATCGGTTGACTTTTCCGAGCCAGTCTTCTTACCGGACATTGCCAGATCGATCCCCAGAAGCGAGATGTTGACCATCGGGGCGTATTTTCAAGCACCGAACCCCGTTTTTCCCGTCGTAGGAGTTCACCAACTTTTCATTGGTTCCAGCTGAAAAAGAACGCAAGCATTCAGGCAACTCCAAATCAAGTGAATGAACAAAAAAAAAACAAAAAAAAAAAAAAAAACCCAGCGTGAAATTGCATGCATTTTTTTCTGGTTATTTGTAGGAAGCGTATTGTTACAGAATGATAATTACCTGGTAGAAAATCAATATCGCACAAGAATACAAAATTAGGATCCGTATATAAAATTTTTAGCAGTTCCTGAAAGAGTAAAAGAAAATTAAATGTTTTTTAGAATATTTTTTTACAAGTACATTAAATATTTTCAATCACTTTTATTGTCTAAAGCAGAGATATCAAACTTTTTTTTATCACGCATAAACTAATTACTAAAATTCTGCGGCGCAACCAAGAAATATTTTTTGCCGATGACAAAATAGGGTATACTTTTGCTGGATTTCCAAAAAAATGAGCAAGTACTCTTTTAGCTACCAAGTGACTTCTAAAAAATCTTTTTGAACAACTCATTCATCATGCTTTATGGCAAAATAATTCTTATAAATTTATTTTTTTATAACAAGGAAATAAATAACATTATTCTTAAAATTAATTTTGCATTAAATTGATTAAGATTAAAATACTTTTATTCCAATTATTTTTTAAGATAAAAATATCTTAATCTGTAATAAAGATAATATAAAACAAATTATATTAATCTTACACAATTTAATTCAAAATTATTTTTGCTTTAATTTTTAGTTTAATTTTAGAACTTAATCTGAGTAGCGATATTAAAATTTTGTATTGTGAGATCATCCATAAGTTTTTAGATTCACCAGTCTTTTGTTTCATTTTCAAATTGATATAATCTTTTTGTAAAATTAATTTTCTAGTCTTAAAATAACATTTTAAAGATTTTTGGAGATTGCATAAATAGTTGTACAACGCATTTATATACTTCTATTTTCGCTTCCAGTTTTTCTCTAAGTGGGAAAAGTAAAATAAGGAGGGCATTCAGCACTCTCTTTGTGGCAAATAAAGGTATTAAATTAACGTGGCACTGGAACAGCACAACGGACCATTGTCGACGGTCTGGGAACAATCCCGAAGTGAAAGATTCGAGGACAACACTACGTCATTTTGAACCACAGTCAGATGACTAGGCAACACCTGAAGTGGCACCCCACTCTCCAAACTTCCGCACCACTCCAACGTGAGGATATTTGAAGCCGCGACGTAAAAAACGCGCACCTGCCCAATGTACACGGAGGTCTTTGGCTAGACCAAGTTTCGAATTGGTTCATCTCTACTATTATAAAAGGAAGTGTTTGTCTGTCTGTTTGTTTCTTGTCCGCGAAGTCTTGACGATTCTATGGCACTTACAGTAATGGGATTTGGCACACAGGTAGTCCGAATTTTTTGCAATTTTATGGTCGAGGCGAATTTTTAAATTCAATATACAACATTTTAAAATGAATTTTATAGTTTCTTTTAACCATTCTTTATTTTTACGTGGTAATTCCGAGGAATTAAGAAACATCAAAATTTAGACTTTTTGCCCTCACGTGTCACCTTGACGTCAGCCTTTGGAACCATGCCAATTTTTCATCTCTGGGGAAGAAAACACATTCGAATGACCTTCGTTTGTTTCAAGATTCATTCATTTTGATTTCCTGCGAAACGGATTCCAATAAAGCAAAAGATTACTAAAGTAATCACTGGCGTTCTTCAGTGCTTTTTTCTATCTCAGCGATGAAAAATTTTGATTTGAAATTTGAGGAAAATTTTACAACAGATAGATACCTTATTCGTTTGATTTTATTTTAATCCCTTATATTTTCGCAAGAGATCGTAACGTCACGTGAACTTTCGCTTTCCAAAAATAAACAGATTGCATTTTATGCCATTCGCTTTAAAATAAAAATAAAAACAGATTTTCGTTTTAGCGAAGGAGAACAAAGAAATAAAAACATTTTTAATGGTATTGTTAAGTTCTTTTTTCGTAAAATCGGAATCGTTAAAGACAGATTAAAAATTTCAACGGATTTGAAATCTGCGGAAAATTTTACACCAGTTAAAAATCAAACACCCCAGGGGGACGGGCAACGCCGAGCTTGCACGCAGTGGCTAGTTGGTTATAAAATTAAACTAGGTAAGTTTTAGAAATAATTAATTATATAGCGATAAGGTTATTAATCTAAAACATTTATCTGACACTTTATTACTCTTAGTTCTTTATCAGTTTCGAAATCTTACCCCTCCGGCTGTTAATCCGTATTGTGGCTAAAAAGTGAAACAAGGAATTTTAAAATTAGGTTAGCCGAAACAAGAAGTTTTTGTACAATTCAATTATCCATGTAAATGCAATCGATGACAGAGAAATCAAAATTCAGATATCCGCTAATACAAGTTTCTCTAAGTCCTAAAAGCAATCCAGTTAACCGTGTCTAAACTGGACAAAAAATAAAAACTGAAACAATGCCTGTTTACAAATCGTTTCGGAACTCGTTTTAGCCTCAAGCAAACGTGACGTCGCCCTAGTTGCCGCAAGACAATGCACCAAACTACGGGCAATTTCCTAGATGACAAAGGGACATCTCGCCCGCTAAAGGAACAACAGAAGATACTCACGTAGCAGTAAATATTTCTTTTTAAGGCACTGTTCTGGAACATTTTATGATCCAAGTTCCAAATTCGAATGGTGTCGTCGCTGGCACACGTGAAGAACGTTCCTCCGGGCAGTGGACTATCTTCTGGAAGGTCTGGATAGGTCTGCAACAATGGATGCATAGTTTTGAAAGGGGAAACGGCAACAAATCGAGAAGGAATGCACACTTTATCGTCCATTTCATAAAATAGAAACATTAGACTACAATAATATTCATAGCTTTATTGTTCTTGAATAACCCCGATGTTACGTGGTCGTAAAAAAAAAACAGAGCATTGTAAGTATCTTGTAAAAATAGAGGATTAAGCATAAAAGGTATTTATTGGTAAAACTAAAGAACACGGTACCGTCACCTTGAGAAATTGGCGACAAAAATTTTCGTCGCGAAACTGCTATTTGGATGTCTTCAGATTGGATGTCTTCCAGTCACGCGCAAGTAATAAGACGAGTTACAACATTCCAAAATTATCGCCAATTGGCGAAGGTACTGTGTTCTTGAGTCTAACACGTCACACATTGGCCCAACATGAGTCCTGCGACATTAAATCGGTTGAAACACGCATGCGCACCAACATGTTTCCTGATCAGAAGCAGAGTACGCATGCGCATGTCGTATACCGCTCCAGCGTGTGGCCGAGCTAATCATATTTACCATAAAGCATAAGGGCGTTCAATTCAATTTTACATTACCTCCACTCCCCAGATGCAGGCACTGTGGTATAAAAACGAATGTGATTTTCCAATCTTCTTCACGTCTTTCACATCCCAGACGTAAAGGCTGTGATCACTGTGCACGCACGTCACCTAATGTAAATAGCAAAAGAAAATTTGGTGTTCATCAGATGAATGAGATATCTCCCCTTAACTATAATGCATAATCACAATATCTTGATGATAATAGCAATGACCTTGAGAATAATAGTAATAATACACAGTGTTCTTACTAATGATTCATCGGAAATAATTCGAACACCGAATGGATTATTATGGTGCAACTAGAGTTATGGCAAAAACTCAGACAAGTTCGAGTTCTTTGCCAGCTACAGAATTGTTAAATTCTATGAACTATTTGCAATAATCAAGTATACTGTCAACTGGGGTGATTTTGCCCCCTGGATAAGGATTCAAGAATAAATAATAGTTACGAAAGAGACCACTAGGTGACTCTTGCAAATTCTCTGTAATATAGACACCATATTCTAAAGTGATGACTTGCATCTTGATAAGCTGTCTCACAACTGATTTCCATACGCAGTTGAAAATCAGGGGTTTTAAGTACATGCAACCTTCAACCTGCAGAGATAATATTGATACAAATGAGCGGAAGCATTTAATGTTCAGTTTTTTTTTTTTTTTTTTTTTTTTATGAAGGTTAAAAAGAAACTGTAGCAGTTTTGTTTTTAATCTCAGAAATGAATACATGAGTTATTTTGTACCTTTTGCGAAATTTAAATGTAATATTACAAAAAAGTATTCGATTGATGTTTTTCTCTGATCCTCCTGGTGATTGTCTCGACGAAGTTGTTACGAGGCTCTCCTTGAATCAAATTATTTAATCGTTCTCTACAAAACTACACTTTATTTAATTTGACTCCATGCATAGAGATATATTGGTACAGCTACACTCTACGTTTATGAGTGATGGCAACGGCTTGGCGATTTTTTTGGCGCACTTCTAGTAGCGAGTTACGATAACTT
The DNA here is from genome assembly GCA_947359465.1 of Metellina segmentata. Taxonomy (NCBI): domain Eukaryota; kingdom Metazoa; phylum Arthropoda; class Arachnida; order Araneae; family Tetragnathidae; genus Metellina; species Metellina segmentata. Next base: position 120,054,724 of record OX375877.1, on the reverse strand, counting down.
AAGGCAACCCATCTTTCGTTACTGATGCTGTGGTTTTCATGGCAACCTCGGCAAACGGAAACTTTCAATTTTCATTTTGAATATTCAAGAAAGTTCTTCCAAAATCCGTTAAAATCGTTTGATTTCATTGATTCGTTTGAAATTTTTTCTTTCCTCCCATTGGTTATTTTGTTTTTAAAATATCCTTTGATTGCATTGGTTCTTTTAAATCGTTTTCTGTGATACCATTGGTCCATTCATTTGTATTTTGACAGTTGTGGAATTTTTATTTTACTATAATAGTTTTCACTACAAGATTAAGAGTTTTGTTTTTTTGACCACTTTCGTTTTCATTATTTTTTTACGATAGAATTCTGACGTTATCAGGTTGTTTATTTCTTGTTTTTTTTTTCTTTTGTAAATCTTTTTCTTTTTCAACATGCCTACTGTATTCAGTGTGATTCATAAGTTTCAGGGTATTCTTAACCAACATTCTTAGCTTAGTTTCTCTGCTGGTTCACAAATGTGTTTTGATATGTGCTTAAGCTTACTACTTTTAGTGAAAGTTCTTAAAAAAATATACTTTTTAAAACGTTCTGAAATGTGTTGTAAAAAGAAAAAAATTTGTGACAGAAAAATAGTTAGGAAGTATTTCTTTCCTTGACGACTTTAGAAGTTCGCCAAAAAAAAATCGCCAAGCCGTTGCCATCGCTCATAAACGTAGAGTGTAGCTGTTCCGATATATTTACACGTCTGCCTTATCAGACATACTTTTTTGGAATGAACGCGGAGATCAGAAGCTGTGCGATCTCTCTCATACTGTTGCCATTCTTATCAAAAGAAATTATACGAAAATATAACAGTAACTAGTGTGCAAACGATAATACGAAAATATAACAGTAACTAGTGTGCAAACGATAATACGAACATATATCAGTGACTAGTGTACAAACGATAATTCGATCTACTTTTAACAGAAGTATCTCGCCACTAGCAAAACTTGACTCTCCTCACTGTATATTTATGTAGTAGTAGTCAACCTATGACGGATGAATACTCAGACATGTGCACTTCACTTAATAATTTTAGTAATAGGGTACAGAAGTATTGGGAAGCCAGATGGCCAATGACGTTAAGTCAAGTGCCTGACATTTGCTTCATTCATACATTTGGAAAACTGTTGGCAGATCTTGATGGACGATTGATGATAGATATCTCGTCATTAGAAGACAACTGATCAGAACTTTATATCGTCATCATCAAACAACCGGTAATATCTTGATGAGGGGATGTCTCGTCATTTGACATACTGGTCTGATTCTGAGGGGCGAAATATCTCGTTGAAACCCCTAGGAGGTTTAAATATACCAAAACTAAACAGGGAAAAAACAAATTGGGTAGCTTTGATCACTCGATTTTTCAACTGCAGGGAGATTGAGCAAAATAAATATAAATATACATTGAATGGACTCTTCTAACATTGAACCACCTAGTGCAAAAAAGGGTTTGAAAAAAATCATCCAGGGATTCCACAATTTTCTGGTTTAAAGTTGAAAAGTAGAGTCACCCAGTTGACAGTAATAAATGAAATAATCTTTATGATGGAAATTAAAATAAGCATCAAAATAATCTTTATCATTGTGATATAACGGAAAATAATCACAGTCTGAGCACTCTACAAGTAACATTACATTATAAAGGAATAAAAATGTGTTATACACGATATTTAGATAGGACGATTAAAATTGGTATAGACACATAAGTTCTCAAAATCGCCATTTTTATAAGGAACATTAACTGGATGATGATTGATAGATAAGCATGTTATATTAGTACTCACAAAAAATAAGACAAAGTGAAAATATTACTTTTTTATTTGTTTCATCCAACGTTAGAGCAATAACATCCGGGTATTTGGAACCTGGAGGATGACTGGACATTTGCCTAGAGAGACGAAAGGAAGGAATTTATTTTAAAACAATTTCTAATAATTCTTGCATGTCTCTGCCTGGGTTTAGTAGACAAGAACAACATTTTTTTTCTTCTAAAAATTACATTGAATCAATATAATACGCATTTTTCTGTTCGACGGCCTTTCTACATCCCAGCTGCATTATCCCGCGTTCGCAGTTCGGAGGTTTCTGGCTAAAGAACTGATCCAGAATAAGACGAAACTTTCGAAACCACTTGCGGCGCGTGGAATCGTCAAAAGCCCACCCTCACCCCACACAACATACATTACCCTACAATAATGGACCGAACGCCAGCGGATTTGCATAAAATCCGACTTCTTTGGAGTGTTTTTCGTGTCATGGCCTGGGACCTTTGCATGTTGTTCCTGGCAAATTGAACGCCAACGCCAATCAGGCAAATTGGACAATCAGGCTCTTCCTACGCTCTGGCAATTTTATGGAACGGACGAATGTTACTTCCAACACGACAACGCTACATGTCATGTTGCAGCTTCTGTCGAGCAGTGCTATCAATATATGGACGTAAAACAGGGTGGCAACAAAATCATTGAAAAAAAGTTCCCTGATATTTCCATGATTTCCCTGATAGTCTCACAAAAATTTCCCTGATTTTCCAATTCCCTTAAGAAATGTTGTGATCCGTGATTGGTATCAATATACAGAATCCACACAACACTATTTTAAATATTTAGGGTCAGAGGGTGTAAAAGGATCATTATCTCCACAAATATTTTGTATTTTTTCTCTACTGATATTTTAATTGTTATTGTAAGGGTTGGAAACCTTAGTGGAACTCTAAAATTGCAATTGAAAAAACTGAAGAAAAAATGCAAAATACTATGATTGTGAACTTTTTACACCTGACCCTACATTGTCACACTATTCATCGAAAACAAATGCAAACATACAAAAATTCTACAAAAATGTAAATGCAAACAAAAATAATTAATTTAATACACAAAAAACATCATTTGTTACACAAATTTCAAATTGTATCCCACAAGTTGTATCGCTAGCCTCACGGCGACCAAGATGCTGCAGCCGCGAAAAAAATGACGGCGGCGGTTTTCGCGGAGTTAAAAAATTACGACGTTAAAGTTCTTTATTCGAATTACAATTTAGGCGAATACAATTTATTCTATTCTCAAAAGTACTCGTAATCGCACATCTCTAAATAGGACAAACAACAATAATAGCCGTTTAAATTGTCAAAAATTCACTGATTTTTTGTAAAATTTGGAAATTTTCCCTGACATTTCCCTGATTTTTCCAGAAATAAAAAATTCCCTGAGAATTCCCTGATTTCCCGGTTTTCCAGGTTCTGTTACCACCCTGTAAAACGTCTTCCCTGGCCCTCTCAGACGCCGGATCTAAACCCCATAGAACATTTGCGGGCCGAGTTAGCGACGTTCACGGACCAGGGAACCACTTCCGAAATCTACAGTTGAGCTGGCGACATTCGTGCAGCAAGAATGGACACAAATACCCATAGCTGTGCATCAAAACCTTGTTCGAAGTATGCCCAGAAGGGTTGCTAGTGTCATTGCAGCACGTGGGGGACCATCCCCCTATTAAAGCATGTATTATAAGTAGTATTACACTGCTAACAACTGGCTCACTTGCAAAACCTGCTAACAACTGGCTCACTTGAAAAACCTGCTAACAACTGGCTCACTTGCAAACTATGCTAATAACTGGCTCACTTGTATGTCCTGCTAACAACTGGCTCACTTGCAAAACCTGCTAACAACTGGCTCACTTGCAAACCCTGCTAACAACTGGCTCACTTGCAAACCCTGCTAACAACTGGCTCACTTGCAAAACCTGCTAACAACTGGCTCACTTGAAAACCCTGCTAACAACTGGCTCACTCGCTTGACATGTTAGTGCCTAACTTACAGTTCGACATGTTGATGGTATTATTGTTTGGCTCACACACGTAAAGTGTGTTATTGTTTGACTCATGTGAAAGTGTGTATGCGACAACATGCGAGTATTAGATGAGAAAAATTGTTAACACTGTGTTAATAGCCCTCCCCTGTTTGCGAGTCGAAAGAGCGTAAACCGTCCCTTAGGGGCAAGCCGACGCGAATGAATTCACTTCCTGCTTTCTGTAGAAAGTTAGCGCGTGAGGAGCGGAGGAGAGTTTTTTTTTCAAGAGTAGGAAGAATTTGTTTTTTCCTTCCGCCTCCTTCTTCGTTGTTGGAGGTGTTCCGTATTTAAACGGAGAGGGGAAGGAGAAAGTTCGCAAGAGGTCTTTGATGTGAGCTCGGAGAGGAGGGAAAGTCAAAATAAGGAAACAGCTGGATATTTATCTGCGGGAGAGGGTTTGATAGAAAAAGATTTTTACATTGCGATTCAAATCGTATGAAGTAGAAATGGATACTTACGTTGTTTATAAAGGAAGATGATTAATCTAATGAGGCTCATTTCCCATTTGTCATTATAGTATTCAACATGTTAGGAGATAGAAGCACCTAATTGAGTAAAATGATTATTTTTTCGCCTGCGCTTAAACAGAGATATGTGTTGGAATTGGGGTTAGCTGTTATTTGTATTTTTGCTATTGTAACATTTCTTTCCATCTTTTACGTTAGCGATAATTGCAAGTATGATGATCAGATTGATTTAACAAACACCTCCTGTGTCTATTCGGAAAAGTTGGGAAAAAGACTCTATTTCCACATTTGTAATAAAGAACATTCTAGAGTGTATGACATTCGTTATTTTTGGAAAGAGGAATTGAATAAGATAAACCCTCAAATTATTGGCGTACAGCTTAGCGAATATGAATTTGGAAAACTTTGCAAACACAGTGTTAAATTTTAAACACCCCAGCACTTGTTTAATTGTAGGACCAAGTCAATCTGGTAAAACATCGTTAGTGCGTAAGATGATTAAAAGCAACATCTATGATCAACAGATGAAAAACATAAAATGGTGTTACAATTATTCTTCACCTTGGTTTTTTGACGAACCTGGGATATAGTTTGTACAAGGTTTACCTGAAAGTTATGAAGATGTTGACTTAATTGTTATTGATGATCTGATGCATCGTTTAAATGAAAATATTTCAGAGTTGTTTACTGTGATATCTCATCATAGGAATTCGAATGTTAAACGACGAAAAACACAGGCGGGAGATATTTTTTCATAATGGATGAAAAATTAAATGTTTGTCTCAAAAGCGAGTTGGATTTGTTTTCAACTCTCCCCACTCAGCTTGCAATTGATTCTTCTTCTTTTGTGGAGGTTCATCCTGTTGCTTCGTTGCGAGATACAACACCGATTGAATTTTATATTAGTGGAAATGGAGAGCATTATTTAGATTTAGCTCATACCATTTTACATTTACAGATACAGATTACAAAAAAGAATGGAACTTTAATAGGAGAAAGCGATATAGTTGCTCTATTAATTACATTTTGAATACGATGTTCTCCGAATTCAGTTTATTTTTAAATGATAAACAGATTGCTTGTCAGAGCAATTATTCCTATCGGGCTTTGTTAGAGAGTTTACTTTTTTCATCGAAATCGTGTCAAGATACTATGCTGACGAGTGCTTTGTTTTATAAAGATTCTGCTGACACACATGATTTAGTTGTTAAAGACAATGCAAATGAAGGATTCAAAAAAAGACAATCAATTTTTGAAACTTCCAAAATAGTTGACCTAATAGGAAATTTACATTTTGATTTAGCAGCGCAACCCAAACTTTTAATAAACGGGGGTTAATGTACGAATTAAAATGGAGAGACATAAAGATTCATTTTGTTTAATGTCCACTAGCGATGGTTACAAGATAGCTTTGAAATCTGCTAGTCTTTTTATTCGTAAAATTAATGTTGCTCCGTCTATTGTTTTAGCACAAGAAAAAGTTTTAGAGAGAGGACTTATTAAAATACCCATCAGACGAGTTGAAGTTCGATCGTTTGCTCTTAGTACAGGATTACAATCTTCTACAATACCTAACGCTTTCATAGGTCAAATCCCCACTCGTCTTATAATGGGATTCGTTTCAAATGAAGCTTACAATGGTAAACGTACTAAAAACCCGTTTATGTTTTCTCATTACAAACTAAACTATCTTTCTATCTTAGATGGTTCAAAAATGATCCCAGCCAAACCTTTCCAACCCAACTTCGAAAATAATTTATACGCTCGTAGTTATCTAGGGCTTTTTACACATTTGAATCGTTTTCACAATAATGAGTAACATTGTGTTTCTTTTTCTTGTTGGATATAAGGTATAAAAGAAGCATCCTAAGCGATTAAAATCATTCACGCTCTCAAGCGGCTTCTGTTCGTTTTAAATTAGTGTTTCTCCAAATAAGAGAGGTTTTAGTAAAAATGACGGTATTAGATGCTGATGTTGATTGGAAATCCTTTTCAAAGGATAATTCTCTCACTGAAGATGTTATGAGAAGTTTATCTCACAAAATTGATTGGTTTTTGATTTCCCAGCATCAAACTCTAACGGAACCATTCATTACAGAGTTCAAAACCTCTGTAAATTGGGATGCTATTTCTCAATATCAGAAGCTATCTGAAACCTTTTTAGACCAACATCGAATGTTGTTAAATTGGACCCTTGTTTCACAATATCAAACATTGTCTTCATCCGTTATGCTTAAATATAAAACTAAACTCGATTGGGATAAAATTTCTCAATATCAAAAGTTAGAAAGCAATTTTATACTTAATTATCCTACGCTTTTGAATATGAGTTTAGTTTCTAAACACCAAAAACTATCAGAGAATATTATTAACATGTTGAGTGATGTATTGGATTGGGATGAAATTTTCAAACATCAAGATCTTTCCTCTAAATTTATAACAACACATATCGATAAAATATCCGACTGTGACGCTATTCAGAACAAATATTTAGGAGAACAAGTCATAAACGCTATTTTTAAGCGACAGGTACTTATGTATTTATCAAAAATTTGTTCAAGTCTTAGCAGATGAAATAATGTTTTTCTTTAATACAACTATTTTTAGAAATACAACGCTTTACTCATTTCGTTGTTTGACATGGAACGATACGGATACCTTATTCTGGATTCTCCTTCAACATATAATTATATTCATTGTGAATTGTTTACCTCTATCAACAAATGTGTGAAAAATGTTTTATCGAAGTCGGACTTAGATCCAGATTACAAGAAAAGTATACGTTATTTCAAAATTCTTAATGATCAGGAAATAGTGCAACAAATCCACGAGGATGGAGAATATAGATGGGGATTGTGTCGACTACATCGATTAGCTCCAAACAAATCATTTTCTGTTTATGGAAACGGACTCATGCTATATTCAAACATCTTGATCTGTCTTGAACTGGCAAGCGATATGATTTTAAGAGCTGAAAACCCTTTTTTGGATTGTGATTCGTTTAAACCTGGATACTTTGAAATTTTATCTAATGATGAAATTATACACTCGCTGCTACATCATTGCAAGATTTAATTTCCCTCCAGAATTGTCAATGATTTCACGTTTGCGAATATGTAAAATTATGTAACATAATGTATTTTAACATTTTTCTTAAAAGTAATAAAAATAATATCTTGAATATTTGTCTTTGTCTTTATTTTCTGACACAATCTATATTTCCATAAAAAGCTCTTAAATCTTGTCTTTGAATATTGAGAATCAAAATGCTATTCTTAAAATAAATCTTTTTCCCTCTCTATGTGTGCGTATGTACTCGGAATGATCAGGGGGGGCAAGACAGATGAAAGCAAACCTGGAAGAACATAGTATGAGATGGGAATAAATCAAAGGAAAGCCGCCTCTGTAGGAGGTTGAGCTTGAGAGGTAAGAATGTTAAATATATATATAAAATAAAACTTTTTCCCTCTCTATGTGTGCGTATGTACTCGGAATGATCAGAGGGGGACAAGACAGATGAAAGCAAACCCGGAAGAACATAGTATGAGACGGGAATAAATCAAAGGAAAGCCGTCTCTGTAGGAGGTTGAGCTTGAGAGGTAAGAATGTTAAATATATATATATGTATTTTTTTGTTTTTTTGCAAAGAGGAAAAGTTTCTAAAATTGCGTAAAAATTTTCACATATATACTGCTTTGAATCAGGAAAGAATTCATTCAAGTTCATCATTCTTCCGTTGTGTGCACTTCCTCAAGGAGCGAATAAGCAATCTACAACCATGAATCGCGGTGAGTCTTTTTCTTTTACATTACAAAATAGATCATTTTTGCTTTTAAGAATAACTATTTATTTGGTTAACATTCTCGAATTCTGTCTCTTGTATTCTTTACCATAGACAGAAAGAGATCATTCGAATTTGCTGATACCGATGAGGATGTTACACTTTTGAATCCTTACAAAAAGACTTTAAAAAGAGGAAACGAAGCACTCCCACAGAGTGAGTTTTTGTTTTTACATTACAAAATAGATAACTTTCACTTTTAAGAATAAGTAATCATTCGAGTAACAATCTCTAATTCTGTCTTTTTGTATTCTTCACCATAGACGGAAAGAGGGTATTTGAATTCAACGATAACGACGAAGAGGATTTACTTGTGAATTCTAGCAAAAAAAATGTTAAAAGAGGAAACGATACAAGCAAACAGTTTAACCTTGATTTATCAACACCAGACAACGGAGGGAATAAGCGTATTCCTCATTATACTATAAACCTAGGAAAAGGTGTGTTAATGGAAATTAAGGAATTCCGTTCCAATTATTATATTGGTTTAAGCAAAACATCGGAAAGTGGGGGTGAGATTCGTAACAGATTTAATTTACCTCTGATCCAGTTGGAAACTCTGAGAAAGGGATGTGAAGCTATGTTAGCATATGTTAAAAAATGTGCATAAAAAGAAAAACGATCGGATGAAACAGATGTTCGCTGTGTGCTTTGATTTAGATTAGAACTGTGTGGTGCATTGCTTTACATTATTTTCTTTTGCGAACAGATGTTTGATGATGCTTTTGATTTAGATTAGAACTGTGTTTTTTAGTTTTTAACTTCCATACAATACGATCCTCTCTTTGTTTTGTGTTTAATGTTCCAATCCTTTCGATTTCCCTTAGTTGCTTTTAAAAATGATTCATTTTGAAAATTATCGATCTTCATTTCGCGGATGTACAAGATCATATCGAGCAATCGTTAATTACTTAGATACTCATGCACTTTATCGCGATTCGCGTAGATCAATTTATGATACTCTGAATTTAAATTACTTAGCATTGCGTTTGAGATTAATTATCTGTTTAAGCGTTTTATTTTCAAAACGAAGCGATCAAAATGAAGAAATCACTAACACTTTTTATTTTTGTAGTACTCCTCAAAGGATTTTATCTCATTTACAGATTTTCCCTGCGATTGATTCGGCTTTTGCAAAGATTTTTACTTTTGTTGATAATTTTATAAGGAATGGTAGCGGTTGGCAAATTAAAAACATTTCACATTTAGATTTACATGTTGGTAATTATCGTATCCCTAGAGGAGGATGTAAAAATGTTAGCTTACCCGCTAAATTAAAAAACAAAAAAGCTATTCTTAATATTATATGCGATGATAACAAATGTTTTCTGTACTGTATTCTAGCAAAATTGTATCCGGTGAAAAAAAATGCTTGTCGAGCTTTTAAGTATCAAAAATACTTAAAATGTCTTAAAATCGGTGATCTGAAATTCCCCATTGCTATTTCTAAATTATCAAAATTTGAAAAGCTTAATAATCTATCGATTAATGTATATGGTTGGGAAGAAAATGAAGTTTTTCCTTTACACGTTAGCGAACAAACAAAAGAATATCGATGCATCGATTTGTTTTATCATCAAAAACACTTTTTTTAATACGAAATTTTAATAGGTTTATGCATCGAAAAAATGGAATTCACTTTTACTGTCGTAAATGTTTAAGCGGATTTAGCAGAGAAGATACACTACTATCGCATAAAGTACTATGTCAAGATTTAAAATTTCAAAAAGTAACTATGCCTACAAACAAAATTTTAAAATTTACCAACATTACAAAAATGCTTTATCATCCATTTTGTGTTTTTGCTGATTTTGAATCTTTGACCAAAAAAGTGCACACAGTCTTACCTTCATCATCTCAAAGCTATAATTCTATAATTGAAAGACATGAAGCGATCAGTTATACCATTATTGCTACAGACATAGAAGATCATATAATATTTCATGAATATTACACAGGTGAAAATGTTATAGAAAATTTTCTAAATACTTTAAAATATGTGTCGGAAAAACTATTAAAGAAAATGCATAATATAATGCCGATGATAGAAAATACTAATCCAAGTTATGATTTAAATAGATGTCATATTTGCAAACAAGGTTTTAAAATAGGTGATATACGTGTGCGAGATCATTGTCATTGGGGAGATGGTAATATTAGAGGTATGGCACACCAAGCATGTAATCTCAATTATCGAGCAACTTATTTTATCCCTGTAGTCATCCATAACTCTAAAAACTATGACACTCATTTAATTTTGAAAAATTTACCTTCAAATTTCGCTAAAATTATAAATATTATTCCCATTAACATGGAAAAGTTTACAATGTTTTCTTTAGATACTATTAAATTTGTCGATTCATATCAATTTTTGGATTCATCTCTAGATGTTCTAGTAAACAATTTGAAAACATCCGATCATGAATTCCACATATTTAAAACTTTTTTCGCAAACGTCAAGAACAACTATTTATTGAAACAGAAAGGTATTTTCCCATATTCATATTTTGATTCGATAGAAAAGCTTAAAGAATCGCATTTGCCTCCCCAAGAAGCCTTTTATAACGTCTTAAGTAATAGTTCAATTAGCAAGGAAGATTATGCACATGCCCAAATGGTTTATAAAACTTTCAACTGCAAAACGCTTGCGGATTATTTAGAGTTGTATCAAAACGTTGACACAATAATGCTCGCAGAGGTATTTACTTCATTTAGAAGAACTGCGATGCGATATTATGAGCTAGATCCAATACATTTTGTAACAAGTGCTGAGTTAACATGGAATGCGGGGTTAAAATTTACTAAAGTCGAATTAGAACTTTTAACTAACGTTAATGATTACATTTGGTTCGAATCACAAATGCGTGGAGGAATTTGTTTTTTAGGTAAACGTCATGCTAAAGCAAATAATCCATATTTAACAGAGAGCTATGATAAGAGTAAAGAGCATAGTTATATTGTAGCACTTGATGCTAATAATTTATATGGTTATGTAATGAGTCAACCTTTACCGATAGGCAGGTTTTCTTGGTTGACACAGGAAGAAATTAATAATTTTAACATTTTTGATTATGATAAAAATTCTGAAGTAGGTTTCATTATTGAAGTAGATCTATGTTATCCAGAAAACCTACAGCTAAAAACGAATGATCTACCGCTTGCTCCAGAACATCTAATAATCACATACGATATGCTTTCCCCATATTCTAAAAAACTTTGCAACAAATTCAACCTTAAACACACTCTTCCTTGTAAAAAACTCACTCCTAACTTTTATCCCAAAAAAAATTATATAACGCACTATCTAAATTTACAGTTTTATATAGAGGAAGGTATGATAGTTGAAAAATATCATAAAATACTAGCGTTTAAACAGCGACCGTGGTTGAAAGAGTATATACATTTTAATAATGAGAAACGCAAGGAAGCTAAAGATGAATTTACTCGTGCATTTTGTAAAAAATTAAATAATTCTTTCTTTGGTCGTTTAATGCTCAACCAGCGTAAAAAAATCTCTGTTCGAGCATCAACAACTGAAAAAGATTGTCGAAATAATCTTTCAAGTCCTTTACTAGAATATTTTGAACCCGTTAACGAAACTTTAACTCTTTTCAAAATGCGCAAACCCAATTTAATTCTTGACAAGCCAATTTATGGAGGGTTTTGTATTCTTGAGCTTTCAAAATTGCATATGTATAGACTGTATTATAGAAATTTTAAAAAATTGTATAATGATCAAAGCGAACTTCTTTACATGGACACAGATTCGTTATATCTGTTAATTAAAACCGATGATGCGTTTTTAGACATGAAGATGAAATTCAGTAACATATGCGATTTTAGTAATTATCCAAAAAATCATTTTTTGTATAACAATTCAAATCAAGGAAAACTAGGGTATTTGAAAAGTGAATCAATTTTAGCAATAAGAGAATTCATAGGCTTGAAGGCCAAAATGTATGCATATTCTTATGGTACTACCTGCAAAAAGACCGCTAAAGGAATAAAGAAATCTTCTCTCCAAAATTTCACGCTAGAACATTATCGAAAAATTTTGGAAGAAGAATCTTTTTCTAGACAAACACAGTGTTCTATAATTTCTAAAAACCATGAACTACACACAGTAGTTCAAAACAAAATAGGGTTATCTGCTTATTATGATAAAAAATTTCTTCAAAACGATGGAGTAAACTGTTTATCATATGGACATTTTTCAATCACAAACAACGATGAATGAGATTTTACAAAAACATCGATATACATAAGCAATGGGGGTTTTTCAATGTGTATATAATTTTATACTTTATAATGTAGAAGCATTAGCATGTGTGTTCAAACGTTTTTCCTTCCTGTAAATATCTTTTATATTTGTATGTTGTTTTATGTGTTTTTATTTGAGAGACTTTGTTTGATGTGTTTTATTTGTGATATACTTTGATGTGTTTTATTATCTTTTTCTAGACAAACACAGTGTTCTATAATTTCTAAAAAACATGAACTACACACAGTAGTTCAAAACAAAATAGGGTTATCTGCTTATTATGATAAAAAATTTCTTCAAAACGATGAGTAAACTGTTTATCATATGGACATTTTTCAATCACAAACAACGATGAATGAGATTTTACAAAAACATCGATATACATAAGCAATGGGGGTTTTTCAATGTGTATATAATTTTATACTTTATAATGTAGAAGCATTAGCATGTGTGTTCAAACGTTTTTCCTTCCTGTAAATATCTTTTATATTTGTATGTTGTTTTATGTGTTTTTATTTGAGACTTTGTTTGATGTGTTTTATTTGTGATATACTTTGATGTGTTTTATTGCATATTAGTGTTTTTTCTATTTTACCTCTGTAATTTGTTATAAATAAATAAAGAACAGGTATCCCCTAACTATGGATAGGGGTCCTGCAGAATTATCATGCAGTGCGATTCTTGTTTTTAATAGTTGAATCGCAGTGTATGGTGCTTCTACGGGATTTTCAACGCGTGAGAGCAACGCAGAAAAAACATATCATGAAGTAAGAAAAAAAGCTACCCTCAGATAGTCGGAGAGGGAAAAAAAGCTAAACCATCCTCTCTCTCATGGCGGGAGGTCTTATGCGAGAGATATTTTTCATTGTACGCAGAGGATACTTGATTGCGGAGAGTGGACTGAGTTATTTGTAATTCGCGACGTGGGTTTACATCTGGAATGTGATTTGCCATATAAAGTGGAGAGTGAAATAAAAAACGAAAATAATTGGTGTGATAATTGTGTACGTACTCCGCTGTTTGCGGTGTTACCCGATTACCGCTGCAAAGCACTTTTTGAATACCATGAAAAGAAAACACGTGTTTGTGAATCCGTCTATGAGGAATAATTCAATTATTTTTTGGAAAGTTCGCGCATTGGGTTGGTGTTAACTCCGATGTTGCTTAAACATCCTTGCTTCGTCATCTGATCGTGGTTCAAAATTACGTGGTGTTTTCTTTGGAACTTTCCATTAAAGGGTTGATCTCTCGTCATCGTTGGACGCTAACATGTTTTACACATGAGCCGGATAGTATCTAATATTTTTGTATTAATGATATTATTACACTGTTGTGTATAGTGTTACTTTATAGTGTTACTTTGTATATTTTTTATTAATTATATTATTACAGACTCTACTGGCCCGCTATGGAGAGGACCCCTGCAGAGTTACTCCGCGGTGTGATTCTTGTTTAATAATCGAGTCACATAGTGTGGTAATTCTACAGGGATAACATCTAAAACCTCAGGGTTTTTTCTCAGCTAGTACATGGACAATGTCATATCTTCAACCTACACATGCTGTTATTCAGGTAAGCAACTTGTTAACACTCCTCTAAAATAATCAGTAACCAACATATCTTTACGTGTGTGAGCCAAACAATAATACCATCAACATGTTGAACTGTAATGTGCAACTGTAATGTGCTGTTAGCAGCGGTCTGCTATGAAGAGGACCCCTGCAGAGTTACTCCGCGGTGTGATTCTTGTTTATAATAATCGAATCACATAGTGTGATAATTCTACAGGGATAACATCTAAAACCTCAAGGTTTTTTCTCAGCTATTACATGGACAATGTCATATCTTCAACCTACACATGTTGTTATTCAGGTAAGCAACTTGTTAACACTCCTCTAAAATAATCAGTAACCAACATATCTTTAGGTGTGTGAGCCAAACAATAATACCATCAACATGTTGAACTGTAATGTTATGCAAGTGAGTCAGTTGTTAGCAATGTATGCAAGTGAACCAGTTGTTAGCAGGGGTTTGCAAGTGAGCCAGTTGTTAGCAGGGTTTGCAAGTGAGCCAGTTGTTAGCAGGTTTTTCAAGTGAGCCAGTTGTTAGCAGGTTTTGCAAGTGAGCCAGTTGTTAGCAAGACATACAAGTGAGCCAGTTGTTAGCAGGTTTTGCAAGTGAGCCAGTTGTTAGCATGTTTTTCAAGTGAGCCAGTTGTTAGCAGGTTTTGCAAGTGAGCCAGTTGTTAGCAGTGTAATACTACTATTATATCCCTTATACCATCACATCTTGCTGTCCGGTCTATTATTGTAGGGTAGTGTATATCTTCTTTAGCGTCTGCAAAGCATTCTTGCATTTTTGGAACTAAAAAAGTATACTACTTTTTTAAAGTACATAATTTTTTCCAAGTACTCACTACAATTCCTTCCTTTAACCAACATCAAAACAACTCGTGTAAAGTAGTATATAACACTTCGGTTTCGCGATGTATTGCCGTACAATGCCGAAAACGGGATGAACTTTTGTATTAAAACATATACTACCCTACAATATTGGAACGGACACCAGCGGATTTGCATAAAATCAGACTTCTTGTTTGGGGGTGTTTTTCGTGGTATATGGGCCTGGGACCTTTGTATGTTGTTTCTGGTCAATTGTACGCTGACGCCTACAAGAACATTTTGGACAATCAGGTTATTTTAATATATTTTTGGTCAAGACTGCATATCTTCGCACTCCCCTAAATAGTTGTAAGGTAAGGAAATTTTAATTAACGTCGTATTAGAGCAACATAACGGGCTGTTGACGACGGTCCGGTATCAATCCCCTAAGGGATAGATCCGAGGACAACACCAAGTAAAATTGAACCACGGTCAGATGACGACCCCTAAATAGTGGATTTATATGTGTTGAAACAATTTCTCACAAGAATGGAAATTGTATAAACTCGCGACTTAAATTAAACCACCGAATTGAGGGTTTTAGAATTGAAACGTGTATTTTCGAGTCCTAGAATCAATTGCTTCAAAGTTAAAATATTTAAAAAATAACTCGAAGTGGGTAAAGGAGATTTAAATAACCTTGTGTTATAATTTCTTTTCCTAGAGCACCGACAATTGAAACTTACTCATCGGCGTTACAATGGCGTATTTGTGAACCACTTTGTATTACCTTGATGTACTACGGGAGGAGGGTATACCTTACACATCCCATACATGCTACACATTCTAGGCATAATCCCCGTCTCTAGGAGAGCTACACATTCATTCCAGATGGACAAGAACCATGCATCACCCACGATTCGAGCAAAGAACATTTTCGATCACAAAGCCAGAACTTTGATCGATTGATCGACGTTATAAAAATGTTGATATGCCCCTGATTTAAGGTGCACCAGCCGCCTCTACACCATACGTTTACAAACATCGATGCCCGGACCCGGATTCGAACCAGGAACCTTCCGATCCAGAGGCTAACACCTTAAACACCAGACCGGTTGGTCGGCCCCCTGTATAAGCATTAACGCAAAAAATTACATATGGTCTCAAGCAACAATACGCCCATCCTTATTGTGACGAAAATAAACACGATTCATGTTTGTTTTCCTCTTCGTGTGGCAGTTTGGAGAGTGGGTTGCTAACTCAGGTGTTGACTCGTTATCTGACCGTGATTCAAAATTACGAGGTGTTGTCCTCGTAACCTTCACTTAAGGGATTGATCCCGGACCGTCGTCAATAGCCCGTTGTGTTGCTTTAGTACGACATTAATTAACATTACCATTACCTCTCGACGATGAATCCTATTAAGAATCTAGCCTGTTGTTTTGCTCTATTACGACGTTAATTAAGATTACCATTACCATTAGCTCTCGACGATGAATCCGATTGAGAATCTAGCCTGTTGTTTTGCTCTATTACGACGTTAATTAAGATTACCATTACCATTAGCTCTCGACGATGAATCCGATTGAGAATACAGCCTGTTGTTTTGCTCTAGTACGACGTTAATTACCATTACCTTTCGACGATGAATCCGATAAAGAATCTAGCCCGTTGTTTTGCTCTAGTACGACGTTATTAAGATTACCATTACCATTAGCTCTCGACGATGAATCCGATTGAGAATCTAGCCTGTTGTTTTGCTCTATTACGACGTTAATTAAGATTACCATTAGCTCTCGACGATGAATCCGATTGAGAATGTAGCCTGTTGTTTTGCTCTAGTACGACGTTAATTAAGATTACCATTACCATTAGCTCTCGACGATGAATCCGATTGAGAATCTAGCCTGTTGTTGTGCTCTATTACGACGTTAATTAAGATTACCATTACCATTAGCTCTCGACGATGAATCCGATTGAGAATCTAGCCTGTTGTTTTGCTCTATTACGACGTTAATTAAGATTACCATTACCATTAGCTCTCGACGATGAATCCGATTGAGAATCTAGCCTGTTGTTTTGCTCTAGTACGACGTTAATTAAGATTACCATTACCATTAGCTCTCGACGATGAATCCGATTGAGAATCTAGCCTGTTGTTTTGCTCTATTACGACGTTAATTAAGATTACCATTACCATTAGCTCTCGACAATGAATCCGATTGAGAATCTAGCCTGTTGTTTTGCTCTAGTACGACGTTAATTAAGATTACCATTACCATTAGCTCTTGACGATGAATCCGATTGAGAATCTAGCCTTTTGTTTTGCTCTATTACGACGTTAATTAAGATTACCATTACCATTAGCTCTCGACGATGAATCCGATTGAGAATATAGCCTGTTGTTTTGCTATAGTACGACGTTAATTACCATTACCTTTCGACGATGAATCCGATAAAGAATCTAGCCCGTTGTTTTGCTCTAGTACGACGTTAATTAAGATTACCATTACCATTAGCTTTCGACGATGAATCCGATTGAGAATCTAGCCTGTTGTTTTGCTCTATTACGACGTTAATTAAGATTACCATTACCATTAGCTCTCGACGATGAATCCGATTGAGAATCTAGCCTGTTGTTTTGCTCTATTACGACGTTAATTAAGATTACCATTACCATTAGCTCTCGACGATGAATCCGATTGAGAATCTAGCCTGTTGTTTTGCTCTAGTACGACGTTAATTAAGATTACCATTACCATTAGCTCTCGACGATGAATCCGATTGAGAATCTAGCCTGTTGTTTTGCTCTATTACGACGTTAATTAAGATTACCATTACCATTAGCTCTCGACGATGAATCCGATTGAGAATGTAGCCTGTTGTTTTGCTCTAGTGCGACGTTAATTACCATTACCTTTCGACGATGAATCCGATAAAGAATCTAGCCTGTTGTTTTGCTCTATTACGACGTTAATTAAGATTGCCATTACCATTACCTTTCGACGATGAATCCGATTAAAAATATAGCCCGTTGTTTTGCTCTAGTACGACGTTAATTAAAAATTACCAATTAAAATTACCGATTAAGAATCCAGAACCGCGGTGGCCGGTTGAAAGAAAAACGTATTAGCAACAGGATGATTGCGAGTTCGAACCAAACCAAAGAATCTTCGTGTACAAGGGGGGGGGGGGAGGGCTAGTGCACGTTTAATGGTCGTGACCTCGAATATTCTAACGTTGGCGTGGTGTGGAAATTTGGAGAGTGGGGTATCAGCTCATGGTTCTCGTCATCTAACCGTGGTTCAAAAGCAATATAAAGCGGTGCTATCCTCGGATCTTTCCCTTCGAGTTTGATCCCGGACGGTTGTCAATAGTCCAATGTTTCGCTCCAGTGCGACGAAAATTAAAATACCTACGTACCGATTATGAACCCGGAAAAGATTATTTTACCATTCTTCTATCTGAAGAATGGTTCAGAGTTTTGACAAGAAAATTATCCTGTATTAAGACAGATTACCTTATCGGTAATGTTTTCTCGCGCCTGAATACTATAGTCAACTATCAACCTATAGATCACATCATTCTTTGAATTAGAGTACAGGATTTTTATCTTTCGAGAAATTACATCTCGTATTGTAATCTGGAAAACGCTTCAGAGTAGGCTTAAGCCAAAGGCGGACGCGACTAGGAAAATCATCCCAAAATAATACGAATATTCAGCCATACGTGAAGGTTCTTGATACGTTGGGATAACAAATGTTTTAGTACAAAATGCCGTTGACTGTTGGAAATTATACATGTGTCGCGATTTCCAAAGCCAGTTCAGATGTTATCATAGAGCCTTTGAATAACGGGAAATATTTGAAAGCTAGGTAGCCGATCAACCGGTCTGGTGGTCGAGGTGTTAGCCTCTAGATCGGAAGGTTCCTGGTTAGGGTCAGTGTGTAGATGTTTGTAAGCGTATGGAGTAGAGGCGGCTGCTGCACCTTAAATCCGTCGTGACCGAAAGTCCTCACGTTGGGTTGGTGTGGAAATTTGGAGAGTGGGGTACCAGCTCAGGCGTTGCCTCGTCATCTGACCGTGGTTCAGAAATTACGTGGTGTTGTCCTCGGATCTTTCAAGATCACGGACCGACGTCAATAGCCCGTTGTGTTGCTCTAGTATGACTTTAATTTAAAAAATTACTAAATTGAGAGCTACGTAATTTAAAGGAAAGTGAAGGAGATCCCGTATTGGTTTTTATAATTATAAATTTAATTTAAAAAAAATCAAGATTTTGAATCTTTTTTGAGTACCCTTCAATCAGATCATAAGCCGATTCTCACAGAAATATTTGTACTCTCGTCTTAGGTAATACCCACTTGTGAGTTGTAGGCGGCCAAGTTCAATTCCTCTCAGGATGTATTTCTGTGCCAGTAAAACTTTCCTTGTGTTCTTGTAAGCAGGAGGAAAGAGGCTCGGTAGTCCGGTTGGAAGTAGGGATGCGACATCGACAACAAAACATCGATGTTCAAAATTAAAACATCGATGTTGATAATATATCGCTCCAAAACCAATCGATGTTCAAAATTAAAACATCGATGCTGATAATACCCCCATAGCTCAAAAACCATCGATGTTCAAAATTAAAACATCGATGTTGATTTACCCCCCCTCCCCCCAAAACCATCGATGTTCAAAATTAGAACATCGATGTTGATAATACATCGCCCAAAAACCATCGATGTTTTTAAACATCAGTGTATTTAAACTTGTTTTCTCACATTTCTTAAAACTGGGTTAGTAACCTCAAACATCGGCTCCAATAAATCGATGGTAAATACATCGATGTTTTTATAAAACATCGACATCGATGTCGCATCTGTAGTCTAAAAGTATGTTCAATTTACTGATTATAAAAATTACGCTACTTGGTTATTTTTTTAATTTTTATACTTTTTTTTCATTTAAAAATAAAACATCGACAACGTAAAAACATCGATAAGTAAACATCGATGCTAAAAAAACATCGATTCTAATACATCGATGGTAAATACATCAATGTTTTTTTATAAAACATCGATGTTTTGAAAACATCGACATTGATGTCACATCCCAAGTTGGAAAAGCATCGGATTAGCAACTGGATAGTTGCGAGTTTTAATCCAACCAAACACTGTCGTGTACAACGAGGGCTGACTTGCGTTGAATCGTCTGTCGTAGCCTCAAATGGTTGATAATTTGCGTGGTGTTTAAGTTTGGAGAGTGGGGTGCCAGATCTGGTGCGACCTGGTCATCTGAGCATGGTTCAAAATTACGCGGTTTGTCCTCGGATTTTCCCTCTTGGAATTGATCCCAGACTGTCACCAATAGCCAGTTGCTTTGCTACAGAGTGACTTTAATAAAAATACATACAAACATAAAGAGTGAACATGGACAAAGTCACTCATTTTATGCGATGTGCATCTGCGCAGAACACAATTTACCAGTGCTCTATTGGCAGGAACGAGCCGGTGTTTGTATAATGTAGCGATAGAACTGTGGCCACAACAAAGACTTCATTATTGAAATTAATTTTTAGCATGGCGGATTCCTCCCACTATGATTGGTTTAGATTAATTCAACTTCCCGAATGCCGGGTTGGCGACCTTCAAGGTATACTTTGGGTGGAGTGTGCAAAACCATATGTTCCCAGCTTGTCTCAACAACATTGTGTTACGTTGCTTGTGGTCGACTCTAATAAGTGACAACTTGCGCCCCTCCCAAAATTGATTCCTAACCCCGCCTCTAACTGGAGCTAATGTATTTCGAACATAGTGAACCACTCCCTGAGAGAAAACAAGACCAATTCAAACGGAAATATATTGGGAGAGAATTCTTCTGCATAGCTGTTACCAAACTACCGGGGGGGCCGTTATGATTCAGTATGCATACCTACTGCTCTAGCAACTGGCAAGTTGTAGGCGGTGCAGGTTCGACACCTCTCTGAATTAGGGATGCGACATCAAACATCGATGTTTTATAAAAACCATCAATGTATTGAAGCCGATGTTTTTTAAACATCGATGTTTATACTTGTCGATGTTTTATTTTTAAATAAAAAAACTACTTTTATAAAATTTAAAAAAACAAAAACAATTAGCATAATTTTTATAATTAGTAAATCGAACACACTTTTAGACCTAAGCGGCCAAGTTGAAGGGTCTGAAAAGTAGCGACATCAATGTATTTACCATCGATTTATTGGAGCCGACGTTTGTTCAACCCCGATATTTTTAAGCTGTCGATGTTTTATTTTTGAATATAAAAAGCAAAAATTACGAAAAATAACCATGAAACTAAGTACTTGTCAGTGATAGAGACATCTGTCCCAACAGAAAGAGTTGCTGGATAGTTAGTGAAAAAAGAAGTTGGCTTAAGGTGGAGAAAGTTAACAAACTTCTTTTTTTACAAACTGTAAATAACAAATATTGGGGCGTATAATAATTATAGGCCTCAATATTTTTATTTGCAATAAATAAAAATAAAGTTTGTTGTGTCTCCCCCCCATAAGTTGATAAATAATTAATAACAACAATAATTATTGTTATGTACCTACGTATAATTCTTTGCTCAGATGGCAAAATGTTATTAGTCACTTTTCCCAAAAAATTAAGTAAGCCCCATCCTGCAGTCTGATTTGTTAATGTTTAGAAAATGGCAAAATGTCGCAAGTCTTTTTCTTTCAGTTTATGAGATAACAAAGGTGAAAAATTGTAACAAGTCACAAATCACAGAACCACATGTTGAATCTTGAATCTTAAAATTGCTGTCACGAAAAATAAAAAAAAAGTAACCTATAACATTTTGCCATCTGAGCACAGAATTAAACTTATAAGTAAGTAGTACCTATGTCAAATTGTTGTAAATATTATTTTCTTCTATATTATTCAATTTGAAAATAAGAGATTTGTTAATTGTTCTTATAACATTTTTTGACTTTGTTTTGACAAAAAAAAAATAATAATTTGCTATAAATTAATAAACACAGAAAATGACCAATTAAATATCCCCCCCCCCTCCAGGCGATCATTAAAGTTTGAGGTTGCTAAACCAGTTTTAAGAAACGGGATAAAGATTTTTTTAAATACACTGATATTTTTAAAAAATAGATGGTTTTTGGGCGATGTATTATCAACATTGATGTTTTAATTTCAAACATCGATGTTTCAAACATTGATATTTTGTTGTCGATGTCGCACCCTACTCTGGATGAATTTCTCTTTTCTGTGTTGGGACGCTGTAATCCAGTTGGAAAAGTAAGGATATGGTAATGGTAATTTTAGTTAACGTCGTACTAGAGCAACACAACGGTCCGGGATCAGTCCCTTAAGGGAAAGATCCGAGGACAACACCTCGTAATTTTGAACCACGGTCAGATGACGAAGCAACACCTGAGCTGGCACCCCACTCTCCAAACTTCCACGCCAACCCAACGTGAGGACTTTCGGCCACGACAGATTTAAGGTGCACCAGCCGCCTCTACACCATACGCTTACAAACATCCATGCCCGGACCCGGATTCGAACCAGGAACCTTCCGATCTAGAGGCTAACACCTTAACCACTATACCGTTTGGTCGGCGGAAAAGTAAGGAATATAAGTACGCAGATCTGTCGTGGCCTCAAAATCCTCACGTTAGCGTGGTGTGTAAGTTTGGAGAGTGGGATGCCAGCTCAGGTGTGGCCTCTTCATCTGACCGTGGTTCAAAAGTACGCGGTGTTGTCCTCGGATCTTTCCTTTTGGAGTTGATCCCGGACTGTCGCCAATACCCCGTTGTGTTGCTCCAGTGCGACGTTTATTAAAAAAATACCAAATACCATTACTTGATGATGTCTGTTTTGAATGGCCCTATATGTGGCCCTTGCGCTATAAAAAACAATTACAACCAAACCAAACTACCCGAAGAATAAAAATGCTTCCGGTTAAGAGCTCATTTAATTTAAAGCCGTTGTGGTATTAAATTTTGTAATTCATACGAAAATAAGAAGAGCGACACACTGAGCAATTCTTTCGAGTAACATGCCATGTTGTCACAACTTACGAAGGGAAAAATACAGGCGCCTCAATCCCATGATAGTACTTTACGCAAGTCCAACTTGATTGGCTAATCGGATCACATGACCTAGATACGTATGTCATCAAGGTTTATAGTTGTTGGCGATTTATCTCTTCCTTTCTGCTTTCTTCTTTTCTTTTCAGATCAATGGCTATGGGTGGGTAGAGGTGGGAGCCGAAAATTGTATCCTTTTATTATATAAGTTAGTGTTTTATGTATGCTTTTTGTTACATCAGAATGGTCCTAAGCCAGCGGTGGATACGACACTATCATCCTAAAGCAAAGGGGACGGCAGAGGGGAGGAAAAATATCAGCTGGTAGTGAGTTCAGGAGTGGTTCTTAGATTATTTATGTAAAATCAACGGAAGCTTGGAAAAATATGAAAAGGGTATTAAAAATTAGGAAAAGTAAATTGGAATGAAAAGGAATTAAATTGGAATTTTTTAAAAATAATTTGGAGGATCTAAAAATTTTTCCGCCAGCTGGGTTCGAACTCGGGAAGACATTCTCCGCTGCCGACGCTAATTTGAAAGTGGGTGACTTTAGCCATTAGGCCATCGTTGCTTCACTAATAGAAGCTCTTTAAAGTATAAGTACCCTTAATATAAGTTGGCAAGAAATACTACTAACAACAACCATACAACATATATATGAGGAGCAAATCAGAGTCAACTTGTCGGACACTTACGCTGAGGCGCTAGTGTATGTATTGTATTTCTACGAAACAACGCGCATATTCAAAATCAAATGGTTACTACAACAATCAGATTGGCGAGATATCCAAGTGAAGCCAAGCCCGTGAAACTAGCCAATCAAGTTGGACTTGCGTAAAGTACTATGATGGGATTGAGCCGCTTCTGGAGAAAATATGCATTGTTACCCAAACACTAGCGTCCTCTATACTTAGCTTTATATAAAAGATCTTATCACTGTAAAAAAAGAGCGTATAAATTCTCTAATAAGGTGTTTCAAAACTTCCTATACAAACTTCAATAGCACATAAATGAGCAACATTCACAAAGGATGCGTATTTGCAAGTGCTACCTGGATTTGCGGTTTCGGTAGTTGACCAGTTTTTGCGATAATTCATTCATCGATTTTTGTAAGCTGGAGGATCAAAGTCGTATTCATACACTCATAAAATGTATCAATAAAATCGCTGTGGCCTGGAGTGAAATTACTACCGTTACTTTACCTTACTACCTCTTTTTTCTTTTAAAACAGGCGCCTCAAGGTCAGGCGCTCCATCATCCTACCCTACTCTAGTACCATTGGAATATCTGATGCAATTGACGCACCACACGTATTTAACCACTTAAGTTAAGGGTTAAGGATAGTGAAACATTTGGAATGCTTAAGGAGGAATTCAAGAATAACGTAAGTGGTAAGTGGGCTCAGCGGTTGGTAGTGGAAGAGGGAAGCAAAAAAAAAAAAAAAAAGAGAGAGAGAGAATTTAACACATTAATTTTTAAAGCATTGAATTACAGTAATAGGCACTCTCAAACCACAGATCAAAGTTACTACTTTAAAAGATATTTATAAAATTGATATTGTTTCTACCTTCCGGTGAGTCCTTTGGCGACGTCCACCCCTAAGTAGTGTGGTCTTGGCAAGGTACAGATGAAGTGCAAATCTAAAGGACTGAAACATCTCACTATGCCGTCTGAACAGCCAATCATAATCAAATTCTCACCGACTGTTATGCTGTACGCCACGGATATCTGAAAAATTCATTCACAAGGATTTTAAAAAGAGGAATTCCAGTGAAACAGAACACTCGCCGAAAAAATAATACCTCTATGTATTAATTAAAGTTTTAAAAATATTAGGTTGATGCAAAAGGTCGTCCCGTTTTTTTTTGTCAAAAAAATATAGAAAATTTATTTTATTTACTAAAAATTACAGTTAAAATCACTACAGAATGTGCCGTTCTGTTCAATGACCTTTCTCCTCTCCGGCAGCTGCATCAACCCTCGCTCATAGAAGTTGAGGTTTCTGGCTAAAGGTGATGAAACTGTCCGACCTTACGGAAACTGCACCCTCACCCTACACAACGCATATCTTCTTTAATGTGTGAGAAGCATTCTTGCCTTTTCGGAAATAAAAAAGCATAATAGTCGATATTGATTATGTTCTGCCAATTTTAATACTTAACAAAATATAAAAAACACTACCAAGTAACACAATTTTAACCTCGAGTACTCGCTGAAATCCCTTCTTCCAAACAACATCACAACTTGACAAGTGTAAATAACACTTCGCTTTTGCGATGCAATGCCACCGAATGCCAAAAATGGGACGAACTTTTGCATCAGTCCAATACATGAATGTTTTATGTGTTACGTAGTAGATATGAAGTTAATGAAGAATCGGCCCTGCTATGTTTGCTTGTCACATGAGCAGAGGCAGCGTATTAAAACAGCGATTTTCAAACCGTGTGACCTAATAGATATTTTACTAATATATACTAATATATATTAGTAATATACACTACCCTACAATAATAGACAGTACAGCGAGATGGAATGGTATAAGGGAAATAATACATGCTTTAATAGAGGGATGGTCCCCCACGCGTTGCAATTATACTAGCAACACTTCTGGTATACTTTCAACAAAGTTTTGATACACAGCTATGGGTATTTGTGTTCATTCCTGCTACAAAAATATCGCCAGCTCAGCTGTAGATTTCGGACGGAGTTCCCTGGTCTGTAAGCGTCGATCTCAC
This sequence comes from Metellina segmentata, assembly GCA_947359465.1. Lineage (NCBI taxonomy): Eukaryota > Metazoa > Arthropoda > Arachnida > Araneae > Tetragnathidae > Metellina > Metellina segmentata. The sequence goes on along the minus strand of OX375877.1, from coordinate 120,029,082 downwards.
TCGTCCCGCCAATGGTCTATGGGGTTTAGGTGGGGACTCTGAGCAGTTCAGAAAAGACGTTTTACATCCATATCTTGATACCACTGCTTGACGGAGGCTACAACGTAATATGGAGCGTTGTCGTCCTGGAAGTAACATACGTCCATAAAATTACCAGACGCAGGAAGAACCTGCTTGTCCAAAATGTTCATGCAGGCGTCGGCGTTCAATTGACCAGGAACAACATGCAAAGGTCCCAGGACATACCACGAAAAACTCTCCCAAACAAGTAGTCGGATTTTATGCAAATCCGCTGTCGTCCGGTCCATTATTGTAGGGTAATGTATACTATAATATATATTAGTCTCTAACTATTATAAAAGAAAGTGTTTGTTTGTCTGTTTGGGGCCGCAAAATCCTGACAGTTCTATGGCATTTACAGCAATGGGATTTGGCACACAGGTAGTCCGAATTATTTGCAATTTTCGGGTCGGGGCGAATTTTAAAATTCAGTCTAGAAGATTTTTAAATGAATTTCATAGTTTTATTCTCCATTGGTTTTTCAAACGCGGAGAACTTTTTCTGCTCATGCGACTTTGCATTCAGGGTTTGGAATCATGCCGAGTTGTTTTCATCCGCAGAACGCGGAGAAAATTATTTTTTTCGTTTCCGCTTTGATTTTGCGCGATTGATTTCCCAGCCAGACGATAAATTTTTTAACTAAAGTCAAAGTTATTTTTTATATCTACTAGACCGTTAAAGATGGGAACGTTATACAAAGGAAAAATTTTTTTAATATAGTGCAACAAATTTTTTACTATCTTCTAATTTTTCTGTGTGTATTTACTCAGAGCATGTCCGTTATTTTGCGTTGTTTCATCAATTAGGTTCAGGTTTATCTTAAAAAAATTGTCGGAAAATAGAAATAAGTGAGAAAAAATAAACGCCGGAAAGCAAAACGTTCGGGTTTTGGACAATTCCGGATATCGAATGACCGTATTTGTGACTGTGTACTGTACCAAATTTAATGTAATTTCCGCAGACATGATCATATACCGTGATATTGCATGCGGACGACCTAGCAAAACTAATATACGCCTCTATCAAAGTTTCTACCTCGTTTACTTCAAGATAACTGCTGTTTATATTACAAGCGTGACAAGTTGCAATTGTGATAGCATCCACCATTCTGCCGTGCTCGTCAAGGAAGGAGTATCTCCAAGTTTGATCAGTTGACGGGTGTTACAGGATCATTCAACCTAACCAGCAGCTTAGCAAGGATTACGTATTTTGTGGAGATAACGTTAGAAGTGCGATATTGGATAACTGGAAGGTGAAATCCTTGTCTTTTCCTGGCCGCTATTTTCTGTCATGCTAAATGTAGGTGGCACAAGTGTTTCTGCCACGATACGTGTTTTCTGTACACATTCTGAACGGGCTTGATTTTGGAATATGATTTTATCAAAGAAAAAATTTCAGATTAAATTATAATGATGGATTGGTTTACACCAATCAGATAAGATGCCAAACGTTGCCGAAATGACGATAAACTGCATTTCTGGTGACCCCGATATGTATCATGCTAGAGTATTAGGACAGAAGTAAAATCTTCTTAGACCGTCTGGTTACTCTGAAAATTCCCCTCACAGATATACATCTGATGTATGGAGCAGCGGACGGGAACGAATAACTATAATTTATTTTGTTTTTTTCTAAAATGTTTTTAAATTAAAAAAATATTTTTTCATTTATTAAATTTTTTTTTTTTTTTTGGGTCGTTATACAAGCCTTTACAATTTGGTGCTCGAGATACACAGCATACTTTCTATAAGTACATGAAACTAAATATTCTTTTATTTTTCAGTTATGGTGGTATAACAGCCGTGGTGCGATATACAGGCCTACTTTTCTTTTAAATTAATACGTAAATTTTAGTGGTAAGTATTTAATTAACGTTGTTCTGAAGTAACACAACGGGTTATTTGATATGCTCCCAAGGGAAAAATTCTTTGACAACACCATGTAATTTTGAACCACGGTCAGATGACGAGGCAACACCTGAGCTGGCACCCTACTCTAAAGATTTCCACACCACGTCAAAGCGAGGATATTTGAAGTCACAACAAATTTAACGTGCTTTAGTTGTATTTGAACTCGCAACCCTCAGGTTGCTAATATGTTACTCTTCCATTTTCGAGGCTGACCAAATGGGAAGGTAGGTCTGTATTTTAACGTCTCAATGGAGCAACATAATGGGCAACATACTGGTGATGGTCCGGGATCCATCCCGAAGGGAAAGATCGAAGGACAACACCATGTAATTTTGATAAGGTTATAAAAAAGATTAATATATCCCTGGAAAACCAGGGATGTATTAACCTTTTTAAAATTGTTGTTTGTTGTTGTTTCTTATGCCTACACTGGCAGACCAGAGGAGTGCCAGGCCCGTCAAAGACGGCAAGAGGCGAGGGGGTTGCGCCTTCCATGTTATTGATCCCCATTGGGAGGAAGTCCGACTTAGCTCGACATACATGACACATCCGTTTTACAGGAAGGTCCCTTTCATACATCCATTCACTCACACATATCGTAATTTAGATGCCAATCAGAGGCCGATAACCCCCTGATCAGGTACCCCCAGAGGTATTGATTTGGTATGGGAACATGGGGGACTTTGTGACCACGACCTATTTAACGTGCCCCAGTCACCATTAGTGAACACGACGGTCTTTAGCCAGGTCGAAACGCCGATCTCGCAATCGTCAGAATTGCAGGCTCCGCCGAGGACAGAACCCACAACCCTTCTGATGCGAGCCCGACGCTCTTCTGACTGAGCTACCGCGGCTCTCTTTTTAAAATTAAAATGGATAAAAGCGCGAAAACAAACAGCGCGGCATTCTAGGTGGTTCAATTGGAAACGCAATAAAATGTTTGCAAAGAGACGCAATTTCGAGAATCCACTCCGAAATCGGTGTACGACAAATTAAGGCTCTAAACGAGTTCTGGCAAAGTCTCTCAGCGTCACGAGTTGAATGAAACGCGTGTCTTTTCCGCGGAAGGCAGTAAAAGGGAGAAAAGCAGCATTCACTAAGGAAAACAGCAACTTTCTTTCGCGTGCCCAAACCGAACAGTCTTTCTATCTGCCAACCGCACACTTACCCTCAGCTCCACCCACTTGTCCAGCAGCCGCCGGCCGTTGAACTCGCACAGGAGCCCCGACTTGGTGACAGCGAAGGTGCTGTCTGCAGACTCGCCTCTCCCACAGGCGACATCGCAGAAGTAATTGTTCCTCTGGTCTCCCAAGATGGCGGACCTGCCCATCAACGGCACGGGCTCGAGCTTGTACTGAAACGAGA